>OZ035870.1:3981596-4581596 GCA_964034905.1 Itoplectis maculator
ACCGACCGTTACCACGGCGTTGTAGTTGCACGACGCTAATTCTCGCGACACGAGCGCGAGGAGGGCAGCTACGCAGGACGAGGCGATTGAGAAGGTTTTATGTGGAGAAAAGAAGACGGAGAAAAGCAGCAGCGGCAACGAAGAAGACGACGACGAGAAGACAGAAGCGAGGAAAACGTTCGAGCAGACGAAAACGGAAATTAAATTCGCCGACTTGTGTAGCGAAGACCACAACGCGCTGTTAATTTGTTAGCCGGATTCGTCGTTGTACGCAGAACGTCGCGCGCGTTACCGAGAGCGAGCATCGTCGTGGACGCGATCGCCGGTGAGCCTTTGTTTTGGCGGGAGACAACGCGTCAGTGATGGTTGCCGCGGCGCTATAGTAACACGAAGCTTATTCTCGCGACACGAGTGATTTTCGCGGAAAAACGAGTGTGAGGAAGGCATCAGCTACGCACTACGAGGTAATCGAGCAATTACGCGCGTTCGATCAATCGCCGTTAAGACGAAAAATTTATACGCGAGCACCACGAGCGAGCGAAAAGCAGCAGCGTCGACAACGAAATCGACGACGAGGAAACAGAAGCATCGAAAACGTTCGAGTAGACGAAGACGGGAATAGAATTCGGCGGATTGTGTAGCGAGTGCCCTGTGATTGTGACTTTCTGTTGGCGGGGCGAACGCGTCGAGACTTGTCGCTGTACGCAGGTTGGCGCGCGTGGCCGAGGGCGCGCATCGTCGTGGATGCGATCGCCGGTAAGCCTTTGTTTCGGCGAGCGACAACGCGTCAGTGACTGTTGCCGCGGTGTGACACGATTATTCTCGTGACGCGGGTGATTTTCGCGGGAAAATTAGTGCGCGGGTGGCAGCAACGTACGACGAGGTAAAGACGGGAATAAAATTCGCCGGGTCGTGCAGCGAGAGCCTGAGAATTGCGCGTTTTTCTGTCGGCGTGCCAGACTCGACGAGATTCAGCGCTGTACGAACGACGTCGCGCGTGACCGAGAGCGAGTATCGTCGTGGATGCGATCGCCGGTGAGACTTTGTTTCGGCGAGAGAGGCAACGCGTCAGTGACTGTTGCCGCGGTGTGACACGATTATTCTCGTGACGCGGGTGATTTTCGCGGGAAAATTAGTGCGCGGGTGGCAGCAACGTACGACGAGGTAAAGACGGGAATAAAATTCGCCGGGTCGTGCAGCGAGAGCCTGAGAATTGCGCGTTTTTCTGTCGGCGTGCCAGACTCGACGAGATTCAGCGCTGTACGAACGACGTCGCGCGTGACCGAGAGCGAGTATCGTCGTGGATGCGATCGCCGGTGAGACTTTGTTTCGGCGAGAGAGGCAACGCGTCAGTGATTGTTGCCGCGGAGTTTCGCGATTATTTTCACGACGTCGGTGATTTCCGCGGGAAAACGAGTGCGTGGTGGCCGCTACGTGCGACGAGGTGAAGATCGCAATAAAATTCGCCGGTGAGTGCAGCGAGAGCCCGAAAATCGCGCGGTTTTTCCATCGGCGTGCCAGCCTCGTCGGGATTCGGCGCTGTACGAACGACGTCGCGCGTGACCGAGAGCGAGTATCGTCGTGGATGCGATCGCCGGTGAGCCTTTGTTTCGGCGAGAGAGGCAACGCGTGAGTGACTGTTGCTGCGGAGTTACGCGATTATTTTCACGACGTCGGTGATTTCCGCGGGAAAACGAGTGCGTGGTGGCCGCTACGTGCGACGAGGTGAAGACCGGAATAAAATTCGCCATTGAGTGCAGCGAGAGCCCGAAAATCGCGCGGCGGATTTTCCATCAGCGTCCCAGCCTCGTCGGGATTCGGCGCTGTACGCACGACGTGGCGCGTGACCGAGAGCGAGTATCGTCGCAGATGCGAACGCGAACGGACGTGTACGACGAACAATGGATCCTGCACAAGACAAGTATAAAATTTACTGTAATACATAATATGTCGTTAGACAGTAAATTCGTGACTTAACCTTAAATTCGTATTTACGATTTCTAGCCTCACATATCTCTTCAAGGATGGGACAACGCACGTTGTTGTTCAGTTTTTGAACGAAAAGACCGCGGACAACAAAGATTGCATCGAGTTGGTTCCTCGCTCATGGTTAGATTTCAAGGATAACAAATGGTGTTGCTACTATCCACCACGCAAAGACTGGCAAAAAGTTGACCGATGGACGAAAATCTCGAAATCTAAAGAGCGAGACTGGACAGCGACGGAAATTCTCATTTTAAAACAAGCAGGTATTGTTTATAATCGAACGTTATAATAACATTGCGATAAATAGCTTGTTGATAAATGGAAAATTCATTTTGGAAATAATTGTATACAGGAAGCTATGAGAAGGGTCTACGCCGCCTCCAGAGATTCTATACAGATGACACAGCTGCCAGCACAGCCGATGAGCTTGCAAGCGATAGGGAGGCACGCAACGTACGCAATAGTAGGGTCAGAGTACTGAATGAAGAAGAAAGCCAATTTGCACTGCTGGATGTCCCAAGGATGGTACCTGACAGTCCTGTTCGCAGAGGTAAGATGAAAGAATAATTTTCAATGCTAAAGGCATAAATTTGTACTTGCGCAGTGAAAAAATGAAAATTTAATCTTATGCCCAAAAAAATAAATTCAAAATATGTTCTGACACTGAAGTGAAAAACTGTTCGATGGGATTTTTTTTTCTGCTGCGTAAGTCTATGAAATAAAAAAATGCTTCTCTGCGTAAGAACATTAAATAAATACACATATTCGTACACAAAACATAAATAAAAATGTCTTTGCGCAGAAAAATAAAAATGAAAATTCATTCGTGCGTAAGAAGATAAAATAAAAATTTGTGTTCTTACACAGAAGTGAAGAATTTAATTCGATATTTTCTCACAAGAAATTTGTTCGAATTAAGTTTTTCACTTCTGCGTAAGTACAAATTTATGTTTTATATTCTGCGTTGTTTGTTATTTCAATCAAATTCTGCGTACTTTTGTTTTTTTAATTTCTGTGTAATGTTATTCATTGGTTTGAATGGTTTCTTTTGTCCTGTTTTTATTTACAATTTGATTTTTTTAACTATCAGGTAATTTGGACTCCTCAACAAATAAAACGATGATTGCAGCCAGTCACACTTCGGCGGATGAAGAGAATGTCGTTCCTGCTCGGTCCACCGGGAAAAAAGAAGGAAGCGCGCGTGCGCCTGTTTTGGCTCACGCCAACGATTACAGTGAGTCTTTTGAAGATCAGAATTTATTTCCGACAATCTTTAACAATTGAATATAAAAGCTGCATTTTTTTTTTATTTTTTATTTTACAGCAGAATTGATTTCGATCTTAACAGAGGAGATTCGACTGTCCGAAAAGAAAATTCTACGTGAAATCGACTCTTCCAAAAGGAGTATTCAATATGACATGCGGCGACTCACTGAGGATGTCAAGAATACTGTAGCGCTCAACAGCAGTCATCCACTGGGGACAGCTCTGACTCAGCACTACGAAGCATTGGGAGTAACACTTCCTTTTAAAGCGGTTGAGGATTTCGAGAAATTTGACACCGAAATTGCTGAGAACGCGGACAAACGACAGTCATTGGTAAGTTTAACTTGAAATAAGTACACGAAACTAAATAAAAAAAAGCCTTACATAATAATCCATTTTTTTTACAGAAGTGTATAATGACGAAGAATACGGACGGAAAAGAAACATTCGGAATGGCTCAAGCGACAATCTTAGCGAGCCTTCTCGGAACAGATGTACAGCTAGAATATAGCGCGTGTGGACGAGAGACTCAGGGAAAGAAAAAGAAAAATTTCAGCGAGACCGAGACCTTCAAGTGCATGTATGGTATGTATTCCTAATAATATAAAAATAGAATACATGGATGTAGGTGGTTCTGATCTAAATACACAATATTCTGATTATTTACAGCTGTCCTGTCCGAAAAATATTCAGTTTCTGCGAAGGACCTAACATCGAAAGCAAGCCGCTGGTTCACGGGAGCCGTCGATCGCGCTGGACTACGACAACGCAAGAAATAATGACGGCGACAGTTCCTACTTACAAGTTTATTATCCTACAAATAAAAAAGAAAAGTTTATTATCCTACAGTATTTTTGTTCGCAGTATTAGTTGTTTCATTCAGATAGATCATCTAAAAAGATTAATAAGTTTCGTTGACTCGTGTGATACTTCTACATAATTATAAGAGATTTCAATAAACATTGATACAATTTACGATTTTTTAATTTATTCAACTTTGGATTAGATTAAATTATAGTGCTCTCATTATTATTGCGAGAACTGGCTAAACGTAAATCGTTAACGTCGGACAGATGTCGGAGACGTATACAGATACGACGTCGGACGAATGTTGGCGTCTTATACAGATACGACGTCGGGATATAATGTCGGGCCAACGTTGCTAACGAGTACTGGCACAAGGTCGGAACATAACGTCTTGCCGTTCATATCATTCCGACATGATACCGACGCTGCACCGACCTATATGACGACGTCCCGCCGACGTTGCTACGTCGGCCGGCACTGTCGATCCGACACTCGCCCGGCTCTGAATCCGCACCTGGGTTGCTTCGATCAATTAAATATTTTGCCTAATTTGCAAAATATTTATTTCGCCGCCCGCAACCGCACATTTTGTTGGATTAAGCAATTTCTTTTCTCAGTGCAGTTACTGCCGGATCCCGTGATCCGCCGCAACGATAATCGAATTGCCGCGCGTGCACGGATGAGCCATGGGCGTGAGCGCGTTGAAAGGATTCCCGCGGCTGCATCCATTTTTCTCGCATTATAGATCGTTCGCCGAAATCTCCCCGACAATAGGGTGCAGCAGCATTCCCGATGTCCGATTCTCGAAAAGGCAAAGGCTTCGACGTCTGTGGCTCGTGCCTCGAGTTTCGATTGCGTTATAATGGGCGTTGCGCCCTCGTGAAGCGACGTTGCGACAATGCCGTGGGGCTCTCACGAGTGGCGCACGGATCGAGGCCCTCGAAACGCCGGCGAACGACAATGGATTCGCGATGCGTCGCAACGATACAATGCATTATGTCGCGATGCGTCGCAGCGGACGGATGTGGCGCGCGCGACGATGAGCTTGCGGAAATCGGCGGACGGCCGAACAGTTTCCCTTTCGCTGGATGAGTCTCCGATCGTCGGGCGAGCGAAAGGGAAAGACCAAGCTGGCTGCTGCTGCTGCTGCTGCTGCTGCTGCTGCTGCTGCTGCTGCTGCTGCTGCTGCTGCTTCTGCTGCTGCTGCTGCTGCTTCTGCTGTTGCTGTTGCTGCTGCTGCTGCTGTTGCCGTGACTGCGTGCGCACCCATAGCCGGTGGCGGAGACTCCCGCACGAGAGGCGCGTGCACCTCGTCCAGGTGATGTGCGCCACACGTACCGCAGGGGAATCCTTCCTCTTAACTCGACGCACCGCCAGGCAACAGCTTGTCCGTGCGCCTCTCTCTCTCCCTTTGCCTGTAGGCTGTACCACGGTACACATGCGAGATGCAACACTCGAGAAGACAAGACGTAGTGAAACACATGTAATGCATCTATGGCCCCTCGAGGCTGCGACGTTTTTTGAAACGAACCGACAAACGCGAATCGTGGAAATTCGGTGCAGCGGACGCGGTCGTCAAGACGGTCTCGATAATTGCGGTATTGCAGTATTTCATGATATTCACGTCGGCGTTAATTAGGTTATAAGGGTAAATGCATAATTTGCAGACTGCGGATAAAGGTGGCCTGGAACTTTGTACACAATTTTATGGACGTTTCACGGTTATGCCGGTATATTAAGGCACACACGTGTCGAGGTGCAAATGCGAATTCAATGATCAGTAGCGAGGATATTGGGGCAGACATTTTTAGTCTTGTTTTGCACAGAGGCAAAAAGTTTTGCACGCGTGATAATTTAATGTTTCCGTGTTAACTCGTTTTTGAAGTGGGTTGTTTGACCACTAGACATCGCATTACCTAATGCATAACCGGACGATTTCAGGAAAACGTAAGTGGCAAAGACGCCGACATCGATGAGGACTGTAATGTTTATCGTTCGTTAGCCGCAGCGTTATCGCTGCACTCCCTTCCCAATGTAACGCTTTAACAGCTACAGTCTTATCGACGCAGCGATGAGCCCTGTTAGCCGGACACGATCGAGCTTCATTTCTCACTGCTAATCCCACCCGTGGCTTAAGTGAGCGTCGTCCTTACTATCTTCCTCTTCAGGGTGAATTTAATGTGTGTGTGTGTGCGCATGTGAGTGGTGCGAAGCTTCGAGCTAATTGAGATAAGAACGAGTCGCCGAAGGTCGTGAAAGCGAGGAAACGAGAACGCGTTTTTCTAGGATCACCGACAAAGTTCGATCCTCGATCACACTCGTTGTAAAAGTGAGATACGTCGAATCGTCGATAGGACCAGTAAAATTGATCCGCGATGCAGTTCTCAAATTTCGTTTTCCCTACTGACAGAGTTAAAAAAAATTAGCGAAGTCCTAATTGCAACCATTGAAAACGAAATGACCCGCCGACATTTTCACATTGCGCTAAGTAGGTGAATTATTATCTTTTTCGCTGCACCCAGATCGCGGACCCTATCATAATAAGACGCCGATTATATCACCCGATCTTTCGTGAATTAAGAGCGTAATAAAAAAAAATCGCATCGACGGCTTTTTCTGCGGGTACGCGGATGTTAAAATGAAATAAGAAAAACTAGAAGACGCGGGCGCGTGGCAGAGGCGTGTCCGCCGGTGAAGAGTGGCCGATAGCCGTTCGCGAGAGCGTGCCGAGCGCGCGAAGAGCGCGCCCGGGATATCGGCTTTTCTTCATCTCTCTCCCGCAGCTTTTTGCATCTGCCGCCAAGACGCGCGTATCGGCTGGGCTCGAGAGAGAAAATAGCGCGATGAAGGGCGAAAGGGGGGTGGGGGGTACAGAGAGCACCCAGCGCGCGCGCTCGTCGGTGGCTAGAAAAATTCACGCGCCGCAGCTGCGAAGCGATAGTCACGCGACAAAACCACTCGGGAACAGCCCACATCTTTTGCTTTATTTTTCATTATTTATCGCGTCGAAACTGTAATTATTAGAGCACACGGCTGCGCAACGACAACCGAGAGGCCCGGTGCGCAGTGTCCAGTTGAAAGAGTTGCATGAATATAGGGCATTTCATTCAGCGAGTCAAGCTGTTCAGGGCCCACATACATTTTGCCAATTAGACTGATGGGGTATCACAAGAACTGCGGTGTATTAATTATTAGATTCTTTTTTCCGAATATTTGTGGAGTCAACCAACTGCCGTAATTATTATGTGCAGATTTAGATTTTCTTATAGCCGTGTCGATTTTTGGTTTTGTTGGTTTATTTTATAATGCTTAACTACAGAGGTTGCAGTGAAGACGAATCCGTTTTTTTTGCGGCATGTGGCTTATTTAACAGATCATCTAAACTTTTGAAGTACCGAGCACACGTTTTATGAACTTCTCACCAGTCGTCCAGACTACCCCAGAAGACAATTTCACATGACATCAACGCAAAAAAAAGTGTAGTCACGAGTTTTTTTTGTCATCGCTGTGAAAATGACGTAAAAATTTGAGAAAAAAAATGAAATCGAAGGCCAGCCCGACGTTTCCTGAAATGGCAGACACGTAATTCCCTCGGCAATATTTATTTCAACTTCGCCGTCGTTCCGAGCGTTTCAGCCGACGTAACGAGCAGAGCGACGCACTCGATCGTGATCGCAGTTTCCCACAAGTCGGCGCAGCGATGAATGAGAGATGAAAGGATGAAGAAATCGAAGGGACAAGAAGAGGCTGACAAGTTCGAGAGTAAAAAAAAAACACGAAACTTCGAACTGGATCTCGATGTATTCAATCAAGCGTGCGCGGAGACCAGACACAGTTGATAATTGAGCCGTTGCCAGTGGACAAAAGGGAATCTCCTAATTCTGCGAAGATGTCACCGAGGGTCCCTCGAGATCGTGATCGACGTGTGTCCTCTCTTCCTCTCGTTCTCTCCGTCGTTGCGTCCCGACGAGACGTTACCTCTGCGAGTATTTTTTGTCGCGGCGCGTATAATTGGATCGGGTAATCCGGTTTACCCGAGCATCGATGCTCCGGGCGTTTACATCGACCGGGGCAACGATCATACGCTTATAATGATAATTTATGAAGTTGAGCGCGACGATCATCGCGGCATCTTATTACAGCGCGAACATGCGGTACGCACGAGAAATTGAGAAAACGAGAGAAGACCGCGTTCGGACGTTTCGAATTAAGACGTTCCTTCGAGCACTTTGTGTAACGCACATACGCACGACGATTACGGAGAGATGAAAGGAGTTCAGCGGCGGAAAAAAAACACCTCGGATTTTTACGATTTTCTGCGGAACGGCGAGGAGAACATCGCATTTACATAAATCCTTCGAATTCTATTCGCGTGAAATGTTTGCGGTCCGCCGAGACACACCGCCGCGTATTCTCGGAAATGAAATGCAATTTTCAGATAATGCGAAAATGAAGCAAAAGAAGAGTAACGAAATTAATGTGCGCTTTTGCGATCGGTGTTTAATAGGGCACCTCAATTAAGGGGTAAATAACGGGTTACGCGTTTTCACTTAATTGCATACGAAGTCGCCGCCGGCCGGTCCAACCAGTTGGGCTGGTCTAACTGACCTACACTTGCCGGCTGCCGGCGCAGGACCCGAGCCACACGAACGTCTTTGATCCTTGTCGAGCGGGTCGACGCACCTTTCCACCTTTCCACCTGTGTCGTCTTTCGCGCTGACCCACCGAATCTGTTGGCCCTTTAAACACCAATGCTCGAGCCCTTTGCGATATATTTGCGCGACTGATAAGGTTGATTTTCGTTAATAAAAAAAAAAACTGATTTCAAAACGATAAGAATAAAAAATAGAAAAAGTAAAAAACCATTTGCCTTCCAAAATCAAGTGACAAAATTATAAAGGGCCTCAACGAGTCCTTTTGGAATAAAGACCAAGGGTTAAAAAATAAGTCAACCAAATCTTTGCAATGGAGATCATCGAACCATCGGAAGCGACCGACAAACGATATTTTCCCAAGCCAGTTCAAGGATTTCGTTGAGGGTCGAGTTTGGAGAGCGTCCAATTCGGGGCTCAGCGCTACGGGATCTCCGGGTGAGCGCGACAACGACCTAGCCATACATTCGTGCGGTCGCTACAATAACCTCGTTTCATTGCGCGCCAAAAAAACTGCGGTACTCGTCGAGTGGTACTCGATAAAGCGCGTGAACGTCCCGATCATCGGGAACGGCTGAGCTAACTCGTCGCCTCAAGGGTGTTTCCCTGGTCTCTTCCGCCACGGGGAACCCCGAGTTTTGGGAATAAGCCACACTACAATCACGGCGTTTGGCTTCAAGTGGTTTGGCAAAATGTTTCTTCCCAGGATTTTGCGTGCGCTATTATAGAAGAAGCTAAAAAGTCGAGTAGGTTGACAAAAAGCGAACAATAACAAAATGAGATTTCCGAGTCTTCATACCTTAGATAATACGGAATACTGAAATTTCCAATGTGAGGTTGTACCTAAAAAGCTGAATGTGCTGAATGAAGTAATGGACTTATTTTTTTAACAAAGATATGATTATTTCGAATTTATTATATGGGATCTCAGATTTTTCTCGTTTTTCTTTTTGTATGTTTCTTTTTTCTTTTTTAACGAACAGTAAATAGATCACATTTCTTGCTGAAAAATCCCGGCGACTCTCTTGAAGAATTTTCTGTTTTCCATGCTGTTGTTTGTACTCTCTTTCAGTAAATTAACTTTGTCCGTTGCCTCGCGCCTCCTGCGGTTTGAGCAAGTTTGATTTTATCGCTCGAGCTCTAGAATTCATCGGTGCAGCCACCACTGTTGTTGAAGTCATCGGGCATTCCAGATCCGGCGCGTAGATTCGATCGTTCTCCTCGCTTTCCGGTTCCCCGTCGTCATTCCAACCGTCCACGATATTTATCCCGACAATGTTACACTATACCCATTTTTTTTTTGGTTCCAAGATTTTCTCACATACTCGTAATATTTCCGTATCTCACCGATCTTCCAGACGAGAAACTTCGAAATGATCAAAACCTTCGCGGAGTCGAATTTCCTCGATGCTGAATGCCCGTTGAAGTCGATCATCCGTAAAACATGTTTATTTATCGATTTTACGATAGAAACATATAATCCCGACAAAAATCCACCTACGCGGATCCGGCGGTGTTGAATTTCCGCCTGTATTCCGGATTTCCATATTTTTCATTCATATTCACGGCTCAGGCAAAGTAGACGACACAGATTCGTATGCAGACCCGGACATCGAGGCATACGTACAAAGCGTATTATTCGAAAAAAAAAATGTACAAGTGGCAATTGTGAGTCGCTGAGGATTTTGGCCAAAGGGGATTATCGACACCTTATTCCCGCTTCTCGTTCCTCGCCACTCGGTATTTCATTCTCATCACCCCGAATCGCATCGAGCAACGACGGCTCAGGAAATATTATAAAATGTCTCCCCGTAACTGGGACGTTCTTAAAATATTGCACGCACGGCGGAGTATCCAACCGATATTTTGAGGACACGCTCGTTTCACGAGGGACTCGCATTTATATACGGGCTATTTGAAGCTTCGAGCGGTTCTTAAGGGTGTTTTTCGAATGTATACTTGTTGCACAATGTAATACTATCCCCTTCGCTTTGTCGTGGCGGGTACTTTGAGTCTCTTTAATGCGATAGCCCGGTCTACCTAGACTCTCGTGTGTATGCGCCCGTCGTGCGCGACGCGCCGTGCATTATTTTTCCATGAACAAACCCTTTATATCCGCGAGGGTCCGGCCAAAGGCTGAAAGAGCCTGTCTCCGTATTAGTCGAAGAAACATCGCTCTGCATTATTTCTTAATCATTTTCGTTGGCTATTGCTTCCAAATATTTATTTTCGAATTCATAAATATTCCCGTTACCTCTTTTTTACTGTTATAAAATTAAAACAGCAGTCATTTTTCTGACTTTCAAATATGCCTAAAAATTCGTTGAACCTTTAACAAACTGACCGATGAATAAGCCAGCCATAAATTGCTCGATAAATTGTATGTAAGTTAGTATGACACAAATTTGATCGTATTCAGTCATTAATAATAAATAATCTATAGACGCATTAGCTGAGGTGTCGTACCACGAATAAACATTCATTAATATTCATTGATAGGCCGTTACAGTGCTATAAGTATCTGGCGAATTGGTCAGCGGTCAGTAAAACTGTACTAAATCATGTTCGACCCTCTCGATTACCGGGTACAAACTACATGTGTCTCGAAAGGTCCACCGGGAAAAATATTTTGGCACGCGCCATCGCAGTGAAAATCCAGCAGCAGTTGTTGGGTTCTCGTTAGGCATCGATTGTTCGAACCTACATGGTGCGCCAAAGGCGCCCGCGCGCGCGCGCCCGGTCGCCGAAACGTCCCTGACTCGACTGACCTCTCGGACCTCGGACATCGGTAAATTTATATCTCGCAGATGCAGAAGGACTCGTTTATACTTTGCGAGTTAAAAAAGCCTCCGCTGCTTCTGCGAAGCACATTTATAACTTCCATTCGTTTACGGTAGATATAATTGGACATGAAGGTGCGAAGCTCATCCACCAAGCGTGCTCTGTGCACGCCGAAGGTCAATAGTGAGACTTGTATTTTTTTTTTACATTTATTTATTAATATTTTGGCTGAATAAATTAAAAGCTATGTTTATTGTCACTTATTATTTATTAGCAACAAGTAATTTCGCGAGAATGTGATATTTCGACGTTTGAGGAGAAGCGACTGCCGTTTTCGTTGCGATCGACGTTTTGCGGAGTAGCAAGGCCCCCGACAATGGGCCTGAAGTGTCTTTAGAGGGTACAGTAGCTCGGACTGAATGGGATAGCTCACAAATGCGCAGCGGGAGGGCCCCCGGACTCACCCTCGGCACTGCTCTCGCTCTCTCTCTCTCTCGGTCTTACTCGAGATTCGCTACTCGATATGAGTGTCTAGGGACGGGGATAATAATGTCCCTCGGGCTCTCACGTCGGTCGCGGCGCAACCACTACCAATACCTTTCGTCCCAAGTGGAAATTTAATATGTTTATTGCTGTGAGAATGTGTGGCTCGTTGATAGGTGGCAGATTTTTATCGGAATATAGCTGTTAAGCTGCTGTTGGCGACTTTCGACTTTGCCGAAGTCATTGAATCTGAAAAAAACGCCCTGAATCAATTGTAAAACAAAGCGCTGATCCATGTTTTTAGTTAAGAACATAGAACATCCAAACATTTGTAGCTATGCTCGTCCTTAATAGTACTGAATTCGCGCAGATCTATGTTACAAAGGTGAATTTAAAAAATGCCATCAACATATTTGCTGTACTCGTGTGATTTTGTTGCAATATTGAATTTACTTCATTATATATATATATTTATTAGGCAGTCGCTAATAAGTAAAAAATTCGTGTTTATTTCAGAATGTGACAAGAAACCGTTGTTTGTGCTAGCTGAGGACTTCGAAAATCTGTTGAAAACTCCGGAGACAATCATTCTCATGCCAGAATATGACGACAGAGAAATAAGGTTCACTTGAATATCATGTTTATCGAATTTTTTGTATTCCCCAATTTGATCACCGCTATATAAACACAGCCTTCAACAATTTACCCGCAGGAGTGATCTCATAAATCGCTGCGAGATGGTCGCCTACGACATAATCGAACAACTGTGCGCCGGAGGCGTGCCCAGAATCTCCTACCGAAAACCGACGGTGGATACTCTGGCAGAACAAGTGGAGTCGTCACACGGCACGGAATTATCGAGCAGCCAAAGCAACGCCGAAAGTCCTGAGATTTACAAAAATCTGCCCTCATCCGTTCTCGACACTCCCGAGTCGTTAGAATTCGACTGTTTGGACGTCGACGATGAAGACTCGCAAAATTTAGCGGCTGATCAGAGAAACGTCGTAAATTTCGCACGAAAGCTGAGTCGAAAGAAGTTCGCTCTGATGATGACCGTGATCGGAAAAATTCACTATTTGCTTCTGAACGACCAAACCCAAACGCGAAGGTCATTGTTCTACGAGTTGAAGAGCAATGCAGATACTGCCGAACTTGTCAACGGTCAGTGGGACATCGACGCTGCTGTGAGAGACGTAGCCAATTTGTTAGAATGTTCACCATGGGACACTAGTCAGTTGATCTTTAATAGGCAAGAAGCTCAGAACCTTTTTATCGTTTCCATCTTACAATATTGATTTTTTTTAGGACTGGTTGGAACCGCCCACGGTCTCGCTTCAGGCAAATTAATGCTGACCCTTAAGGACGATAGCAGAATCTATTACGATGTACCTTGTGGAGCCCTGATACCCCACGATATTTCCAAAGTCGCTTCCATGCAGTTCACAGCTGAAAGGGTGATTGTCGTGGAAAAGGACACCGTATTTCAGCAACTTCTCCAGGATAAATGTCCCTCCGAGTTGAACTGTATCCTGATTACCGGAAAGGGCTATCCGGACGTACCTACGAGGATGCTGGTGAAACACCTCGCTGAGAAAGGAGGACTTCCGGTTTACGTTCTCGTTGACGCAGACCCTTACGGAATGGATATTATGTTCACCTACAAGTGAGATGACTACAATTAAACTGTTCCAATTATTTTCACACTCGATTTTTGTCTCTCTCCGAACATTTTGTTTTATTTCATCACAGATATGGCTCCGTCGCATTGTCTCGTGATCAAGGAAGTCTAGCTTGTCCTTCGGCGCAATGGATTGGCATTTATCCGTCGGAATTGTCCTTACACAGAATAACAAAACTTCCCCTTACCGATCGTGATCGCGCTAAACTCGACGCTCTTCAATCTCGATCGTACATCGACGAAAAGTTTTCCAGCGAACTGGAGATTATGAAGGAAGGGAAAGCCGAAATTGAGAGTTTTTCAGGTCTTACTACATTGTATCTTCCGTCGAAAATCAAATTCCACGACACGTCTGATCGCTTGTGATTCAGTCCTGATCGGTCTGATAATCCATCTGTTTTTTTTAATTATTTCAATTATATAACAATGACGTTCAGAGTACTTTTTTAAACATGTGAAACACCCACCCAATCGTTATTTCACATGCTCTTAAGTATAGATGTATTAATAATCGCGCTAATAAAATCTTTGTTACACATTTCTTCTTAACCCTTGTTTTACCTTTTCGGCTTTGAGGCACATTAAGGATTCCGGTTTCTCCACAAATTCGATACAACGTCCTTCACTACTTTCTTCCAAAACTATGAGCTGCGGTACCTTTCGATAGGTTCCCAAAAATACGATGCTGGTGTCAGACTGCCTTCGCTTTAATTTTGCATAATCATTCTGGTCCACATTTATTGATGATTGTGCAGTTCTGAGAGTCTTTGATCGCGTCGCATATGGATGACAATATGGCCTTTGTAAACGAAGAATTGTCATAGATCTTTTGCCCAGAAAAGCCATAAGCGGATTTTTTTAACCTTTTACCTGTGCTGGTGATTTTGTATTCTGTTGTTAATATCTCTAGAGGATGTTGATGCAGTGGTTCCTCGCTGAATTAAAACTGGTGGTATCGTCGGGTTTTTCCTTTTGGCGTTGCGTCTCTTCGCCATGACTATCCTTGATCTCAGCGGGAAATTACAAAGCAAAAGAGTTTCGTGACATTTTAATTATATGCCGAAAAAAGGAAAAAAAAAAAACAAACAAACACTAAACTGGTTTGAGTTTCAGGGCAGTCGGGATAGAAGTCCCAACAGAAAAAGTAGATTTCGCCGCTACGTGCCAAAGAATGGCCATCTGGTGGCTTGCTTATAAGATGACTACTTACCGACTGCAGATATGTTACCAGTGGCAGAATTTGGTGCTGTGGTTGTCTTCTCAAAAAGTGGAACTATTAAAAATTATAATATCGACCTATCATTCAGTTGCTCTAAGTGCCGCTAGAGCAATTGAATGGTTTACAGTTTAACAAAAATTGTAAACAATTATTCCGACGGTGCCACGCGTTTTCGGATTTTTAAAAAGTCTTACATCATTCGTCTTTCAATTCTAAATTAAATATTTCTCGTGTATTATTGTCCCGAAAATCGTTTGCTACTCCACTTGTACTCGTGGTTAATTCACCTCGCTTTGGCAAATACAATCCCTATCACATCATCCGCTGAGACACTCTGACCGGCCTTTCTACATTGTCGCCATCTTACGGCGCTTTGAGCAACGAAAGTCTCGGTCGGTATGTCATGGTGAAAGTTTAGGCGCAACTTATTCGCTATTGAAATCCAATCGTAAATTTGCAACTTCAAAAAGCAAACCCGTTTTTAAAACCGACAGAAGGAATTTAAATAAAACAGATATCGAGATAAATTTTCAGGTAATATGTAACAGTTTATTGAAAACACTTTGTCCGCCCGATGCCCGGGCCGAGCCTCGCTGATATTAAAAAACGCAGAGTCTTAATAACATGATTATCTCGTGGGTGTTGTTCTTGTTATCGTTTTCTTCTTCATTGTCATCTTCTTTTTCTCTTTTTTTTTTTTTTGTCATTTTGCTTGGAAGATAACTGTCTCTCGCGGTGCGATCCACGAAATCGTCGGCAACTCAAGTGCACATTCAATTCTAATAAACAACGACGCATTTCCTTATTACTTATTCAATAACTATTCGTTCGCTCTCACTCTCTCTCTCTCTCTCTCGCTCTCGCTCTCTCTCTCGCGCTCTCTTTCTCTCATGCAAATGTATATCGACACCCTGCGGCGACACCAAAGCGGAAGACCCCGAACTTACAAATTTAATTAATCAATCTCGCTAACTATCACGATGGAAAAAAATCTAATTGACTTGAGTGAAAACTCCTGGGGAAAATATAGTGTGTACGTCTCTATATCAGCGTAACCCGAATATTCCCCGTTTCACGTAAATATAACGTATTTCATCAACGACATTTCAAAAACATCCTCCACTTTACGTTTTAATTTCTAAATTTTATAATAACTTCTTCTTTTTATTAACGTCGAGGGTCTTCGTGGATCGATATTATTTAGTAACCGGCAGCTTCCGATCGATTTTCCTGGATGCACCGTTGTTGTTGTTAGTATTATTATTATTAATATTATTATCATTATTTGTATTATTATTATTATTAGTATTATTATTGTTATTATTATTAGTAATATTATTATTAGTATTCTTTTTTCATTCCCTTCTTTTAAATATTACACTAAATTCTGGGGGTCGAGCGATACCGCGTGAAAATCGGGTCGTGCTTTGCAGCCTAGCAGCGATAATACGTTACCAAAAGCTATTATATGATAACCCTACACGCGCATCCACCGCAACGTTTTATTGCGGCAAAATTTCATTTTCTGTTACACACCCACTTGTTTTGTAGCTTTTTTTAAATCATGAACTATCTACAACCTTGCTCTCCTTAACGATCTCGCATCGACTTGCACACGGCACTTCTCGCTCGCTTTTCCCTGCCGTTTTGTCTCTTTTAATTATCATTAATAATTGATTGTGACTCTTATGCCCCGTTATGTATAACTAAATGTTTTTCTTTTAATTTCGCCGATTAATTTTAGCTAACGCCGCGTCGCAGGACGTGCGCGTATGCTCGAGCCGACTTGCCAACTTATTATTTACTTCTCCCTTTTTCGCATCGGTTCCTTCACGATTCAATTTTTAATCCTCGTATCTCTCTTATCGCGCGCGGGGTGGGGTGGAAAGCTGCAGATGAGCTCGCTGATTCACTTAACTACTAATGACGGAAATGTACAACACTTCTTTATCTTTTAAAAATGACAGAAGATTGAGTTCTCTAAATGTGATCGTGTTGACAAATTAATAAAAAAAAGGAATAAAAACGAAATTTCAGTATGAAAGAATTACTTATAGATCAAATATTCAATGTGTCAAAAAACGTATGCCAAGGGTACAACCAACTCAAGAAACGTCGAAAAATAATGATTTCGCTACACAGTTAAAAAATCTACGATTGATTAAAATCCGATTTGAACTAAAAAATATTGTACATTTCCGCAATTTACGCCATGACCTGAAGAGTTGAACACCGTAGGCTTTACCCCCTGGCGAAATAGCACCTCCCCCATCAATTCCCATTCACACCCCCCGACTCACTACCCTAAATATATTAATATCATATTGTTAACGGTTTTCTTCGAACGTACGATTCACAGCGATTTATATATCTTAATGGTTGGTTTCTTCCTCGTTCTCCTTGCATTTAACTTTTCGTCGATTAATACTAAGGTGGTATCGGCTCCTACCGTCCTCCTCGCACCTCGTCGACGCCTTCGTCGTCCTCTTCCACCCCCCTCGCTTCGTCATTAATTATTTATTGTTTGATTAGTTGCACTAGCCTTGATTGTCGGCATTATAAGGACTGCTGGCTGCAGATAGCGTTACGGCGCGCTCGCTTAGATGTTTGTATTTTTTTGTTTGTTTGTTTTTTTATCCTCCGCTATTAAACCGCGCCTGATTTTCGCAAATTTCATCCACCTTTCATCCCCCTCTTATCACGCTCACGACAAGCGCTCAGTGACCACGTTCCCGACAGATTTCTCCCAGGCCTCACGCTTCGACGATTGTCGAAGCGTCGCGTTAAATGCGATTAATTATTATTATTATTATTATTTAATACTATTGTTAATTTTTATTTTTATTTAATTTTTTTTTATCGGGAGTACCGTCGCGAACGTGGCCAGTGTGGAACTTCGATATAGCTTATCATACTACAACTATTTTATGTATATACGACGATCGAGATCTAGAGCATCGAATTCATATAATAATATTAATAATAATAATAATGATAATAACAACAATAATAATAATAGCAATAATAATAATAATATATTAGTATGTACAAACGTTCGAGGTTGGAAATCGGGACAATGTTCTAGTATATAGGCGGTAACAGTTATGTATAATACATGATACAACTAGACGCCAGCAAGCTGTACAACAAGTAGGTAAGAATCTTGTTTTTTTTTTCTTTTTTTTTTTAAGGAGACGCGCTTAGACGCTGCGAGAAAGGAATTATTTTTCTAAGTTCTCGGTCGAACGGCTAACGTCACCGTCTCTTCACCTGATATTAGTTGAACTTGATGTATTTTTAAGGAGGCCGGAGCGTTTCGGATTTTCAATATTCGTGTTTAAACTTGTATTGCAGTTTAATGCGCTGAGTAATAATAGTGAACGGTGATGTGGGTTGTAACGTGTGAGCTTAAGCCAGAGAAACGTTAGCCGTGATGGATTTGTCAAAAAACATTATTTAACTAAGACTGATTCCCGATAAGGAAAGCTCGCGTTGAATTTCAACCTCCTCAAACAGACACTGAACGTTCGTGTGATTTTTTTTTTCTCCGCAGATGGACGAGAGTTTCGACGATAACTGATCACTTCGGAAGGGACTCAACGCTTGGAGGGTGACGCGGCGCGTCCGAGAACGCGAAAGAAAAAGCTTCTATTCTCACCTGGACTCTCCTCGATGATACAGCATCCCTGCGGCGCAAGACAGAGGAATGATAGTAATTATAAGATCGCAGCGCGACGCATAGGCGGATATACAACGTTATATAACGATATTGCTCGTACAAACGCGTGATAAATTTTCGGGGCCCCTCAGGCCACGCGGCACAATGAGAGGAAAAGTAATTACACGAAGTCGTTCGATCATCGATCGTTCCCTTCATTGTCCGACTGCCTCTCGCCTTAAGCCCGTTATCGCGTGTGTAAGTTGCGGATTTTGCTTTTCGTTCTTCGTTTTTGTTGGTAATTTTTTTCTTTTTTTATGTCACAGTGACGATTTATCGTATTTGTATCAATGGGCTATGCTTAAGTTCGCTTGCATATGGGAAATTTCGCATTCACGCAATGTCTCAGATTTCACTCTCTCTCTCGCTGACTCGCACGCATTCGGCTTTCGATTAATCGCGACTACAATCACACACTCGTTCATGGGGGGGGGGGGGGGGGGGAGTGAGCTCTGTGGGTTTTTTAATCTTCTTATTTGCTTCTCTCTCTTACTCTTTTTCTCTCCACGTCGTTATTTTATGCAAGTGTGTGTGTGTTACGCGTGTATTTGGGTAGGACGTCGGAGGACGAGAACGCTATCAGAAGCATGTCGTGAATAGACGCGTTATCGATAACGAGGGAGGAATCGTATCGAGGCACTAGGAGGCGTCCAGAGTGAGGCACTCGGCAAGGAAGTCCTCCATGGAACGATAGGCGTGCTCGATCACTCCTGTCAAGGCGTGATCTTCGTCCGCGTAGCTCTGTTTGGACACATAATTAAATAAGGTATTTAGATTGTTGCACAAATATTTATTCGGTAAGGAGGGAGATTAAGAAACATAGGTCACAGTTAGAATGAACGCACTTTTTGCGTTTGATGCTTTTACTTGTGAATGTTGTGAGAAGGAAAATCAACACGACAAAATCAGTTAGTTAAATGACTCAAATCTAACTGTACTAATAAGTGATTCAATTAGTTTAACAAAAAAAAAAAAAGAATGAATGTTAAACGATCTTCTCTTGCAACCATTGGAATATACTAATCATTAGTATGCAGTTTTGAGCCCAAAAATAGAATAGGAGGAATGAGGCACGAATTGGATTCACTCACCTGGTACCTAAAGATAACTCCCGCTTCGGACAGAGCCTTGGCGAAGGCAATGCCGTGCGTGTAAGGCGCTGTGAGGTCGGCTAGACCGTGTAAAAGATAGAGACTGTGACTCGGTACTAATCTCGCACGTTGAGTCAGGTCAGCCTCCACATAACCCTTGTAATTTTCGGCTGGAGCGCCGAGAACTCGTTCCGTGAACGCTGAATCTGTCAACCAAGAAATCAACCAGCAGTGTTTACGTGTCGCCTAAAAAAAAATCGAACGAAAAATTTGAAAGCGATGTGAAGGAAATACTGACTGTAGTAGAGCCAGTCTGCAATTGGATTTACGGCGACTCCGCATTTGAATACATTCTGCTGACTGCCGAGAACCATCGCGGTCACGTAGCCGCCGTATCCCCAGCCCCAGACACCGACGCGCGTCTCGTCGAGGTACTTTTCGGTGTCGAGAAGATGCCGAAGAACCGTCAATTGATCCTGCACCTCGACGCCGCCGATTCGCCGGAACAGAGCGCGCTTTCCCTGGCCGCGCGCGCCTCGGACGTCGAGCCTCACGTAGACGACGTCGTTGTGACTCGACATGTACGTTCCCCAGTCTATGCGAAACTTGTCCGTGACGGCCTCGCTGCCCGGACGACCGTTCACCTCGACGAGCACCGGAAACGCCGCGTCCCGGAGCTCCTCGCGCCACGAAGGTGGCAGCAACAGCTGAACTTGGGCTCTCCAGCCCTGAGGTAGAGGCACCTGAGAACGAAACATTTTACGTCAATTAAATGTCGAAGTCAGGTAAAAAAAAAATATGTCTACTTCCAATATTTATTGAAATTTATCTTCATTGAATTTCTTTTGTTTTTCATTTTTTAATAGATCTCACCTCGAAACTTCGTCTCGTGGGCAACGCGAGCTGCGAGAGTCTCTCGTGACGCTGCGTCCTCGTGTCGTAGAGCAATTTTAGCATTTCGTGGTTGGACATGGAGTGTATGCCGCCGAGTGGAAGATTAGGACCCTCGCAGTGGAGAACGTAGTAGCCCTGGCTGTTGGAGTTCGTGGGTGTGTGGTTGTTCGGTGGACTGACCGACGCGCCGAAGTGCGTGCAATTAGTGTAGTAAATCCTGCTGCTCCAGAGCACCTCCCCGAGGTCGCACGTCACGCAGAGAGGCTCCAGTCGGCGAGGATCGTCGGCCGTTGGATCGCGAACGACGTACAGGTGTCTCTGACCCGGCCTTCGTTCCCTCGTGCCCAGATAATAAACGAGATGTGCCCTCGTGTCCCACGCAAGAATCTCGCTCACCTAAACGCACAATTTGTCAATTTCAATTATTAAAAATCATTCGAGACAAGAAAATAAAAAAATCTGTAAAAAAACAGCATTCTAAGCTGATCAGAAGAATTCTATTTTTTTTTTTTTTTTTTTAGAAAAAATGGGCAGACAGGGAAAATGATAAAATAATGTCACGATGCATCGTCGATTCATGCAAACGTAACATATTTATAAGAACACAATGCACAATTTGTCAATTTCAATTATTAAAAATCATTCGACGCAAGAAAAGAAAAAATCGGTGAAAAACAGTATTCTAAGCTGATCAGAAGAATTCTATTTTTCTGAGAAATAATGGGCAGACAGACAAAATGATAAAATAATGTCACGATGCATCGTCGATTCATGAAAATGTAACATATTTATAAGAACACTAACTAAGACCATGATTACAGGTTTTACGGGGACAAACAACGTAAACTCGCCTCGTATCGACCGTGCGACAAAACTGCTATCCTCTGCTGCGTCAGTGTGATGTGCTTGATGTGAGTAAAGTGTTCCTGGCCGCCTTCCTGAACCGCAGCGAGGAGGAGAAAGCTATCGCCGTCCGGCGCGAAAACAGGATGCGGCTGGGCATCCAGCCACTGGCCCTCGGGCGCTCGTTCCGAGTGCGTTTCCTCGCATTCCCAGCTGGGCGCGTGACACGCCGAGACTACCGAGAGATTCTGCGACCTCGTCATCCACACCACGGCTATCTGTGCCGAGTCCTCGCCCACCCAGCCCGCCGATATCAGATAGTATTCTCTGCAGGAAGATCATCGCACCGTAAGTTTTTATCAAAGACCTCTATTAATAATTTTCTAAAAAATATTAGAACAGAAACCAGAGACTGTATTAAAAAATTATTAAAACAATATTTGTAAACACTTTCTACAGATGGGGTAGATGTACCATTAGTGGCCACTGTACCTATTGTGGCCAATTTTATTAATTTATTCTTGAAATTTTTATTTCCCCATAAAAACGAGTTGACGTTTCGAACAAATTCTATAAATTTACCGATTGAGCTACTCGATGTTTTTTTCATGCCATTAAATGTGTTGCTTTATTCCTATGAATGCGATGGCCACAATCGGCCCAAAAGTGACCAAAAACGGTACGTCTACTCTATTGGAACTAAAACCAGGGACTGTTTTAAAAAATTATATTCGAATGGTTAACTCACTGGCCGTCGAAAACAGGCGGAGGTTTGAGTCTGATCCTAGTGAACGTCGAATTCGTCGTGGAGTTATTCGTCGAATTGGTTGATCGTCCAGCGCCCTTGAGATCCAACATCCACACATCGACGTCCGGATTCGGCGAGCCGGGAGTTGGATATCTGATGGATCTCGAGGGTGGAAACGAGCCTCTTCTCGCGGTACCTATGGGACTGGAGGCGGCGCCGTCCTGGCCCATCAGACTCCCGAACCACGGGAACTCCAATATCGTAACCTTGGAGTCGTTGAAACTCGCGTACAGCAACTTCGAGCCGTCCGTGCTCGGCCATATCGCCTCAGGCCTCGGCAACACCTCCTCCTGGTACAGCCAATCCGGGACTCCGTTGTAAATTACACCCGGGACACCTGTGTCCGTGAGTCGCTTGTCCTCCGACGACGACGGCGCCATTCGCAAATAGATATCGTTGTCCGATATCATGAGAACGGCCGTCGTGTTTCCCAACCAGGCGGCGTACTGCAGACGTGTCTGCTGGACTCTCGGCGATGCATGAAGACGCAGGGGTGTGTGATGACTGCGTGATTCGAGAATTTCGATTAACGTTTTGGGGAAACAAATTATTGGCAAAGCGAACGCACCGTTTAACTCTCTCGTATTAAGCACCAAAATTGTGAAAACAATTCTTTTTCGTAATTCAATATTTATTCGAAATGATTTAACATGAATTAAATGAAACGTTAAAAAACGTATCCTCTTAAAATACCGATAAATTATTATTTCCATCGGGTGTGAAATTTCAATAAAAGACAATACTCACTCGTTCGTAACGTCGTAGACGGTGTATAGTGCGGTAAAAGTGTGCCGAAAGACCTGGAACACGTTGGAGTAAGGTATAATCCGCTCGACTATATCACAGTCTCGATAATTTAATTACACGATAATAGAGCGAGATAGTACTCGGTAATACGATGATGACTAAAATAATTTTATGCATGAAAGCCTCTTTCGTGTAATTGCGAGTTTAATAACGCGGGTACTTGGCCGACGATGGGTATATCGGTGCACGGAGAGAAGAGAGAGAGGGTGGGCATCGTTAACGGCAAGTTCACCGTCCTGCAGAGTGCAATTAGCCGGAAAATTATATTGTACTCGTTTCGGTTGTGTGCTTGAGGGATGGGAGAAGAAAAAAGAACGAAAAAATACGACAAAAAATAAGTACAAAGTCGACGCTGGGGGGGGGTCCGAGGCTCGAGTTGCAATTTTCCTCCCGTAAGAAATGAGAAGGCGAAAGAGGTAGGCGTGCGCGCCTCGTCATTCCCGTATAGCTGCTCGACCGTCGCACCCACCTCGGCTCGGCGAAGAAAATGTAAATCACGTCGCGCAGCTTAAACGACTTTTAAGTGCGCTTGATCACGTCGTCGCATGCTCGACGCTTTTCCGGGCATGTGCGGCGGGGTGCACACGCCTCCTGTTTCGCAGCCCCGGTAACGCCTGGCGCGACGGACAACTGTGTGCAACGCCTTCCGCGAGTGTCGTACGGACGCGAGGCAGTCGTGTCCGGAGCCGGCGAAAATAAAACAAAGTACCGTTCAACACCCAACGTCCCAGCCGGTGAATCTCAAATGCACGAAATATATGCAAACTACTTGTAAACTGCGGAGATTTCCAGAGTATCCCGCGGACGCGGACTTGAATGCACAGTTTTCGCAACTTTTTGGCATCTCAGTCGGAAGTAATTTTATATTTTCCTAGATTGCGAGGGGTCGAGTTAAAAACAAAAGTAGGCTATTAAAATATTGTTAAAATGATAAGCAATTACAAAACTGAATCCTATTGGTGCACTGAAAAAAATTAAAAGTTGTGATTACCAATCGTTGGTCAGAGCTACCAATATTTTAGTAACTGCAACCAATATTTTGGTGGATCGAACCAATGATTGGTAAACACACCTACTAATTTTTCTCAGTGTGGGATGCTCGAAGATTTTGCACGCTTCAAACGGTAGTTGAATAGGGTTTAAAGTGATAATTCAGTTAACTAACCAGCTGTCTCGATTTGCAAAGATATTTTTTTTTTTTTTTGGGATTGGACTGTGATTTTTGCTGAGTTCTAATTTTTTTTACCACAAAGGTAATTCGAGCCAACAAACGAGGAAGCTTATTTTTATGAAAACATTGTTTGATTCAGGGCACGTAGGATTCACATTGTGATTGTGAATGAATTGAAACAGGGCGCGGGTGTTTGTTTTCAGAGCGGGCCGTTGACGTCACGCGCGGCTCCCGGTACGCGGCGTCTGCTGCTGCTGCCCCGCCGACGGGAGGCCGCGGTCAATCGCTCGTGGGAGCCCCATTCACGAGAGTGGGTCGCGCGCTCGCGCATTCCCGCACGCTATCAGCCCCGCGTTCCACGTGAACACTGCACGCCGGTAACATCAACGAGAAAAGCGTCAATCGGCCGCAACCGAATTTTCATAAACAACTTTCGCAAATTCGAACAAACGTTGCTTTTCAATATTCTTTCACCGCGTTCACCAACATTTTAGAATTTATTTATCATTCGAAATACAAAATTTGTCTGGTACTTAAACCGCAAAAAATATCGTATATGATCGTATACTTTTTAATTTCATTAATATTTCACGGCGACAAACACATAAAAAGTGACTCATTCGCATTTGCTCCTTTTTCCATTCGCGAATTAACGGGAATTAATCGCGCGTCGAGGAAATAATAACGAATAAAAAGAGGCAAGATTAACTACAACCAATTACCGCCATCTGGTCTCTTAAAATTCGCTCGAAAAATGTTCTCTCGACGTGGAGAATTGCGAGTAACAGCGGAAGGGGTCGACGGAGATGAGGGATGAAAAGCAGGGGTTTTATTCTGAGAATAAGAAATGCGAAACACAGGGTTCCATTAGCGGAAGAGAATAAAAAGTGGTAGGTTGGGGGGAACCGAAGGATGTCCGAGCGGGCAGATCTCCGGTCTAGCGCAGCGTGCGTTTCGTCTGCACATAGTTTACGCTGCGGCAATGCAAAAATTGTCCGTACTTCTCGTGTCGTCGAGTATATAGCTGGGAAAACGGGTTGCCGGAGCATAATTAAATCAGGACGAAGCGCGTCCATTGAGTTAGCGCGTGAAAGGATAAACTTTTTTTTCCCACTCTCTCTCTCTCTCTCTCTCTCTCTCTCTCTCTCCCTCTCTCTCTCTCTCTCTGTCCTGTTCCACCCGGCAACAGCGACTGCACCAACTTTCCGGTCTCTTTTCCGAAGCCCACAGAGCGCTGCCGACTTTCGTGCACGCCTGTGTCTATTTTATTTATTCTTACCGGCTTGACATCGTGCTTGAATAGAACGTAGCGTAAATCGGAACTGCACTGGTATCCCTGAACGTTAAGCTGCCTCTGAAAGTAAAAAAAAATAAATGCGCGATTAAAATTGCCAAGTTATCACGGTACTGACGAAAATGTTGAGAAGTTGTACGAATTATTGTATGAAATTGGAATTTTGTACAAGTGAACATTTTGTCTGGACCACAGCTTTTTGGAAATCGCGAATTCAATTCAAGTATACAGTAACAAAAAAAAAGAATTAAATATTTTATCAGTGACCAATTATTTCGTATTACAATTACGATGCATCCGCTAAAAAAATGAAAGCACAACGAAAACTCTTAGATTTCAGGGTACTGAAGTTAATGTTGAGGTTTCATCGAATTTCGCAAGGATTGGATGGATGTTCGGATGAACAGGTGAAAATCCAAGGGTGATAAGTTCGCAAGGAACAAAAAGTATCCGATACGAATTCATGTGAAAACTTTTCGACCAACCTGAAAAAAAAAACAAAAACGTACGTGTGTACATCCGCGACACCGATCCATACCGCCCGCATGTGCAACGCGAAAGTGTCCACGGGTATATACGAGAGCACTTTGCTGCCGGTGCTCTCAAATCGATCTGTATTTGTATTTGTACGCGAAACGTTCGAGAGGAGGAAGCGGAAGGAGTCGGGGGTACGAAGCAACGGGGGCACCGGGAGGGACGCGAGAGGCTGAAGAGGAAACGAAGTGGGTACGCGGACCGCCTGTTTGGGGGAACGCGTTCCAAATCCTCATCCCTCCGCTATCCCCGAAACTCCGGCGTACGAAGGGAGAGACGAAGACGGGAAGATACAAATAATCGTTTTGTCTCTCCTTCTCCCTCGCTCTCTCACTCCCTCCGCCCTTCCTTCGAATTTTACCGAACCGCGCGGAGTGGATATAGCGGAGGGATGAAAATCGCGGGACCAGCATCGATCTGTGCCGTCGAGCCGGTGGCGTCGTCCGGCGCACACTAACAACCGAACAACAGAACCAGAAAGGATGCATCGCACACCGAGCCGCGGCGGCTGCAAATCCGTTGGCGTCGAATAGTTCGTCGCCGACATTGGTCAGCGGCTATTCCGCTATACCGCACGGAGAACGATTGTAGCTCTTTACAGCGAAGGTCGGTGAGGATCCGGCGAATTTCGCTGAACTCCGTGTGTTTTGCGGATTCGTCCGGGGGTTTGCAAACAGGAAACTGCCAGTCGCCCTTCCGGGTCGTTCTCGTTGATCTAAATGCGGCTATCGACTGGAATGAACGGAATTAACCACTTCGACCGGAATTCATTACAACTCAGTAATATCGACTTTTGAAAAGTTGACGGTCTGTGATATCTCACAAATCTCGAAAATTCGTGGACCACTTCATTCGTTGAATAGCCATCTTACTGCAGACATCAGGATTTCTTCATAGACATATCCATTAAGATCTGACCCTGTCCAGTGTCAACGCATTTTTTTTGAACCTTCGATTTCTCTATATCATTTCTACATATACTTTTTTTATTTCTATCCTTCCATCGGCAACGTCTCTCTTACATCAGGGTAGAGAGATCAATCACCCTTCTGATGTGCGCGTAGCTATATGTCTACCGCTCCCGCTTTCTACTCTTCTGTCTTCCATATGCGTACAACCGAGCAGGTCATGTTGCTTGCCTCTTATATACGCGATCATCCGAACAGCCACGAAAGATCGAGCTATCGAGTAGAAAATGCAATACCCTGTTCAGTCTCGCGTGCGTCGTCGTATATACGTAGCATCCCCTTTCTCGACCCTCCTCCGTCCTCGCTCACTCTCAGCCGCCGTGCTCTTGTTCTGCAGCTGTACACTCTTCCATTGCCTCGCAAACAAATGACATTTGTTTCGCTCTACTCTATATCTCGTATCGAAGTATCTCTTTGCTGCTGCATTTCTTCAGACGATTTTGCTTCACAAGCGTTTCTCCTACCACGTAATTGAATACGATTTTTTTTTCGGCGTAATTAAAAACTTTTTTATCGTACGCAACGATTTGTAGGTCAAAAATAGGCAATTTGTATTAAATCTACAATTGCCCTGAGTTTGTCTTATTTGCTGTTTAGGCCGCCTGAATGTCAGGGAAACGAACGAGAAGCAATTATGAAATTCAGCTGCATGATATGCCAGCGAATTGCATCTCGTCATTAAAACCCCCAACGAGCCTCAAATCGCCGCTTTAATGCTTCTGGCGTTGGTTTCCCTGTAGCTGATGGCACGTCATTCCGGTCCCCGCGACGGTGTGCGGACGCACCGCAAGCTCGACGCAACATGAGCAAGCCGCACGAATGACTCGTGGTCGGGCTCCTGGCAATGCAGCAGAGCCTATTATATGTGTTGGATTACAGGTGTGGAAATCCCATTTATCCCGGGGGTTTGATGCTCATACCGTTGTTATAATAACAGGACATTAACATGCCCATTTAATCATCTGACAGACGTTTTAATCAACAGAAATGTTCGATTTTCCTCGTATTTTCATTTCATAGTCAATTTTGGTAAAAAAAAACAAATGCTTAAAATTATATTATTTTTGGAATATGCATAACTCACTGGACGACAATGTATACAGAAAATAAATTGATAATTTTAGCAAACGTCGTTACAGTTGACAAATGGATTTTTACAAATGTTGATGGTAGTTAATTTAACTTTGTATTTTGAAGTTGAAGAGTCAGGGAATGTTCTGCGTGGAGCGTGTATTATGTAGTCAGGAAGGACGACTGTCAATTTTCACACAATGCTTCTAACAAAGAGGGTAGTTTAGTTTAGCCTTGCGGGTGCAACGAAGGGCCAATCAATTATCGACGTTACGCCGCGTTTCGCCACTAGCGCAGCAGCGCGCACGCGATCCAATCGGCCAGTGTGTCTGGGCAGCGGGGTACTACTACTCGAGGTATTACCCTCCTATCTCTTTGTGTCGACACAGAAAGGGACTCGCGATTTCCTTGTTAACCGGCGTCCAGTAATTGTTTTCCGAAATAATTGGATTCTGCTGCTGCTGCTGTTGGTTTAGACTACAATTCGATGAAAACAAATTGTGTTTGAATGTAAAAAATACGTACGAGAGTGTGATTGGAGACTAGAAGTGACACGGAGTAGTTTGAAGTATCGAATAGAGAAAGAGAACCGTCGTCACCCTGATAGACGAACTTGTCGTGCGATATCCAGGCCGGTGGCAGACGATGGGGCGAAAGGTCACCGCGAAGGCACTCGTCCAATGTGAGACGTCTACCGCTCCAGTAAAGCAGTTCGTCGACGTACCTGCAGACATTTTTACTTCACAAATACCCGAGACATATTTAGAAAATTACAAACAATCACGATAATCACCAATTACGATTGTCATCGATTAATCGATATCGTCATCATTCGCTATTTTAAGTCAGTAGGTAATTGGAGTCAAAACTGATAACTCACCCTAGAAGATATATTGCTGTGACGATGCCAGCAATAACGAGTCCGATCACCAGCAACGAAAATATTATGCTTCTCCAATTGTGACCACCCTCTCCGTACGTCAAGTCCTGAAAAAATAATCAAAAAAATACACCAAGCGATAAATTAGTCGTCTACATAGAAAAAGAAAAATTCACCCACATTGTTATACAATAAATGTTACGTTATTGTTCATTGACGTATTTGATTGTTACTGTTGTTAATGTAAATATACATTTGTCGAGTGTAAATGCAATCGTTGGCATTTTAATCTATGCCAGGTTTTTTTGAGGGGACGACATAAATATCTATATCTATGGGCTGGTAACAGAACAATAATTATTTGCAACAAGTCTGAAGGGGTTGGAAACACTAAAAGCAATTTACATCCAATCACGACGACAACTTTGCTTGAGTTTGAATTAAGAATTAATTAAAAAATACTTTTGACGAGGTTAACGTTTTTATTCTTTATCGATTTTATGGGCTTGAAAATTTACTTTCAAACACAGAACTGAGAAGACAAGTTGAGGGTCCTAGACAAATCGACTTGAGCTGGAATGCCTGATACGAAAGGTGTTTCGACGATGACGAGAATCAGCAAGTATATCGAGGACCGAGTGTGCAGCCAGTTCCATTAAAAGTACAGAGGTTTTCCCAAATCAGCGAGAAGACGACGATAAATTATCCACTGCACCGCGGTCTTTCTCGCGCCTTGCTTCGGTGAATCTTCATTATTAATGTCGTCGACCGAGACGCTGATAGCTCGGCTTATTCGCAAGTTCGGGGATATTACAGTATGCTATGTCTGTTCGAGTTTCTCGTTTATGTATTATGACTACGAGAATGAAACGCGCCATCCACGTGTCCATTTTCAAACATTTAACGTTGTCAGTTGAGGACAAAAAAAACAAAACAAAACTTTTACACTGCGTGTAAAAACTCAACTTCGTCTCATATTCCATTGAAGTCGACAAGTGTTCAAAATCGAACTGTATTACGGATCAAATTCTTACGACAGCGCTACAAATTCATTCCAATTCAAAATATATACAATGATATTAATCATACTTGCCAAAGCAAATCGAGCCAATCATAAAAAGTGTAAACCAGTGTTCCGAATATTCTCTGCGAATCCTCGCTGAAATGTCATCCCAAACACCCGGCATTCATCCGGCCGAACGGGATCGATTAATTATCGTAAATAATTCGTGACAAATCCATTTATCCAATTGGGATGCAGCATCCAATAATTGTGCACATTTACGGTACCGCCCAGATGATATATCATCCGGTACGAAAATACGTATAATGAAAATGACAAACATTGCGCGCAAGGCAGCGTTGCGGTCCCTCCATTTCCGGAATAATCCGGGCTATACGAAATTACCGTAACGACCTCAACGTCACGAGCCTTTCACCCCTTTCCGTCAAGCCCACCCCCCACACCCCTCGATATCGTTTCGTATAATCTAGGAGCGTCGCTCCAGCGAGCGGTTATAATCCTGTCGCGTTGCGTCAGCCGCGCGCTCGTCCGGACCGAATGGAACGTGTTTTAGTCGGTCCGCGCAGCACTAGGCCGGATATCACGCTGACGGACGCGTCGCCATAGCTCGCTACCGGCTCTTCTGCACTGTTCCGGCGAATCCCTTAACGCTCTTCACTCTGTACTTCTCTCTCATCCCCGCCGTGACGAATCCCTCGCATGCATATTGCATTCGGGTTATATGCGTTTGTGACAGGATGACTCTCGAGCATCCCACAACACTCTCGGACTGTGTAATACATACTGCCACGTCACGGGGCCCACGTATTACTGCAACCCGCGAGTCATACCGGAAAACATGTATTTCTGTGGTCGTGGAGCGACGTGTTGGGATTGGTTGTATCTGGGATAGCTAAGAACCTGTTAGACTCGAATATTAACGCGATGCGAACTAGGCGGCACGTGTTCCGGAAATTAGGAGGTCGTCTTGCCGAAACAAACATTATAATTTGCTGACCAAATGGCTAATTCTCGACACCGGAAGACGGTTTAATTGTTAGCTTTGGAGATTAGGAGTATCAACGACGTTTTATTGATGGTTCCTACTTTGATGAAAGGTTAATTCTATCGGTTGATATATATTTGGATTTAATTTGTTCGTAAATCTCTCATTGCAGTGAATTGTGTTTCTTAATTTAGTTCCAGGCCAAAGTTACACGCGTAAAGAATAATACAAATGTCGAATCGATTTCCTTACAAAAAAGTTAATCTGCGGTTATTAATCAGATCAATGCAAAGGCTTTAGGAAGTATCAAATGGGTGCAATTTATTCGATCATGAAAAACGTGCCATCACGTGCAATACGTTTGTTAGGAATTGGATAGATCTGTCTTGCTAGCCAAACGGAGAGTCCCGGTGGGAAAATAGCTTATGCTTGGGCTTACAATCCCTGAGGGATGGGCTAGCGTCACTTCCGGAATCGCAAAAAAGGACCAGATTTCTTTGATTAATCGACGTGAACGAAGAAAATCTACCGATCAAAACTCCCGCATTGGGGCGACGCCAAACCCAATAGTAATTGGCAAGCATTAGGGAATCCTGATACGTTTGCTACGACCCTAACTGGACTCGCCACTGTTCCACGTCCTTTTGCCCCGCTTGTCGTCATCCTCGCGATGAATAATTCCACGGACTCTGTCCGCGTCGAGGGGAGCTAGACGTTCGATCACTTATCCGTCCTAATCTCTTCCCGCGTCTTCAATTTCTCTCAACCGCACAAGAACCTTCAACGAAAAGTTCTTGGACCGCATTCGACGCTTTCACGTTATTTCCTCACGTATTCCGGCTCCTCGCTACGGAAATTGGCCGTCGTCAGTTTATCCTGAGCGCTTTTGAACGACGCCCGGATTTCTCGTATCTCCGAGTTGCGAGGGCGACAATAAAAATTCAAAAAACACTCGAGTCATCTCTATTCCGTTTGGGAGTGGCAAGAAATATCGTGAAGATAAAGAGTGATCAATGGAAACGACGGTAGTTTCTTGCGCTTCTCCTGGCAATTCTAATTCGATCATATCCATGGTAAAAGAAAAGGTCTGTCAAGAACGGATATCACAAAATGTTCGAATTTCTCAAATTTCCGATACCCAAGTAGATTCCTACTTACCAAGTAATCTTTTATTTTCGAGCATTTCTCGACGGCTGTTCCGGTGCGTGCGATCATCGATAAAAAATCAGTAGAACGATAATTCACTCACGAAAACAATGACCCATTGAAAAATATATCATCAAGCTTTTGCCGGAGATTGATATGGTTGCAATAACACGTGCTAATCAATTGTAGGAACTCGAAGCACTAAACAGTTGCTCTGATTTACAGAGGATTTACTTCAATTCGCACGCATTTTCAGAAAGATTTTCGCGACTGTAGTCCCGCACGAAAGACGTACAATAGTAGACTATTCGCACCCAGAAGAACCAAAGATAGAACCCAGATCCGCGTACCAGCGTCTAGACAACACACGTCTATTCATCCGTGTATCTCTAATATAATTTACACACCTTCGCGTGAGTGTATATGTGCATACGTAGACATTTTATGATGTTTGTGGATTCCTCGTATCAGTGCGTGTGAGTGAAGTATAAGTGTTACAAAATTGCACCACGCAGTGAGGCAACGTGTCGTGTTCTCGTCGTAGTGACCGTGAAATCTTTCTTTACACGCCCGAGGCGTGTCATGACTGCAGCAGGCGGTCGCTAAAAGTAGATACGGACAGTACTGGTCAGACGAGCGTAGAGAAACGAGCGCGAGGGTTCGCGCGAAGTGAGCCACGAAGGGAAACATTAGAAACGCCCTATTTTCTCACACTGTAAAAAAGGGTAGCGTCAGCTGAATAACTACGACATTCGCCCAGGGATGTTTTTCTCAGCTTACACTAAAATATAAGGAAATTCTTTCAAGTCAGAAAATTCTTGAGTAATTTTTCTGGCCGTTGCATAATCAATTTTGTCAACTAGTTCCCTTCGAGGCCAAGTTTAGGTGTTTTTAGTTCTGCGTACGATCTAAAACAGCTCGACCTGAGAATTTAACTCAGCCGTGTTGTACTTTATATAGTAGAACATATGTTATTGTATAAACAGATGGATTCAGTTTAATGACTTTGAATTTAAGGTTGTACATGCAATAACAAATTTGATTGCAATATTAAAGTTTAATGACGCGCAGCTATTAATGTTTTCACTTTTTTAATCCAAAAAAGAAGATAAGACATTGCAGGGTGAAATTCGTAGTGCAGCCTGTTATGAATCATGCGCAGAGTTAAAAACACTTGATACCGGCATTGAAGAGAATTAGAAAACAATTGGTTTTGTTATCGACAAAAAAATACACATAGTCTTTTCAGACCCGATGAAATTTCCTTAAATTCTTGTGTCAGCCAAAAAATCCATTCATGCACACGTAGTTATTTAACTGACCCCGTTAATTATATGCAATTTCAATCGAGTACGATTCGACTTTTTGTAAGAATTTATCGCAGCTCTCCGAAGCGTCCACTCGGTGAATTAAGGAGAGGTGTAGCTGATACAAGGGTGGAGGTTCGCGCCAGACGACCTTGTCAAATAATCGATACGCTTTCACTGTACGACGTTGGAGCGCGGGAATGGAAGACTCAAGGCTCGCGCGAAGATTCATGTACACTTGAGGTGGGCGGGAAATGTCGATAAACATTCAGGAGATTCAATATTATCCCCTTTTTAATGAAATATCAAGAGAATCTTTTTATCCCTGACAGCTTTGATTTCATTCAAATAGTCGATGCTTTTTTATATTTGCAATCACGGAGGCCGTGAGTTTCATGCTTTCATACCTTTGTTTTTATGCAAAAAAGAAATATTCGTGATTTTTACATTGCGATCAGAAAAATTATAAAAAATCCAGATAAATGTAGCTTATAAGAAACTGTGTGAAGATGAGTGTTCATGTGTTTTATATGTTTACAACTAGAAACATTGCATCTAGCAACTAAATTATGGCACGAATAATTATTTTTGTCGAACTCACTATCTCGCTATCTTTCATTCTGCCACTTTAATTCCCCTCGATATACTTTGCTGGCTTTTTACGTAGCTTTGGGGACAATGGGTCCCCTTGTGCACGAATTCCGATCGTAAACTAACAAGCGTTGCCTAGGTTTCTCATAGTGAGTAAACAAAGTATCGAGGGGTGACATCTGGCAACCCCACTCCACTTTAACCCGCCAATTTTTAAAACAACTGTTCGCACTGTTCGATCATAACCGAGCAGCAAGCAGGCAACGTTTCATTATCATACATCAGTATTATCATACATCAATATGATAATGAGCGCATGCTGAGTCGGAAGATGATTTTCGACGTTGACATCCAACGAATCTAATGAAAATATTTTCAGTTTAATTTCGAAAATCTCGAACAGTTGCACCGAACAACCGCGGTTGAGGTTAAACTCTGCACCACACGTACAAGCACACTAATTTGCATTTCCATCAGCTGGCAACATAAACGGTGTTCACCCTAGGGACACAAAAAAAACCATCGAGCTTCTCGAATCAACCGTGTCTGTCGTCACGAACCCAGAAAAGTCCTCGTGGTTTGTCTGGAAATTTGTGTCAAAGGATTTTCACACGACACGGACACTGAGTGCATTCATACAGTAACCTATATCCGTGCATACATAGACTACACTCACTCTCAAATACTCGCGAAGTCGCGAACATCTCGTCATGACAAATCCACAGACAGAGCGCAGCAGCAGTTCCACCACTACCACCACCACCAGCACCACCACCACCACCACCACTACTTCTACCACTACTGCCACCCCCACCACCACCACCACCACCACCACCGCTGCACGTAAAGTACACACGTACGCGTAATAAACTCGGTAAGAGTGAGATGAACCGAGAGTAGAGTAGAATCGCCGATACGAACTCACGGCGAGACAATGCTGGACTAAGCGTGGTTGTGCTTCTCTGGTCTTCTCATACACTCACCTCTCTCCCCTCTGAGTTTCTCCTGCTGCTGCTGCTACTACTGCTGCTGCTGCTGCTGCTGCCGCTGCTGCTGCTGCTACTGTTGCTACTGCCTCTGGGTTACGTTGTAGTACGTTCGAACGGTTAGCAGCGCGTTCCGGGGGTGGTCGAAGAGAGACAGAGCGAGTTCCATCGCTCTCTCTCGTTCTCTCGCTCCCTCTTGGGTCTCAGCGGTTCGTGGGAGGCTTCCCAGAGCCTCGCTAATGCTTCCTCCCTCCATCTCCCTTCTGCCTCGCTCGGTGTTTCAACCCCCCCTTTCGCGATCTCTTCTTCGTTCTATCTATCTGTCTATCTCACTCGGTCTCTATCTCACCCCCTCCTTACACCGCGGCCCCCTCCATCGGGGGTGCGCGACCGTTACGACAGACCGCTCGGCGTCGAAACGGGGGAGCCGGAAGTCAGAAGGGCGCGCGTGACACACGTAGCTCGTGGAAATCGGTATGCCACACAGTGTGTGACTGTGTAGATGGCTTCACTGCCATAGTAACCCACCCCTGGAAGGTGGTATATTCCGCGTCTACCTTTTCTGCCTACGCTTCGACGGTACAGTTGATGTTCCATGTTAGGAATGTTGATCCAAACGGTGGACACGTGCTGCAGTCGTTGCTTTAGCATCGTAAACCCTATCGGGGCTGGTGGACGTGGCGGAGTTTACTCAGTGTATGCTATTTTATTTTTTTTTATGTCTTGAATACACCTTTCAATTCGTTGGTAATGTAGTTGCCTTGATATTGACGTGTGATGATTGCAGTTTAGTGAATGAGAGGATTGAAAATATAGAACTAAATGAGCTTTTGTCATAGGGGATTTTTTATTGTAGAATTGCGATTTTAGTTCGCTTAGATTTTATATTTTTACTAGGATAATCATACGCGCTGGCGCGCGTGCCCGAGGTACCTTTGCGCTGCTCCGCTGTTATAAAGCTTTAAAAGGGTAAATCGCAACTAAAAAACCCTTGTTTAGTTAATATAAAAAAATAAGAAATTTGTCGTTTTGCTTGTCAGAAATTCTAGATCTGGCCGCCGGGCCGAAAACCGCCCAAATCGGGGTCACGAAATTTATTTTTTCAAAATATCGACTTTTAACCTATACCATCGTTCTCAAGTCGCATATTCTACCCCTGAAAACACTGGTTACAACCCTTTTTTAGTTGATTTTGAAAAAAAAAATTTTTGGTCGAACAGTTTGTCAGAAATCGTAGATCTGGCCACCGGGCCGAAAACCGCCCAAATCGGGGTCACGAAATTTATTTTTTCGAAATATCGACTTCTAACCTATACCATCGTTCTCAAGTCGCATATTCTACCCCTGAAAACACTGGTTACAACCCTTTTTTAGTTGATTTTGAAAAAAAAAAAATTTGGTCGAACAGTTTGTCAGAAATCGTAGATCTGGCCACCGGGCCGAAAACCGCCCAAATCGGGGTCACGAAATTTATTTTTTCGAAATATCGACTTCTAACCTATACCATCGTTCTCAAGTCGCATATTCTACCCCTGAAAACACTGGTTACAACCCTTTTTTAGTTGATTTTGAAAAAAAAAAATGTTGGTCGAACAGTTTGTCAGAAATCGTAGATCTGGCCGCCGGGCCGAAAACCGCCCAAATCGGGGTCACGAAATTTATTTTTTCAAAATATCGACTTTTAACCTATACCATCGTTCTCAAGTCGCATATTCTACCCCTGAAAACACTGGTTACAACCCTTTTTTAGTTGATTTTGAAAAAAAAAATTTTTGGTCGAACAGTTTGTCAGAAATCGTAGATCTGGCCACCGGGCCGAAAACCGCCCAAATCGGGGTCACGAAATTTATTTTTTCGAAATATCGACTTCTAACCTATACCATCGTTCTCAAGTCGCATATTCTACCCCTGAAAACACTGGTTACAACCCTTTTTTAGTTGATTTTGAAAAAAAAAAAATTTGGTCGAACAGTTTGTCAGAAATCGTAGATCTAGCCACTGGGCCGAAAACCGCCCAAATCGGGGTCACGAAATTTATTTTTTCAAAATATCGACTTCTAACCTATACCATCGTTCTCAAGTCGCATATTCTACCCCTGAAAACACTGGTTACAATCCTTTTTTAGTTGATTTTGAAAAAAAAAAAAAAATGTTTGATCGAACAGTTTGTCAGAAATTGTAGATCTGGCCACCGGGCCGAAAACCGCCCAAATCGGGATCACAGTAGGTTAAACAGTGCTGCAGCGCTCATTACGACAAACTGTCAAATCTCGCGCTGTTAAACAAAAACTTTTGGTCGTCACGGCCCTACACCAATCAGAGGCCGAGTTATACCGACAACAATGGTCACGTTGGCGCGAATTACGCACTTTTTAGTAGTAGAACTATGGCGGGTAGATAAACACTTCCACGAGAGTTGTAACGTCTGAATCGCAAAAAAAATATATATGGGTCTTATGTTACAGTTGGCAATGTACGATGTACTAAACGTACGTTATTTCATAGGCGGCACGTGCAGCTCGATAGAGGGGACGAAACCCAACCCAACCCCTTATTCGCCATAAATCTACCCTCCAAACTTCCCTCCACGCCGCTTAGGTCGAAGGGATAGTTAGAACCTTCGGGACTCCCTAATTAATAGTCGCCATAATTGTCTTGACATTAATGTGTGACGATTTAAGTTCGGCGAATAAAAGCTCTTTAAGAACTTTGAAGCCTCACGCGGTTCTATGGAATCGACAAGATAATTCTTGTTAATCCTTTTTGCCATCAATTATGATAATGAGACTCTAGAAAGTCAGACATTTTATACAGTTTTTTAAATTAAATTTTACAAACTGTTGCACATCTTTCTCCTACCTCCCACCTCCCATATTTTTTACTAAAGTGTAGCCTTCGTCCCCATGATACATTTTGTGGTACCCTGTGGTCATTGGTAGAGCAAGGGGACAGAAAAGCTCATATAGTACATAGCAACAGTATGCGATAATGAAGCACACGTGGGGGACAAGCTTGTCATATTGAGCCGCACCCCATGCCAAGCTACGAGATATGTCATTCACGAGATTGAGCTATGTGACCATGAGCCCAAATGGAAAGGGGCTGGTTTAGCCTGAACACCGAAGGTGGTTGCCGTTGGTCACAAGTGCACGGCACCCCCTCACCCTCATCGCGCAGTCGTAACTTCTTTGCCCAGTGTTGCGTGGAAAGTGCCGTTACGAGAGGGGTCGCCACTGTACCAGAGGCTGAAAAAATCCCTCTTTCTCTCTCTCACTCTTACGAACATATCCTCTTGTGCGGAAATAAACTCACCCTCAGACACTTTCGCTCTTTAATTTTTTTTTCTCTCCCACGCTTTTGCCGTTTTTCTTTTTGTCCTTTCAATATGGCTTCCGGCCTAACGAGACCAGCGTTGTAGCCAATTAGCAGAGAATTCTCGGTCGCTCTCGCTCTCCCCCGATCTCTGATGCTTTATGTCTCGTATATGCACAGTTGACGATGTACAGCGATTGGCTCTTGAAAGCGCATGCGGAGAGGCACTCGAAACAAACGTGGTGGTACTGGAAGCTGTATTTTGAACAAAAAAAAATCGTTTTTCGCGTTATTCTCCTCAATTTTTTATTTTTCGGGCAAAATCGGTCATTTTTAGAATCAGCGGAAAATTTCCCACCGGATAGGGTTTTAAATTTTTGTTAAATCGAACATTTTTTTCGCCGAAAATCGCAACGTTCTTCCCTACGCTGGCTAACCTCCGACCGCCCGTGTCATTGTTCCTAGTTAGTTAATATAGTGCAACGAATCCAGGTTATAATAAAGATACAGTGGAAAACACGATTTCTGTACGTATGATAATTGCTGTAGATATGGATTTTCGGCTTTTTTGCCCCTCTGATCTCGTACATGACACTTATTGCCAAGGGTGCTAAATGCCGCTGGACTTTTTATTCTTCAGTAATTTATGTTCGACAACATTTGCTTCAAGGCGTCAGTGTGTACGGATTGTGAACTTGCCGCAGCAGATGTGGTGCACGCGCAGCGCATCTCTCGGCCAGATGCTCGACCGAGCGGAATCATTGAGATCGAATGGGAATTTTCACGGCTCGTGGCTTCCGTGATTGTCCCTCGTTTCGAATCCGCACACTCGAGCTAACATCTCTCGCGCAGCTCGTCATCGATCATACTGCACCAATTTCCGTGGGTTTATAGATTTTGACAACAAAATTCCCGCTTCGCGCGAAAGTTAATCACCACCTTTTTTTCGCCTTCAGATGGAAAGCTTTCACCAACAAACATTTTTATTTTTAAACATTTTATATCGTTCTTATTATTAGCTTTTATTATAGATCAATATTAATTCGGTTCACCGAACACATTTCTGATAGTTTAAATTTGGAATATTTAGACTACAATTCTTTTTAATCATTAAACACTATTATTAAAACTACTAAACGAGACTAACGATCCTATATTAAAAAGTGCGTGAGCAACCATTGTTGTCGATATAACTCGGCAGTGATTAGCCTAGTACTATTAAAAAATCTTCAGTTTTATCGCCTCTTGGTGTTTTTTAAATTAATTTTTTTTTTTTTTTATATTGGATACTAAACTGATGTTTTTCGTCAGTGTGGGACGAAACTCGCAGTGCCCATTGTCTCAAATTATTCCCTCTCGATTCTGCAATTCCATTGTTTGCCCACCTGACCGAGTTAGTCATTCCCCTCTACAGTGTCGGCTGAGCGGTTCATTTCGCAGTCTTTTGTCTCCGCGCTATTATTCCGTGATATATCTACCCGTCCTTCCCATGTAACGTTCTCAGCGTTCGAAAGAGTCTCGGCCAGAGATGCCGATAATTCACACTGCATGTAATCTCTGCTTAGCAGATATATCTCGGTATATTTGCGTGCCACTGCTCGTGCGTTACGTATATCAGCCTCCGTTATAACTCATATACACATCGTGTATATACGGATGTTTACAACCTATCGGCGGGTCTATACTCGCGGGAAAAATATTTATGCTTCGTATTGAGGCCAGCAACCCTTCCAACAACCACCCACCAACACCATCGTTGTCTCACACAGAATTGTATGTACAGGGACAAAGTAAACGTGCGGGACGTTAGTTCTTTCAACTCGTTTTGCCATCATCAAATCCCTCTCCCGTACGCATAATTAAATCTTGACTTTGCTCTCGCCCGGCGCTGAATAATGGCGAATTAATTACCATAAATATTTGGCCCAACTAGCTGCACAGCAGGAGCACGGTAGGCCAGGGGTCTGGGGACGGGGATGGGTTGGGCAGAACAGCACTCTACTCGTGTTCGCACTTTGCATTCATAGAGCTGCAGCCACGGTTAGTGCTTCAAAACCTCATCCACACTCTCAACGCCTGCGCCGCACAGCCCCCACCTCGCATTCCTGCACTCCAATTGACCCGTAACAACGCCAGAATTCAACGACAAACATTTGGATATGGCGAGTCGAAGGTACATTTACATGGGTGCGGGCTGGGTCACTTAATGCTTCGTTGCGATCGTAATTACTAGTTTGGAATTTGACCTTTTACCGGAAACACGATTGCTAGATGAGACAACAAAAATGTGTGTTAGTATTGTATTTTACATTATTTTACTCTTATTTGGACGAACCATAACATTTATTCTGTTTTTTTTAACAATGATAGATATTTTTTTATTTTGGGTATCAGTTTTCTATCGCTTTTTTAGAAAGTGTTTTACAAGACTGTGATAGTGATAGTGAGTTCAGTTTTTGCGTTTCGTGGTTCATTAAGCGCAGGCTAATTTATTTCAGCTCTGTTCACGGTTCCCTGGTAATTAATTATGCCGACAGCCACGACGTTCTCCCTTCCAACGCGATTTCGTGCTTGAGCATATTATTTCACCAGGAACGTTCACTTATAATCAATTTTTCAAATCCTAAGATTACCTTCAAAGATTTATATGCAAGCGATATTTTTATTGATGTTACATTATTACAGGTTAAGTGATCATTATAAATTCAGACAAAGTAACAGATTTTCAACAGTAAAAAATATATTTCTTTAGCTGGTTTCATTCCGTTTGACCCACTTAGAGACTTTTCGGTCGTGGCTTCAGGAAAATATTTATAGGACGTAATACGAACAGTAAGTTTTTAATGGAATTCATTGTTAAAGGTGTCTAATTAATATTAGTGGTAGGCTAATTATTAATAGCTTTCTCCCTCCGTCCCTTATGAATAATGTCAGGAGCCGAGACTTTTCTAGGATGATTTCGTGCTAGGTCATATAAATCCGCCAAATGATTTCATGGCCGAGACAGGGAGCACGAACAATGAGTTCGTGTGAAATGAAAAAAAGTGGAACTAATAAAACAACGTAGAACTGATCAACGAGAAAGGGCTTTAAGGGTGCAGAGATCGAGGTTCCTCGGACGAACATCAAGCTTATAGCTCTTCCTGCCGTGCCAGCCACGAGGATTCCGGGCCGCCTGACATTTATATCCCAGTAACCGGGATTTAACGAGCATCCCAAGACTCTACTCTCGCGCGAGTAGAGCCGTAAAGTGCAAGTGCAGAGGATCGCCTTTGTCGAGCGAAGCGAAGAAAAGTATATTGCGCGTCGGAGCGTCCTGCGAACGGAAGAAATCGCCCGTCGTGGAAGATCAACCGCTGCGTTGATTCACATAGAAACGCGAGATGCGTGCGCAAAAGCTCGCGTGAGAATTAACCGTCGACGCTTTTCTCCATTTTGATCTGTCGACGCAATCGACTCCAAATCGTCGCTTCGCCGTTGAAATATTTGCACGGATCCCGTTGCATACTGAGTGTAACTCTTCTATGTTTACCACTTTGCATCTACTCTTTCTGATCAAAAGATTAATTGTCGCGAAATTCAATGTAATATAACAAGTAAATCTGCAAATATTTACATCATTCGTTAATCTTTATGTGTAAGGTGCAGGTCTGTTGTTCGAATATCCAATGTAGTCACAACCAGGATTTGAGTTTTGATGGGAATTTAAGTTTTGAAGTATATTTACATAATTTACACACTTTTAACCGAATTGATCGGTGTGAATGACGATAGATGTGTCGTGTGATGGCAATGTCATTGGACAAACATTAAACACGAGACATAAGACACCACACAAACACTATAACACAGACAGGTATTACTTTATATTCAGAAATTAACAAAATTAAATTCGGTTTTTAATTCTTACATCTAAAAACGAACTGCTGCGATTTTTTTATGTGAAGAATTTAATTTTGTTAATGACTGATTTATTTTAATGCTAGTTTATAAGACGAGACAAACGACGAGTCAGGCATACACTGGACGACACCGAGATTTAGTGCTGGCCTGAATCGATTACCTCTTTTACCTGAGCAGACTTCGATCGGGGATCGGCGACCTGGACGGTCTCGTCGGGAGGTAGCCGCCAGGAGTTCCTCTCGACGTTGACGCTGGCGTTCATAGCGGTCGCCTCCTGCTGTTGATGCTATTTTTGCTGCTCCACTGCCGCTGAGGCCACCACTGGCCCAGCCTTCCGCAGCCACCGGCGCTTTTAGCACCGTATCTGATCGTTATGTTCGCGATGGCAGCCTCCAGGTCCCCAGGGTAAGCCCTGGGCCACTCCTGGGGCCGAGCTTCGACCGACCAATCCACAGTTCCTCACCTGAAAACAGAAATCATCCATGCTTTTTATCTTCATTTATTTTTCACAAAACTGTAGAATCGATATTTCCATTAATTGTTTAAATTCCGCTGTTAAATACTACGTCAACAAATTTCATGACACGAATAATGCTTAACAGGGTCCAAAATTATGAAGCCCACAGTGCCTTCCAAAAATTGTATATAAATTGTCGCAGCATTGTCACGATGTAGGTTGCTCGAGAATATTCGTCGCGAACGGCATAAACGCTGTCAAACAGCCTGTGTACATATTACCGAGGACGTGTTACACTGCGCCTGTAAACTTGACGAGGATCATACAGAACTGCGGTGGCTGATTCTGTTGGACGTACCTGCCTAAGCTCTCATATACCACTTGTCTAACATATACGCGGACGGTGAAGACCTAAATGCATCCTGAAACGAGTATTAAACGAGCTGACTATATAAGACTGTAGGATCGTTGCCGGTAATGGCCTCTCGCGGACCTTTATGAATATATTTTCCCTGTAAACGTGTAGCAAGCCCTCCCCTTTCCTCTTCTCCACGCAGATAAGAAGGCCGAGGCCACAAAGTTACGGCTTTTTCCGCGGTTATCCCGGAACCGCGTATACATCTCGTAGGAAACAAAATTGGCTCGCTCTCAGAAAACCCCTGTTGCCTATAACCTCCGCTCCGTGCATTTTAGGAGCCAAAAATTACAGCAAGCAAAAACGTGGAAAAAAAAATCTCATTCTCACGACTTTTCGCGGTAGACAAGAAGAAACAAACTGCAAGCCCGAGATACAGCGAAACCTCGGTGATGTTATTTAACGTAATATCGTTATCGAGAAAAGATTCCGCCGCTAACCCGTTTGGACGTTCGACGCGGCCGCGGGAGCTCTCACGGTAACGAGAGATGAGCGTGACTCGATAAACGATTTTTGCTTTCAACGAATTATCGAGTCAATCCCGTTGCCTGCCAACACCTGCGATGCCTAGATCCTGATATTGCGACCCATACAACCCTGAGGTGAAAGAAACATTTAATCTTTTTTTGTAATGTCATTTTTGTTATTAATCATTCTGGGTTAATAATTATACGTATTCTTCTTTTTCAGGGGCTTGTAAAGTGTTAACGATTTCGCACTATTCATCGTGTCGTTTATTGTGATTAGATCAAGCGCAGCGTATACATTCCATATTATCTATGATTATGGGTACCATAAATGGCATAAATATGGTTTTATGATGTGTACTTTTACGAGAGGTGATAAAACACTGATGCCATTTACGTGTTATACTTCTGCAAGCCCCGATGTGAAAGCTTCGGCCTCGTAGGATTTGCGGCCATGAGGACATTGATTTTTATGTTTGAGTCTTGTGAACATGGTTCACTTCCTACAAGGATATGCGGCGATAATTGATGTCGCAGGCAATTTCCTGAATACATAGATTTTAATGCCGATTCTGAAATTAGTCACGTTTTGTAAAACGAAGAATATATGAGCGAAGACTCAAATTTGATTGCCAATAATATAATGTGTGGCGGTTTTCTTGATATGTAAAGATTAATTTGCTGACCCTATTAGAGGCACTGCGATGACAAACGTGTCAGTCCACAACATGTGTTACGCAATCTTAGAGATCGAATTAATCATCGGTGTCGCCACCACCATCCGCACGTCATTAATCGTTTCGTTCACTGTTATTGATTAGAGCAAATGTTGCAATTACTTCGAAACACACGATAATCATAGTTAATAGCTTCGTATTAATTGTCGCGACCTTACGCACGCGATGTATTAATCGTAGCCGGTTGCTTGCGCTGCGTTCGGTGTAGTTATTAATTCGGGCCGAAGTGGCAAATTTGTCGAGCGTGCCAAATGCGATAACGAGGCCCCTGTGGATTATCACTTCCAGATTATATCTCTCGATGTGCGTATAGATATATCGTGCGCCACAATACGGACGAATTTGGGTATCGAGATTCGGTGCAATAACCATTCGAGTGTTTCAACGCTCGACGACGACGTCGTCGTGACTCTCAGCCAAGTAATATATACGACTTCGTGACCTCCAAGTTTCACAGCAAGAAAAGGATGGGTATTGGAGGTGGTATAGCACATCCGGTGAGATAAAAAGTTTACAAAAGAGAAAAAAAAAAGTAGAATCTTACAAATTGCTTCCTCATTGTACAGCTTCCTTTAAATGTTTACAAAATTACCCCTATAAGGAAGTATGTTTGTATGTTGCATAATAGACCACCTACACTTTTCATCACGTCAACAATTGTAAACCATTTTTCTTGACGTATTGGACGATGCTGAGTGTCCTTAGATAAAAATCTCAACGAGAAAAAATCCACCAAAACAAAGCTTCCTTTGCGCAGAAGCAAAAAGAAATGACTCAGAGAAGTAAAAAAGTTTCTTGTCTCCGCTCCTCGAATAGTCGGTAATTGGACGAAGCGGAAGGGCTGAAACGCTGGTGACGCTGTTGCTTGTCATTCTGCTGGCCTGCGACTTTTCTTTCTCTCAAGGCTCTCAGAAATGACGGGCAAAGATGGGAGTCCTCGGATCGACACTATACTACCTCGTTATCAATCCTTCGTTGCGAGGTAAAAATAAGTTTCATAAAAGGTTTATTAAATTTTCCATTTTCGGTCATTCAACTTTTAAAAAACACGGCATCCGTCAGGATACCATGACGAGTCAGTCGGATCTATAAAATTCAATCTGAACATCGCGAAACGTTATAAAGCGCATAAATACATCTCGAAAGTTATTTTACAGCGCAATACTCAAAAATATCCAGCCCTGCACGAACATTGGTATCTCATTTCATCGCTTGTTTCCCAACTCGGAGCCCCTCGATAAACCACAAAAATATCGTCAACAACTTCCCTCACTTTTGAACCTGTCAAACCGAGAGAAAAGCAAGCGACAAAAAAGCTGGGATCTTCCTTCGCCGGAGAACAGGACGGGGACTCCCATGCCGCAACTTCGAGCGACCGAAGAAAGAGACATCAGGCTTGCTATATCTGTATCTCGGCGCAGCGATGCAAGCGCATTGGCCTCTCGCGAGCTTGAGAGAGCGTGACGTCAGCGGCCCGTTACGTCAGCAGTAGTGCGGCAGACTGTGTGCCGGCGCTCGAGGGTCTGGGGGGGGAGGTTGGGGGAGGGCTGAACGGAGATGTCGGTGTGGTGAAACGGGACGTGGAGGGGGTGCTCGCATTCAGAGGAAACCGAATATACATGTAGAGCCGACGGAGGCAGTTAACCAGCGCAACGCTGGCTGAGTAGGGGGGAGGAGGAGGAAGAGAGGGGAAAAAAAACTTGTCAAGGAGTGAGGGTGAGTGACAGGATAAAACAGAAGGAGGTGGAGAACGAATGCTGGCTCGAAGCTTCGCCGAAAGGGTGAAAGAAACGCCGAGTTCGAGCCGGTGTAGCGCGAACTGTGGGCGGTATAGGGTATGAGAGACGAAGCCGGAGCCAAGACAGCAGCAACATGCAGGGTGAACCACCCTTTGCACCGATGCGACTCGGCTCCATTCATCAGTCACAGTCAACGGGCCGAACCCACCTAACTGAATTAGTCCCCGGGGTGGTGTCAGGCTCTCGGGGTTCGCTCGCCCGTGGAACGAGGCGAACGCGAGCTTTAGGTGCGAAGGAAAGAGGTTGATAAGCTCGAATGGTGGAGAGAGACCCGGGGGCGGTGGATGCAAGGAACGAGGCGCGAAGCACGTGTGAAAAAGATCTTGTCTCGCGAAATTCGCGTGGAATCGCCGGGAAAGGGAAGGAAGAGGCACTTGATGGTATATGGCTAAATCCTCTCGCCGGCTTATTTCTTATCCTTCTGGTTTTACAGCCGAGCCCCCGTGAATAGCACGAATGTAAACGATCGGCCGAGAGGGAATCTACAAGTTGATGGCGAGAAAGTTAGGTGGGCGGAGTTGGACAGGTGTTTTCCTTTCTTTCGTACGGCTGTTGAAGATAAACTTCTGAGTGGGCGCGTTTGAGGTGACAAGTTTAGATTGTTGGATATGATATGGAATTGTGAAATTTGAGATGTCGGTCGTATATTGCACTTGGAGTCTGGAAAATAGATTCTGTCGCTCTGTATTCACTAGGAAAAACGGGATTTTTCTAAGTCTGGTCTTTGTGGATGTTTGGGTAACTGATCTGGAGTCTTCAATTACACATTTCAACTTTTGAAGCAGTTTTAATGCAGATTTTCAATTACACAGTTGTGGCTTTCGCCCGGAAACTGATACATAAAGAATGTACTACGGCACAAAGGCTCCAACTGGAAGTTTGATTATGAACAACGTAATTCGTGCTCCTTGAATAGGGAAGATTAATTCGCTGATCATGTTACAGTCGCGACAGATAGAGTCTTAACTTGCATATAGCGGTGTCCGGAAACCGGAATTCTCAAAGTTGCTTCTCGGTTCCTGTTTTCGCCAACCCGTCTTGGAATTTTGGTCCAACCCGTGAAGGTGATGGTGAGCACCGGGGCCCAGGGATGATGAGGACAGGAATGTTGCAGCCTGTTCGGTGGGGGATTCCAGGAATTTCGTGATCCCAAGGCAAAGTCGCCGGGAATATACGCGAGTAAAGCTCAAGCCACTTTCGGGATTCGGCGAAGGCGTGAGCCAGGCGTCAGACAGAGCGTCTCTGTTCTCTGGATGCTGCTGGCTGTCCTGAAAATCGATAAACCACGCGAGCCTAGAGGAGCTTCCCAGTTTCGCGTCTCTCGCGACAGTTTCACTCCTGTAACGCATTTTGCGGGGGTTGCTTTTCCTTTCGCTCGCATATTCCGTTCAATATCCTCTCAGCCCTCTTTTTTCCTCAATGCAACAAAAAATTGACAAGAGCCATTTTATCGTCGCGAAAAGCTCCTCTGATCTGTAATTGTGGTTCGATGTGTATTCAACAGAAAGCTGCAGTCTTTGTTGTGCTAACGCTGTGTGTTCAAATATCCGTCGATATCGCTCTCTCAGCAGTATTATTCCCATTTGGAGTCTCTATATTAGTCCTCGTGCTCGACGTATAAACATCTCTCGATTCCGAGACGATATTGCAGCCCCTAGACTACTTATTCTCGTCATTCTTGGACGTTTATATGAATATGTGATTCGTCGATCGATAAAAATACCGTCTCACTTACGGTAAGTTGGAGTCTAGACTCCGTAATCTTTTGCCTGAATAGCGATTTCTTTAAAATATAAAAGGTGCATTGAGACCGAAGCATTTCGGTGGAAAATATGTAGAATACACTCTTTGATAAATAACAGGAGGACGAAGAAACTTGTCTATTAAATAACACAAACGTGTGAAAAAAAATAACATTTTGTAGGTGCCTCAGCCACTTTAAGATAAGTTCTACTATACGTGCAAAACTATGAGCATAAAATCTGTAGCGCTGTCTGCAGCTATAAAATATAAAACACTGTAAATCGCGATTGGGGAGGCATTACCTTCGCGATGTTATTTCCGTCTGGCGCTGTCTCTCAAACTTGACACCGGAGCCAATGATATATTTATACTTTTCAGTCTACCCCAACAGACACAGCACAAGCGTGACTGGTATATTGATATTATGTACATATACTTACGAGAAGTCACGAAGGTACCTATTGGTCTCGATGTAATCGATTATCTACTGCAGTCGGGAAGGGATCGACTGGGTTTATAGATCAAACACGTATCACGTGTGACAAAGTCAATATTCCTATGTACACACATCAACGAGTCTATATGTGTATATAGCCGAATGCGCACGATATATAGTTATATAGGTCGTGCCGAAATTCACATTAATGTGGAGGGACAAAAGAAATCAGAGGACAAATTAGGCGAACGCAACATGTATGCATATCACGTCGACACATGCAAATGTACGATTTATCTCGGGTCAAGCGAGTCGTTCCAAATTCGGAATTACCCAAAAAGCCCTGTTACGAATGTAACAGTATTCAACTCTTTATATAGTTCAGATATATCTCAGATATATCATTCGATATTTTTGTTTTTGATGGACAGACATTTAAGGTCTTGTATATTTTTTTTTGCGCGCGATTCTGACAAAGCGTATACAGATATGTCTAGTGCAAATCGATCGTACATAAACGAGGAACGTGTGAAACGATATTGTACACGAGTGTTTCAGGTCTCTTGTTCTCACGCAGCTATAAAACACACAGCCTGTTATGCGCTGCTGTCGTGTACTATGTATGCAAATCGTGTACACTCGTCAACGTAAAAGTACGTATTCGCGTGCGCGAAATCGTGATTTTATAGCCAACGTGTAATATCCGTGATGTATCGATGGGTTTCGTGGTTGGCTCCATCGGATTGTTTCGCGTTGGCGTGACGAATCAGTCGCGATAAATTGTGACAGCTTTTACATCAGTAAGCGCGATAAACATGACATGTAATCGACTCACCTGCCGTCATCCCAGACATCATATTTACAATTTTTTAGCTCTGATTTTTTTTAGCGAATGACATTAACTTCCATTTTATTACACGATCAATTAGGCTCGTTTTTTATTTACATGTACAGTTTTTTTTTTTTAATTCGTCGCAGAAATACATTGATTCAGTTCAATAAATTGTCATGTTTAGTCTCCAATGTGCACTGAATTATGCCTATTCAAAATTTGTTCTCAATGTACAGAAAAACTGAGCAATGGAGCAGAATTAATTTCGTTGCTAATTTACATTGTCACGAGCTAAATCGTGTTTGACGACTGAAACTTCAGTTAGAATTACCGCGAACTGCGTGCAGAGTTGTGCATATAGATATTGAAACTCTCTGCCTCTCGGCAACGTCTCAACTACAAAAGCTACCGGCAGCCCGCATATTGCGAATTACGTTGCAGGAGGGGAAACTCGCACCATCTGAGCGCGAGAGTTCTGGAAAACCGTCACGAATTTTTGTTACACTCGGAGCGAGCGAAAAGGCGGACGATAGGCGCGTGTCTGATGCAGCGCAGCTGAAACTACTGCGCGGCCCAGCGAGCGCAGCCTCACGTACGCACCGGCAGTGATATATCGCGACCGCGTTCGGCTTTGAATGCATATATCCTCGGCGGTGGCTGTGCTATCTATCCATATAGAGTGGATGGATAGTAGGGTAGAAAGGAGCCGAGAGGCAGGGACGAGGCAGACCGATACATCGGCGTCCTCCAATCCCGCGCGAAGAACTGACGGCGATGTGCATCCGTGTTGCCCACGTTTTACGCGCATGGAGCGGGATACCCATCCTCCGTTATGCTTCCTTCTCCCGAATTCCGTTCATTGTGCTATATTGTGCGATCTGCCGGGGCGTGAATCGCGACTAGAGCCGCAGCTTTTCTGCTGAGTTTCAGTTCTCCGGTTCGATCAAAGTACGTAATAAAAAGGGCAAGATGTATAGTACGATTTGTCGAAGGAATGAGCGAATAAGAATAAAGGGCTGGAGGTAACTTTTCTGCAAATTTTCTTTAATTGCTCACTTTGCTTTGATCTTCTCGCTCGACTCGTTACCGGACCAGACACGTCCACGGTGGCAAAAATCGTTCTTTTGAAATCTTGCACACTTTTCTGAACCAATATATATTTAAATAATAGTACTTCGCAGTTCATCGCCTTCAATTAATCGAGTGGAAAATTGTAAGCAGACAGATGGAAATGGAATGATTGGTCATAGGTAAGCCCATTCATTAAATCGATGTAGTACACGAGCTATCGGATATAACGTAAAAAAAATACAGCGCCAATATTGAGTGTAGTGAACTGCGCACCATCTGCTGTGCTAGATATTGTACCACATATGTGCCATAAAAAATACACAATATCGGTTTGCTCTCGAACGCCAAATAGTGCCAAGAATTTTCATCATATTTGGCTCCCGACGAATTAAAAATTCCGCTACGTCGAGGTCTTTGTGCTTGGCGAAAGCAAAGAGCGGCAAGAAGCGTCTTTCCCTCATTCTCCATTTGTCTCTTCCTCTTGCGGCAGCCAGAAATGAACCGCATCCCCGCTCACTCTCGGCAAACCGAGTCTCGTGGCGAAATATAATTGTGCCTCGCTCCTTTCTTTTTCCTTCTCTCTTTTTTCCTTTCGCATCCAGCGACGTTCTCAGCTCGGCGTATCGCTGCAGCGAAACAACGAGAAGAAAGATCGTCCGATGTAGCTTCTGTCGCTGGTTTCGAGAGACAAAGGCAGCCGAGTCACGGAGAAAGAAGAAGTGGACGACGAGGAACCGGAAGATGCCGGCTGAGAAAAGAAGACGAGACGGTGGAGTGGGGGGACCGGTACTAAAAGCGAAAAGCGAAAGAAATGAGAGACGTCGCCGCCGCCTGCCAGTGGGAAAGCTCGAGCTCTCTCGATCGATCGACCGGAAGATTAAAGGGTAATTTGCGCGCCACGTCGGTGGCCACAGTGGTCCTCTTGTGCCGCGAGGAAAAGTCTCACGAAATATATACGTATACACGTGTAGCACTGACTTTTCTCGCCGCCTCAGGCAGCACCGCTTCTTAACGAGCAGAAAAAAAAAACGATGTAGCGTAGGAATGAAGGAAATATAACACAGCGTCGAAGAGTGAAGGGTTGGTGCAATTCGCGTTTTATTTTCGCAACAGCGATAGAAGCGTGAGCCTCGTATCTCCGCTCATATATACAGATATATTAATAAACTTGGTAATTTGCACCTCTTATCATCTCCATTTCATCGTCTCTTGTGCAAATGCGACGGCGATTTTTTTTTCCAGCACTTCTCACGCTCGCCTGCGCATTTTACCTCTTTTTCATTCCCCCGACGCTTTCATCAAGTTATTGCTATTTTAGTTTCGCTTGTTATTCGTTTTTTCTGCTTTTTCGAGCTTTGATGTTTTTGTGTCAAGCTTTCTGAGGGCTTGCAGGTTTTTTACGGTGGCGCGAGAAGAGCTTTCACCGTTTTTCGCTTTGTGACTATTGCAGTGTTTGAAGTCACCGCAGTGACACTGATTTACGGAAAAAAGAATTATTTCGTTCCGCGTGCAAAATATTTTGCGGTAAAAAAGGACGGATCCATTGACGGAAAACTGCAGAGTTTTTCCCTGAAAAGCTCTCCTGAAAAACTACATGGTTTTGTACCTTTCCTGCAATCAAGGAAAATCGTAGATTTTGGAAGTGGCGAATTTTCCATTGACCCCTCTTTTGTTGAAATTTCAACTTCGGACTACTTCCTTAGTAGACAATAAATTAAACCGCTTAGTTTCACTGTACGACCTCACCCCGTACATAAATATTCCGCATATTTACGCACATAGAAGACATAACTGCAGGCAGGTGTAGGAGTGTCGACCACCTAACTTTCTCGCTCTTTGCCTGCGGCGTTCTCTGTATGTTAGCTATTACGGCGCATTAGCCCGTTGAACTTAAGCCGGAAATGCGAGGCGTGCGGAAAGGCACGTTGCCGTGCAGGATGGGAGCCGTTGAAATTCTCTCGCCCACCCATTCGCGTACTTCTCTCGCCCATTCCTCATTCCCTTTTTCGTCTTTTTTTTTTTTTAGTTTTTTCATCCCTCGCTCATTCTCGCATTTTCGCAAAATAGCCTCGTTCTGGTGTACCCATTTTTTCGTTTCGTTTTTTATTTCTATACATCCATCTCGCTTTGTATTTTTTTTTCTCTTATCCAAGATCGTTTTCGTCGAGGCTATTTCCCAGGGGGCTGAAAACGTTGAACCAGTAGCAGCGGCAGCAGCAGCCGCGGAAAATCTCACGAACAAATTATAATACTCAACGGGGATAATAATTTATGTTATAGTATAGGATATGACGGGTTATTCTGAGCTGTGTAGAGCGGAGAAATGGAAAGGGTGAGCGAATGACAAAGAAAGCGGAAATTGTATTATTATTGTTTTGATCGTGGGAGGAGGGTTCGAGAGGTATTATTAATTCAGCGGGTAATGCACACGGTTATAGCGTTTGTCTGCTGCAGTCATTACTTCACCATCCGATTATCCTGCGATTATTTCGGTCCGCTATTAATAATTGCATTTCGTATAATTGCTGCAAACTCGTCTGTACTCGGTATGAATTGTAGCTACCGGTTATTTATGGCTTGGAGTTTAATGTAAGAGAGAACTCGAGAAATCATGGATATACTATAACAACTGTGGGTACAAAGTTGCGTCGTGCCAGGATACGACTATCCAGGGAAATGGTAAAATGGAGATAAAGTGATCAGCAGTTCGAAATCCTAGCGCATCCGCGGAATATTCTCATCGAGTTATCCGTAGATTCTCGTCGGCGGGCTCGCCCTCCGCTGACAAATTTCCAGTAAGCTTCGACCGTACTCTGTCGCAATGTCGACAAATCCACGATTTTGACGTTTATATTATCGAAATCGTAACCGTTTTCGTAATTGCTTCAGAACTGGCTTCTACCACATAGTCTTTTAATCAAAATAGGGTTAAAGTAGAAACAGTTCAATGCCTCGAATTACAAGGATTGGATGCAACGCTCGTCAGTTTAGAAGATGTGACATACATTGATGACAGTTTGATCATATTCGAAAATGATCACTTCCCATTATTCTCACTGTCCTGCAAGAATACGCAAGAAAAACTAGATTCCTACTGAACCATCAAATTTGCACGTATCATCCTAATTTCCTCACTGAAGGTTATCTCTCAATCCCTACGATTTCTCATCTCCATCCAGTCCATTTATCCCGATGCGTTCGCTCTACTAATCACCAGTGTCTCCAACCCGATAATCGTTTACATTTGCTTACAGGCGTAGATATAACGTTCAACGAATTCCAATCCCGCGGAAGCTCCCACGAGAACTCTAATAATCCCCGTTGTTCAATCTATCCGTACGATGATAACGAAGGTATTGGGTTCTGGTGTACACGCCGACGACATAATAGTCGCGCAGTTCTCCCTAATTCAGCTTTACTGCTGGCGGTCCCGGCCGTTAGCTGCAATACGATTCGTGCAATCGGCACGCCGGGTTAACTATGTCCTTTGGCGGAGCTCGTTCGGTCGTTCTTGCGCTCAACCTGCCTCTCCTCTTTCACTCCCGTCGCGCATCCAGGTTATAGTCAACGTTTGTTCGACCAATATGGCAGCGTTTGACCGTTGCAGGACACCAACAGGAGCTCCACCAGGACTGGTAGGGAAGCTACGTATATGCAGTTCTACACGGTGCTCTTCGTTCACGATGGATTCCTGGACCATAATACGACTAGACTGTATAGAATCCTGAACATACAGTGTTGGGACAGCGCAGCTTCCACCTCGGATGTGTGTTCCTGCGAAGGTTCTACTGTACACACTGTCGCTGTTTGCTCAGTCCCTGAACAAACTCACCGATGGCGTCCTACACCCGACATCCGACGGTAGCATATTCTATCTTCCTTTCGCTTTAATTTTTCTCTCCCACCTCCGCAATCATACAACCTTGCCCCACTATTCCCGACGCTGCTTACTTTTGCGTCCACCCTATGGCTCACTTCTTGTTCTTTCGCCAGGCTTTAATTTCTGCCTCTAACCTCTTTTCCCCGTCAATTGCATTCGCTGAGTTCGTTCTTATCAACTGTTCGTCTACAACTGCATTTTTTTTTGCGAACTTGCGCAAATCTCTGCAGAACACAAAGCAAAAAAGCAAAACTCTGCAAAAATGCAGAGTGAAGTGGTCCTTCAGCCACTAAGACTGCAACCCATCTTTATATCAATTCTCACAGCGGAGACTGTGAAACTTCAATTTCCAAGTCCAACTCGATTAGCAGAGGAGAGCTGGAACCTCCATGCAACCATTAAATTCTTGAATTGTCAGGTTGTCCTCGAGGACAACCGAGAAACTTAGGAAGTTCGTGTTCGGAGTCTGCAACTAAGAAGAGTGCAGGAACGCAGAAAGGCAATTTTCACGAATTCGCAGGATACTCCTCTCAAGCTATTTCTAATATTTGCATCGTAATTGCGTAAAACAAATACTTCTTGTTTTCCTATCCTCTGGTCGGTTCTATGTACGAAACAACAACGGCACGAGAGAAAAACATTCCCAAGAAAATTCTAAGAGAGTTGCTGAATATTTAGTCGAGTTTCACGGTTTCTCGAACACCCGGAACATATACCTTCTATCTTGCTATGAGTCCCGAAGGAATCTAGTGAATTACAAGATTTTCCAAGCGACTTTTTTAGTCTTTTATTCTTTCGCTGTTCAGTAGCTACACCATCGTCGTTTTATGGGTTACGCATTCGAGTTATTGTCACATTGAAAACCATCCATTCTTTGAAGTAGTAAAAATTATTTTTTAATCTATGAAATAATCCTGTTTGTTACAAATTTATTGATTAGGGGTAACAAATCTGTCAAATGATTGAATGACATAACGTAACCAAAGTAATATTGGAATTTTCGACGCCTGGCGATGTAAGAAGTAATAAAAAAAAAACTTTTAATTAAACTCCAGTTTCCACAAGAAGAATTCTAGTACAAAAAAACAAGTTCTAATTTGTTTTGTCTGTAATCAACAGACTTACAGCTGGTCGATGACTAATGACTGCCATATCTATCCAACGTTTTCCCAGCGAACCCACGATATGTCCAGAAAAATTCGATGCAGGATTGAATCATGTGGTAAGTTTGAAAATTTTGCTTCGGTAAATCGTCGTTGGAAACTTCGCTGCCTCCCATTCCGGCGCAAGATTATATCGAAAGAACGAAAAGAGGAATGAGGCGAGAAAAGGAAGAAGAAAATCCCAGTACCCTTACCCCTCTCGCCACTTTCGTCTATATAGCGGAGCTCTGGATGTTTGCGTTGTGCTTCGGACCGAACGAACGAACGAACATAGACCAAGATGCAAGCAAGGCTGTTTTGCAATGGAGCTAACGGGGCTGGGTCTCTGAAGGTTCTCCAATACGACGAACAGTATCGCCGGGCGAACCCATATACGAAATACGAGAATATACGTAGTCGGCGCTGGTGGGGAAATGGGGAAACGTCGCTGGATGGCCCGTTGCCAAGACGCGTCCAGATCCATACACTGTCCTTCGTCACTGACGTCGAGGATGAGGAAGACTGTACGGCGAAGCTTTCGATTTTCCACAAAACCGCTCCCTACCCATCGGTGGTTATATCACCAAGGATAGGGAGTTCTGTTTCGGCCGAAACACGAGTGGGACACTCGACGGCCGGAAACTTTTGACACTTTGATGACAGCCTAATGTTTCGTCCTTTGAGGATTATAAGGGTGAAAATAATGACATTACCAGAGATTGACAAAAGTATTTGGATACAATTACAATGATAATTATCTTTAGATCACATTATTGCGAATGGTTCTTAAAAACCAGTGAATGATAAGACTTATCATATGATAATACATTTTTGGTAACAAAAAACCATGACACCATTTGATTTATTTCTACTTATTTTTTTATTTAAATTTTATTGTTAGTAATTAGCTTTCTAGTTGCTTTCAGTCAACGTTAAGATATAATCGCTCCCTATCCTTCCCTTCCATTCTCATTGGTTTGAATGAGAGAGCCCTTTGCAATCCTGATTGAAGACCATTCAACGCCGCCGTCGAGGTCCAGGACAGAGGGGTGAGAGTCTATGGCAACCCAGGCGGAGTGCAGTGATTAGAATATGGGCAGAGAGGCCCCTCGAACAGCAGGTACCCTCGATTCGCCGCTCCTGAGGCAAAATCCGTCGCCACGTACAGCTACCGCTACTTGGATTTTGCGGTCACGCCAGAGACGTGCGGCCATGGACCCGCTGCCCAATTTCGAAGCGCAAACTGACTGATCGTTATTAGGATTATCCGGTTTTTATTGATTTTCTTTATGCTTCCGCCTTTCGCATACAAAGAGGAATTGGTCGGAAAGTAATTATCTTCAGTTATTTTTCTTTCATTGAAGAGGTAATAATTCTGTATGTATCAAGCAATTACACATTTACGTTAGGTTACACACTAACAGTTTGTATATGGTCCTCGTCTAGTATATGGATGGTTCTGTATGCGTTGCTTACAGTCTGATTGAGAGTCAGATCGCTTATAAAATTGGCTGAGCCAACAGGGTACCTGCCAGTTCACTCGGCAACGACGCGGAGCGGAAATGCTCTCCAATTTATGTGAACTGAACCGGATTCCAGCAGTTTGGGTATCGTCATTCGCAGTTGAAGCAATTTGTCCTTCAGACCAACTCGTAGTGCAACGAAAAACTTGTGGCGAGACTCAACATCGAGTTCTGAATTTCAGACAAAAAAAATGTTTCATTCATTGTATCAATTAATTAAAAAAACACGATATTAACCACGTTTTTAGTAAAACTCTTTCGGGAACCCATCGAAAATTTATTTAAAAAATTAGTGCAGTAATTATATGACTTCGAAGGAGCGAAAGAGCGAACAAACAATAAAGTGCTCAGGTGCAAAATTTGATTCAAGCGAACGAAGGGAATACGACAGGCCTGCGCCGCAAAGAGTTGAAAAAGAAGTGAAGGGGGAAAAAGGAAATAAAAAAAACGGGGAAGTACATAGAAGTGCGACTCTAGCGAGGGTGCCCGAAAGAATCGAAAGTTAAATTAGCCGGTGGCTAATAGAAAGGGGGATCGCTTATAAAATTGGCTGGTACGCCATGTCGCACCGAGCGCCCTACAGGTTTTTTTTTTCTTTTTTAATTTTTTTTTTTTCCTCTTTTTGTTCTGATGCGGTGGCGCTGTGTGGCATCGGGGCGTGGAGCGTGCTAGAGTATATTCTCTGCGAAATTCTGGTACCACGAGCTTTTCCGAGTCCTTGCACCCTCCTCGGCCCCGTCCCTCGTACCGTCGCCCCCCTCCTATATTTTCTCTCGCTTTGTTCCGGCCAGGGAGAGCAGGAGGAAGCCGAGGGAGGACTACGACGGCGACGACGACGAGTTACGAGCGACGGGTCTACGAGTTCGACCGACGAGACGTGCTATCCCACTCATGAGCGACGGAAAGGGGTGAAACGCAGAGGGTATACTGTACAAAGAGTCACGAGAACCACCAGCCCAGAGGGTGGAAGGAAATAATTATTTTCCCAGGGCCTTTAATTGACGACCCGAATTCTCCTGGTCCAGAGAGTTCGAATTTTTTTCTCCTATCCTACGTGCACCTATAAAGGAGGAGGCGATATATACAGACGGAAACTAATGGCTGGGCACTGTACATCTTTTTTTCAATCTAAGAGAATTTATAGCCTGAGAATAAATTTTACAAGGTGCTTCGCATGTATACGACTGAGAATATATTCGAAATTTTTTTGTTTCTTGAAAATTACTGAATTGAAGGTAGTACTTTGCAAGACGAGTTTGGGAAAGTGCATATAGAGAAGCTGCAAAGCTGGCCACGCGAGCTGCTAGCCCTAAAAGTAGCACCTTACTGAAAGTGCCACTTTTAGCCCCGAAGTTGGCTCGCGAAGCTTGCATCGGGGCAAAGCCTCTCTGGTATATATATAAAATTGAATAATGATCAATAACGTTAAATAATTATTATCGCTGATAAGTGATACAGTGGACTAATTAATAAATGCTTAATAACAACACAAAACGGCTAACGCAAAACGGCTATGTCACACATTTCGGAGATAATTTGCAATTTATGAAAACGTTATTTCGTACTCCAACTTTTTTTCAATATGCAGGGGCACGCGTCCCGTCGCGATATTCTATTATTAGCTTTTTTCAGTCAGATCAAACGTTCGCCTCGCATTTTACGTCCACGCGCTTTCAATATCAAATATAATGGTGGACGAGAGATACTCGGTTTTGTGGTAGTTCCCATATAGAGAAGCGTTATGTAGAGAGAGGAGAAATTGTGCAGTCGCTCGGGGTTTGTGCATTCGTGCGATTGTACTTTATTTGTTTCTGTATATGTACAGGGAGAAAAAGTATCCTATAAAACATAAGCCGAGCTGGTGCACGCTGCTGGCTCGATATGTGGATATTTGAAATGTTCGGGGGACGACATTTTTCCCCACCGCACTCTCCCATCCAGCCTCGTCGTGTCTTTGTTCTCCGTCTTGCTTTCGCTTTCTCGCCACGTATGCCCACCTTATATTCGCTGTGGAATATATACTTCCTAGCGGTATTGTCCCGTTTTCACCAAACCTCGTATAACGTTCGCTCTATTAAACTCTCGGTCTAGCGCCCCAAGGTCCTAGACGCTCCGCGTAAAAGTTGTCTCTTTTCTCTGCCCTTAATGCTCCCCCCCCCCCTTCCTCTCCCCTTCGAGGTCACTGATGCGAAATTTACACCACGAAATTGCACATTCTAATTTTATATTTTGATTTCTCACGGGAGATAAAATATTAACGTATTTTTTTATTAATCTAAAAATACATTCATGTGATAGGAACTTATAAGGCATTCTGATGTACTCATACCGCTTGGGTGAAAATTTCCTTTTTTTGCAATCTGCATAGCAAAAATATTTCTAATGAAATAATTAAACCCCTGTATATTCATAGATTACAAAATATTTTCCATGAATAAGATTACTTCACAGTTTCATAAGCAACTTTTTGGTCTCCCGGTTCCTTTAACTCCAGATCTATCCTGCCGCGCGGGCAAAGATCCCGGTAGTTTGAAAAAAAAAAAAAAAGTTGTGGAAAAAAAGCTTCTTCGTTCGTGGCTGCCGTATGCATGCCAAAGAAGCTGGAAGTCGCGGCGAAATGTTTTCGTAACGAGACGCTCTAGTATAAAGATCAGTGTAGTTGGGAGGGAGGCATCAGGCGCGCTGTATATTCCGAGGAAAGGTCAATAAACTTTGCCGAAGAAAAAATAAAGCGGAAGGAAGAAAATTACTGAAGTATTGTGAGTCATGATGAAGCGACGGACGTAAAAATTTTTTCCCGCTCTATACGTTCGTAATATACCTCGCGAGCGAGCGAGCGCGCGCGCACATAAATTGTTTTATTACGTATGCTTCCCTCGGCGCTGGGGCGGTGGAATTTCCGAGGGTGGCTGCGCGAAATTGGACCGTCGGTTCTGAGGAGACCTTCTTAGCGAAGTGCACAGTTTGTCAGTCGCTTCTCATTCGCCGCCTTTCATTTCTCCGCGAAGCCGTACGACTCAGCGTCAAGTCGTAGACTTCGTTTTTTTCTTTTTTCCAACTTGGTGCAAATGGAGCTGGGAAAATCATCGTTCGCCATACCAACTCTCGCAGGCCATAGAAATTTTGTTATTTTAATTCATTTCTAATATTTTTGCGCTTCACGGATAACTGATGAGACATTGTCTTTTTTTTTTACAGATGGTGAGTCATTATCGCAGAAAGTTATAAATATTGGAAAAAAGCAACACGAACGTGAGCTTTTAATCGCATTACTCGTGAAGCGGACCAACCAGCGGCCAAGAAAGGAGCGCATTTCGTTTCTCCTTCGATTCGTTCACCGGCCACGAAGTTGTCGCGCTCTTCAGGAAGTTGCAGCGAGGAAAAGTTCTCCGCGTCTCCCATATGTGTCTCCCCGGTTCGAGCGAGGCTATATCAACGAGCTCTCTCGACTCTTTCGTGCTTCTTTACTGCGTTCGAGTGTTTCTTCGTTGAGTGTCTCGAGAAGCGACGTGGGAAGTGGGCGGAGGAGTGGAGAAAGGCGGAGGTCGGCGCACTTGGCGGCACAGGAGGCTCACGACCCCCTCGCGGGCACGCGAGGCCGATTTCGATTTATATTGCTCCTTCCCCCGACGGGAAATATCGCTGCATCGCGGGGATAGGAGTGAAACGGGAGAAACAAAAGACGAGGAGGGGTTTCGGTGGCTGGTGGCAGAACGCGAAGGGTAATAGGTAGAATAGAATGTAAAGAACGCTAGAATGAAAAATAGAGGATCGAAGCCTCCCGGCTTTCGCCGGTATAATCGGGCACTCGAGCATGAATATCGAACGGTTTCCACGGTCGAAGCGGCGACCGGAAAGGCAGGACGAAGGGAAGAAGCTCGAATCTCGAGACACGGGACGGAACGAGAAACTGAGGAAAGAGGCTGATATTGAAAAGAGCACAAGCTTTGTATATGAAATTGTGAAAATATTGATCTTGCGGTATTACACCATTTCCACGAGGCCACGTTGAAACGAATGAATTTGGGTAATCGAGATATCTCGCGTATAAATATGCAACGTTTCGACCGCGAGCGTGAGATATATATATAATCGTATGCCGTAATGCAGCGACGCTGTTTACAATCCACACGACCCGTGAATATCCGCGTGAATTTGGCAAACGTGCGTTTTCCGTGTGACGGGGTTTTCTGAATTACGATCGTAATTTTATTGCATTCATATTTTTCATCAAATTCGACCATTCGAGTGCGAACGAAACGTTGAGCTTGTTCTACAGCTCCTGTCCATTTCGTTTATGATCCGTGACATTAATTCAGTTGATAATAAACGAACGTCGAAGTGAGCCGCGCGGGCTTAAAGAAAAGTGCGAAACCTCCACCTGAACCCTTGAACGCTTACACCGAATGAAAAGAAAGTTTCAGAAAATAAAAAATAAACGAAGAAAATGCTTGGAATATATATTATATGAGATAAGATTAATTAGTAAATAAAGTTAGAATCTCGTGGAAAACTGGGGTAGAAATAATAAGAAATTTACCGCGTGAATAGCAGTGAATTTATTCCAAAATAACTTCGCAGGGCTTTGTCTCCGCTCGGGCCTGTTATATATCCCACCGGACAATTAGCGCAACTTTTTTAACGCCAGCGATAAAAAACATAAAAATTAATAAGGGCCAAGAGGGGCAGAGAGGGAGTCCGAGGGTAAGCTGAAGCTCGACGTATTTTCTTCCAGCTGACCCCGGCGTCGCAGCTCCAATTTTAGAGAGGAAAAGTCTCAACTTTCTTTCGAATTCGTAACGAGAGACCCGAGAGTGTCGTAGAAGCTGCGAAGGAGGACTGGCGTGTCTCCTGGCACGTAGAGACTCGACGAAGACGAGAGACAGGAAGCGCTTACCGCGCCGACTCAGAGGCTCAGAGTCGACTTGGCTCTGCAAGAATTTGACGAGCCGCGCTCGCCGAGCATTGAGCGTTAGGCCTCGCATATTATACCCGATGGGAAGATCGACTTATCCGGCGAGACGGTCGCTCGCGTAATGAAGTGCTACATCGGTGACGGAAGACGAACGACGCACGGGGGATAATAGCGAGCGTCGGTCGATATATAGCCACTCGCGCACTGGCACTGACGCCGTCTCTCTGCCGTTATACACCTCCAGACCGCGTGATTAATTGCACGATTTGAGAACGAAGTGCTGACTGCAGAAACTGACGAGGGATTCTTCGCAAGCTTACGGCAGCCTTCCATCTCTTTGCCAACCGCTCTGCTTCCTATTTTTCTATCTCTCTCCATCTCGTTCTCTCTCTCTTTCTCTGTCTCTCTTGACCCACTGAAACTCACCGGCAAAATTAATAACCAACCGATCGATCAATAGAATATATTGTAAGCGCTCTATATATTGTACCGTGAGAAATCGACCGGAAAAACGTCAGCATTCGTCAGCACTTCTATATTAGCTTCTTTTTCAAGTGTCAACTGATTTCAGGCATTTTATCATTTTTTTTCAGGGGTCACAAAACATGTTATTACATTTTTTGCGCAGTGAGTTGTTTATAACGACGGACCGATTCTGTATGAAAATTATTGATATGAATATACCTATAATAGTAAGAGTCGCGTTTTTTCAGCTTGATTTGTTATTATATTTTTTAACTTTGCACGTCATTTTCTAATTAACTTCTATGTTTCACAAAGTTATCTCTATGGGAGAGCTTATTGATCAATTTTCGCTTCCCCTTTATAATAGAGGAAACTTTGTAAAGAGTGAAAATTAATGAGGAAACAATATGCAAAGCTTCAGTCTCCAACTTTTTTCAACACGAAGAAGCAATCTATCTAAATTTTCGACAAACTACGGTCCGAACTTTCTTCGACGTTTTGGACGATCCTGAGTATTTTGAAATGAACATGTCGAAAATAAATTTGCGTTTTTATTTTAAGTTACACATTTTTCGACATCATTAAAGGTTACATACCATTAATTAATCGCATGGGTTTTTATGTTAAGTTTCATATAAATTTTGCGTTGACGTATATTAACCTAGTCGCATAACGACTTTAACGTTCCGTGTGATCGTTTTGATCGCCGCGAATCTCGAAAACCAAACAAACTATCAATCTCAGTCTTAAGCTCGTGACGCTGGCGAGGCACGTGGGTCGAAAACGTGGACATCGCTTCGGTGACCACGCTATAAGTGGGTCAGGATGTCATAAAAATATTTGTCGCATTCTCGAGGCCGTCCGGCCAAGGGCAGGAACGTAAAAACCGGCATGGTTATGTGTGTGCAGGAAACCATTGTAAACTATCTGAGATTCCAAACCGTGAAGGTCCATGATCTCTCCGAAGTTCCAAAAATAACGTGGAATGTACGAATAATAACTATAGTAATAGTTAATAGTAATAGTTAATACATACTAGAATTTTCACAGTGAAACTATTTTTGATACTACTTTAACGAGGTTTTTTCAACCTAACATTTATGCAAGCTGATAGTAGATTCTTGATGGTCCACTAAAATAAAAATAAAAAAAATTCAAGGGGATACAGCCAACGGCCACTAGTGAATACTGACGGCGTTAGGTCAGACTCGGTTAGCCGGCGGTGCATGCAGCCCGCGACTACCGCGCGCGTGACCTTAGCCCGTCCGGCATTGAGAGAAAGAGTCCGAGCGTGCATTGTAAAATCAACTGAAAAGAGCACGACTGTGTGTGCATGTGCGCGAGGATTCGCCATAGAGACACGCGCACGTTGGATCGCAGAAAGGAGAGAAAAAGCTCGTTGCCTCGTGGCCCACTGTTCTGCCGCGCTTGTGTGCACTGGAACACTGGTGTCCGCCACTGCGAATATAGAATGAAATGGAGGCACGTAACCCAGCAGTAATCAGGAGATACGCTCTTACGGGATTACGAAAAACACTCGTCGGAACTGGGAATGTATTCATTCGTTTTGAGGACGACAGACACAGTGAAAGACACAGTGCAGTGCCTGTCTCACTTCTCTCTCTCTCCCTCCCTCTCTCTCTCTTTCGCTCGCCTGCAGATCCACGGAGTAACCAGCATAGTAGATATAACGCGATTTCACTGTACTCTCCTCGTGGCTCTCATGTGGCCCACTTTAAAGCTATGTAGAATGGAGTAGAATGAAAGGCGTCCCGTCTAATAAAAGGTTACGAACCACCTTAACACCGGCAATAAAATTCAACGCTGAAGAGCAAAAAAAAGAGTGGCAGAGAAAATATCAATGGTTGCAGTTGCTTGCATGGCAACGAAGAAATAAAAAAAAAATTTCAATGACTTCGCGTGAGATTTGAAAAAGTGTTAAGTTCTTTTTCAGCGAAAAAGAGAGTTAAAGAGATAAATTACCCTTCTCATTCGAATGGTGTCGAATTCTTCATAGTAATAAACGTAGAGATTGGTAAAAAAAAAACCATTAGGCAATGAGATAATAAACGAGTTCATTGCACCTTTGAAAATTATTCGATGCCATCCTGGCCACTGGCCCACGCACCATCGAACCCATTAAACCCTCGAGAGCAGTCCTGCGTCGTAATGCTCCAGTAAATGTTTTAACATTGTTTTTAAATACAGTTTTTATCTTTATTTCACACGGACTATAAAATAAAAATGCTCCACGACAGCTGTTCGAGACCCACGAAGGTGCACACACATTTTTTTAGTTTCTTTTTTCTCTCACGTTGGGACAATAAAAATCACACGGTACTCACATTCGTACACTTTACGAGGGTTTCGAAGCGGCGAGGTCAAATGGTCCTGTAGAAAATGTTATCGTCGATTCACGAATAGCCAATAACGTCAGGAATTACTTTTTACACAAATTATATTTTTCTTTTTTTTTTAGAGCAATGTTTTGGTGCCGAACGGTGCGAATAACCGCGTGGCGATTCGATGACTCCTACCTCGCAACTGAATAAACATAGATGAGGAGAGGAGCGTCACGCTCTTTCCCTGTTGACTATATCCCACCGAGTACCTAACCTGAGGAGTCTACGGCTACTGCCGCCGTACGTCGAATACACTTGCATTAGAAAATTTCTGCGATTTTAACATTGTCTGCAGGCGTAGAGTGTAAATTTGCAAAAAGTGCTAATAGGGCTACGATGTAATTACGATTAAATATTTTTATGTTCTTTTAACTAAAAGTTTTTTTTATCACAAACGTTCCCAGAATTATTTTATTAAATTAACAGCATAAAGTGGTCAAGACCGGGTTACTAAAACTTACTATAAATCTTAAAAAAATATATATATATATTTTTATTTTTTATAATACTCATAGTCACTCGACCCAAAAATTATTTCCATCACATTTAGCTCTACCAAAGAACGCGGCATTACGGAATTCAGATGTAGAGAAATTTATCGTAGTGTTATAAATATGCATACATGCACGTATGTCCGCGAGCTTTCCACCCGAGTTTCACCGTGAGACGATTTTTCGCGAATTAGAGAAGAGAGGCACGCGACTGTCGACGACGGCTCTGCCGCAAACCGAAATAGAAACCCGTACGGCTAGAATCCACGACGACAACGACGACACGATACTCGCACGAAATCTCTGAAACCGCAGAATGTGGTCGGACGACGCGGCTGTAGTGGTGAAGAGTCGGAAGACGCGTATGTGTTCGTTCTGTGTATATAACGAGCTCTGGAAAGTGTGCGGTCTCTTCCTACCACCTCTTTCGGCTGTCCGCCCTTCCCGGCCGCTTCTCTAGCATCCTATACACGTGCAAGCGTCGAACGTCATAAATCTCTAGCGAGATGAGCAACGACAGGTGCGCCCAACGCAGCGAAGTCGAGCCGTTGGAGTAGATGGAACAAGAAGGTCTCCAAAGTGGACCCGGTGGCTTTGCGTCACATCGGTCCTACCCCAATTTTTATTCGACCGTGCTCTTCGATAAATCTTACCGGAAAAGCCATCTAACAGTGTCACGTCTCCAATAAGTTACCAATAAACAATAAAATTAATCGTTCAATTAATTGTTTTTTTTTAGTGGAATTGTACAATCGATAACTGTGTGATAGCTTCAAAGTAAAGTCAAAAACTTACATTTTTGTTATAATTTTCCATTAACATTAACTAAAAAAAATAATTTTCTGCAAACCCTAAAGTCTTATCTACGGTTCATACCTATTCTGATGAATATAAACCAAGTTTGAATACTTCCTCAACCATGGTAAAGTCAGTGTCGTTATTTTGATCATTGCCGTCATTATCCCACATCTATATTTATACAGTCGTTCTGTGTGTGCGTAGTGAATCCCTCATGTATTCCGGGAAACAACGAGAGGGCTAACATATCTCCTATCTACGTGTTTCACTCGCTTATCCCTCACAAGCTCCTGGGACTATGGGCTCTCTCTCTCGCTCTCTTCCTGTATACATGGGCTCTACCTACTACGAGCGCTCACACTTGTTGCATCGAGGTATGAAATTACTGTCGTATTCATTTCCCTGTCCCGCCTATGTGCAAGAAGAGCCGAGAGCCGTGGCGAGTGTGAGTTATGTGTCAGTGTGTAGACACAGTGTTCGTACACTTGTGTCCATGTACGTATACATGTATTTATTTGTAGAGCGCGAATATTTGTGTTTATGTATGAATGTGTCTGAGCACTCGGGGCTCACCTACTTCAGAGCTTGCGAGAATAACGCCCTCTCCTCCTCTCTCTCCCTCCTTCTCTCGCTTTCTCCTTATACGTTTTCCTCGCAGCACTATAGAAGAAGAGGCGGTCCCGCAGGGTGGCAAGCGCAGCTACCGTGAAAGAACGTCGCCACATCTCGGGCTCCATTTAACTTTTGAGCAAACTTATGCATGGCACTTGCCAGGAGCTTCCGCACGCCGATAGTATCACCTTATAGAGCCAACGGAGAAATGACCGAGCGTGAAGAGAATGCACTTTTTCTTCCGCAGCCACCGCAAGGCGGAGTGTGACGAATGAATAGAAATTTGTTTGTTCTCTCTGTACGATACAAGTGGTTGGGTGAAGCCAAACAATCTTTACAAGAAATTCAGCATCATTGGTTAAATTGAATAAAAAAAAATAATAATTTACCAGTGATTGGAAGCCACTTTAAAAAGAATGTAATAGGGTAGAGGTACCGTTGGTGGCTACTGTACCTATTGTGGCGATTTTTATTATTTTATTCCTCAAATTATCGTTTCCCCACAATTGCACGTTGATTTTTTTAAACAAGTGCATTTCAATTCACTGAATGACCTAACCGACGAATTTTTTATTTGATTAAATGTTTTGATTTATTCCTTTGAATGTGATGGCCACAATTGCCCCTAAGATGGCCAAAAACGGTACGTCTACCCTAGAATTATTTATATCAGCTATACGAAACGTGTTGCTCGTTAAATTAATGCACAATCGTAAACGACTCTACCGGAAAATGTATTCGTTGCATGTTTCCCGCAGAATGTGTTTATTATTTACTAAATCGGAATTTAGGGAAGTTACTTTCGAAAAAAATGTATTGTGAAGTTGATGGGGAGGATATTTCTGTCTGCTCATGCAAGTACAGGCAACGAAGCCGAACAGTCACGAAGCTTGAAGAACACAGTGCACACCTGTTATAACTGTGGGGGTGCGATTTCCTCTCGCAAAGTGGCCCTGACCTACGAGCGAGAGGCGGAGAGAGCGCGATGGAGGATGAATGCGAGACTGACAAAGAGAGAGAGGGAGAGAGAGAGAGAGTGAGGCGGGGGAAGGGGGAGAGAGACCGCATCTCCATGGCAACAGACAGCCCTCACCTGCAGGGTAAAAGCGAGGGTGGAGGCATCCAGTTGGAACACGACCTCACCCCTCGTTGCTCTCTTCCCTTCGCAAGGCGGCCTTCTCACCTTTGTGAATCGATCCTCAGAACCGGAAGTGCGTGCGGGCTTCTCTCGCGTGAATGGGAAACCCGGCCGCCATTCAGCCGGGAGGGAGTCAGGGACTCTTCATGCCCGTTAAGGTCGCTCGCGAGATCCGAAGGCTGCTTTCGCGCTTTCATTCGACTTGCAAAGTGCACTCCTGCTATAACACACTTCTCTTTCGACTCTGTGGGTTCACTTTTGCTTGTCTTCGTACAAATATTAAACTGTATAGCGTCATCTTCTTGGCAACCACTTCGTTTATTGACAGATGCTTCCTTGACTCGTCGCTTAGATTTTTATTTTTACAGTACACACTGAGAAAATGGCAATGATCTCTGTAGTTGCCTATGAATCAAGTATATTTAATTCTCGAAAATTATGAATATCTTTTTAAGTGACTATTAAGTGACAATTTTTTGAGCTATCAAATGTACATCAAATCATTTTGATAAAGTTTTTAATTTGTTGCAATGGATTTTACTCTGCGAAGGTGCTTCGTACACAACTTGAAGAGGATTAAAGGTCGGGAGATTTGAGACCACAAAATTAGACACATCCACGAGTGGTGCGCGAAACACTGCGTGTAATCGGCTTCGGTTAATTAAGAATGGAATCTCGCCTCTACATTGCTGCGTGGAATTTCCGAGGATTACCTTCCTGTTAATTATTATTAATTAACGAAGCGGGGCTCCTCGCGTTCTCGCGCAGTTACGTGAAGCGATTCACACGCGAATCTATATCCACGATCCGGGCCTGTTTTCATTTTCTACGTCAGCGCGAACATCTCACGTGCTCCAACTCCTCTTCCCGCACTTTCCCTCGATTCTTTCGACCCATTCGGGATTACACGTGGCCTTCTCGGTGCGTCATCCACTTTAATACCCTGCTGATGCTCGTTCTCGATCGGTCATTCTTCCACACCCCAAAATAAGCTCCCCACAGCCACTTTCCCGAAACGTTCTAGCGACTTAAAAAAGCTCACGTGAAAATTTATGGGGAATTATCATGTCTATAAATTAGGGCGTGTCAACATTTTTCAGAAAATTCAATACAATGTTTCGTTACAAATAATAAAAGGAAATTGCAGTTTTCTTTTTTTATTAAGAAATTTTCAGAAAATTGTCAAACGGCGCATGTATATCATATTTATAAGACTTTCAATTTTTCCACGATCTTTTTACTTGGGTATAAAAGAGCTGAAGCTATCGTCCACGAGCATCCCTTAATCCAATATAAATTCTAAATGAGCAGAAAAAAAAGAACGTGACAAGCGGAGGAGAAAGTTTCTTACTTTTGATAAGTTGGTAATGAGCCCCGGAAGAGTTCACATTGAATCGTTTCATTGCTATTCAATGTGCCGAAAGAGAGCGAGAGAGAGGGGATGATTATTCGCGAACTATCGGTAAAACATGTACGAGGAGATAGGACCACTATCTGCAGCTGCGAAGGAGTAGAAGTGTTCCATAAATTAGCTGAAGAGTTTATTATTCGTACAGACGGATGGTTCGAGAGTATTATTTGAAGCAATGAAGATGCTGTTTCACCCATTACTTCCCACCGTTCCGTCTTTCACTTGCAAGATTTCTTCTTATTCTGTTTTCCAAAAGTATCCAACCGAATCCAAACAGGCTGCAGGCTCCCGGTTCCCAGCTTCGGGAACAGTTAAACTATAGATTCACAATTTCAATCCTGTTGGCCGAATTATTCACCTGGAATTTCAAAGCCCGCCCTGTGTCAAACCGACTGTCAAATACTCACCATTTATTATAAACAGGATATGAGAGGATAAAGGGATATTATAAAAAAAATTCACCGGTAACTCATACCCCCTTCTTCTCTTAGAGCCTGATTTATCTAAGCTCGTTCCGAGAGCCTCTTCAGGCTCGTATGAAAATTAGCCATCCCCCTCAGGACTTGAAATAATTAGTTCCTGAGAATAGACTAATTAAGGGGGTATTGCAGGACTTAGAATAATCCGATGTTCGGTCACACATCCATGTACTGACCCGGAGCTCAACCATAATTTTCGGATTACACGGAATTCCCTGATTACCTAGGTCATCCGGAATTCTCTGATCACTCGTAATTCCCGGGTTGTTCCATATTCCCGAATATAGAGAATCGCAAGGGACAGAAGCTTCCGAGATAAAGAGACCCGAGGGAGCAACCGTTGTCATAGCATCTACCGCCATCGTCATCACATCCTTCGCAATAGCAACCATCCCCATAGCAACCGCCGGCATAGTGTCCCGCGCCATAGCAACCGTCCAAGTAACATCCATTACCGTGATAATTGTCACCATACCAACCATCACCACAGCAACCGTCCTAGCAACGTCGCTACAACGTCCATCGCCATCGAAACCGTCGCCATAGCTGTCGACGCTATAGCTACTGTCTCCGAAATGAACGGAAGATGATTAAAAGTGAATTAAAATGATAAGAGAAAAACCAAAAGTGACCACTGAAAGTTGGTGGCGATTGAGAAGGGTTTCAGACACGAACTACAGTTGCAGGAATAAAAATTCTGTCGAGAAGAAATATGAAAGATGATTATCAAATAATCATACGACAACTGCGGAAGAGGCTGCGAGTCTCCTTAGTTACTTATCATATTTATTATTTTTTTTACAAGAATTTCACTATGTTTCAAAGAATTAAAAATAAATGGCACGCGCAGGGGTTTTATTTTTGATAGGATATCATTTTAAACCCGCGGCACGAGTTGCGTACCGCGCGTTTCAGGATCGATAGCACACCGCCATCCTCTACGCATCCTCTTCCAGGTTTTCCCTCCGCAGCCTCCACCCGACTGTTCCAGAACGCTTTTTCCGTGAAACTTCCAACCCCCGTGTCCTTGCGGATATCCGTCGTTTAGTCCTTTCTTCCTCTCCCCCCTGCGCGTTCTTTCTCTTTTGGTATCTCCTCTTTCAACCCGAGGACATTCCGAGGCAAGCACCACCCGCGGGAACCCTTCGCCCATTTCCAGCGAAAGATCCTTTTAAGGAGATACGCAATTCTCGTTTTCCCAGGGAACAACCGAGAGACGAAAGAATTTTTGCTGAGGGAGCTTCGTGCCATTCGAGACATCAACGGCCATTTAAAACTTTCTGCTTCGGCTGTTCAAAGGGGACAGCTAACATTACTATTAAATACACACATTTTGCTTATTTATATATTATTACTATATTAAAGTATACGGTAAAAATTTCTTGTACGTTTGGCAACGTGTTTTGTCCAGGAAATGCCCAATGTCTTAGATTCTACTTTCACGAAATCAAAAATTGCAAGCGACAACTTATTTATTTTTTAACATATGGTTGCGCACGCCAAAAGATGGCTCGATATCTGATGACGGAAATCTCGATATGCAGATGACGAACCGAAAATATATAACGTACACATGCATATATATATATACATGCCGTATATACGAATATATGTGTGAGAGAGGGCGAGACGAACTGACACAGAGGGTGAGGGACGAGTGAGTTGGCCGATCCAACGAGTCGGCTCACTCGACCCTCGTAGAATATTCAATTGGTCCACCCTTCGCGTACACTCCATCGGCCAAATGCGAATCGGCCGGAAGTCGATGCCCCGTTCTGGCTTTCCGCGACTCTCGCACTGAAAGCCTACGTTATGCACTATCCACAAGCTTTCTCCTCTCTTTTCCTCTCGGCACTCTACTCGTTCTCGTGTAAATTTCGTTTCTATCGCTGCTCATCGTCGTTTTTTTTCGGCCTTTTTTATCGACAGAGAAAGAAAGCGAGGGGTGGAGAACCCTCGAGAGCCCCAACTGTGAGCCACAGTTTGCCCGATCAGAAATTGTAATCGCTTTTACCCCATTGATAGGTGGGAGGAGCTTCGTCAATGAATTAACAGCGGTGCGGGTGAACTTGTCGAATTTGCACGCTAAATATTCAGGATCATTTGGACGATTTAAAAAAAAAAAGTATTATATTTTTTTAAAAAGACTTTCAGTATCAGTTGCATATCGTACATGTTGAGTTCCAAATGGCGCATTTTACTGGCCAAGCTCACTACGGTTATATTATACCGTTAAGAGTTTCTCGGAGATCGAAACATTGCGGTGTGTTTGTATCGAGAATACAGCCCGAGTGAGAAGAAGTAAAGAGCCTGCGGGGGTTGGCGAGCCAATAAAATCGCTACGCTCGCGTCGCTTTCCGGCTCTTTCTTGCTTCTCACTTCCGTCTCCCTTTTCCCCCCCTTTCGCTTGCACTTCCAAAGGGCGCTTTTTTATACGGCTTGTCCCGAGCCAGTGCGAGGGGCCCGAGCAGACCGGCTCGGAGGATTCAAAAGCGTTAAAAAGCCAACGTGAAACCAGCAGCGGGGGCGTAAGAAGAAAAATCGCGAGACAGGGGAGCGCAAAGCACAGCCGGTTAAAACGTTGTTCTTTCAACTTCTTTCGTATTTCTGTTCGTGTCATGCGAACGGAAATAAAAGCTTTTTTCTCGGAAAATCGTATTAACACTTCTTTGATCGTTTCTTTTATTTCATACAAAACATATCACGTGACAACTGATACACGTTACAATTTAGTAATAAATACTCTCTTGTTTTTTTCCCTTTTTCCTGTAAACGATTACACAGAACGAGTTTGCCCTAATAATAATAGATCATTTGCCTAATTTATTTGTTTTTTCCGCTGAATTTGTTTTATTTGTGATTTCGTATGAAATAATTGGGGTTCCTGTAAACGATTACAGAAAGCGAGTTTGCCCTAATAATAATAATAATAGATCATTTGCCTAATTTATTTGTTTCTCCGCTGAATTTGTTTTATTTGTGATTTCGTATGAAATAATTGGGATAGTTGTATACATATATGTCATTTTCAAATGCAACAATGTTGCTGGAGCCGTTTGAAGCGCCGTTCGTGCCGAAGTCCACGCCGTCTGTCGCAAATTGCAAGTGAAAGGGACTGCGAGGAGTAGTTACCTATATCAAATGACGTTTTACGAGTGCAGTGGTCGCTGCGCACAATTCGCGCTAAACAATTGGCCGGGTCCGCCGCTCCCGCCGCGTGTTGCCGTACTGTAACGCTCGGCGAGAACGTGCGCCACTCTTCCCGACGCTGGCTGTCGGTTGTTTACGAGTCCCGCAGCGAGGAAGCGAGCGAGGAACCGAAGAGGAGAGTGACGCAGTTTACCCTGTTTAATGACCGAGGGCGCGCGTTACGAGCGAGTACTTCGAGTTTCACAGCGAAACAGCAGCAAATCGCCTGACCGGGCCGCGTCGGCATCGGATGACGTGCGATACTCTACACATCTGCATGCAGCACTAAAATATACGATACGCATTGTGTGCACTGGTGCGCCCTCTGCCGCGAGTTCGCAATCCGGGCCTTCCTTCGTCGCATTCCGCTCCTCCCATTGAATGCCAAAAATCATTTGCGCGACTCGAGCTATCGTCGACATTTTTTTATTTTGATACTAGGCTAATCACACGCGCTGGCGCGCGTCCCCGAAATACTTTTGCGCTGCTGCGCTCTTATAAATCTTTAAAAGGGTAAATCGAAACTAAAAAACCCTTGTTCAGTTACTTTTGAAAAAAAAAAAAAAAAACAAAAAACAAAAAAAAATTGTCGTTTTGCTTGTCAGAAATCGTAGATCTGGCCGCCGGGCCGAAAACCGCCCAAATCGGGGTCACGAAATTTATTTTTTCAAAATATCGACTTCTAACCTATACCATCGTTCTCAAGTCGCATATTCTACCCCTGAAAACACTGGTTACAACCATTTTTTAGTTGATTTTGAAAAAAAAAATTTTTGGCCGAACAATTTGTCAGAAATCGTAGATCTGGCCGCCGGGCCGAAAACCGCCTAAATCGGGGTCACGAAATTTATTTTTTCAAAATATCGACTTCTAACCTATACCATCGTTCTCAAGTCGCATATTCTACCCCTGAAAACAATGGTTACAACCCTCTTTTAGTTGATTTTGAAAAAAAAAAATTTCTGGCCGAACAATTTGTCAGAAATCGTAGATCTGGCCGCCGGGCCGAAAACCGCCAAAATCGGGGTCACGAAATTTATTTTTTCAAAATATCGACTTCTAACCTATACCATCGTTCTCAAGTCGCATATTCTACCCCTGAAAACAATGTTTTCAACTCTTTTTTAGTTGATTTAAAAAAATACGATATTTGACAGAACTGTCAAAGTTATCAAGGACAAATGAACTTGGACTCAGTCTGAGAGTCCCAGCCAATCACAGCTCGAATAGTTTGCTAACAATGCTTTCCATTACTCATGAACTTTTTAAAAGAGGGATTATTGTTATACGTCCGAAAGGACTACAGCAAAACAAAGGAAAAGATTATACAATGGAGCAAAAAAAACGTATAAACGTAAAAACGTAGAAATTAAAACCATGGCATAGGAGGAGTGCAAATAACGTGAAATGCTCGGCCCTTTTCCCTTTGCACACACGGCGTTAATGTTCTCAATTCCGCTATGCAAACTATGGCGTTGCATAATCAACTCGGTGGAATCTCTATACGTTATACACATACATACACACACACATGCACCGAAGTGTCGAGTGTGTATAAGAGCAGAAGGTGAAGGGCCGGGCATGCACGAGAACGAAGAGGATATTGGTACCGCCAGGAGGTCTCGTAAACCGCCGGGGAAAAGCGTTTTCCTATCTCAATTTCCCAGGTCAGTATCGCGAGAGCCAAGCGAGAGCAGCGCGAGCGAGTGAGTGAGAAATGAGGAAAACTCGGTGCGCACCCGGGGAGAAGTGACGGGCGGGAATAAAAGTGGGGGGAAACGAGCGATCGAAGGGCCAACGAAAAGGCGAACGCGCGACGTATGAGAAAAGAGACGAAGCGGCTCGATTCACGGCGACCCGAGTTCGCGCGGATCTCCGACAAACGACCTGCATCAGTTCCGTACTCGCTGTACACATATAACCCACTCTCGTGTCCCTGAACGCCGAACTTATCTTTGCGATAGCCCTTCCACTTTGGCTTTCGAACTTTACGTTGCGTCGAGTTTACGAGTGATTTTTTTTTTTTTTTTAGGGCATCCTGTGGCATCGACTCGAGTAAATGTCAGAAAAAAATTGGGCTTGTTTTTATCGCTCTCCTACGGTTTTTCAGTCTGACAATTTTTTTTTTGCAATTAAAAATAGCTGAAAGATAAAGTAACGTGGAATGCAAAATTAATCAGTTGAACACATTCACAGTAACATTTTGTAGAATTTATATTTTGTGTTATAACATTTATTTTTATTTTTATTGACAATAGTGAAAAAAAAACTGGACGGTTTGATTGAATCGCACTGAAAAAGTCGTTAACGGAAAACCGAATTATCTGACGAAAAAAAAAATGCATTTAATCGTCCACAAAAAATCGATAATTTTTAATGAATTTTCGTGTACGCGTTGATGGCACCTTTTTGTTCGCTCGTGTATTCATTTTTAATGTCGCGTCACGGCAGTCGACGAAATCGTATCAGGAGAGAAAATGGTGTACATATAAACGATGAATAATGGAAAGCGAGGGTACAGCGCTGGTATGGAAGTTGGAAGGGCTGTTCACGGCTGTACAACAATGTGCAAGTCCGTGTTGTCACGGCGCGATATCCCGCTGATGCGCAGCTGCATCAGGTGCATTTATTCTACTTTCGTTTCCCCTGTACGCGTCCTGCGCTGTATTCGCACGTTTTATAGTATTATTTTCATCTCCCCCGGAGGGGTTGTTGAATTTCTCTTTTTTTTTTCTCTCCGTCTCTCGTTGAACCTGGCCTGACGAACAGAATAATTCACCGAAGTAGAGCATTGCGTCGCTAAAAAAAGCTTGACTCGCCGATACGTACCGCAAGAATGTACACGCGTGTGCATCCTGCAGCTTGTCCAGTGCATCCAACTGTCACGGACGATGCAACCGCAAATACTGCAAGTATCGCGCACACTGGGCTCCGTTGATAAAATGAAAATCTCTAATACAGATACGAAAAATTAAAATAACACGCATCTCAATCGTCGTTAACCGATACATTTGAGTTTCCATTAATGATACACGTGGTCAAAGTTCCAATAAAAATGTCAATGTTCGTGAATATTAAGTTTCACGATAAATCGATGACATTCATTGCTGCTACAACATTTTCAATCAGTATTTTAGCGATGAAAGTTCACATAGTCTCGAATGTTTTAACGATGTTTATAATCCACATCTCGAGTTATTTGATTATCCATTCTTCATACCAATCGAAGGCAAGCTATTCGACACCAAATGCTTATCATAGAAAAGCTTCTCCCCTCTTATTTCCCTTCATACGATACCTCGTCGAGCCATTCGTTCTGCAAGCTCCGAGCATCTTGCCCTGCGAGGCCAAATGTCGGTAGTATACAGGATTATCTACTGCGTGGGGATCCTTTTATCGCTTTTTTACTTCTGCTCTTCAACGCTCAATAACTTTGGTGCAGTTCTTCGAGACCCTTCATATATCGCTGAACGAGACCTATTTTTCTTTCATCATTATTAATAAAAAATACGAAATAGTAAACCCTTTTTTTGATTCGTCGACTGAACTTTTTTTTTTAGTCAGTTTGTGGGAATTTATCTAAATAATAAAAAATTCGGTTTCACGGTTGCAGACTCGAGTATATAGTTTGGGTATTTATGTATAGATATGTGCCGACGCACATTCCCAAGGCTCTGTCGAGGCAGAGGTGCGCGCCTCCCTCGATTCGTCGATACACTTTGGTTACGTCTGCTGGCGCATTAGAGGAACTCCCTCGTCTCTCGTAGTTGCTCGAGGCGTGCGAGGCGAAGGTTTCATGAGCCCGGGGCTTCTGTACGACCAGCCACCAGCCGCTGCCGCCACCTCCACCTCCACCTCCACCACCATCACCACCACCACCACCACCACCATCGCAACCACCTCTGCCGCTACCAATGTGCCGCTGATGCGCGGGGGACCCGCACTCCCACATCGTTGCATTGCGGCAACATTTCTGCATTAGCATACACTACCTGACGACTTCACACGCCACTCGGTTACACGGCAACGATGTGCCCGGGTAGAAACACCAATAATATATCTCATACACGCCTCCGGTGACCCAGAACGAAAGCACATATTTCTCCTCCCCCGATTTAGACCTTTTGATATTCTTGCATATTTCAAACTCTGAAAAATCGAATAATTAAGCATGGTGGAGAAAAAAAGTTGACTTTTGGGTAATTAGTCTGTTGGAGAACAACAACAAAAATTACTGACAATAAAAAATATTTGTTAAAGTCGATGGTGCTGCATTTGGAAATAAATGTTGATAAGAGCCAAGTCTGCGTTAGCCATACATCTTTTTTTATTCTTGTACTAATTTGCAGTACAATGGTAAAGCGAAGAATTCGCACTATTTTTCGTCCGTGCTTTCAGCGAGGAATTTTCATCCGCGAATAAAAATAGTAAATTCCTCCGTCAGCGTTTTCCGCACGATTAAACCGGGAATTTCGCTGTAATTAAATGCAAATTCAAGTATTGATAATCCTTTTTCCGCGAGGTAACTAAAAAAAGAAACCCGAAAAAAAATTATTGTGCTACGTTGAAATTGCAAATTCGAAATTCGATTCGCCTCGGTTTGCTCTCCGTCCTGCCTGCTGCTAATAATAGAACCTTTTGTGGCTAAAATTGGGTGGATACGGCGAATATTCGTCGCGGCCTCGTGGTTGGCTGCGGTGGTGAGACCGAGCCGGAAGATAGATACATAGATAGTCCCGCGGAGATGGGAGAGCCGCCGAAGAATGCTCCGATAATTAATTTATGAAACGATAAACGCGGCTCTTTTGCGAGCAGAGCGGACGCCGAAGGCGCGAGCGATAACGCAGCGAGTTGCGAGATCGGTTGCCGTTCTCGACGACGACGACCGACGTGCACCACGGCGGATCGACTCGAGCGAGGCAGACGGTTCCGCAGCATAGGAGAAGGATAACCGAGCGAGCGTGATCGATTAAGCTCCATTTCCTGGAAGCTCTGTCAGAGCAGCGATAGATAGTGGGGGGATTGGCCATCGCGGTCCAGCGGCAAACTGGCCACGGCGCACAAGAGACGTGTTCGCTAAACGCGAACGGCAATATCGAAAGCCGCTAAGCCTCGAACCGATCGCGAGCCTCGTCATCCGATCGCGGCGGATCGCCGACTAAATAACGAGCCGAGAGAATTAGGGAGAGGGGCCTAAGGGGAGGGGGGAGTGTTTCGAACCAATACACAAATTCCTATTAGCTTTATGTATGAAATATAATCGTCCTCGATTCATAGTCGTTGAAGTGCTTTATTTTTTATCCGCAGGAAAATTATATACGTTTTTCTTTCTTTTGAAAAATTTGAATTGCCTATTACAACAGTCGAAGATCCATCTCTTACATTTCCAGCCAATCTTTAAAGCCACCGAGAGAAAGAGCTTAAAAAGCCAAATAAAAAATGGAGATGGCAGCGCCTCGAAAGCCGCTAAGTCTCGAAACAATCGCGAGCCTCGTCAACCGATCGCGGCGGATCGCTGACTAAATAACGAGCCGAGAGAATTAGGGAGAGGGGCCTAAGGGGAGGAGGGAGTGTTTCGAACCAATACACAAATTTCTATTAGCTTTATGTATGAAATATAATCGTCCTCGATTCATAGTCGTCGAAGTGCTTTATTTGTTATCGTTAGGAAAATTATATACGTTTTTTTTGCTTTTGAAAAATTTGAATTGCCTATTACAACAATCGAAGATCCATCTTTTACATCTCCAGCCAATGTTTAAAGCCACCGAGAGAAAGAGCTTAAAAAGCCAAATAAAAAATGGAGATTGGCAGCGCCTCTGAGAACGTGAGAGGAGCAAAAAACTGAAATATCAGTTTCATTTTCGTTCTCGGCTTTCCAAACGAAATATATTCACTATTCAATCAAGGAGAAATGGCATGGACTGCGATTCGACCGCAGAGAGATCGGAATGCGCGAAAAGTACAGAGAAAATGAAGCTGGGGTATCCAATCACCGTCTCGAATATCACACGGATTCGGACCGGTTTGCCGTTTCAGTCTTAGTACACGTTCGTGTGTTGGAAATTTGTATGGACGTAGACTGTGCAATTGGATTTCCACTCGGATTTATCGAACACCCGTGCGGCCCTACTCCACCTCGTCCGACTATTCCTCCAATGTTCTGTTTTTATCTGTACCCTGGACCTTCGGTGCGCTAATTGGAAGCTTCGCGAATTTATTTCAGAGGAGTTTCACACCGTTTTGTGATCACACGAACGTCCCCCCCTCCCCCCTACCCGTCCAGGGTGCCGTCAAATCCAGACTTGTCCTTATCGAGAGGTCTCACGTCGAAGCTTTCGAAACTCCACAAAGGATACCTTCTGCACTTTATCGTTTTCTCCGCTCTTCCCAATTCCGCAGTTCTCGCGTTGCTCACTCATTCTCTCTCCCTTTGAGGGCAATTTTTTTGCTGCACTGAAGACGACATTTATCCTTCATAAAAACTGGGAATTCGACAATATCACAGGTTGTGTAATATTTGATCAAAAAAGTTTTTTTTTATCAATTACTGTTTATCTATTTTACGTGCTACAAATTCATTAATTTGTTGCTGAAGTATCTAAAACCTTAAATTTCTTTAATCTAGCCAATGAATCGTGAATCCTAAATAACCAAGTCTCATTTCATGTGTTTCAGGACAGGACTTTGATATACTGATGAGACAGAGCCTTAACGCCAGTCAAAGCTTGGAATGATTAGAGTGGCTATTTCGCCCCTGGCGAAGCAACCAGGAACGGAGAACCGATATTAAGCCATAAGCGTTTCGTGCCTCGCAACTGGCGAAAGATGCCGCGAACGCCAATGTGGCCGCGGAAATTACAAGCGTCGAACATCGCGGCGCTATCACTGCATCCCGGGGTCAAAGTACGGAATTCTCAGAATGCTTTCGCACTGCCTCGCAGCGAACTGGGAGAAAGGGCGAGATAGTTGCTGGGTTTGCAGTTGGAAATGTTAAACTGTGATCTCCCGCACCCGTGGAAACTGGGCTTCTGTCCCGCATCGCTGCGGAGTACGCAAGTCTGCAGCGTGTCGAGAGCTCCGGGTCCTCGGTGCACATCGCGGAACACACGGCAAAAGGGGTTTCAAGTCGGCGGGAGGGAAGTGAATGAGCGAAAGGGGAGTCAAGGGCTGGGTGTGTGTGCGCGCCAGTCGCACAATGACACCGCCACTTTAATCCGCCCGGGAACCCTTTCCGGAAAATTATACGCTCTGTCGCTCGCACTAAATTGCATACACATTGCACCCTGGTACAGCCGTCAACGAGACTGAGCGCCGAGAAAGGGTCTCCGGGCGGAGCAGCAGCGCGAGAGCTTAGCGAGCGAGAGCCGAGGCGTTCCAACAACGTTCCAACAACGTTCGCCATGCACAACGGTTGCTGCGTTCCAGCGCGGTATCTGTAACAACCGGAGAAATCCTTTGACGAGCTTCTCGCGGTTCGCACGCACGCCGACGGAGCGAAAACTCCGACGCAGTTCCGGGAGATTGTTACCTAAACTCCGAGAGTACCGGCGGAGACCGTGAGAAAATGGGGGACATGTTTAGGAGAATGAGCGTCCGCTCGGGCGAGACTTTAGAAAAGAAAAATCTTCAAGCGTGGAAATGCATGCAAACTATTTGGGGGTTTTTTCTTAGATCTTCTAATTTCCATCGCAATGTGGTTCAACTTGCATTAAACTTCACAGTTTTTTTTTTTTCTTTTTTTCAGACAATGATGCAAGGCGGAATTTTGCACCTTGGATCCTTACGACATTGCAGTCTTTCAGGCGGTTTTCCACGACGAGGAAGCCAACGTCCATCAACGCATTTCCTCGCAAAGATGGTTTCGTGAAAAATGAAAAATAACGATGACGCGAACGTTTTATTTTGTATCGTCTCGCTTCATCGTGAAATAAGCTTAGTTTGTAGGGGGAAAAATTGAGATTTCGATGCCAGGGTGTTTTCTCTCTGAATAAATGGACGACAAAGAGGAGGAGGCTCGGACGAGGATCATTTTTGTATCGCTGTGTCCTCGTCCAGCTTTCCCATATCCGCCCCTATAATTTCTGCGGCCAAAGCTCCAATTCGGAACGGAGGGTGCGACGTAGATTGCGTCTGGGGGTGCTCAGCGAGCTTTCGGTGAAAAGCCGCTAGTCATCTCGAACTTTCATATTTACCGCATAGCTCGATCCTCTGTCTCACTAAAGTTCCACTCGGACTGTGCCACGTAAAACGCGAAGACGCTCCGTGTGTGCGTCGGAGTGGCGATGCCACACAGTGTACTCGATCCCCTGGCACTTTCGAGAGGAAAAACTTTTCGCCGTTTCGACGACGAGAATCTGGCGCGGTCGCCTCGGTTCCCATAACTGCCGCGTGTAAACAACGCCCGTGCACTTCGCCTCTGTCCCGCCGACGCCTGGCCCGACGCTTCTACGTATTTCTTCGCTTCTCGTCGACGAGTATATTCTCGGGGACACTGTTTCGACTTCCGCGCCATTTACTTTCTTGCCCCGCGAATTTCGCCAAATTATGTCGGGTTTATGTCCCAGAAAAACAGCGGCTTCCCAGTACAAATTTATTTTTTAAGTCCCAAGCTTTCGAGACCATATAGGCTCGAAACTTTGGAGTTATCTTTGTAATATACAAAAATCCACCGAATCAAAGTAACCGTTTATTTTTTATGACACTACTGACGTTGTTCGCAATTTTATCCCGTGACAACAAAATGAAGAGAGGGATTAACGAAAAATTGGTGAAATTTATGTTGTACAAAGCCAATGCGTGAAAAAACTATTTCGAGGGAATGAATGTGGCGGTGCAAAAGGCATGAGAATGGGGGTGAACAGTGAGAGCTTTTCGCAGGGTGGGTCGCGCTTGTGTGTAGCGAAACGAGAAAGAAGCCAAAAACGAGTGCGCGATATATAGCGGAGATACCAGGCGGTATATCTGTATATAACGAGAGATCGGTTTCGCGCCTGAGCCATGTTGGCAATGGCAGAGGGGATTGTGAAGAAAAAAAATAAAATTCTCGCGTGTTTCCGGCCGGTTACCCTCGTCGCGGCCTATATGCGCCCCCGGGGGTTACCTCGGCCGTGGTGAGCACCGGAGATAAGGCACGAAGTCGTTAATTTACCGCGAACAAGCGCGGCCTGGTCATCGACCCGATAAAACTGTCAGGAAGTCTAACCCCTCTCCCTTAATCTAACGTTCCAGTTTTTACCCCGCCCAGCCGAAAAATTAGCACGACGAAATTCCAATGGAAAATAAGTTTCAAACTCACGATCGTGCATTCACGAAAGTCACTGTCTTTGCCGTTTAGATCTATGGTCAATTGATAAAAAAGCTTTCAATTAAGTTGAAAAATATTGCCGCGAATTATTGAGATGTAACAATCTTCTATTAAAAAGTTCGTGAGCAACCATTGTTGTCGATTTACTCAGCATCTGATTGGTCGTTGGAAAACCGGCAGCAGTTTGATGTTTAATATCGCGAAATTTGGTAACTTGACAGAAAAAAAAATCGTTTTTCGCGATTTTCTCCTCGAATTTTCGATTTTTCAGGCAAACACCTGTCGTTTTTGGAATCAGCGGGAAATTTGCCATCGGATAGGGTTTTTAAACTTGGCGAAATCGAACTTTTTTTTTCGCCACAAATTGAAAGGTTCTTCCCTACGCTGGTTAACCTCCAAGCGACAGTTATTGTCACCGCTTTATTCGTCTCGTGATTGGCCGAGACTCATTAAATTAACAAAAATGATGGGTTATTCTCAGTCCAATACCAATCAGCAATTCCAGCTTATGCTCCAATTGTTTACGAATTCACGAACAAGCAGCCAACGACCGAGACGCTGAGAAGTTTCGCGACGGAGATTGAGAGCCGACGACAACGACGTTCCCGAGTGGCTGACTTCCACCGTCTGGTCTCTCGACTCGGCAACTGCACATACGGACGTCCAACGAGAACTCGAACTCAAGAGACGGAGATAGCGCAAGAGAGACAAATTAATTTAAAGCTCTCGAGGGCCTAGAAGTGTTTCCAGTGGTGTCTCGCGGCTCGCCAGCGTTTCCTATTTGTCTCTATTTCTATCCATCGCTTTTCGACTCATGGACAGTCTCTCCATCGGTATATATACATACACTATATATACATACACAATATATGTGTGTGTGGGTGTATCTTAACTTCATCGGCGTGACTGTACGCGGTCTCCAGCTAATCTTGTCCCATTGCCACGTACGTTTTCTCTAAACGTTCGCTAGTACAGATAGATGCCACTGGCGCTGGTATATAATGCCCACTGATACCGCGGCTATGTACCATCGAACAAGGTGGAGCGAGGGCGACCTTCCACCATTATTATTCCAGCCACGACGGCGCGACCGTTACGCTGGAGAACGGGAAGAGCCGAAGGGGGTGCAGGAAATGAGCTTGCGCTCAACAGTTGGAACCTTCGCGAACAAAAGACTAGGGACTGGCTGTCTGAAGGTCCAGACGACCTTCGACTCGGACTAAAAACCAATTTCTGGGCTAATTAATTGATTGTATTCATGCGCACCCGCGGGGTTAAAGGCGGGGGCGTTGAGTACTTGATTAATCGTGAGATCATGTGACCTTGGCTGCAACTTCAATGTTCTTTGGCATATGGATTAGGTACCCTTTACTGAACTCAGCTTACAAATCCTGCGAATCATGATCCGCGACTCTCCTAATGGGGCTGCTGTACCCACTAACTGAGTTTGCAGAGAACTTGGCATAGTAAGTTGGAATTTTGGGAGTTCGCACAGTGTTTCGTGGAAAACGAAGATGTATACTCGGAAGGAGATCTCGGCGCAAAATTCATATCGGAGGTGCAACGATAAGACAAGATCTTTCTATTCTTATTCATTGGTTCTTATAGAGCTAATAAAAATGTGTAATTTGGAAATTTGTAACAATGTAATTATATTATCTTTGACGCGCAATGGCAACTGACTTTTCCGAAGTTGGACATGAAAACGTCAGGGCCGTGGGAACATAAACTTATGTCCATTAAATTTGTACATCGCATCCTGGCCAGCGAGAAAGTTTTCGTATTTTTAATTGGTTTTCTCGAAACGCAGAGCGAAGTTTCGCATTAAACAGGCATTAAGATCGATGCTATTTCGTGTAATTAATGCGGGAGAGCCCGAGCCACTTGGAAATGCAGTTGGAAAGGAGTTTGCGAGAACGAGAGCCGACCCCCCCCCCCCCCCCCCCCCAGGAGCTTTAAGGGATTGAACCCGCCCGGTCCGGCCGACGAATTATTCAAAAGCTACCGAAGTAGCCAAGAGTGGAGTTTCGTGGTGGGGGATAGGGAGCCGATTAAACAAATTAGTTTCCCCGAGACGCCCGACCGAGAGGCTGGAGGGCGAGAGTCATCGGGTTCCGCTGGCCAGCGAACAACAGGAGGGTTGTGACAACGAACAAACCCCCCTCCCCTGTCGAGTTGCTCCTGACGCTGCGGTCCAATGCTGCCCCGAGCTCACAACATCTTGGGAGGGGGGCGAAAGACCGACGTGGATTTCGAGGGAACAAGTCCCGTCGCTATAACTGTATAGCGCAGCGAAGGTGGAGAGTCGAAAGAGTGAAGAGCGTGCGGTGGAAACGCAAAATGGGATTTGAGGTTCTGAGGGCCGGGAGAGCCTGTGGCCACGCCGACAGCCGCATACGTCCCGCTAATGCACAAATCCCGTGTATATTCCGGAGCGAAATCCTCGGTGCGGCGAAGTAAGTTTACCAAAGAATTCCCGAGGCCAGCTGGCTTCTCGATTGAAAGTCTCGCCTCGTCACGGAATAAAAACCGAGAAAATGAGGTGCTTTGTGAGGTCACCTGATTAATTTTTCGCTCCGCAGTCTTTGCTATGCAGCGGGTAAGGATAAGAAACGTATTAAAATGTGGATAATAATCGTATTAAACTGAGACGTCTTTAAAAACTAAACTAAAATTCAGGTAATTTTCAACGGATTCATTGAAGTCTGTCATAACGTATTTTACGGGTCGGTATCAAACCCACGCGTGACTCTGTTTAAAAAGAGGTCGAATTGAAAGACGGTTTGTCGAATGAGACTCGTTGGCAGAAAAAGAGGCGAATGATAATGGGAAAAAGAGGGATACCGAGTCGATACGGCAACGCTGGTGGTGCATGTTTTAACCTTCAATTGTTAGTTTAAAAAAAAAGTAAGTCGACCGGGAACGAAGCTGAAGCGTTAAACTTTTTATGAGTCAGCTTTCTCTCATCCTCGATTTCTCTTTAATTCTCGTTCGTTCGCTCTCTCTGTCCCCCGCTCGCTCTCTCTATTTGGTTACCTCGTTCCGCAAAGCCCCCGAGCACGATGACGGAGCACAAATACCAATTAAGCTTGAAAATGCGAGGAGGAGGAGGTGGAGGAGCCTCAGGGTCGTCGCGGCGTTTCCCTCGTACTCGTGCGCGCACTCATTAACGGCTGCCCTGTCTTCGTTAGACCACTTACGTGACGTACACGGATCCGGAACCTATCCCCCTCAGCCTCGTCCTTAACCTAACCCTATATATGCTTATATCTTCCTCTTGTTCGCTGCTCCCGACACCATTTGCCGATTCCCTCCGTCTGCCCCCCCCCCCCCCCCCTCCCTTCCCCCCGAACTTTCCAAACGGATACCACGTTCGAGAGGAAATTATCTCTCTCGACGATTTCCCAGCTGTGTTGCTCTTTCCCTTGAACCATCTATTTATCGTCGTACGAAACGCTAATCAGCTTCCGTTTGCTTACTGCGGAGATGCGGCCAACGACGAAGAACACATCTAAGTTTTCGGTGATTAAGTCGATTTTCAAATTAGTCGGTTCAGCATGCCTAATTTTAACCTCAGAGTTAAGCAGAAGTGTTCCTTAAATATTGCAAGATTTTTTGGGGCATTTGATTGAATTTTTTTTTTTTGAGGATTGGTGATTGTTTTTTATTTATCACATATAACATTTGCCATTAGATTGACTCGGGATAAAAATTTCAATGCGAATGAGCGTCAAGATTTTGTCGCGTTGAGGAGGAATTGTTGAGATTCCGGACATCTTGCAAGGCAGAAGCTTCTTCGTTTGATCGCGTTAATCGGATTCATTTCGAGGTAGGACGGTGAAATCGTCTCGATAATTTTCATGGAGGTGGCAATCGAGTCGAGCAGATGATGGTTAGGCGGAGCGGTGTTCCCGGGATAATAGCAGTAGTCGAGAGGCGCGGGAATAAGTGGAAGGGGAATCTCGATTATAAAAGGTAGCTATCGTTGCTCAATTACTGAATCCCAGGGAGCGCGGCCGGAGGTTCGTCGGGGAATCCCCGATTGGGAACTGCGCCAGCCGCGCATCAGCGAAACCTCGGTAGAGTGCACGAATCACCATTAAAATGCAACTGTGAGCGACCCGAGTGCTTCGACGAGATTTCACCAAAGTGCGAAGAGGCAAAAAGAAGAAACAGGGAATGAGATAAATGACGGACAAACATCTATCCGGAATTTTTTCTCTCGGGTCGGCTCAACAATGCGGAAGTCCATAAAGCCGCAATTAAAAACTGATATAACCCGCGAATGAAGAATATGCCTGACTGTTGCTTTATTGGACCGACTCAACTGCGACTGTGATTCGAACGACGTCACTTACATTCTTGATCTCGAAAATGTCTGCAAGTTACATCAAACGTGTGTCCCCCGAATACGTCGGCAAAAATATCTGTATCTGATATATTTATGAACACATTCCCATCTCAGAGGAGAACTGGCGCAGCTGCTTTGATGTCTCGATTTAGGCATTACACAATCGCAACTCTGCTGAAGGAGCTCCGCAAGAGAAAGAATCTGGTGGCAATGCAATAGCCACAATCCGGGAAATCCCAAAGGTGTTAAAGTCCCATCTCATATAAATTGTATACACATGCGCGACGTATATATGTACATGCGCCGCTGTGAGAAGAACAAGGCACCAATGTGCACCATCTACGACATTTGAATTCTCTTGGAGAGGCGGACATCACAGTGAGTGGGGAAAAGCGAAGTGCATGCAGTAGACTCGGAGCTGCCGTCACTGGCTTTTAGTCCCTTTAGTCCCCTTAGTCGAGTATCGCTCAGGTTCCTCGAGGGGTGCGAACAGGGTGCCGGGGCAGAGGGGAGTCTGACCGGCTTGAACACAGCCCGGGCAGAGCTTCTTCTCCCACTCTTACTCCCTCTTTTCCCTCGTTCAACTCTCGCCCTCTCCCTTCGTACCTTTCGACCACCCCTGCCGCACTTTCCACACTTTCATCCCTTCTCCGTCCATTTTTCTCTCTCCACATTTTCACCCGTCCTACATTCCTTTCGCCACCTCGCCCAACTTGAAATCGCCGGGAAACCCCTTTTTTTTCTCTCTTGTCGAGCGACCCTCGCAGTCACCCCTTAGTCCTCTCCGCTTCCTTCTGTTTCTACCTACTTTCATCTATCCGAAACCTTCTTCCTCCCACATATCTCTCTCGCTCTTTACTCCGATCCCTTATCTTTCTCGTCTTCTCCCTCTTTCCGTTCCTCTTACCCAGTTTCCACCTCGCTTCCCTTTTTCTTATGCGACACAGGGATGCTTTTTTCTGACAACGGTAATGGAAACAAAAGGTCCTTTCCACCCGCAATCCTTTTTACATACACGATTCATGAATTGTTCCTTCGCACGATACTGCAATGGTTGATATTGTATTTCCTACAAAGTCATTCCTAAGCATCTCCCCGAGCATTGCGGTGCGCTTAAGGGTTAAATATTCCAGACGCGTGATGTGACCTCCGGTGTCAAGAGTCCACAGGTACAATGGGCGTCTCTGTTTATCAGGAGGCTAAATCAAAGATGAGGTCGCGTAAGAGGAGACAGAATCAAAGATGCAGGTGGGTAATCGTGATCCTCTCAGGGTTCAGGTGGTTAGCTGGTCTCGTGTCGCCTCTGCCACTTACGTATTATCCCGCGGGAACTGGCCCGGCCCCGATATTAGATACATCCGGCCAATTGGAAGCCGATACTACTCCCCGAGGCTCTCGACTTACGATCCCGACGTGTGCACACGCTTCCCTTTCACTTTCTTCCTCGGGGCTCCCACTTCTACGTCGCAACCCTCGCTCTTTCGACCCTTGGCGGACACCCCCAGATCCCAGACGCGATAATCCTCGTGGCCTCTTTTTCCTACCACCACCACCGACTCCGTCTCTCCTCCACGTCGTCATCCCTTTAATGCCTCATCGATATCATTTTTTTTGCCCTCTCGTGGGGTCAGGATAAAAATCGGAAACCTGTGAATCGATAACACAAGCTCACTCGCACTCGCCCTCGCTCTCGGCGTCTTTTCTGCGCTCCTACACCGGATGACAGCACTTCCGAACCAGATGATCGACGTCGCGCGCCAGTTTTAATTACTCAGAACCGGCGCTTTTTGCTTTCAACACTGTAAACTGACGATTAGTCATTTGTAGCCCGTATTCTTATTTTTTAGTATTGCATTACATTTTAGTTCAACTATTCGCTTGATCTTTGCATCATTCGTTCATTCTAGTAGTGCAACGAATTGATTACCGCAAGAAAGGAAAAAGTTGACACACGTAAAAAATATATGCACGGACCAAAGTGGTCACCAATATTTTCTCGCGCGACATTCTAGTAATTGCAGCTATTGATTTCAGGTTCCGATTAATCCGTCGATCCTCCGGACGCTCGAATCGCCGCACGAACGAATTACCAACGTCATTCGGACTGCATAAGCAGCAATCGCGGGCCCGAAAACTGGAAAAATGTTTTCCTGGACGTCGAGTGTTTTCGGCCCTTCGGAAAATCCGGTTTTTCGAGTGCGGTTATCCGTCATCGCTCAGCAGCAGCACCAGCAGCAGCAGCGATTTCGGTACGTACCCGCTGGATGCCTCCAATCCCGCGAAAATTCCGCCAGGACCCGGTGACGCTGCCGCGGTACACAACAAATTTATTACACGCATCGTGATTCGACGCTGCTGGCAACCGGTCATTTGTCGAGAGATTAAATTGCATCCGCGCCCGGGCAACGCGTTCGGGGGCTGTAGAGGAATAGGGTGTGCGCATCAGGGACGAGGAGAAGCAGCAGCAGCGGCAGCGGCGCTACCAGAAGGATGGGGTGTGTCGCACCAGGCAGCGAGTAGCGGTCGTGTGCAGACGCGACTATGGTCGAACGGTCACACTCGGCGCGTATGGAGCTCCCCGCTGCTCTGACAAACGGCCGAACGCCATTAATCCGTCGGCTACCAGCTCCCCCGGACCAACTCTCGCCAGCTTTTCGTCCCTCTTGTGCTTCCGGGGCGAAATGTAACCGCGCAACGCCGATTCATTTAGCGAGAAAGCCCACCGACGTTATTACTTGACATACTGCATTTTTTGTCAACACTCTCGAGAAAAGAAATTTTTTTCTTTATCCTTGCTGCTTTGTATCCGAAAATTCAACATCTTTGTTGCTCATCAGCTTTTTATTAGCGACGACAATTAGCGAATAATCGTCTGCATCGTCTGTGTAAAATCATTGCAGTATTATCAATGCATAGCAAATGATAATTGGTGAATTATCATTTGCTAAATTGGAAGCGACAAAAAAGTATCTCATTTGGATTGTGAGTCATGATAAAAAATTACGAAAAGGTAGAAGAAACGTGTAAAAAGAATGTAAAGCATCTTTGTTGCTCATCAGCTTTTTATTAGCGACGACAATTAGCGAATAATCGTCTGCATCGTCTGTGTAAAATCAATGCAGTATTATCAATGCATAGCAAATAATTCACCAATTATCATTTGCTAAATTGGGAGCGACAAAAAAAGTATCTCATTTGGTTTGTGAGTCATGATAAAAAAATTACGAAAAGGTAGAAGAAACGTGTAAATAAGAATTTAAATGAAACAGAGGAAGAGGAGTACTCAGTGGTTTGCGTCGAGGTGCAATCCCGCGAAATTACTTATTTCACGAATCTATAATGGTGTTGCGGTTGCGGACGAGATTTGCGGGAGCCGTGAGAGGACACAGAGCGAGAGCGAGAGAGAGAGAGGTGGTCCGCGAGGGTCGCGTGTGTGAAGGAGCGAGACCGGGAATGGCTGACACGTGCGGTCTCGCAGCTCGTGCCAGCTTATGACAGGGATATCGATCCTTTTGCACTGGCAGCACCGCCGGAGCTCGGGAAGAGTCAGGAATACGCTGCTGCTGCTCGGAGCTAACGGCGGGGGGAGCGACGGACGCTAACTTCTCTAGGCTGCTTACCAGCCAACGCGCCCCGCGCGCTGCGCTTCTCGCGTTTTCCGATTCTCCTCCTCGTCTCTTTCTCCGCTACATTTCCAACGTGCACCACACGCCGAGTCGTCTCGGTATCGCGCGCGCTCTCTGCCGCGTCTGACTGTATCGTTGCATCGCTACTTCTGGCAGTAGTAGTGCTCGTACTTTCATGAGCCTTCCTGGACGAGTCCAAAGAGTTGCGAGCGTTGAGTCTCTCGCAATACTCGCTTTCTTTCCTCTCTCTCTCCCCTCGTCCTCTCTTCCTCTGCTTCTTTATCTTTTTCTCCTTCTCTGTATGTCCTGCATTTTCCACTCGCTCGTAAAATCACGAGACGAACTGGCGTCTAGGGATCCCCGAGATATCTTGGCTCGCTTGTGGGCTCGAGTTATCTACTTTCCGTGATTTGCAATACTACAATACGGTATTTATAGAGTTCGCGTAGATAAAAAAAAAATACGGCGGCGTAGAATGGTTTCGGTTATTACGCCAGTGAAACATTAGCTTTATCGGCGTTAAAGTAATGTAGTTATATTGGTGTCATCTTTTTTTCGAGTTTATCGGATTCGATAAAATGTTAGATTGAATTAAAGGCGTTTCTCTTTAAACCAGCGAACCGTTTTTCATAGATTTCGAAGACTTCTTCTTGAAGCCACTCGATTGAGTCTCGGGGACTTTTATTCGACTTTTATCGCGTTTCACCTTTCAAGTAGCACAGTTTTTATTCTCGTGTTGAAGAATTGATTTGGTTATAGATACGAAATGGGTAAAAGATATAGAGTATTTTGCGTCATATTAGACGCTTTTTGGATGCGTCGACGTTTGGCGGAAGTTCATCCAACGTGTAATTTTTAGTTAAATGTCATCGCCACGGAATTTCGTATGCATCACTTGCGATATGCAATATTTTGTAATGCAGTAATTGAGGTAAAATTGCAATATTCATTCACATTTGCTGTGGAATATTAATTTCATGGAAATTTATGGAAATCAAGCTTTACGATGCAAAGTAGACGAATTTCAATGTCCTATAATAGTTTCATAAATCTAATGTTCCTTCGATAACAAGAACAAAAATGACTGCAATCTTCCGTAAAATATCTGCTGAAAAATACAATTTAAATCCCGATATTGGATGCGTCGAAAAAAAAATTGCTCGAATACTACGCTATGAAAGAAACCGGAATAAATAAAAGAGACGTTGAGGTTGAAAAAAAAACGATCGAATATTAGTCTACGGCCTTTTCCAATGTCGATAAGCCTCGACGAGACGGACCGTTTCGGGATTACAGGGACTTCGAAAGGAACCGAAGACGATCTCACACTCTGATCAGCGCGTCTACGCGCGGCTATACTTCTGCTGTAAAGAACAACTTTCTATACGATAAGTAGTGATGGCTCCCGTTCTTCGGACCCTTTTCTCAAGCCCCAACCACTGCTCGTGCATATAACTCAGCCTGCAATCTTCGGAGCCCCTTTCGCAAGCCCTACCGGAAATTACGTGAATTCATTTGGTTTTCTTTTTTTCCAATCTCTACTTATCAGATTAATTTTTTCCTTAGACTCGCTGAATATTTTAATTACGAAATACTTAAAATGGGCTGAGTGTACATTCTTAAATGAAATGAAGTTTTTTTACAGTGGACTTTATTTATTGTCCCAAATTATTTCTTGATTATGTCAGCTCATTCCTTTTTCAGGAAGCAATGTCTAAGATTCCAAATTGCTTGTTTAACCATTTTTTCCAACCTCTGTCGACCTCCTTGTTTATTTCTCAAGAATGTCGTGGATATCCTCAGCCTCGAATCCGGCCGAAGCCTCGTTGGCCGGCACTTTGCTTGCGACGACATTTTTGAACTTCGACGGAAATTCAAGATCGGATTACCGGAAATCCTGGAAGAATATCCCCGGACTTCCACCGTCGGTTTTATCCGCGGCCATCGGGGATGTTCGAGGGGTAATCGAAGAATGCTCTCGACCCGTTTCATTGGTTCTCGCAAGTTTCACCTTACCCCGGTCTCTCGCCCCGTAGGAAATCGTTTCGCGTAGGTAAATGTCGTGCAGGTTTCCGCGCGCTCGATCGCCGACCGAGAGAAAGGGAAAGCTATACATTCGCGGAGTAGACCTTTATCCCGGGTGAGCCTCTGGGTCCACAAGACGTACGACAAAGTTGGGTCCGAAGAAAGAGAAACAGAGACGCGGATGAAGGAACTCAGAGCGGAGGACTCGGAGATTTCTCATCCGAAATCCAATTCAAGTTCCGTTCGTACTCGTCGTCAACGCCCGGCCAGTGCACATGCACCGTTTATTCCACCGAGAGTCGTGTCTCAGCTGCAGAAAAGTAGTAATCAAAGAACTGGCAACGGTGACACACATATCGAAGGATATCGACGTTTCCTGTCTCTCAGTGAATTTGACAATTCACAATTCACAATTTGCCCGAATTATCGTGAACTCTTGAACACCAAATCGTTTTCTCGAATTGTAATAATTGTGACATTCTCATTTATATCGGATGCATAGTTCGAGCATCCTTATGGGACAAAACATAAGCAACTGTTTAATTAAAAGATTTCGTAATGGGAAATACAAGGAAAAATAATAAAACATAGGAATAATGAGCACTTCGGAATAAAAATAAATATCACAGTGACGCAGATAACCGCAGATCTTTTTATCGAATTGTAATAATTATGACATACTCATTTATATCGGATGCATAGTTCGAGCATCCTTATGGGACAAAACATAAGCAACTGTTTAATTAAAAGATTTCGTAATAGGAAATACAAGGAAAAATAATAAAACATAGGAATAATGAGCACTTCGGAATAAAAATAAATATCACAGTGACGCAGATAACGAGAAGGGAATGATCAAAGCACGAGGCAAAGAGAAGAAACTGCAATTGGTGTCGTCAATGAGCTACGAAGTCGAAGAGACGTTTCTTGCGACGATTCGCGCTACTTCTGTATCTCTCGTCTCTTTGTCCCACGTTCGCTACGGCAAGAATAGACGATACAGTCGAACTTGTTATCTACTGGAAACGAAATAATGATAACGCCGATAGGACGGGCGAGCGAAGGAAACGAGGGTCGCGGAAGGAAGACGGCGCGAGGACGCGCGGACGATGAGACAATGCATCGCGCGACGGGGAAACAGCAGAAATCTCGAGGCGGCCGACGCAGGCGTCGACGTCTCGTGAAAACAAGTCGAAAGTTCGTTATCGCTCCCGAGCAGACTTCGATGCGTCGTTGTGTACCGTTGACTGTGGGAAATTTTGCTGTTTGTGGGATTGCAGCCCATGTCGTTGGAATACAGGCGGAGATGGCCGACTATGGAGGAAATAAATAGATAGATAGATGTGCCCGAGCATCTCGTTACTTTCTCCGCTTCTTCGTCGCCGTTGTCGTCTCGTTTCTCCTTCCTTCATAACAGACGTCTCTCCCGCAAAACGTTTCTCTCCCTCACGACCGCTTTTCCCGTCGAAGCCTCTCGGGTGTTTTACGAACACTCGACGCAAGTCGACGACGACTCTTTCAAGTCCAAAGTTCAATTACCCCGTCAATCGATGGAGTTGAAAGATATTGCGTCAGAGAGACTCAATTAAGAAGTTACGATGCACCGTTGTGGGAGTAACTCGAGAAGCCACGTGACTCGTTTCACCAGGGGATATCGTGAAAAAGATATTCCTTACTTTCGCGATAAATTCTTTCAACTTCTGTTCAACTGATGTTATGTCAGTGTCGTTGCATCGGATGCATTCTGTTCAACTGATGTTATGTCAGTGTCGTTGCCAGGTTGCAACGCAATGAAGTATTTTTTTTAAGTATTTTTAATGTGAATCAAAATTATAATTTGTAGGAAAAAAATAGTGTCATTGCATCCTAATGATCAAAATGCAGAGAAAGTTTTAGGCAAACGAGAAGGTCATGCAGAATCAATTTAGATCATCAACGAGACGACAAACAAGCACCAGCAAAAGTTCTTTCGACGCACCGATGTCGAGACGGTCTGATCTCTCGTTCCAATGCTACGACCGATAAATGTTCATTATGTTTTGCCGTAAAAGTTGAGAGTTTAATTTTTATGAGGCGCGTTATTCGTCCCGAGTGTCGAGGTCGCCGAGAGACACGAGGGCGGGGGGGGGGGTGAGGGATGTGAAATGGGAAAATACGGGCATGCACCAGTAAAACGGGGTAAGGTTAGGTGCCGCGGAGTGTGTGTTGTCCCTGGGGAGGAGCCAGCAGGAAACGTCTTGATAACGACCGCATCCTCACTGTCGTCTCGCTCCTTTTTTTCCTCGGCGCCTCTCTGGCTTTACGAGATCTCGTGCAAACCTCTTCCACCTTTGCCCGAATATAAATTTCAAAAAAGCCGACCCCCCGTGTCGTCGTTGTCGTCGTCGACGGCGGCGTCGTCGTCACCTCGACCTTGCTCAAGGGCCCTCGAGATTCTCGAGCGACATACTAGTCGCATCCACAAAGCAAGCTTATCCAGCTTTTTGGAGGTTCACTCAACCCGGCCACTGTTTTCACTTCTTGCCGAGCAAACGAGATTTCCCTCTTTGGTTCAACTTTCCTGATCACTGTATTCGTTACACTGACAAACATCATTGTCCTTTTTCGGCGAAAGTTTAAAATGTTGCAAAGTGGGGAAAAAAAAAAATTTAATCAGATATGTAATTTTTATATTATTCACGTATCTGTCTCTCGGCTTGTTATTTTGACCCGCATAGCAGCTTTTTCTACGATCAAATCCGAGCTCGAAGCTTTTATTTAATTAAAGGTAACGATTGAAGCACTTGTGTAGAAGGATAAAAAGTGAATACTAATATTTCACCCATGAATCACGCAGTGCATCAAAGTGATTCTTGGGCGAAAGATATCTCGCACAGATCGAGAAACGGTACATTTCAACATTTTCTCACTCCAAACGCACTCCACGTCGCAAAAATCCCGTCGAACACATCTGAACACGTCTGCGAGTCGCACCTGGGAATTCTCGGTGTCCCGAACAACTTTTCGCCCGGCCGACACTTTGAGGTATCGAATGTTCGTTTCGCGTTGAAACAAACCACATTTGTCAATTTCACATTCCTCACTCGCCATTTATCCCCTACCGTTTTTTTTTTAAATTTTCTTCGTGGTATTTGCGACGTGGACGACGAACCATTCAAACTATTTGCCCCAACCATAAATACTCGCACTGTTTTTCGCTCTGACGGAAAAGTTGGGGAACTACGATTTGGTGAGATTGCGAAAAACTATCGAAGAAGCCGATTTTCGTTTACGATTCAGTCGACGTATCGAACACCCGGCAGGCACGTTATAATTATCTCGAGGATCCACTTTAACGACTTAATTCTCGTGGAAGACCTGTAAATTAGGAAGATCTGTCTTGCACACACATTCCTATAGGTGACGACCCGAGGAAATATCCTTACCTTCAGCAGAGGCGAGGATTTGGGGTTTGCCTTCGTGAACGGCGTGGAATCGAGGTTCGCACGATGATCCTGGGGGACTCGAGGCAGCAGCAAGCTCGCCCGGGCGGCATGGCTCCCTCCTCTCCTGTACCGCTCTCGCTAGGCTGCTGCGTGCCTCGCGTGCCGCACCGTATATAATATCCCTCGTACCTCCCGTCTTGTTTCTCGCTCTCTCTCTCCCTTTCTCGCCGCTTCCTCGTATCTCGCTTCCGTCGATCTTCTCTCTCTTCTTAATTTCTTCTTTCGATTAACTCCCCTTCTCTTTTATTACGAAACGCACCAACTGACCTTTATTATTATTATTATTGTTAGTATTATTATTATTATTATTATTATTATTATTATTTAACTCTTATCCTTATTTCCCGACTTTCACGAGAACGTCAAAACAACCCCCTCAATATCGTTTCAACACGAACAATAAAACATTTATCATACACCGCTCTCGTTTTTTTTTCATCCCCCCCTCTTCTTTTTTTACACCCGAGATTATGTAAACACACGACAACGACGACGTAATTTGTAAAAAAAAGCGTTGATCGCGCCGATTCACCGGAGCGATGGAAGAATCGTGACGAAGATTCGAAGCACATACAACAGCACAGCGAGAGAAAAAAAAACGTTACGTTGAGAGACACGAGCGCAAGTCCGGGGGATCCTCCGGTGGAAAAAAATCACCTGGTCGTCTCCCGGTTCATCGTATCTCAATATCCTTCGATATACTTTCTTCTCCACCCTTCCACCCTTTTTTTATCAATTTTTTCCCGGTTTTCGTTCGTTCGTTTTTTTTTTCTCAATATCCCTGTCCGTTTTTTTCGGACTCCCGGAAATCGAGATTTTTTTTTTTTTTTTTTTTTTTTCGTTCACCTAGACAGACAGAGAGTAGATCGCGAGCGGTCCCGTGTTAAAACACTATAAGAAAGGGAAGGTGAGGGGGGTGGGAGAGAATGGAAAAAACTCAGTTTACAAGGAGACCTGGGCACAGGACACCGGATGGCCCGGCCACTGCGCCGGCACTGAGGCAACGCCGCAGCCTCGGCCTCCTGGTGCTCTCCCACCCGGTCGTTCCACCGCCCGCACCCCCGCCGCTGACTACCCTTCTCCTCATCTCTCTCCGTCCCCCGACGCACCAGCCATTTCTCCCCTCTTTCACTTTTCGTCTCTCTCTCTCCCTCCCTCCCTCGCTCGCACCCTCGGACTTCCTCTCTGTATTCATCTCCCTGTTCTCCGTTTCTTTCCTCGCTCACATTTCTGTTTATCCTTCTCGAAACTGCGTTTCAGTTGCAGCGAGCTTCTCGCTTCAACCCCCCCGAACTTCCCTTATGCCCTCGTCCCCCTTTTTCGTTCACTCCGCTTCCAGGGCTTGTTTCGCGGTCTCGCTCGCTCTCATTCCCCCTCTCTCTTTCTCTCCCCCTGGATTTCGGTGTATTTCTCATTTTCCATCTTTATCACTTCCACCCCCCTCCCCCTCGCATCCCCCTTCCTCTGCCACGGAGCGAGTGGGGGTTGGTTTCACCCACCCACTTTTGCCCCTTACCCTCGTCCTTTCCCTCGTCCTGCCGCGAAAATCAGTCCTGTGACGCGCGGGGGTGCGCACCCTCCGACGCACCAGCGCCCGGATGACCCTGGCCGGCGGTGCTGACGTTACGCTCCTGGCCGCCGGCAGCGAGCTTCCTGGCTCTCGCGTTTCGAGCGGAGAACGATGAGAAAGATGTAGAGTCTCGGGGATGCTGTGGGTGGTTGCGACTATACGCTCGATGGACCCGGGACGCTGGGGGAGGGAAAGAAATGTGCGCGAGGGGGATGTGGACGTGACTCGGTCCTGCTTTTCTCGCTGCTGCTGCTACTGCTGCCGCGCGGACAACCTGGATGGGACGGGAAAATCGTATGCGTTTTTACTGCGCTTTTAACGATTTTTAATCGGAAGTCCTCATTTTTTTTTTGGAAGTTTGACACGCCGTCGAACTTGTGCAGTATTATTACCAGATTATTATTTTTCTTCATGATCTGAACGATCAGTCATTTTGCACGGAAGATTTTGTTACGAATTATTTCGTCATGAAAATTATATTGAGGAAAAACCTGGGAATGCTGCAGCTTTCAGCGATATATCGGTTAAAAAAACTAAAGATAAATGAAGATTTTAATTCTTGGCACTTGCAAAAAAAGTACGTTTAAAGGAAGCTTCCATTACAATTATAGTTGATACAACACATGAATGAATGAAAGACCAAAAAATCTGTTATTCAAACGATACTTCGCGAAAATTAAATTTGACAAAAAAAAACGAAATATTACAAGTCCGTCATTGAAGCCTGAAAAGCGCGTGATTTACAATTCAATTTTTCTTAATAAGAAGGAAGGTCGGTACTTTTGATTACGACGGAAACTTTTGTGCAAACTTTCGTACGAGCGGAAGTAAAAAAGGTTTGTGGCTCTGTGTTCGCGGCTAGAGCTTCATTTCTCGCATTCTCTCGGTTTCTTTGTGACGGAATTGTAAAGCTAGGGTAAGAACGGAGCCGGGAAAGAAAGGTCGAAGTGGCGGCTGGAAAAAGTGCCTTGTAAGCGGGGAGATTGTAACAGGCGTACAGGTGTCGTAGACGATATACGACTTTTTATTCTATTCTTCTCCCGCTTGCGCTTTTTTCAGCCTTTTTCTCCCTCCTCCTCCTTACACTCGGTTTTCTCCGCTTTTCTCTCACCGGGTACAGGTGTCGCGGTAAAAGAATAACGTACGATACCTGGTAGCTGACTCCGGTAGTCCGAGCGGACGAGCCAGCTGGGGCGACGACCAAACCGACGGCGACCGTCTGGTCAGTAACTGTCCCTATCTACTGCGCGAAGTTCCTCCCCGCACGCGGTGTCCCCAACGCTATTACGAACATCTGAAGTTATCTTTACGAGCACGACCCTGGTGTCCAACTTACGTTACATTATGGAACAACTTTTCAAACTTCAGGTATCACAATGAATTCATTCCGATATTATATTCGCGATAACGTATTTGCAATCAAACAATTACGACTGAATACTAAACGCACCTCGTACATCAATTGCTATTAATGTTTGTCACTCCACAATTCTATTAACCGGACGAATGTTATGATTGTTTGCAGACAGCGACCACAATAACAAATTTCGATAATATCGAGCATGAAATTCGGAAAATACAATCAAACGAAAAACAAACTTGTTTAAAAAATTGACATCACTGCGAACAGTCGAAGTGAATTGTGGGATTTAAAAAGATTTTGACGTTTTCACGACAAACGCTGCAAATCGTCACCTGCAAGCTTGCATAAAATAAAAAGCAGTGGCAGGCCTCCCTCGTTAGGCCGGAACGAGCGATGTCAGCTCGAAAACGTGACAACGTAAATTGATTGCCGAGCCGGTCCTGAGCACTCGCGTAACAAACTATCTATATGTACGCGCTGACTGTCTGTCCGTCGTTTTTTCGCTAATAGGGCAGATAGACATTCAGACCTGGTGTTTCTGGTGTGTTACTAATTTAGATTATCGCGAAATTGCTGCTGCTGCAGTATCGCTTTGCGCTATCCGTGTCTGACCGTAGCCGGCTCGTTCTACTGCCGCAGCGGCTCGCTATCGTCAGATCCTCGGCTGACTGACGCGCGTGCAACGATTCCACTTGCCAGCAAATGATTTCCATTCCAGCTACGCTCTGTCCTTTAATTCGCAAAAATAACATTTCTTCAATTTCACGTTCATTCGCTTTATTTATTATTTCTATTCGTTTATTAAAAACGAATACGCAAAATGCTTCATTCTCTCAGATTCACTTTTAACAATTATTTTAAAAGTCATACAACATTATTTCCACAGTTTATTCCTTAATAACATTAAGGTAGACGTACCGTTTTTGGCCACTTTAGGGCCGATTGTGGCCATCACACTCAAAGGAATAAAACAACACATTTAGTCTCATAAAAAAAACATCAAGTAGGTCAATCGATGAGTTTATATGAATTTATTCGAAACGTCAACACGTTTTTATGGGGAAAAAATTATTTCAAGAATAAATTAATAAAAATGGCCACAATAGGTACAGTGGCCACTAACGGTACATCTACCCTAAACACAAAAAAAAAGTTCATCGTTTTATTAATAAATTCAAAAAAAATCTTAACGCACGAACAAACATCAAAGAACAGTCACCAAAAACTTTTTGTTCCCAGGTAGAAGTTTCTCGACACGTGGTATATAACGAGGTGGCACTATCGCTCACGTTCTCAAAAACAGAGTTACGCGCGCGTGTACACACTCCGTCGTTGATACAGCGCGAGCCGGAAGTACGGCGAAGGGTTCACGGTCGCTATCTATGCAAAGTGGATTTCCGGCAGCGGCACGCGCGCGTTTCTCCGGCACATCAGTCTCGTCGGACGAAAGGGAAACAGTGAGAGAGCTAAGAGGCGGAGAGGGGTTAGAAGGTGAGGGGTGGCCACTACATCACGAAACACCGCATCGACTCATTCTCGCGGCCGCGCGCGGCTTTCACGTACACCGCGATAGTTATCGCGGCCACTCGAAGTTGCGGAGCGATCACTTTTCGAAACGCAGCCCCCGCCCGAGACTCTCGGCTCGCGCGTACCTTCGGCCTGTCCGGCGCCCCCTTTCTTCCCGCAACTTTATATCGATCCTCATGGGGAAAACGCTATCACTATAGCCACTTCCCGCACTCTCCGTTCTATCGCCCTCTCCTTTACTCTCCCGTTGCATGCTCGCCCTTGACTTTCTGCACCTTTCCGCGCTTTTCATACCACCACCCCCCCCCCCCGACCCCCATTCCCCATCCCCGCAACCCCCCTAACAAGCCGACAACGCGGTCAAGGACGACAGGTGTGTCTCTCACGTTCTTACCCGTAGTATTTTCTGATTTCATCCCTCGGCGAAATTACTTCACTCCGTTAGCCGTGGTTCACGGTGAAATAATTTCTTGACCCTGCAAACCCCTCTCGACTGCCACAAATATGTAGACATTTTTTTTTTTTATAATTTCCCGCCGACGACGATGCATTTTTATTTTACATGGGGAAAAGCTGAGGGAAAAATAAGTTTCAGGAACAATTGATTCTTATGTGATGATATTTATAAATAAACTAATAATCGAGCGTTACTCTGTTTTTATTTGACGTGATAAAAATAAATCCTTGGGGTGATTATTACTTGTCGAGGCTGTAAGGTTGCGATATGTCGGACGCTAACCAACTCGAAAATTGCAACTATTATATAAATCATATTCTCTCGATAACGAGTCGCGTTTTTTCTTATCATCATTCGTCGCGAGTAATCTATCAGTTCTTGCAGTGGCCGTATAGTTGACAAGTGATTTATGACTGAACGACGTTTCTGTTCCTATTTCGCCGTGTTTGCGGCGTATCGCGTGATGTCGGCGAATCGGGTAACCGGCTGACAGTACACCGAGTTGCTCGCTGCAGGCGAACCATTGTATGTCCATTCTTTAGTGCAATTCACTGTTTAAAAAATTCTTTCCCATTTCCACCAAATGGCAAATCTTTTCCCACTGCCAATAATCGTATATTGAAATAAAAAAAAATCGCAATATTCGTTTAACAATAAATTATACTTTTTATAATTTTACCATTTTTGAAAAATATCTATCAAAACACAGTTTTACTTCAAAGAAGAAACATTCGGCCGTCTTTTGCTTCCTCATAGAGGAAGCTTTGTTTTCGTGAAAAATTTTTTTTTCGAGATTTTGATGTCAGTAGACTCAGAATGGTCCAAAACGTCGAGAAAAGTGGTTTGTGCGAAATGTATGTATGTATGTATGTGTGTGTGTGTGTATGTGCACGTTTCGTTGTTTACACGATAACTGTCGCAATTTTTGATGAATCTTCTTCAAATTTGGCAAGTGAGTGGGCTATCATGCAACACTGTTTGGGATTGTAGTTGACGCGAATCGGTTCATAAATTCAGATTTCGCAACATTTTGAAAATTTGGCAAAAATTGTTTTCACGATGTAACTTCCGTAAATTGAGAGATATAGGGATGAAATTTTGTATGTTAATAGACCACCATCAAATCATGATCTGTACCAAATTTGGAAAAAATCGGTAAAGCAGTTCCCATGTTATTGCAATTTCAATTTTTTTCGAATCTCTGGAAGTAAATTTAGCTCCTGTAAATAATAAGTCATCCGATTGCAATTTCGAACGTGTCATTACGTTTATTGATTATTAATGAAGAGTTTCGTCAAGGAAACGGTCATTATATCGGTAAATTTAGATTTTGCGGCATGAGAAACTAAAAAAAACCGACACGAAAAAAAAAATGAGGAAAAAATTTTTGCAGAACTACCTCAAATTTGGTTCACATATGGACAACGATAGACTACGTTTTGAGTCGAAATTTGACGCGGATCTGTCCAGCCGTTCAAATTTTATGGCATTTTGAATATTTTGAAAAATCTCGTTCACGCGCATATATCTATTCACGCGAATATATTGAGCTCAAACAAGCCTGCAAAGTAGAACCTTGCAAATTGCTTCCTCTAAATTTTGCACTTTTAACGAAGCTTCCTCTATGAGGAAGCCAAAACCGATCAACATACTTCCTCATAGATGTAGCTTCGTTAAAAGTGCAAAATTTAGAGGAAGCAATTTGCAAGGTTCTACTTTGCAGGCTTTTTTCTGATACTTTCTATTTTTATTTTCCAGGACGCCGACTGCACCGCCATGATAGCAACGTCCACCGAAGTTCTCGCTCGCTACAACGCGAGAGCAGTGCCAGGCACGTAAAACGCACAGTCTAGTTTATTTACGTACACCGGCGATGATTTATCGCGCTGCAGACTATCGCGGAAGGGTAATGAGAATCACCTGAAAGCCGAGAGAGTCTCAACCTAAAGGTCAGTTAAGCCGTAGAATGCACCGCGCGAGGTTTGCAAATTTATTCGTCCATCGATTTCTGCATTCCCCGCGAGCAGCGCGCGGGGCGGCGCAACGGTGGAAGGACGAGAACCGAGCGAGCGAGGAGATGCGGCAGCGACCGTTCAGACGGCTCGGCGATCAATTAACGTAGCGTCGATATCAACGCCATTCTCATTTGTCGATGTTCGCTAATTGCCCGGTGATTTACGACACCCGACGTCCGTCGACGGAGGAAAAACAGCAACGAACGAAAAAAAGAAAACAATTATTTCCTCGAGTTTTCATCGCGTGATCCGCACGGCTCGGCAGGTGCAGCCCCCGCGGACTTGGCAACTGATGCACACACGTCTCGCGCGCGGTATAACACCGGCGGCCGTAACTTCACCCGCCGCGCGGCCGAGAACATATTGTTTATATGCTTCTCATACGTGCGACTCGCGCGAGTCACGTACCGTCCGCGGCCGGAAGAAACGAGGCGTATCGCGTGTCACGTTGGCCCAACCGAGACTCACAAATTTTCCCTCGACAACTTTTCTCTCAATATTGTTTCAATTTTTGTTTTGTCGTTTCAATTGAAACACCTTGTCGCGATACCACTTTTCATCTCCTGATTATTATTCCTGCCAGACAATACACTTGTTTTTTTTTTAACAAAGTTTAATTAACTTCTATGCAGTATTCAGGATTAATTAAACTGATAATTCATGGGAAATTAAATGCTCAAAATCTCTCATTTTTAATATACGATCTTTCAGCTGTCATTTTTTATCCAAAATAACGAATAAAAAAATAACAAGCGAAAATTATGCTTCTAATTTAATCTCCTTGCTGATAAAAAGAATTGAATGGCACCTAAAATTGTTACGCAAAATTGAAGCAACTCATGTGAAAAAACGTTTCATGCTCAAAATCTCTCATTTTTAATGCTCATGCTCATGCATCAAATTCTCTCATTTTTAATATACGATCTTTCAGCTATCATTTCTTATCCAAAATAACGAATAAAAAAATAACAAGCGAAAATTATATTTCTAATTTAATCTCCTTACTGATGAAAAAAAAATTGAATGGCACCTAAAATTGTTACGCAAAATGGAAGCAGCTCATGTGAAAAAACGTTTCGTTATTTCGTCGTCGGCGGTATTGCATTTGGAATATACAGCTGCGATTGCGTTGACGACGACAACAATAAGCTCGAGGGTCCTTGCGAGGCGGAGCGGCAGCGTCGCCTGCGTTCTCGCCGCGCGCTGTTGCCTTAACACGCTCCATTACCCGCGTAATATATACGCCAGTAGATGCGGAATTGAATTAACATCATTAGTGGATGACTATCCGAAGCCGCGATTATTTCGGTGGCGGGCGATGCAGATGGCCTGCAACAGCCGCGACGAGAGAGACAGCGAGGCTCCGGTCGAGGGACTTAATGGGATTAGGCCCGAGCCCTGACCACGACAATGGCCGCAGTGCTTTCGAGCGGATTTTGCGACGAGGACGCTATGCGCGCGTGGACTCGCCGCTGATGTGTGCGCACGCACACCGACGCGTCGGACTATCAGTTTGGAATTAGTACGAATTTGTGTAAATCGAACAATCTACGCTACGCGACAAGCGTTTGTCAACAGTGCGTGACGTCAGTGACAATCAATCGACAGATTCGATACCAGGTGTAAGCAATATTCCGTGGGCTTCAAATTTTCTTAAAAATTGAAATTAATATTTATCTATTTATCTATTTATCTATTTATCTATTTTATTTAAGATTACACAAAATAAGGCAAACATTTTTTTCTAATAAGTAAATAATGCCTTTCAATCTTCGAGAACTAATAAAAAAATCCAATGTTTCAGGACAATCGAAGAAATCCTTCCAGAATCCGACAGAAGAGGAAGAGTTAAGAAAAAAAAAACGGATCATAAACGCGAAGAAATCTTTTTATGCAAAGAACGATGGCTCGGCGATTCTTACGTAAAATATGCGAGAAATTGAAAGGCCGTCTCGATGAAATCCCGGAGATATTCGACAGTCGGGAGAAGAAAGAGTTTTAACGAGATCCCGCGAAAATCCGTCGATTGGTCGATACCGCGGGAGGAAATTTACGAGGTGTTCGGTGGGAAAGATCGGAAAATAATTTCACGTGCCGTCAATGCTGCGGGGGCCCCGGCGGTTGCGCTCGGCATAAATTATTATCCGAGTCCAGGGGGGGTTCGAGGCGAGGAATAGGGATGAGGGGGGCCCTATAGTGTACAGGCAGCGGGACAGGCGGGATAGAGCCGTGAGGGAGTGGGGAGAGGGGGGGAGGAGGAGGAGGAAGGTGGTGGAGGGGGCGTCGCGTCACGTAGCAAATGGATGAATAGATTCTTGGCAAGAGTCGGAGGGAGGGATGAGGCGAAAGGTGCTCGCGATGAGACGAGGAGCCCGGACGAGGGTTTCTCGGGCGCGCAGCAGGAGCCGCGCGCGTTCTCCGCGCCGAAAAGCAAAAAGCGAGAAGCAAAAGCCGACGAGAAGGAAAAGCAAAGGGAACGGGAAGCGGCGATCGATCATCGAGAGTCCGGAGAAAGCGAGAGAGAGTAAGAGAGAGAGGCACCAGACACGACGAACGATGAGTCTCGAGACGTTCGAGATGCAGCGAAAATCGGCTGGAATATACCGTAGTTTCCGTCGGACTCGAGCGTAAACTTTTGCGAAAATTTATATCCCACCCACGAGAAAAGTGCGCCGGTTACGCGGAAGATACAATTGTTAGGATTGTTCGCGTTTCAGCGTTTGCATCGAATTTACCCGTGAGACATGCAATTTTTGCCCGCAGCATGGTTCTCGAGTCGTGCATATCCGGAGGAAAAACAGAGGACATAAACTGATTTTTTTAATGATTTTTGCAAAAATATAAAAAATAAATTACCACGTCAATCTTTATATCGACTGAAAAGTGAAGTTATAAAATAATAAATCATGTTTTCCAACTGAACATTTTCATATAAATTTACAAATAGTATTATTTCGATTTGCAATATGCTCGGAAAAATATGGCAAATAATAATTGCATAAACCCTCAATTTCACTGACGTTTGAGGGGAAAATTGCGAAAAATTCGCCGGGACCGCTGGAAAATAATATTTGACTTTTGAATATTGCGCGTTTTGTATTCCGGCATTAAAGAGGTTAATTGTTTTCGAATGAGACGCGCGTTCAATTTGATGCAACGAACGGAGAGGCGCGAGTGGTCCAATGCAAATTCGCGAAAAGCTTGTACCGCGGGTGCGCGCTTCAGGTCGTATATCGTTGTACCTATTCGTATGAGAACTCGTCGACCCGGCGGAACACGAGTGCAGACAAGCCGCGACGGGTTTTCCTCGCGGTGCACCTCGGGGGTCCCGCGCGAATTTGCATTGGCTCGATTAATAGCGCCCGTGGCAGAATCCGCACCGGGACGCCACTCGAAAGGCCTCCGTCTCACTCTCACTCGCTTCCTCGCTCTCCCGTTCTCTCGCTCCATATACTCGCGTGTACGTACCACGAGAAACCAGCACTCCGCAAACACGCGGCCGAGAGCTGTTCCGATCCCGAGCCGTACCGGCAGTTGCAAACTACCAAGTTGAACCTAAGGTAACTTCCAGTCAGATGACAAATGACGACGTAAGAAAAAAAATGCAAGGTTTTCAATTAATTTTTCGAAATGAAACCAGAAAAGTAGTCAGCGAAGATCGACGTCTCTTCAATGTTGTCTCCATAAAACAAAATTTGTATTTTCTTGTTGGTCAAAAGTTCCATCTGATTTTCCTGAAATAACCAGAAAAACGTCTACAAAAAATACTGTAAAAAAAATAAAAGATTCACGTATAAGGCGCTGGAAAAAAAACCAGCGCATTAGATATTAAATATCTATTTTCGGTATGTCATTACATTGCTATTACCTGCACAACAGAGGCGAGCTTGCAGAGCAAGAAAAACAATTATCTTTTTTTTTCTCGTGGCGACAAACAAGTAGATTTTTTCGTACAACGTCCACCGAAAAACACGAGTCATCCCTCCCTGAGTTGCCTTATTCTTCATACCCGGCGTCTATACTGCTATATGCTCCTCAGTGTAAACTCCTCCCGCGGCAACTACCGTATATACAACCCCCTGTGTGCATATATAGGCACCACGCGGTACATACACGTAGGCGCATCCATATATGCATTATATCAGCTATATTCGTAAACTCTCTCTCGCACTCTTTACATCCCAATCTGTGTACTTTTTCTTCCTGTTTTCGCCTCGCGCCAGATCCTTTTGAATTTCCGCCTGTCTCCCTCTCTAATATCTGTTTCTATACGTTCACCCCTGCCCGAAGGATGCGCAGCCAGTGCGAACAGCACTGACTCCACGTGCAGATATGTATTTTATATATATAGTATAGTGTGCCTATGTACACTTATATGTACAGCAGTACGTATAACATAATACGAGTTCGCTGACTGCGTTCGGTACATACAAAACTCGCAGTGGGATGCGTCGCAGTAGTAGCTGCAGGGCCAGAGCAGCCGGCAACGCAAGGGCGAAGCAGCTAGCGAGCTTTCGTACTTTCGTACTTATGCTATTGTGCGGGCTGGATATATATATGTATTTATATATATATATATACGACGGACCCCCCACTTTTCCCATCGCGTACCTCGTCCCCCGTTTTCTTTCCTCAACGACGACGTCGACGACGTCGCGAGAGCCACGTTATTACGCTCGCATTATGCGCATACATTACGTATTACGTGCCTAGCTACGTCGTGCTGCACATATAGGTCGGTATTAGAAGGAGTTGGAGGAGGAGGAGGAGGAAGGTGGTGGTGGAGGAGGTGGACGTAGAGGAGAGGGAGTTTGAAACGTCGGAAGCGCTCAACATGTGCTGCACTCAAATCTCCGTCGCCTGCCACAGCGTCGTTAATTTTTTGTTTTGTTTTCATTTATTTTTTGTTACCCCATCTGAGGTCACGACCAGGGAATTTTTGTCATTTTTACCGGCCAGGTTATTCTTCTTATTAATATTCTTGTTTTCTCGCCTTGGAGGTTTTCGCTTTTCCATTTGCTTGATGTAGATGAGACTAACGGTGATAGGATAACCGCAAAGTGCAGCTTGCTCGGTAAATAAATATTCAACTAGTGCACAGTAAATGTTAACATTAAAAAAAATTTGCTCGGTTATTAAAACAAGGACATCCGAGAGTCGATGTTCCTTGAAATCTCACGAACTGGAATTCGTTGCAAAAATCAATTCTAATCTATCAGTCAATTAACCGCATCGATCAATCAATTGGCCAATCGGAATTGGCCAATTTCTCATCATCCTCGATGCGAAGCTCAAGTGTTGTTGGGGTTTTTTTATTATTTTTGTTTGAGTTCAAGCGATTAGCGTCGTTAAGGAAAATGCCGGAAAAACACGTGCGGAGCATCTAATTTACCGAAGAACAACACTCCGAAGTAGATTTGGCTCTCGATGCGAAAAGTCGATAGACCCGTCTGCACACGTCCGAGTCGTCGACGTACAACCGCGTCGATACAATGGAGGCTGTCGAGCTTTTTACCCCCATTTTTCTCTCTCACCTTTTGCATACCCACCTCCCACCTCCTTCCCTCCCCCCTCCTCTCCCCTCGACCCCCACAGTCACTCTGTACTCCTGCCATTTATTTGCCTTTTTTTCGCCTCGTTCTCCTCTACAATCCGCAGCGAGCCGCAGACACCGCGTTCGTTCGCTCGTTCACTCATTCTCTTTTACTCTTTCGATCCTTCCACCTCCCTCCCCCCCTCCCTCCCTCCCGCCTCATCCCCTCCCACCCCCTGCACACCTGACTACTTTTTTCCCAATTCGACACGCGCACTGAATTCGCGCTCTATTTACGCATGGAATACGTCGTTTTGTGAAGTGACGCGTTTACCGGAAAATACGGCTACTCGCGAATCGCGCCAAACGAGAAAACGGTGGATAGTGTGTCATAAAAAACGACGCGTGTATGTGCACCGTTTACAGACTCAGAAGCGCCGATATCGTTTTTTTTTTGTTTTTATTTATTTTCTATCTATTTCTATCGTGCTTTTTGCCGTTAAAGATAAACGTCTGAATCCTAAATTCCAATCAACCAAACATGTCGGTTTTTTTATGTCCAAAAAGCTATGATTTGTTTTTTATACTCTTTTTGGATGCTGTCCTCAACATTTCACGACACGATGAGCAGAATAATGATGCGTACCCTAGAAAGGTGTTTGAAATATTTTTATTCATTTTCATTATTACTACTATGTGCAACTAATTATTCGCAAAAATATAAATGTCTGAGATAGCCAAAAAGGGAAATTAGGTTGTCGCCTGGTTTCGAAGTTTCGTCACATTCGTTCCCAGTTAATTTTGCTCGCGCAAAGCGACGGCCAAAGATTCGTATCTCGTGTTGCCCGAAGTGTTTACAGTCTCCGATAGGTGTTGAAGACAGGTGCTCGAGGGTTGCCGAGCGCTCGTGTAAATGCAAGAACGAACTAAGAAGGGAGGGAGGAGCGCGAAGAAGAGGTGCCCATTGTCAGCTTGCCGGTGGGTGGCCCACCGACAGCGCGAGCGTGACAATGGGACGAAACGCGAGCCTCCGTCGCGCGGCCGGGAGGGAAATAGACCCGGCAGCCACCCTTTTGTCCGGGGCTGTCTCTACGGTCCGCCGCTGGGCCGCCAACGCCAAACCGACGGAGTGAACCGGGCTCCCTGTTGACTGGCTCGCTCGACACTGCGTGGCCATTAACGAGCCCCGAGAACTGAAGCGCGAAAACGGTACCACTAATGTCGAGAGCAAACCCAACGGTTTGCCAAATTTTGCAGTACCACGAAAATACGATTATCACACAGCTATTTTGGAAATAACTTTTATACCTTTACGTACTGATTATGAGTAACACGTAGGACATTATTATTTTCACAAAATGTAAGTTTTATCGATTCTTTATAGATTCTTGTCCTACTACCTCCAATATAAAAAATCCAATTGCCCAAATTATTTTTACTTATACGTCATTCAATTTTAATTATCTTCACTTGATACTGTTATACTTACAATAGGATAGACATACCGTTTTTGGCCAGTTTAGGGCCGATTGTGGCCATCACATTTAAAGGAATAAAATAACACATTTAATGGCATAAAAAAACATCGAATAGGTCGATCGGTGAATTTATATGAATTTGTTTGAAACGTCAACACGTTTTTATGGGGAAAAAATAATTTCAAGAATAAATTAATAAAAATGGCCACAATAGGTGCAGTGGCCACTAATGGTACATCTGCCCTATTCTCAAAAATGTATCCATTTAAACCAAAAACTTTTTTCGTTGTTGCCAAGTTCAGTCTTATCGCTCGTATTCGCGAGACAAAAAAAACAAAGAGTTTGATGGAGTCTATGCGGCAGAAGCGAGCGAGGCGCGCGCAACGTTACCGCACGGTCTGGCGAGAGGAGTGACTGATGTCTCGGAGGCACGCGACACACGACGCGTCATCTTGCCCCGTAATTACATTCGGTCTCCCGGTGCCTCTTGGTACCTACCCTAGAGCATTGGTACAAGACCACCGAAGCACATAAGTATAGTGGCACATATAGTGCAGCGCCCACTATTACCTACAGAGAAAGGGGCGGCCAAGGGGGGGGGGGGGGGGGAGAAGGCAGGGTGGGAGAGAGGGGTGGGGGTGTGGGTATATGTATACCCACATTCGCTCTCACTCTCGCTGCACCGGGATCCGCGCGTCATCCGCAAGGCTTTTCCCGCTGCGCGTTGCACTCTCGACTCCTGTGCATCTCCGTCACTCAATTCACGCCACAGTGATTCCGTATACCTGTCAAATATCGCGAAAACGCGGCGCGCGCGTTATCTACCCATTTCCCTCGGCTGCACCGACAGCGCGCGCCGCGCGTCCTCGACAAGCGCTTTTAACACGAATCTCCGCGCGCGCTTTGCATCCGATAATTCGATGCCGCGCGCGCGCGCGCCACGAAAACGCGCAGCCATTGACGACGAAACTCGCCGAAAACGAAATGGGAAATTACTGGCGCGAATGGACGCTGGATCCTTTCGTGTCGCGTCCGCAAAATGTCCCACCGTTAAATTGAAAAAATATTACCTGATACATTATTTATAATTACTAGGCTAATCACACGCGCTGGCGCGCGTGCCCGAGGTGCCTTTGCGCTGCTGCGCTCTCATAAAGCTTTAAAAGGGTAAATCGCAACTAAAAACCCTTGTTTAGTTGATTTAAAAAAAAAATGTTGTCGAACAGTTTGTCAGAAATCGTAGATCTGGCCGCCGGGCCGAAAACCGCCCAAATCGGGGTCACGAAATTTATTTTTTCAAAATATCGACTTTTAACCTATACCATCGTTCTCAAGTCGCATATTCTACCCCTGAAAACACCGGTTACAACTCTTTTTTAGTTGATTTTGAAAAAAACAATTTTTGGCCGAACAGTTTGTCAGAAATCGTAGATCTGGCCGCCGGGCCGAAAACCGCCCAAATCGGGGTCACGAAATTTATTTTTTCAAAATATCGACTTTTAACCTATACCATCGTTCTCAAGTCGCATATTCTACCCCTAAAAACACTGGTTACAACCCTTTTTTAGTTGATTTTGAAAAAAAAAATGTTTGGCCGAACAGTTTGTCAGAAATCGTAGATCTGGCCGCCGGGCCGAAAACCGCCCAAATCGGGGTCACGAAATTTATTTTTTCAAAATATCGACTTTTAACCTATACCATCGTTCTCAAGTCGCATATTCTACCCCTAAAAACACTGGTTACAACTCTTTTTTAGTTGATTTTGAAAAAAACAATTTTTGGCCGAACAGTTTGTCAGAAATCGTAGATCTGGCCGCCGGGCCGAAAACCGCCCAAATCGGGGTCACGAAATTTATTTTTTCAAAATATCGACTTTTAACCTATACCATCGTTCTCAAGTCGCATATTCTACCCCTAAAAATACTGGTTACAACCCTTTTTTAGTTGATTTTGAAAAAAAAAAAATGTTTGGCCGAACAGTTTGTCAGAAATCGTAGATCTGGCCGCCGGGCTGAAAACCGCCCAAATTGGGGTCACGAAATTTATTTTTTCAAAATATCGACTTTTAACCTATACCATCGTTCTCAAGTCGCATATTCTAAAAACGATTTTTTCGCGATTCGGTCGAAACGGTCGAAATTCGGCGGACAATACACGATGAAAACATAGGCGAGCGGCGAAACGAGTCACCGCGCCTCGTTCACTCGCAGCCTGTATTTCGCGGGCCGCGACAAGCGCGACAGGAGTGAATAGAGTGCGCGAGAAAGGGGCAGCGAGAGAAAGGAAGCGGGAAGAAGGGACGGGAGAGAATCGACTACTCGAACGCAACGCAGGAGGAGGCCATAATCTCGACGGTAAATCTACCGGCGTCGCTTCCGCAGTAAAGACTCGCGTGCCAAGAAGACCTTGGCTATGTGTGTGCTTCGGACTATTAAAGCATCGTTTCATCGCTCGTCCGCGGATACCCTCACCGAATGCCCAATATAGTCCAGTACGTACCGATCTACGTGTACGATCATCCCCCCCCCCCCCACTTCCTCCTTCTCCCCCAACCCCTCCGCCGTCACCTTCCCCCACCATCAGATATATCTCTTTGCCACGGAAAGCTGAGACCTTAGCCCAATTCTCACCCCCAAGGCGCTTTGGGTTATATACCCCCTTCTCTCCCAGCGAACTAGTCCAGGCAAAACGAGCCTCGCGCACTGCACGCTCGTGCCTCCCCTCGAATTTCAGCCTTGGTTTATATTTCCGTCGCGATACACGAGCACGAACAACGATAAACGAATTTACCGCGATTAATCGCGACGAGCGGTGCGAACGAATTTTTCAAAACTTATCTCCGTGCCTCGCGGGATAATCGCGAGTGGGAATAACGAGGACAATGGGTCAGTCGTCGGGACTTCGATGGAGGAGGATAAGAAAGTGGAATGAGGGTTCTCATTGGACGGTTTTTACACACGGAGTAATTCTTTTTTTTCCTGAGGGAATGATATTGTTTTTACGTCGTTTACTAAATTATGTACAAAAGTCTGCATTGATTAGTTGAGTTATTTCTGAGTTGAGTTTTTAGTTTGAGTTGTGCTACTTGGCGTAAGTTAGATTGAGACACTCGCCCCAAAAGTGATCCATGCTGTGGGCGAGGTGAGGCGTCACCCCCACGAGACCGTGAGCCTCGTCCGGATAGCTCAGCTGCTCGAACTGTATGTCCGCTATGGCCAGACTCCTCCCGAGCGCCATTGCCTGCTGGTAATGCACGTTGTCGTCGCCCGTGCCGTGAATCAACATGTACTTCTTGCCCCGTATACCCTCGACCAATCGCGTTACGTCGCTGCGATTGTATCCCGCGAGATTGTCCTCCGGGGTCGGCAGTCCCATGTATCTCTCGGTGTAAATCGAGTCTGAGAAAAAAAAAAGCACATCAGAATTGCACGATCACTTCGCGAAGCACGAGACTGAAGTCGCTTGGTGAAAAAAAAAACTGCAGTTGCAATCTCGCCAACTCGGCTAATTGGGAAACCAACAAAATGTTATCGAATTCTGAACCACCGACTCTTGTTACCCAAATGACGTATCTACTTCCAGCTAACTAAGTGAAGTGAACTGGGATCCAACTAGCGACAATAAATAGTTAATTGTGGACCAAGAACCCTATTGCAAGTCGTACCAGTTGGGAGTGAAACAATTACTATGGCCTTGATTCGAATCGTTGAAACTGAATTCGTGTCTCGTTCACAGGAAAGTCTTCTTCTCGCTGTTCCGTGAAGATCACTGACTCGAAACTCGAAATTGAAGTTCAAAGCAAACTCAGCTGGTTCGGTTTCCACCGCGTGGGCGACGGTCTTTGACGCCGAAGAAGGAAATTGTAAATTTACGTACCGTAATAGATCCAGGACGAGACCGGCGCGACGGAGATGCCGCATTTGAAGATATTCTCTTTGTCGGTGGCCAGGACCATCGCCGTGGAGAATCCGCCGTAGCTCCAACCCCATATGGCCGTTCTCTCGGGGTCGATCCACGGATACATCTTCTGAAGCTCTCTGCAAGCAAGTGGATACGTTTGAACGTCGACTATGGACCACGGAGGACTGTGTACATCCGTTCACGAAGTCCGGCACAGTCCACTGCATTACCGAAGCAATTCGGCAATCGGCTCCGCATAGCGTCAGCTTCGTTAACGGGATACCGAGCGTCATTACTCACTTGGTCACAGCAATTTGGTCTTCGATCTCGACGGTCCCCAGCGCTCGGTATATCTGGAACAACATCTCGCTGCCCCTGTAGCCGCTTCCGCGGCCGTCTATCATGGTCCATATAACGCTGCGATTCGTCACGAAGTAAGAATTATAGCTGTGGAGCGGTACGTCCTTGATGGCCACCGTGTTCGGCCCCGCGTAACTGAAAATTAATATCCGACACGTTAGTTTTTTCTTCACGTTTTTGCAGAATGGAAAATAATTACACTGTTAATTATTGGTAATTGCGACAGCAACATTAAGAACCTTGTATACAAGTTTCATGATCGAATAAAATGACTTCACAAAGAGTATAAATTGAGGTACGGAAAGAATTGTCTGTTATAAAAGAGGAAAAAAAATCAATGAGCTTATTCATTCTGACGAAAAATTAAAATGATTTAATTTGTACGCTTCGCTGAATTGATTTAATAGTTGAATATTCCGTCGCACGTGCTTTTCGGTTAATTGCGCGCAGCTGATTATTATCGGAATTAAGTATTCCGTTCGCGCTGGCTGGATTAGCCGATAAATTTGTAGCGATTAAACTGCAGCGATAAATTTACGGTAATGTTTATTCGTTCGCCTGATAATCGACTCACACTTGCACGATCATTGGGTAACGCTGGCTCTCGTTGAATCCAGGCGGCAGTTCCATCTTCGCTCTGCTTACGTAACCGTTCACGCGAATGTCCACCGTCTTGAAAGTCGTCGACAAACGATTTTTCAACTTTTCCCTGAGGACCTCGTTGCCCTGCCAGCTGCGGATCTTCCGCTGATGTTTGTCGTAAATGTTGACGGTGGTCGGATCCGGCCCGAAGCACGTGAGGACGTAGTAAGAGGAGTCTCTAGAGAATGCGGCGTCGACGTACGTGCATTTGTTATCTGAACAGAAAAAAAAAATCCCAAGTCTTGATCAAATATTCAACGATTTTTTTGTGGTAACCGAATCATCTAGCAATTGGACATTAGAAAACAAAATGTACAAATGATTGTTTTCTAATGTGTTTGAAAAATTATTAAATTTGAACCCCATGAAAATCTCATCGGTGGTGTGACCTACAAGACCCAAAACGTATTATTTATTCATTTCTATAGTAATTATAGAAATTATCTTATTAAATTTGTAATTAGCTTCAAAAATAAATTTTTTAAACGAGGCGGAAAATTACCTTCCGGTGTTAAGACGCTGCAGGATAGGCAGGTCGGTCTTTCCGTTCCGTTCACAGGCGCGGAATATAAATTCCTGTGGGACGGCTCGCCCGGTTCCATGGCCAAAAAATACATTTTTCCGCTGGCCGAGTCAATGCTAAGAAGCGAGTGAACCGCCGAGTTCATGGGACTGAGATCCTTCTCGTTCGTCACCGAAGTTCCGTTTATCAGATCGTAACTCGTGAGGTGATTGTATCTGCCGTCCATCATGTTGGTCTCCTGATACTTTAGGATCAACAATTTGTCATTGTGCACCGCCGGCGTCGATATCTCGAGCCAACCCTTCGGCTCCTCGAGCCTCAGCAGGTTGCTCGATTTTCCATGGATATCGTACGACACAATCTGGCCGACGTTCTGCACGCGATTCGTCCACACGGCACCGACGGTCTCGTTCGTGAACCAATTTACCGTGAACAGTATGTGATCACTGAAATACGAAAAAAAAAAAATTGTGATTTTATAAATCAATTTTAATAAAATGTTTCCTTCTTTCAGTTACGAAACCATCCTTTCGATTCCATAGAAGAAGAGATAACAAAAAAAAATGAACTCACTCGGTCACGACATCAACCGGCGCTTTCAACGACATCAGCTTCGAATTCGGATCCGCCAGGTCCACAAGATTCAGCGACACCTGAGGATTCTTCGTGCCAACCTGATGAAGAAAATTTCAAGCAACCAGTCAAACACTACTATACTACCAATTAAATAGTCATGACAATTTGATCAAATCCTTCTTTCAGTAAAAATGGTTACACATTTTTTTCCTTCGATCAATTTCACATTACTTTTTGTCCCCAACTTAAATATCGCCTTTATTCTATTTTTCAGATCATCGTAAAAAAGGAACAGCATCTAATTTCCTCAATGAAAGGCGGATCCACCATCTGCTGCCTTCTTGCTGCTATGGAGCCGAGTTTCCCGCGCGAGTCACTTACCGGCCACTTTCCTAATGGAATTATCTCCCAGTATCAATTGGCCTCGCGCTCTCTCGTCTCACCCATTGAGCCGCTCTTTCGTCGACGCACTCCACGCACGCCCGGCGACCCTTTTTCTCTTTGCGGACCCAGATGCAAATCGACGCGATTACCCCCGCGGATACTATGCTCGCCTAGCACGGAGTACACGTACGGGAATTCGCCGAGGGTTGAGAAACGCGCGAAGAGAAACGACGTGGGAGTGAGATAAAGTCTCGTTTAACGCGACCACTCGAGATAACCCTTTCATCCAGGCCACCAGCGGCAGAAGTAGCCGAGGGGAAGGGGCTGTGAGAGGGGAGGAGGAAGGGGGGGAAGGGGTTGCTTGCGCTATATCCGCCGGCCACCCTCGGCTGCCAAGACCTTTATGGCCCGTTAAAATCCTCACCCGTGCGCCCACCAATCTGCCGCTTCTGCCGCTTCCTTCACTCGTGTTGGTGGCCTCTCTCTCTGGACTTTCCTGTCGTACTCGGCGCAATTTTCCTCGGCACACAACGTCGCGGTATCCGCGGCCAAATTACCTCAGAAATTTCTTTTTCAACCTTCCTCCTTACCCTTCCCCCACCCCTCTTAAGCATCCACCTCCTTCTCCGCCCCTTTCTCGTGTTCTGTTCTCTCCTTCCTTCTCGTGTACTCGCCTAGTACCCGACTCGCCGTTATCGTCGTGCTTATCGTCGCGACCGCGAAGAATTCTTTCGCCGTCTGCAGGAACAGCGGAATTTTGCGTGTACTCGGACGGATTTGCGCGGTGAGACTGACCTGTTCGCGGGAAAATAATTCAGGATTTATAGCGGAGGTCTGATCACATTTTTCCATCCGGATTTTGAAATTGTTCCTGGTCGTGGGTAGGGTTGACGTACCGTTTTTGGTCACTTCAGGGCCGATTGTGGCCATCACATTCAAAGGAATAAAACAACGCATTTAATGGCATAAAAAAGCATCGGGTAAGTCAATCGGTGAATTTATATGAATTTGTTCGAAACGTCAACACGTTTTTATGGGGAAAAAATAATTTCAAGAATGAATTAATAAAAATGGCCACGATAGATACAGTGACCACTAACGGTGCATCTACCCTATTTAGGAAAATTGGAGAATCCTTGAAATTTCATTGCTCGGTAATTTTACGATAGACTGCTGTTGCGATCAGTTCCAATATTTTCAAATCCAAACAATCGGTCGGTTTTCGAATAAATCACCGTAAAATTGTCAGTGTGCGGATTCTGTTGGGGTTGCACAATGAGTGGGGATTCGATGGGAATCCGTCGGCACGTGTTTTACAAAGGAGAATCTTTGCAGGAGTCTCACTCGGTGAGTCTCCTGCAAAGACTCGATGCAGTGGGTGCATTACGTACAGCGGATCGGAGGGACGGCTGAAAGGAGCAAGGAACGACTAAAGGATCTGATCCGTGTACTACGCGGGAATCAGGGTTCGGGCAGAACTGTATGGTGGGTTGTATCTCGGATCTTGTGTGTCGTCGCAGCCCGCCGATAAAACCGGGGCTATCGATCAGAGGGCGCTGCCGTCCGCGCAAGTACCGCGCAGCGACGGCCGAAGCGCGATGCCGCGACTCGCACGCGTTTACGTAAAGTGACGTTACTCTCCGCTGTCGGGAGCCGCGAGCGAGCGCTCTCTTGGCCTCTTTCATCGCCTACAGCTGAGAAATCCACCACAGGTTTTTCCCCCGTTTGCCGGCTCGGCAAACGCGAATGAGTCACCTTGTATCGCGTGAAAATTGCGAACATCAGTCTGAGCTCACTCGTTTTACGAATTCACTGGAGTGATAGATAAAAAAAAAAAAAGTGTTTTAAATTCTTTTGTCTATGTAGATTTCGTTTTGTACTTTTTTAAAGCGAAATTATTTTTATATTGTCAAAGGAAAATTGTGTTGTATTTGTGTGTATAATGAAATGTAAGATACGAAATATGAAATATGAGAAGTTTGTAATCGTTTGATAATCAGAGATAAGAACTTGACACACCGTTTACAGATAGGATTTTTTTTTTGTATCGATGATACGATGATCGCTCGAACGGATTAACTATAGCGATCTGGGCTGTAGATAGAAGTGGATTTCCCGCGGTTTAACGACAAAAATAAGATAAATGCGACTGCGGGGATTAACATGTTTGTCTCCGCGTTCGGCGATACAAAAATAATGCATCATGCGAGCCTGAACCGGACGGCGAGAGTTTTAACACGGGATGTGAAAATATTGAGAGAGAAAAAAAAACTTTCGCGAAGCTGTGATAGATTTTTATCCTGGTTTTAACGGGAGACTATCGAAATTCCCCTTTTAAAAAGTCCAATCGGCTCCCAGAACGTTGCAAATAAAAAGTGAGCTCCAATTTTTTTCGATAACAAAAGAGAACCAAAAATGCTTGTCGTCTACGTCAAAAAACAAAACTGGTAGCTGATATTACTAAACTTCTTTTAATTTGTATTTTCCAGTAGCCACTTGACGCATTTTTTCGTCTGTGGCGATGCAGCATTAATATCGATGTCCGATACAATCTACATGTGCTGTACATTATATATATGTCACATGTATACATACACAGGGCGCGAAGATAGATATACGCGCTCATCGTCGCAGTCTACCGATAAGTAGTTATCTCGTTGGCGTTCGCCAGAGTTTCCCAACTATCGTTAATTGATAGTCGAGTGGCTTGGGCTGCCGGCTGCCTCGTCTCCTCCTGGTATTCGACGCGAAGGAAACCGAGCGAGTTTTAGCAGAAAGTGCACACGCGATATCCACCGCACTTTCCGTTACTCGATACCTTCCCTTTTCCGGCCATATAACACATAAACTACTGACGAGAGCAATACACTTCGGTTTTCGCTGCGCGCCACGCTTATCCCGTCTCCGCGCAACGTTGTGCCCGGCGTGTACACTTACTTTGTCATTTAATCTCGCCGGAGCCTCCGCCGCGTTCGAGGCAGAAATTTAAAGCCAATGAAACTCACGGTCGGATGGCCGCTAATTACCCGGATTACTTTAATCCGCCAATTTAGCGAGATTTTGCGAAAAATGTTCAAACATTAATTATCTGTTGAATTGGCGTACATTGAATATGGAAATTAATTAGCGTGTCGAAGTAATTAATCAAACATTGGGTTTCACCATTTTTTTATGTGGTTTCAACAAGCGGCCGTATACCTATATATCTATTTTTATTCATCAGGTAGAAACCTGAGTAAATTTCTTATTGGAATTCGGTGTCATAATTGCTTTTTCATAAAATAAGTTTTGCTACCGTGAAAAGAAAGAGGCAATAAGAAGGAAGCAACTGACTGATAAACTTTGGCCCTAGATATAATTTTGCATTTCGAATCTCTTATTAATTTAATTATAAAATCGTGTGGAACAAACGTACCTTCGGATATTTGAATTTCACTTCTGTGGGATACTGGTACTTCATGTCACCGGGTTGACCGTAGTAGAAGTAACTGGCGTCCTGGACTTCGGTGTCGTTGAAGCTCGCGAATGCCAGATACCGTCCGTCAGGGGAGAACCAGAGACGACTCGCTGTTCCCATTACCTCCTCTAAAAAATTCATCCTCGTCACATAATGTATATCCTTTTACCATAATTTTCTATAATTTTTATTTGCTCATGTTTTACCTTCGTACACCCAGTCGGGTATACCATTGTAAATTATGCCAACGACACCGTCGTACGTCAAACGTCTGATAACGACACTACCGTTTTTCGCTACCTGACGGTAATACAGATCATTGTCGATCTCGTAGATCAAAGAATGGCCAACCGTCGACCACGCCGCCAGGAGTATCACTTTTCCATCAGCAATCTTCGCAGATGAACTGTTTCCAAATTGGACAAAGGAGATATTATTATGGGTTTTTTTTTATACAAAATTGATATTTTCCTTGGTAAGACGAAACTTACTTATTCTTAAGGTCGTAGACATCGTATTTCTTGAAAACTGAGTGCCTAAATTTCTGCAAATATTCATGAAATTATACTTACAGATACTTCTTTATCATTATTTGAAAAATATATTGTGCTTGCAATGACTCACGACTTGCTGATCGTATCCAATAAGGATGTGGCTGTGATCGCTGGACAGTTCGTACGTGTAGCTCATATTGTATTTGTCCTGTAACGAAGGAAATATACAGAAAATTGTAATCAGCTTGGATTTTCGAAATATTGAATGACATGATTTTCACGCTGTGGTTTCAGATCACAAAATTCGGAACTCCCGTTCCACGAGGTTGCAGGGAACGTCTTGGACATAAAAATTGAGTTCGCGTGAATACGATCGCGGCGGTGACGGTGGAAAACGATTGGGACATCGTCGCCCCGACAACGGGTGGTGCCAAGTGTCTCGTTCGACGCGTCTCCCCCCGAATGTGTCGTAAGTCTCGCAACGAGAGCGCTGTCGAACAAGCGACAAAGTGTTGCACGCGATCGGCTTGCCAATGAGCCGACGCTTTGGATACCAAATCGCGTTTACCTATAGCAAGATGCAGTTTATCCCGCTTATGTGTGTGTGTATCGTTGAGGTAAATGTATACGTGTCGGCCCGAACCTTCAATTTCCAGCGCGACATTGACGTCAGGAAAAAGAATCAATAATTTTTTGTGCAAGTAACAATCGGGAAGGTTTAATCCATTATGCAAATTTTATTTTTATTTTTATCAGTTGAGTAAAAAAGACAACAAATTTTATTTTCTATTGTGATCCAACTTAAGTGCATATTTTTTATAGTTGATTATGAACTAACTGCTCATTTAATTCATCTGAACCTCAGGAATTACTTTGAAAACATTATTATTATTAATCGATTTTATATTTTTTGGTAGATGCTATAATTCATGAATATTTCTGTTATAGATTATTTTGGGAATGAAACGGAAAAAAAAAATTTTTTAAAAGTTGAAGCTGAGATAGTGAAGAAATTTCAGTCCGATGCACCGATATCGAACGGGGCAAAGTATACTTGACATAATCTGCAATGGCCCCGATGGAGGACCGAGATTGAATGCTGAAGCGCGGAGATCCCTAGGCCTCCGAGTATTTGAAGAATGGAGAATTCTCGTGGCATCCCGAGAAGTCGAAAGTTTTGAAAACGAGGGTTAAGCCGAAGTTGGGCGCGAGAGCGCTGAATATTTGCGAAGGTCGAGCTGTATATCTTCGCTCATACGACCCCCAGCCGCGTCACGTGACCTCCCGCGGCCCTGCAAGGAAAAGTTTCGATACGTGGGCCACGAAGTATAAACTTTTCTACCGTCAGTAGCGCGACTCGTATATAGCGGAACGGAAGAAGCTCAGCGAGCAGCGAATGTGGAATGGAGGAGGAGACGGCCGCGAGGCTTGAAGATTTTTCAATATCTACCAAAGACCAAAGTTTTCTGAAGATCTATCGAAGCTCCTGAGGCTGCGATAGGCGCCACTTGAACTATTGACATTTTTGTGACGAAATAATTTTTATATTATTCAACTGGCAACAAAAAATATACAAGGTTCAATTTTTCAGCTACAATTTTATGGCATTTTTTATTTTTATTACTTAGATTTATTTTTTTATTTGTATAGATTTAATGTATCGTTTTCTTACCAAAATGCTGGCTTTCAGGATAGTCGTGACAAACCCAGTCTCGACATTGTATTTCACGATGCCATTCATCGCATCGTTGTAAATAATTTCGTTGTCGGAAATCCAGGTACCGTCGAACGGCACCGCGACGTAGCCGCCCTTGTAAATCTCCTCGAGACTAAAGGGACGCGGTGGTCCTTGCTCGGTGGCATTTTCGTCGTGTCCATTGGGATTATTCAAATAGAGTCCTTCGCCGCCGACGCCCAATGCAATTATCAGAAAAAGCGCACAAATGTCCTGGGAAGAAAATTAAAAAAAAAATGAAAAATAACTTGCACTCTCGAAAAAGTGATTCGTTAGTTCTAGCGCACTTTTTGAAACTCACGACTTTTCGCGCCATCGTGCAGAGTTTTTTTTCCACTCAGACACGAAGAGCCCGGGCGACGATGTCGACGGATCTACGAACAACGACCGAAAGATACGGTAAATGCCCGAAAAATTCACCGTGACGCCCGACACACGCGCGCGACACGACGAAAATAAAAACTGTGATAAAGATCCACGTGGAAAAAAATTAATTAAATTGCGGCTGCCGACGCTGTCTACTCTTCGCACTCGTATCTCGCTCGGTGAAGAGCGGCGACAGCATCGTGCTCACAGAGTCGTGATAGGATCGTCTGCACAAGCTTCTCGAAATCGCGCGGTAACGATTTATCGTGGGTATCGATTTTTCACTTGAAACACTGCATTTGTACCAATATTCCAATATTTCTTTTTGTCTGACTTCACTATTTTAGAATTGACAGAAATTATTTTCTTTTACTAATATTTTTACAAGAATGGTAAGAAGTTAATGACACCAAAGCTGACTTTAAAAAAAATGATGAACCAAATAAAAAAAATTATCTTGAGCCACGAGAAATTTTTTAATTTATTTAGTGGTTAATAAGAACACTCGAGGACACTGAACTCGCCAGGACATCGGCAGTTACCGGTCGAGTTATAATCACTTTTAATCGTAGAGCAATTTTTCACACAATGTGCGAGTACAGTTGCACTGTGTATGTACCTTAAGGACTGTCAGCGCGCTATTACAGTCGTTTAAACCCCGGGCACACAGCCTCGACTGTAACATAGACAGAAGCGCACGACTGACTACAGTCGGTCGGTCCGCGCGATCTCCCCGATTAGTGTAGCCTCGACTCACGTGTCACAGTTGAACTGGTGGGGAAGCGGAGGACAAAAATGATGCCGAAGCTTTGGGGCAATGCGGGTCGACCATACGTCTCTGCGAATATTTTTTTTTCTTATTTCAATTTTTTTCGCGCACAAGAAATGCTGTTTCGTGTTTTGCGATAACCAGTTTCATTCAACCTTTTGAATATGTAAAACGCATTCATAAAAAAAAACTAAGAATATACGGCAAAGATGAAAAATTGTAGAAGCAAAATCATGTTGACGTTAAATTGATATACAAGTTTTTCGTTTTTATATAGCAATTTATATATTTCGGTGGGGAATTAATTATTTTCTGGCTCATAATGTGTTTTTATTTTATTATCAGTGGAGATTATTTATTGTTGACAATTTCATGCAATAGATTACACACAATCAGCTTGTACAAAAAAATTCATCTTCCAATACCATTACTGATTTATTTATACCCAGATAAGCAGACCTTAAAAAACTGACGTTAACATAAACTTGGCATTTGAAATTTCCTGTAAATCTGTGTCTTCGTACTAGATTATCTGGTAAATATGAAAACGACTTTAAAAATATTGCGTTTCTCCTGACTTAGTTTGGGTAAGCTGGAAAAGGTGACAATCGCGTGACTAATGACCCCCTCGTGTTTGTACTCCACAATCACAAAGTATATGTATTTAGGACATTAGTCACGCGATTGCCGGACCTTAAGTGAATAAGCCATCGCTAATTAGATCCTAGTTGTTTCCGACTAACCTTTGAACCGCACACTTAACTCCTAAAATAACTATATCTCCTCAAAAGTTTTCTCAGTCCATTTTATCTTCCCTAAATGAATCAATTTATTACTTTTTTCATATTTTTATTACAGATTAAATCAAATAAAAATAAAATCGGAATAATAAATGGTCAATTATATACGTGACTCTCATTGCCCCGAGGTCGTTTGACGTGTTCGCAGAATTTTCGATTCAAGGTCCGGGGAAGTCCATTGAACGTACCGATTACAGCGCTTTGCAAACTTAAAAAAAAACATAGTACTATAACCGCATTCGCGATAAGCTCGACATTCGACGAGCATTCGAATCGCCTCGACTTCTGGTTGTGTACACAGACGCCCGATGAATAATGTGCCGTCTCATCCGCGAAACCTCGATATGCAAAGCGACATCTGTGCGCGTTCTTCAAGCGCAAATAAACATGAACGCGGCGCGCGACGGAGGAATTGAGAACGCGGGGCAATCCCCGCGAGACGCGCGTAGCCGTGAAAAGTGAGAGTGCGGTTGCTGCTGCTGCTGCTGCGGCAAAACGAGATCTCTCGTGCCTGGATATTAGCGTTTGGGTCCGCTTCTTGGATTCGGTTCTTTATTGTCCTGTTGATTGCAGTCGAACGATTTACCGCGCGCACCTGAGAGTCGAATGGAAAGTGAGATTCTTTGGGGTCAGGAAATTATTACCTGGCGATTTTGGCGAGGCTTTACTCGTCGGACTATATTTTTCATTTTTCATCTTGTTTTTTGTCATAACATTTTTTTAAATATAGGGTAAATATTATTTAAGGCATTGATAAATAAGATACTGAGATAATAACGAGAATTCAATCCAATATCCAATTTTCCATCCAATTTTAAAATGCAAGGAAATACACAAAACGCTTGCTGAAAATGTTTAATCTGCTTTATTGTGTTATTGATGCGTTGGTTTATAATTAAGGCTCCTGGTTGCGCGTGTACGAGTGAGATTTGAATATAAATTCAAGAACACATCGCTGGGAGGTCAGCGGCACAAGAGGGAGTGAGATGTAATAGAGGAAGGAAGTGTCATCACGAAGAATCTCGTCCCCAGCCACGTACCAATTCGACCTATACGTCGCAGCAATGGGACGAAAGTATGACCGCGAAAGAATTGCTTGATTGGTCTCGTTCGACGTGGCTTTCCTCGTCTACCCGTCGCGAGGGGACTTCCCCTGAATATAAATCACGAATCGCTGTTTCTTTATTTGCCTTTTTCCTTCTCAGTTGTCTCTCTGCTGGTAGCGAATAAGAATAAATAACTTACAGCTTTGGTATTTTTTTGCTTGATGCAACTTTAAGTCATCTATAAAATTTGATTGAAGGTAATTGAATGGGTTGTACGTCATAATTTTTTTTGTGGCGATGCATAATCACAAAAATTTGGAAATCAATGTCAAAGCAATTCGCATCAACTCTATACATTGTAAAATTTGATACAGCTCTGGCCTCATATATATATTGACAGTTAAGCAATGCAAGAAAAGTTCATCGCTCCCTCGTTCGATATCTGCACGATCTGACAAAATTGCGCGTTATCAGTTCGAAAGAACGACGATAAAAGATTAAACGGTCATATTCCACTGCAATGTGATTGCGATATATCAAATATTTTCCCTGAGATACAACGATTACATAATTAAGGATGGTAGATACGAATGGCCACCGGAATTCGTGTCGAATTAGATCGAATCACTAAATCACAACGCGCAATCGGACGATCGGAATTCTTATCAGAAATATGATAATTCTTTATCGACCTGCTTTTGCTTTTCTCGTGACGTCAGACCCAAAGTCACTTACGTCAAACTTCGAGACACGAAAGCACGTGCGATATTTTTTTGTTACTTACAACAATTGTTAAAAATTAACGACTGTGACGTATTAAAACAGGAAATAAATGCAAGCATGAGAAATTATCATCTGACCTTATATTAAAATACTCTTAATACTAAGAGCATTTTTTCTCTCCTCGTCTTACTCGAAAATATAGGTGATAAATCCAATATTGCAAACAAAAAGATCCTTTTTTTACACTTGAAAGATATCTAAACTAAATTGATGGTTCAATTTCGTTCCCACCTACTTCGTTACCATTGGTCGATAATTCTTCTGCAACCACAGTGGAAAAGATGAATTCCAATCTTACCACCCGTCGATAATTATCCCAGACGATTTTTCTCCCACCACCGAGCATTACGCTTCGAAAATTCGCCCTCAGATGACGACTCGGGACACTGCTGTTTACAAGGGTGTTAAACTTCTCGCCGTCTCGCCCTTACGTTTCGTTCAAACCTCATTAAATCAGCGTACACCACTAATGAATTGCTGTGGACAAAAAATTGGCTGATGGACAAAAAATTTCATAAACCAATGAAGGGATTCCCAAATTATTGCATTTGAATAAACTAATATTACAATTTTTACCGTAGCAAAAATAACGAGCCAAAGTTTGAAATTTATTTTAAAAAATATATAATTTAATACCATTTTCCAAAAAGCCCGACGATCAAAATGTCGTCAACCGCAAATTACGATCAAGTATTCCACACCTCCAGCTCGACGATGTTTACGGCACAGGTGAGCCCTTCGGGGTCGTTTAGCGGGAAGGCGAACGAGCGAATCGATCGACGGTAGCAGAGCGGAATTGTGGAACAAGCAAACCCGCGCGGTGCGGTACCATCGGCACCTTAGTGTCGCCGACGACGCAAGGCGCGCGGCAGTTCGGCGCTCCTCGCGATTTTCGCGTAAAAACACGAAGAACCCTCGATCAAACAACCCGAAAAAAAATGTAACGCGCGACCCTAAAAAACGGAGTTCCATTCGAACTTCCGTTCGGACGTAAAAAAAACGCTCATTCATTTACTCCGAACTCTCGAATTGCTCTCGCGATCTCGTTTCTGTACTTGGAATTTCCAAGCTGCGCTAGAATATCGATCGAGGTGGGTCTATAGATTGTGAAGCAATAGCCACATTACGTGTATACACTTCACCGTCGATCTATGAATAGCGTTCGAGCCGCCGGGACTGCATAGTAACTTCACACTCCGGGCGATTTGCCAACGCGGAATGAACGCAAAAGCTCTCACTCGTCTTCCCTCGTCGTTTTTTTTTTTTTTTCTGGACCTCGTTCCGCGCGGCGTTAACGCGGAGCTCGTGCCCCTCTTGTCAACCGATGAGTGACGAGTGACTGATCTTTCGCGGAAGCTCCGCAGGTCCGGGTCCGGGCACTTCGTTAAAAGAGAGATACACTCCGGCTGTACGCAAACGTTTCTCGCACGTGCGTCGCGCGAATAGCAACGCTGCGTGTATCGTCGATTACGAAAGTGATAAGCTTTTTTTTTTAATTAAGTTACCAGATTTTCTATACATCGTCGTATGAAATACATTTTTCTAAATTTTTGTTCACCCTATAAAATAAAAATTCAAGAGCTGACCAATGTTATTGATACATTTGTGATAATGAGTGAACCAAATTTATTCTCATATTTTTGGATTATTTATAATTAATTGGTACGACTAAAATGTACCATTTAAATGAAAAAAAAATTATTGCCCCTGATATTCATTGGTCAGATTTTTTAATAATCGCCAAGCTTTAAAAATATTTGCTGACTACACTGAAAAAAATGGATAGTTGTGATTACCAATCGTTGGTCAGAGCTACCAATATTTTAGTAACTGCAACCAATTTTTTGATAGATCAAATCAATAATTGGTAATAGCAACTACTGATTTTTCTCAGTGCACTTTAATTTAGCCTAAAAATACAAATATTTTTCTCGCGCTCGGAGAATTCCAGTTCTAAAAACGAAAAAATGTTCCATCAATCTCCGAACGCGCGCGAACATTTGTTTACACGTGTATCTCCTCGGCTCGGTGGATATGCAGCAGGCCGCGAGCATGCAACGCGTGAAAGGACGGACTGTTTAGCGCGGTTCCCGACGTGGCAAAAGGGTTCTTTGATGATGAACGAGCGCGCGTCTGACTAAGTCTGAGAAGCGGGAAAAGCAAAGAAGAATGAGGCGTAACGAATGTTCGGAGCTGTTGAAACGCAAAATTATTATCCGTTTCCCGGAAGCGAAATGAGACATTTTCATATTTCGGGATATAAGCGAAAAGGGGGGTGAAGACTCGGAGGTGTCGAAAGGCTCGTGATTTGTGGGTTTTGTTTCAAGCGCCAGCTGACGCAGAATCCGGAGGATGAAGAATGGCGAGGAGTCAAAGAGGCTGCGGACGTTCGACCTTGGCGTCGTCGATCGCGGGGAGGCAAAGCGGAGAAAACAGGAACCACGGCGCCGACTTCGATTCCTGCATCGGTGAGAATATATTTTCGAGTCTCGCGCTTCGCTCTTATGTTGACGTTTGTATATAAGTATCGATTGTGACGCCGATGCATCCACCTCTCTGTCTTCGCGTTGAAATTCGCGCCGCTCGCGACGCTCGTCGCCGAAGCTCAGCGCAGTTTCGCGCAGAATTTTCTTATCACCGAATATCATCGTTGGCGCTCGGTCGACGGGCATTCCCGAGATCCGAGAAAATCCCGAGAACGCATCTCGCTGGATTTCGTCTCATCCCCACCCACAATCGCGGCTTCCGCCTAAAGAGCGCCGAGACATACCAGCTGGTACGTCTCGATCTTTCGGTCATTCGAGAGCAGAAAACCTCTCAGTCTCTCCTTCTCTTTCACCTCACTACCTCTCTCTCTCTGCTCTTTCCCTCATTCTTCGCCGGCGGAACCGAAGAAGCATTCACAAATATTCGGCCAGTTCGTAGCCGACTGTCTCGGAAACCTCTCACGTGCCACTCAGCCACTCCTGTCCCTCAGGAATTCCGCTCAGAGCCTAAATTATTTTCAAATTTAATTTTTTTACACCACAAAAAACAAGAAAACCAAATAAAAAATGAATTATTTTTTATTAAAATGTATCTTAAAAAAAGTGACGTAAAATTGCGAAGTGTCTCAAGTCAATTTATATTTTTAATTCGAGAAAATTGAAATAAATAGAATAATTAAAAAAACAGCGTTTCTTAAAAATTGTAAAATGTATTGTGTTGGAAAAAAGTGTTACTCGACGATCGGGAAGACGTTGAGTCGCGAGGAGGCGTAAAGTGTCTGGGACTTCTGGAGTCAGTCAGCGCCGATAGCGCGCAGCGGTGTCGCCTTACGGTGCCGGGCGTATATATAGTATATAACCACCGTGCTATATATGTCTACAGCGGAGAAGGCGGCTGAAAGGCCCCTCTGACTTGACTCGCCGCGTCTGTTGCCCCGCTGCTCCTGGGCCCCTCGTCGGGGCCCCGCGGGCCGCAGGTGTATGTAAGAAACCGCTTTCATTCGGTCCCGAGCTCACCTCGCGTCACTCTCGCCAACTCCCGAGTCTCCTGCGTCGTGTGACACCGTCCGGGCATTGTGCACACGTCGCACGCGAGTTGTCCCCGCGATTGTTTTAACTTTTACACCGAGTTCTTTTTTTTAATAATCCTTGAAGAAATTTTTTCGAACGAAAAAAAAATCACGGATATTCGGACGCGCCCGTCGGTTCACGAAGAGCGTAGGATGAATCGCGAGATTCGGGAAGAGTGAAGAATTGTGTTTTTTTTCCTTTTTTTTGTTTTTTTTTTCTGTTACAAATGAACATGGTGTTTTTCGGGAGGAAGGAAAAGCCCGAAGATCGGCGTCTCCTCGAGAGCATGGACGCCGTTAACGGCGCGAAGATTCATCATTTTGAAAATGGTAATGAAACATCTTTTTTTTTGCTTGCTTGCTATTCGTTTTTCGGGTTCGTAAATTAATTTTCGGAAATACTTTTTTTAACTCTTTAAAGATGTTAGTGAAATATAAATTGTTATGGTTTTCATTTCGATTGTTTAAGTAAGAGATCAAATTTGGAATCAATTTAAAAAACGGTCACGTTGTGGATAATTTTTTTTTTTTTATCGCCAAGTTAACATCTGGTTTTTAATATGAGAATTAATTATTAAAAAAACCAAATCAATACGTTGACTATTATAATATTGGTTATTAATTCATAGATGATTTGATAGATCATTTTATATCAGACGCCGGATGCATAAAAGCGAAATCAATCGTACGCGTAATCGAGATGCATTTTCAATGTACATGTAAAGACGACATGCGATACCCGATATTCCGTCAAACGGTGTACAATCGATGCTATGTCCTCGTAATTGAATCGGTCATTCGATCGAGCTAAACGATGTACATATAGCGCACGGCAAACAAGAGCCGCGCGCCTCCTATGAGCAATGGATATCGAGTGACCAATCGAATTGATTGATTACACTATCAGAGGCCCTCGAGTCGAATATAAATCCTCCCGACGATCGTGGCGCTTGCTTCGGATTGCATGAGAAATGCGATTGCCCCGCGTTCAAACGTCACTCAGCGCAGTCCTAACGATGCCGCAACACGGTTCTCTTAATTAAAACGTAACTGCGAACACAATTAACGTCTTGGCACGTCCCGAGCCTTGAGCTTGAGCTCCATAGGACATTCCTGCCTCACCCGTTCGTACCATCCGCTTCTTTGTGTCATTACTTTCCCATCTATTTAATTATTCGAATTTTCGCGCCGCCGATCACTCGTATTCAAAGTGTCAAAGTGACGGGAAAGTTTGCAGTAATAATCAAGATATCGAAAGTTCAGCTAAAAATTAATGGATTGCATTCCTTTTAATTACGAAGAAATTAATTCGTCAACAAGAATAATTTGTAACAATAAAAATCAGTAGGGTAGACGTACCGTTTTTGGCCACCTCAGGGCCGATTGTGGCCATCACATTCAAAGGAATTGAACAACACATTTAATGGTATAAAAAAAGCATCGAGTAGATCATTCGATTCGACATTTGAAGAATAAAATAATAAAAATTGCCACAATAGGTACAGTGGCCACAAACGGTACATCCATCCTATTTACCCAGTTCACAAGCCAAATAAATTCACGAAAAAAATAATCAATTTCTCCCAACTCAAATTTCGTCCCCGCAACTTTTTCCCGTAATTCAACAAGATCGCCGGCGATGCTGTTAAAAAGAAGCGCGTATTCCGGTAAAAAGGGACCAGGTTAGTGGGTACAGAGTGGGTAAAGAAACGAACGCACTCGGGCGCTCTCGGAGGCTGCGAGGGGATGAGATAGCTCCGGCCACCTGTAGCTGATAATATTGATCGTCGCGTCGGGGATGGGCCACGCCCGGGGGTGGGGGGTGGTGGTGGTGGTGCTGGTCTCACCCTCTCCCCTACCCACCCCCACCCACCGCTCCCTCGACCCTCGCGTCGCATCAACCCTCACGAGCCTCCCCCACCGTGCGACCAATATCCCCCCTTCCTCCCCCCCTTTTGCGGGGCGCGCGCACCCTGGCCCCCGGGGGCGGACGGGGGTGGGGGTCGCGAGCGAGGGAGATGGAGCGCGAGCGGGAGAGGGTGAGATTACTTCGTGTGCGAGGTTCGCAGTTATGGAGAAGTGCACCGTGACTGTTCCAGCGGCCTTCACGCACGTGAGGGACAACATCGAGGAGCTCGGACGAGTCGCCGCCGACGACACGGATCTTCTCTTCCTCAAAGGACTCCTCGACAGCCCCGTCGTCAACTCGCTCGTTAAGGTACGTCGCACGACGCTATTTGCGCACACATTTTCGTATTAGAAGCGAGCAGAGAGGCGAGGACAGGGAGAGCGTGAATGGAGAGAGCGTATCGCATCGGCGACCGAGCGTTCCGCGAATAATCGATAACCGGCCTGCAGCCGGGGGTCGTGCACCCCCGGCGAGGAGCACACGCGATTTCGGGGCGGAAAATGGCATTTTTTTTTATTTGCAATATTTTGCGATATTTTGTGTTCCGTTGTTGCACTGAGAAAAATTTCTGGTCTATTGTGCCATACGACTTAGTTGCCTGAGAGGACGACAATGTTTTTAGAGTTCTTGCGACGATAATTAATGTAGCCGAAAATATATTATGGTACCTGTACCCCATTTTTATAGTAAAACTCGCTATACTCGACATTGTTATCCCATGGATTTTTCTCAGTGTGTGTTGTAGTGTGTTGACTGTGCTGCATGTAACAATTTTTTTATTTGTTATATTTAATTACTATAAAAACTCTATCGTTGCTTGTTTAGTCGTTTTTTGAGGGAGGAAGGAAAATAATTTGCATTGGCTTTGCGACAGGATGGAGATTTTATGTGCGAATGGTATTCAGGTCTTTATTTAAATGAATAATAATGATTAATTAATGAAATAATTATTTTCGAACAGCTCAATAATTTTTTAAGCAATCAAGATATTATGAATCTAAATATCAGCATTTCACAGCCCCAATACTCTGTCCAAAAATTTGTCAAAAATAAAAATAAAATAAACCATCGGTAATGACGATTTCTGCTTTACCGCGCGAGAACCAAATTCACGAATCGCTCGATGACACGCGATACCTTCGTTGATGCGTTGTCGGCGCGTCACGAAAATTCCTCCCGTAATGAACAATTGCGCGCAATGGTGACGAAACGATGCGCGCCGCGCAGAGCGGACGGCGCCGCTCGCAACGACCTGTTCGACGTGAAGTTCGATAGGCCTCGCGAGCGCTTCGAGTCGCAAAGAGTCACCGGGTATAATAACGCAGTGTATACCCAAGAGCGTCGTGTGTGGAGCGTCGATCGCGCGTCGACCGACACACGTGGTTCTCTCGTGGCCGGTTGAGCGCCGCGCCGATGCGTTTACGCGTTCTGTGCCTCCTGCTCATTTTTTTTCCGGTCCCCACTCTACGTACCCTCGCTTGCTTTTCAGCGTCTCGCTCGCTCTGCAGGGTTGCGCTCCCTTTTCAGCGTCTCGCTCGCCCTTCAGCGTTGCGTCCGCTCTTCAGCGTCTCACTCGCTCTTCAGCGTCTCACTCGCTCTTCGGCATCTCACTCGCTCTTCAGAGTCTCACTCACTCTTCAGCGTCTCACTCACTCTTCAGCATCTCGCTCGCTCTTCAGCATCTCGCTCGCTCTTCAGCATCTCGCTCGCTCTTCAGCATCTCACTCGCTCTTCAGCGTCTCACTCGCTCTTCAGCGTCTCACTCGCTCTTCAGCGTCTCACTCGCTCTTCAGCATCTCACTCGCTCTTCAGCGTCTCACTCGCTCTTCAGCGTCTCACTCGCACTTCAGCGTCTCACTCGCTCTTCAGCATCTCACTCGCTCTTCAGCGTCTCACTCGCTCTTCAGCGTCTCACTCGCTCTTCAGCGTCTCACTCGCTCTTCAGCGTCTCACTCGCTCTTCAGCGTCTCGCTCGCTCTTCAACGTCTCGCTCGCTCGTCGGCATCTCACTCGCCCTTCAGCATCTCACTCGCTCTTCAGCGTCTCACTCACTCTTCAGCGTCTCACTCGCTCTTCAGCATCTCACTCACTCTTCAGCGTCACACTCGCTCTTCGTGCTTCCCCCTCTCCGCGCTCGCGCCGCGCGACGAGCCCACATTCCGCGGCGGCGCGCCACGCGGCAAAAACACGAACAGGTAGAAACGACGGACGGAGAAAGATCCACGAAAAAAAAAAAAATATGAGACAAGGATCTAAAACGGAAAAAACGGTGAACGGAGATTCAAGGCGCGTGACTCTCGGCAGGTCCTTTTTTCCCTCCTCGTCCTTTGTCCCGATCTTCTCCCGGCTTGCGGCTTACGGTTTGGGACTCGTGATCGCGTCGAAAAGTCCCGTCTCGGGGACGACAAAACCCAACGTTTCCGGCTGCAGTCGCCGCGCGACGTGCGCTCGCCTCGACTCCGTTCTCACTGCGCATTGTCCAATCTGCACACTTGACTCGGCGCGATAATTTCTGTAATTAACGCGCGGGAACGCGGCTGCCGCGATAAGAAGCGGCGCACGAGGGAAAAAGTTTGAGAAAAAGTCACATCGGGAAAATAAAACGATTAATTAAAAAATGTCAAGGCACGAAATACGATTTTTTAAATATTTTTTAATATTGCTTGGGTATGAAGAAAAAATGTTCGGTTTGTCCGCATTTATTTTTGTGCCATGTCGACAGACTTAATTTTGCGCTCGCCTTAATTTCACCTGAAAATATGAAAAGGAACATTTTTCCTTTATTAACCGTTCGTCGCATTTCGAGTTAAGTTTCTATTCTGAGCTGCCGTTAGTTAACTGAAATATCGCGTTATCTCCTTTCGCACCTTCGATAATTCTCAATTGCAACGGCGATTCCTTTGCAACGCGCCCATTGGCCTGTGCATAATCTCGGCTGTACACCGAAGCCGTACAAAGCGGCGAGAGGCACGTCGATGCTCGATACGAGGGACTCGGCGAACGAGGTCACGCGAGCTATTAGGGCATTAGATAATCGCGAGTTCAGTGCATCGTTGCTCGAGTCCTCGCGGTACCTCATTACCTTATTACACCTATTTACCCAACAGTCGCAACATTCCGCAAGAAAAATGAAACTAATAATTTTAGCCATTTAATTGAATCAATATTAATTTTATATAATTGGTAAAAAAAATGTAAAAAGGTAAAAAAAATTAATAAATTAATAATTATGTAAATTATTAAACCAAACTAATTCCAAGTTTATTATACACAATTCAAATGATTGCGAATATGAATATTTTCGTCGAAAAATATTCCCAAAAATCACACGCATCGTAAATCAACTCGAAAAAAATAAAACGATAATAGACGAGCCGCGACCTCGATAAGCAAAAGCGCACCCGAGGCGCGAGGGAATCTGGGCTAACTATGCCTAACCCGTATTATATTCGAGCTGGCGCTTGTGAAGTCGCGGTGTATACGAGGTCATGACTGAAGCCGACCGAAAAGAAGAAGAGACCGAGAGAAGGGAAGAAGAAGAAAAAAAAATAAGAAGGTTGCACGAAGCTGCGGAGTGGATCAGTTGAATCATTGCCGAGGCTCGTGCCTGTCGCTAACTTTAATTCCCTCTCGCGACGACCTTACGAACCCTTTAATGGGTATAGGTCAGAGCATCTCGGCGCCGGGGTCACTCACGTCCCCGACGTAACCCCATCTATACACATATGTAATTCGTGTATATAATACACACCGTTATATGTTACACATACACTCACAATGCGTATGTACAATATATACATATACACGACTCGTTGAATGAATTTGACGTACTCGCCCACAGTCGTCGTGTACGTCTTTTTTTTTCTTTTCGCGCGGTGACGAATCGACTGCGCCAAAGTGTGCGAGACTCCGGTTGTAATTGCGGAGCTCCATTCGACGCCCCCGCCGCGTAATCACATACGAATGAACGCGGAGAAGGAAGAAGGGGGGAGGGGGGAATCGAGAGAGGCCGGCGAGTCGCAATGTGCGAGGCAGAAGGAAATAGGAATGAAAGGAAATAACACGTTGCGCGTATATAGCGCATTAAGCGTAGTATGACGATGTAGGTCCCGCGAGAGGTACAGTCACGATATCGCGGTAGTGGACGTCGAGAAGCCGCGTCGGCTCGGTCAGCGGTGAACGCGGGTTCACCAGTTTCGCACGAGGTTCCATGATTTCGTCGGGTGTTCCCGCTCGTTTCCGCGGATAGAAGATACTATTATCGCTCAATCAACAGGTGCGCCTCAGGTGGGAACGCACGAGTGCATTATTTTCATCCAATCCTTTCACAATAATAATAATGATAACAATAGCAGTGCATCTAATTATTTTTTATTACAATTAATAATTACTAATTACTTTTTTAATAACTAATTAAATGTATCTCTTTATAAAAACACTATAATTATTCGAAATTGAAATCCTCGCTTGCGTTTCCAACGCAAACATTTTTCGCCTGTAATCAATGGAGTCTCAGTTTCATAGAAATTAATCTTAGACCCGAACTGAAAATGTTTATATCGATTTTTTTTCTTTTTTTTTTTTCTTTTAAATTATGCGTCGACCGAAGGCGAAACTGATTCGTCCTGGTCCCGCGTCCGAAATCCAATCATTTAACAATAATAATAATGATAACAATAACAGTGCATCTAATTATTTTTTATTACAATGAATAATTACTAATTACGCTTTTAACAACTAATTAGATTTACCTCTTTATAAAAACACTATCATTTTTCGAAATTACAATCCTCGCTTGCGTTTCCAACGCAAACATTTTTCGTCTGTAATCAATGGAGTCTCAGTTACATAGAAATTAATCTTAGAATTAATTAATCTTAGAACCAAACAGAAAAACTGCATGCCAATTTTTTTTTTTTTTTCTTTTACATTTCGCGTCAACCGACGGCGAAACTGATTCGTCCTCGTCCCGCGTCCGAAAATCGTGACAATCACACTAGCATTCCGTGACGCGTCGAGGATACCGGTGTGCGACGAAACCGGTATCAGGTCGAATCCGTAGCGACGTCCCTGGGTCCCTGGGCGCCGCGCAACGTAGCGGACGCGACTCTCGTGTGTCGCGTCGTCCCCCCGCGCGCAGATATACCGGGTGGCTCGGCGGAATTCCCGGCAGCTGGAAGGCTGGAAGCCTGGAAACGTGGCGGGAGGGGGAGGGAGGGGGCGGTGGGGGCCGGCCCCCACCTGTTTCGGTACGAGCGAACGGGGGGACGACGCGCGTGTGGAGACGCGAGACAGAGAGAGCGAGCGCTCTCGGCGAACGAAGGGGAAGCGGTTAGGCGCGGCAGTTTTCTGACGCTACCTACGGCATCGAGAAGCCCCGTCAAACCGAGCCGAGAGTCAACGCCGCAACGCCGAGAGAAACGCCGAGGACAACAGACTTCTTCGCGTCTGGTACACGATTTTGTTTTCACTCGTCACGCACGAGAAAAATTAGTTTTTCCTTCGACGTCCGTGTTGTAAGGGTTTTTTTTTTTTTTGGGAACGCGACAAGTGTGATGGAAAACTGAAAGGAAAGTCCGGTCGGTTCGCCACGGTGAACCGAACGAACCAGGTGGGCGCGGTGGTCCCCCCCGACTGGAGAACATACGGTGCCCCGGTGACAAAACGTTCGCCAAAACGCCAGTGAATTGATCGCGAGTCGCGAGTGAACGGATTTATATATATTTTTTTAATGCTGCAGTGGTTTGGATTTTTTTTTTTTTTTTTGCTACGATGACACAATCGGCCGCGGCACGTTTACTCGGGAGTTCCATAATGGCCGAAAGCGAGGCTGCGCCCTCGAGGCGGTGAACCGAGTGGAGACATTCTGAGTGGAATTTTGAGAGAAACTTTGATTTTATTGTCGGTTATCAAATGTTTGTCATTAATTTGTAATTACGTGAGACCTTTGAACTTTATGGAACACGTTCACCGTCGTAAATACACGACAAAAATTGACGTTTGTACAAATTGCAATTATAGTTTTTTTTTCGATTTGAAAACAGTGATATAAGTAGCTAATAATTCAAATAGGAGTTTTTTAATTCGTGTTTATGCGAAATATTATTGTCAACAAACTCAGCGGTGCGTAACTCTTTTGTGTCAAACGTCACTCTGAGTCACGTTCAAGAATTTGTTAAGCCTCTCTGATGTTCAACTTTGCTTTGAAAATACAATTGACTTTTAAGATACATTCGATTTGTTACGCTTCCATGTTTCAACTCACATTCCGCTACGTTCTAAATACGCTCCGCATATATTTCTTCACGCAAATCGTGCCAGTCGGTTGCAAATCGCTTCGACTCCGATTCTTCGATCCAACGTTCGAGTTTGTCGGAGAGCGGAGTAAAATATGGATTAAACTTTTTTTTTTTAATACAGGAGAATCACGTTTCCGCAAAGTCGCGTTGGGCACGGTTCGTGTTCTTGTGCAGTCGACTCGTCGCCGTATTATTCGCGTGACTGCACAATCGGTCGTAGCGCGCGATGACTAAGATCGCGACGGAGAAATCTTACGTCAGGCGAAACGAGGAGCTCGCGAGTCCCGCGAGCGAACGATCGACGCGTTATCCACGGCGCAGGATTGCCCAACGCGACGAGCGCGGCGCGTAAGAGTTTCTCCTGTTCCTCCGTAAATACTCGATATTTTCCCCGCGCGCGCGCGGTTTCGCCCGCGTTTTGCGGTTCAACGAGGTAAATTTTCCTCACGGCCGATTCGCGCCGCCGCAAGTGATCGTGATTTATCGTCGGTGCATCCCGAGACCGCCGAGAGACGAGCGGGGAAAACGACGTATTACCGTTCGACGCCCACGCGCGTCAAACGGTTAACGTTAACGTTTTTCAGTGTAAACACTCTCACCACGCGGTCGTCGTGGTCTCCTTTCCTCTCTCTTTCTCTCTCCTCCCCTGCCTTGGAAATAACGGGCGAAGATTTGGAAAAGTATTTTTAAATAAAAATTTGTATGAACATTTTTTATCGAATGAACCATGATTATTACAATTTATTTAAATGAAGAGTAAAATTTAGAATTTATCAGGATAGTTTCAATAATTCATCAAATTTATCCATAAATAAAAATATTGATCATAGATGTCATGTGGGTACATCTCCTTTTTTACTATTTTTACCAAAATTACGGACGAATATTTGGAAAAGTAATTTTAAATAAAAAAATATATATGAAAATTTTGTATCGAAAGAACCATGATTATCACAATTTATTTAAATGAAGGGTAAAATTTAGAATTTATAAGGATAGTTTCAATTATTCATCAAATTTATCCATAAATAAAAATTTCGATCATAGATGTCATGTGGGTACAACTCCGTTTTTACTATTTTTACCAAAATTACGGACGAATATTTGGAAAAGTAATTTTAAATAAAAAAATATATATGAAAATTTTGTATCGAAAGAACCATGATTATCACAATTTATTTAAATGAAGGGTAAAATTTAGAATTTATAAGGATAGTTTCAATTATTCATCAAATTTATCCATAAATAAAAATGTCGATCATAGATGTTATGTGGGTACATCTCCGTTTTTACCATTAATATATATCAAGAAAAAAGAGTTATTAATCACTCCACCGATAACAACATTGAAACGGTTTGAGCCCTCTCCCAAAATATTTTCCCTCGAAGCGAATTCCCAGTCAACGTGAAGAAAGTACACCTGTACATTTTCAAAACCCATAACCCACCAATTTTCCGTTGTTGATTCAAGTGTCTTATGGTGTTGGAAGTCACGGGTCGCGCGGGAACCGCACAAGTCTAGAGACTCCGCTGCTGTAGTCGTTAACGGTTAGTCCATCGCGACTCGGAAACCCGTTTCAACTTTCTCGCGGGAGTCCCAGGCGACTCTCTGCCGGGTTCTCGACTCGAAGCTTCGACCAATTTCACTCTTTGCCTCGCGATGCGTCACGCGAATTCTCAGAATTGCTGTGATCCACGTGATTTATTTTATAATCGAAAAATAATATCAATTGAAAAAAAAAATGTGTTGTTTATTTTTCTAATAAGCATTTGATAATTTCTGAACAGGTCCAGGAACGATTGGAGGGCCCTCCGGAATCCGTGGAACCGGTGTGTCTGTCGATCTGCGACACGGTCGACGAAATTTGTCACGGTTTCCAATCGTCGCGAATCGACGCAGCCCAGGAATTGACGAGCCTGCTGAAGAGCTCGCACCTTAAGGCGCTTCTGGAGACGCACGACGCCGTCGCGGAACGTCGAGCTTTGCCGCAGAGCCCGCCGAATCCGACGCCCGTCGTCATGCCGAGCGACGACAGGCAGGAAGCCGTCAGGATGGTCGGACTCAGGAGGCAGCCTGACGCACCGCTGGTAAATCAATTATCAAAAAATAATTACTCGCGTGCTTTCATAATTGTCAAATTTAATTGAGAGTATTCAGGCTTAGTATTCAGGCTTCAGGCTGAGTAAATCAGACTTTTGTGACTCAAAGCCTGAATGAAAGGGAAACCTAATTTGAGGAAAATGATATCCTTGAAGAACTATACAATTAGAACCTTGGATATGTTGCTTCCTCGTTTACTTTCATATTTGTCAAATCTAATTAAGCGTATTTTTGTAACTCAAAGCCTGAATGAAAGTGAAATCTAATTTGAGGAAAATGATATCCTTGAAGAACTATACAATTGGAACCTTGGATATGTTGCTTCCTCGTTTACTTTCATATTTGTTAAATTTAATTGCGAGTATTTTTGTGACTCAAAGCCTGAATGAAAATGAAATCTAATCTGAGGAAAATGATATCCTTGATGAAGTATATAATTGGAACCTTGGATATGTTGCTTCCTCGTTTACATTCATATTTGTCAAATCTAATTGAGCGTATTTTTGTGACTCAAAGCCTGAGTGCAAGTGAAATCTAATTTGAAGAAAATGATGTCCTTGAAGAACTATACAATTGGAACCTTGGATATGTTGCTTCCTCGTTTACTTGGCTTCTGTAGAAAGCTGATTGTATGGGAAGATATGTTTATCGGTTTTGGCCTCCCGATAGAGGAAGCTTTGTACCGCAAAGACCTGATAAATGAGGAAGCAATGTGCGAGATTCGACTTTGCGGTCTCGTTTCAGAGAAACGTTGTTTGGGTACTCCAAACATTTTCCAATGAACGAGGGGCTGTGAATCGGTAGTTCATTCATAATTTTAATTTACTGTAATTAACTGATCAAGACATTTACGAGTCAAAAGCCTTTTAAATTATAAGCCTCCTTTTTAATTTGTATGAAATGTAAAAATAATTTGTTTTTTGTTGCAATTTATTTCTCGTTGAAAAAAAATCATTGCGAGCATTTCCGTTAAAAACTGCATTTGCTCCGAGAATCAAGATCGACGTTGAGGTTCAAGTAAAGCCAAGTTTTCCTAGAAAAGAAAATACGTCCATGGATGAAAAATACACGTGTCCTCTGATCTCATTGAGCTCCACGTATACGTGGAAGGGAATCGGCGTCCGTCAATATAAACGCGCAAACAATCTGCCTCCAGCGATATTTATTATCGTCCGAAAGAAGAACTTCTATGAATCGGGTCAATCATTCGCGAAACGCGCATCCCGCGAAATTCTCGCGCCGTTTTTATTCTTCGCGAGGTGCGAAGAAGACGAAGACGGAAATGCCACTGTAGTCCGTAAATAAGCTCTCGACGGTCGGCGGTTTATTATTCTCTCTCACTCTCTGGCCGGCGAGTTCGTATTTCTTCGCTGGCGTTTCTAGTGCTCCGCTGTGGCATCGAATTTTCGCCACATGGCCTTGCGGTTCGTTCGGACAAACGAAAAAAGAAATGCAAGACGCGCGTTGCCACCGATTCGGAGTAAATAATTGCTCGGATGTTGTCTACACAGAGCAAAAAAAAGTACTAAAAAACGGAATTCAAAAATGCTTCTTCACTCGCAAAAAAGACGTTTTTTCATCTGGCGCATGACGTTCATTCCTCTGTCGAATTCCAGGGTTTCACGGTACAGGTGGACGAGTCCGGAAATCTGATAATCGCCAGGATTCTCGGAGGCAGCACGGCCGCCCTGCAGCGTCTTCTTCGCCCGGGCGAGGTCATAATGGAGGTCAACGGGAAATCGGTTCACACGCCAGACGAGCTTCAGCAGGCGATGCAGGCGGCAAATCTCACGTTGAAGGTGGCGCCTGGCATCTCGAATGACGGCGGCAGAGCGCGAGAATCGATGGTAATTTTTCGACGAACATAAAGTAGCAACAATCACTGAAAAAGAAAAAATCGTCCGGGTTTGTGCGTCCGGAGAAGGTGAAGAGTGAAGTCAAAGCAAAACGAAGAATCAATTGAAGATCATTTTATTTATTTTAATTACTCGTATTTTTTAAATTATAAATTAACATCGACAACGATGGTGGAAATTATTATAATGATATCTAAACGTCTCAGTTCGTTTGTGTGGAGTAATTTGTCATTGTAATAATTTTTATTTTTTTTATTTTTACAGTGTTACATGCGAGCGATATTCGACTACGATCCCGCCGAGGACACTCTGCTTCCCTGTCGCGAGATCGGACTTCCCTTCCAGAAGGGCGACATTCTCCAGATCGTCGATCGAGCGGATCCAAATTGGTGGCAGGCCCGTAGGGTCGAAGGTCAGGGACTTGGACCGCCGGGTCTAGTGCCGTCGCTCGAGCTCGAAGAGCGCCGAAAGGCGTTCGTGCCGCCCGAGGCCGATTTCGTTCACAAGATCAGCATCTGCGGCACGAGAATATCGAAGAAGAAGAAACGGAAGATGTACGAGTCGAAGTCAAACAGCGAGTTCGACGGCGCGGAACTTCTGCTCTACGAGGAGGTCGCGAGAATGCCGCCGTTCAAGCGCAAGACGCTGGCTCTCGTCGGTCCTCGCGGGGTCGGCAGACGGACTCTCAAGAATCGATTGATCAACAGCGATCCCGAGAAATTCGGCACCATCGTTCCGTGTACGTCCGCTCTTCATGATCTTCCTGTATTCAATTCGCGTTATACTGAGAAATTATTTGAGAAATGTGTATTTAAATAAGCTAGACACATTTACATTATTTTTTTCTTTCGCTTTTTTTTAACTGGGTGGTTTGTAAAAATTAATTTTTTGTTACGGTTGTTCTCGATGGGAGGGGATCAAAATAACGATTGACCAAAAAGCGAATGGCCAAAATATCGAATTTAAAACTAACAAACGTCTAAATCTATAATGATTATCATTACGGAATTCGCTATTTGAGCCTTTCGTTATTTTGATCATTCGGTATTTTGATCCCACATTTTACTAAAATGCAGTTAAAATAGCGAATGATCAAGATAGCGAATGACTAAAATAGCAAATTTCGTAACGATGGTTATTCTAGATTCAGACGTCGATGATTTTTAAATTCGTTATTTTGGCCATTCGCTTTTTGGTCATCGTTAATTTTGATCCCCACACTTCTCGATGTATGTTGACCCACTTCTTTCTACTCACAGTCACATCGCGTCCACCAAGAGTTCTCGAGGAGGACGGCAAGAGTTACTGGTTCACCGATCGCGATTCCATGGAGGTCGACATCCGGGAGCATCGATACCTCGAGCACGGCGAGCACGGCGGTCACTTGTACGGCACGCGACTCGACTCGGTTAGGGAGCTCATACGAGCTGGAAAGATGTGCGTTCTCGACTGCAGTCCGGCGGCGCTGAAGATTCTCCACAACAGCGACGAATTCATGCCTTACGTCATATTCATCGCTGCGCCGGGAATGGAGCAGCTGAAGTCCCTCTACGATCTGGGAAGGTCCACCGGAGCGAGCAGTCGAAATTTGACGGTAACCATTTTTTTCACGGTCCTGTTGTTTCGATTTTCATAGTATTTTCGCTCCATTCGTTCCCGTATGCCAGAATAGCGAGTATGAACAAATTGTCCCTTTGTTTTTAATTTTTTAGCATGTCCTTTGAGTCTTAGGAAAAATTAATCTTATGCTCCAATTACTTTTCAATGTGGAAACAATTTTTTCTTGATTTATCGAATGCTTTGATACAATTTGACGTTACGATCGGCATGATTATTCATTAAGTGGTTCAAATTTACGTTACTTTTCGAAAAGTCACTAGAAAACTAGATTTTCCTGTGGACCGCCCGGCTATGTACTTCATTTAGTGTGTAGAACCTCCTTGATTTTTACTTATGAAATTTGTACTCGACAGCTCGAAGATTAGTAGAAGTGAAATCGAATAGCATTTGCGAATTTAGCAGTACGAATGCTCGAAATATGTATTTTTTAATCGTATACGTGTTTGATGTTGGCTTTCGCTAGTTTGACCGACAGAGCTCCATCAGGTACAGTTCGAGAAGAGCCAGGACGCTCGAGTCACTCGCATCGTTGTACGAGGTTCGTATTTGCACGAATTTTGGTTGTCATCCCCGTGGGGAAAAAATTACAAACGACAGGAAAAATCACTGAACATTACCAACATAATTTTCCGATGGTACCATTGTCGTTGAGCAATTTTTTCTCCGTGGGCCAATTTTATTTATTTCTCCTCTATAGTCACTCCTGTAATTTAACAATCATTACGCTTAATTGCACACAAAATGCTTTTCAAAACAAAAAAATATCGTGCAAGTTTTTAATTGCTCTGATTCGGGTCGTTGCCACAGGAGGACGATCTAAAATCGACGCTTGAGGAGTCGGCGGCGCTGCAGCGAGCCTACGAAAAGTACATCGATATGGTTATCGTCAACGAAGACTTCGACGAGACCTTTAGACAAGTCGTCGCGGCGCTAGACGTCCTGGCGACCGAACACCAATGGGTGCCAGTCAATTGGATTTATTGATAACGATTTCATTGCCAGCGAACAAGTCCACCGACACTCGCACGATTTATGATGCATTTTAATATAATCGCGTCATTATATTATACTCAGCGATCAGCAATATCTATTTTTCCAAACTTAGAAAAACATATGAATTTCAATCTACTTTGATTCGAAAAAAGAAAAATTAATACGAAAAATAGATTCTGCTTTCCGCTGATTAGACGTCAAGTTGTGTTCACACGTTACCGAACTAACGAGAGATAATTGCCATCGTCTCTGGCACGAATCATCGTGAAAATCATCGGCAACTTTTACGAGATTTCGAAGACGCACGCAGACGTGGGTGAATTATCGCGTTGTAGCAAAAGTACAAGCCCGAAACCACTTAACTTTAGTTTAGTTTTTATTTATTAATTTCTAATTAATTCGTTCGCGACTCCCCGTGAAATCTCGTTAACATCTTTAAAATACTTTCTCTTAAATCTTCAAAAAACAGATGACTATTTATACTGTCTCCATTGAAAAAATATCATTTTTTTCAGCTGTGTTTTAAATTCGAATACTCAAATTGCCGAAGTTTTAATTTTTATCATTATCAAGCCATACAAATCGTAGCAGAGGAGCGAGCGGGTTCTAGTTCTTAAGAGCGCAAGCATTTTACCGCCGTCCATTTATTTTTAAGCCATCGCGTGCACCTAATATACGATATTATAATTTTTGCGTAACCGAAGAAACGAGAAACAACAAAAATTGCAATTTTGTATAGGATTAGTTCGAGTTCACGGATGCAGAGTGTCTCACGCTAATTCACGTGTAGGTTACAGATTTTTGTCGATGTGAGATTTATATATATTTCCGGGCACCCAAAGTATTCCTGGCACAAAGTGCCTTACTGTCGCGGCGAAGGCGTTGTGAGAATAAACAAACAAAAAATACAAAGATCTCGATCCGCGCGACATGTAATATCGCAGGTGAGAGAGAGAAAGAAAGAGAGAGGCACACGCGTTTGCAGACTACTATATAAAGCAAAGACCTACGATTATTACATTACGAATGAAACACAAGATTAACGTACATATTTTCTACATGATAGACAGAGTGTAACCGGTATGAATTATTAAAACACAAATGACGAGAGAGTATGACGATCAGAATATAAAAAAAAAATGTACGTGGAAGCCCCGAGACGTGGTCTTCGGGTCGAGCGAGATGCGTGATACGTGGTGAAGAAATAAATAAAGTTTTATTGAGTATTTGTTAAAGACGCTATTCGGCAGTGTGTTTATTAGGAAAACTGTTTTCTTGATCCAACATCCCACGTTCATGTAATAAAATGAAGTTACGGGTTGATTCTTTCGAATTTCAGTGGTTATAGATCTGATTTCCGGTCGAAGAGACGCCGCTCTCAATTTTTTTTCGAAGTATCAGCTCCTGACGTTCACCATTGTTGTCTTGTCCTCTATTAAAAAGTTCGCGAGCAACCATTGTTGAAGATTTATTCAGCATCTGATTGGTCATTGGGAAACCGGCAGCAGTTTGATGTTTAATATTGCGAAATTTGGCAGTTTGTCAGAAAAAAAAATTGTTTTTCTCGTTTTTTTCATCGAATTTTCAATTTTTCGGGCAAACACCTGTCGATTTTGGAACTTTCTTTAAACTTGGCGAAATCGGGGGTTATTTAGAATTAAGGGTTATTTAGTTGCGATTTACCCTTTAAAGCTTTATAAGAGCGCAGCAGCGCAAAGGTACCTTGGGCACGCGCGCTAGCGCGAGTGATTGGCCTAGTATTTTTAAAAAATAGCGCGACGCATGCGCAACTGCAGCTCAGTGCCGTATGTACCAAACGCAACCTGTACTTTAAATTGTCGAATCCAGTGACGCACCTACTGATGGAAATCGGACCAATAGAATGAACGGACAAGTGCCGGAACGCGCATCTTGCAAAACACACGACCAGTCTACGATGTAAATCCTGTCCTATCAAACATTCGGCAACAAACACTCGGTGACAACTCGTGACAACGATCGAACTACGAGTGAAAAATGGTGTTTTCGCGTTACGCTACCGTTCTCCGCGGAGCCGGCAATATATTGCGTTCGAACCTTCCCGACACTAAACATAACCTCAAAACCGCTCATCGTCGAGCAGCAAATTTCCGTTCCTGCACGAACCACGCAAGATGCCAGCCCGAAATTTCGCAAAACACCGGCGAAGCTTCCGAAGCTATACGGACGTCGCACGACGTTCCTATAATTACAACGAAAATTTTGAGATTCACGAGTCCGCCCCCTTCGACCTGGAATTCCAAGTCAAGCAATATTAACGCATCAAGGGAGGAATCTTCGCCTCCTGACGAAATCATAACGGAAGAGGAACTCAACTCAGTCAAAGGACTACCCGGGGCATTGGAACCCTGCACCGAGGATATTTCTCACATTAAGCCTTATCACCAGCCTTCCTTTAATTTTGCCGCCTACGCCAACAACTCTCCGACGATTCAGGAGCTGGCGAGACTAGGTGTTGAGTTGTGGAGGGTTGAGGCAAAACCAAACGGCATGAAATTTCTGCTGAGTCGTGAATTTGAGGAAATGAAGCCTTACATAAGGTTTCTACACGATACAGGTGTTCCGGCAGACCGTATCGGAGCTTTTATCACAATCAATCCTTACATCTTCACACAGGACATAGATGATCTGCATACTAGGATAAGATACCTCATGGCACATGAATTCAGTAGACACCAGGTCGCCAGAATCATGTCCAAAAATCCCTACTGGCTCATGTTCTCAACTAAAAGAATAGACGAGAGGCTCGGACATTTTCAGAAAGAGTTCAGCCTGAACGGACCTGAAGTCAGATCCGTGGCAGAGTCATCCCCCAGACTCATCACTCACAAAATGATGCGCATAGTCGAGAATACCTTTGGATTCAGGGAAGAAATGGGTTTCAATAAGAATGAAGTCAAAGCCATTATAATGAAGAGACCTGCATTGTTCATAAGACGTAAGATTTTTCAAGTTCTTGCTACATTTTGGGAATACTTAAAAAAAAGAAAGAAGTAAAATCTGCTTGTTTTAGTAAATTTGTTAAATAAAAAATAATTGTTCGATAAGAATTTAATTTTAATAAATGTTGGTGTAGAAGAAGACTGTAATAACGAATTGTTTTTTCTAACAGCGCGGGCGGCAGTTGTTCCGGTTTTCGACTACATCCACAATACAATGAAACTGTCGCACGAGATATTGGCGAAGCGGCCGATGATACTGACCTGCAGAATGGAAAGATTACGAAATCGACACGAATATCTCAAAAGTTTGGGAAGGGATCAGTACGACCCGACGAAGCCTCTGTACGTGTCGCCGGACGCTATAGTCGGCGGCACGGACCAGGAATTCTGTCGCGACGTCGCAAAAACGACCGTCTGGACTTACAACGTATTCCTGAAATCTCGCTAGATTTTTCCAGGTGTAGAATAATAGAATTAAGATCAATTATCAATAAAACACGAATATATATTTATATTTCGTATCAATGATTCGCATTTTCTCGATGCTTTACAGACGTCGCTGTGACATAGTCAAAAATACGTATTTGACGTCGAGGCTATTCTTAAGAGTGTAAATGTTTCCTTTTCACTGTTTCTCTCGTATTTATTTTTTCACATTTTTTTTTTGTCACAGCGCATTCTTCAGTTTAGATTAGATAAAAATGACGCGAGAGAACTGACGGGTGAAAATTCCTAACGTTGGACCGTAATTACAATTTTCATTCTTCATAATTGTCAATTTGCCTATGGGAAGACCTGCGAATTTCTCAAAGTTCTTGTTTTCCCCGCAAAGTTCGCTTACGTGGGACGGATCGATCGACGCTCAGTCCGGTTAATAAATAGACCTCAATTGGGCTGATAAATGTTTCTCGTATAATCATCTGCGAAAATAAAAACGTCCACCCGCCAAATCCCTCAATCGAGTCGCGAGACGGAGCTGAGCTCAGTTCGCAAATAAAATATACATTAGGTAATGCACGTGCACAATCGCAAGGTTTGTGATACTGATTTAAAATCTTGAAATCATGTTTTTTTTTTTGTTTCAAAGATGAGCGCGTAGGAATACAAAATCACTGAAACAAGATCGTCGATTACGAACGATCATTGACTGGAAGTGATGAGCGAATGGATGAAAAGTATATCGTATATATAATCTATCTATTTATAATATCTTTAGTTCCCGAGCGTACGAAAAATCCTCTGGATAAATGAGCCTTCACAGTCCTCTATCGGTGACCCGTCGATGCGCTCGCGGAATAAACCTTAGCTAAATTTGCCCAGCTCCTGTTTCTTCTGTATCACCCGAACGGAATGATAGAGGAAGGAATCGATGAGCCCGGCGACCGTGAAGACGCCGCCGATTATTGCGCACAGATTTGTCGCAAAGTGACCGAACGATTTATTCGTCTCGGAATATTTGACCATCAGCGGGCTGAGCTCGTAATTGAAAAATACACCGGGCACTCCGGACTCACCGGTCATTACCGACACTTTCTTGGAATGTCTCGTCACGGAGAATTGGTTCGTTTGCCACTGCCATCCGTCCTCCCGCACGTACGTCGTCGGCACGATCTTTATGTAGTAATTGAACATCATTGCACCTGGAACACAAAAAGAAATTCAAATCATAAACATTCTCCGCAAATTCTGAGAACATTGCATAAAATAATAATATCGTTCCCATAAATACATCGAATTCGTACTGATTTACTGCGTACGCCAAATAAATTGGAATACGTAAAAAAAAAGAAGTGGTATATTCGCAAGAGCGATGATCGATAGCCGCGCACGTCATTCGAATATCCCGCAATAGCCATGCGCACTGACCCGACGACGAGCAGCCGTCTTTTTATCATCGGTCGACCCGACAGGGAGAGACAACCAATATGGCGGCTCGCTGATATCGCGATCGACGTGTGTGAAACAAGCCGCTCCGGGGCTCCGCCAAATCTTTTTCTCTCGAATTAACGCGGAAAATACCGACAAAGTAAGTCATATTATCGCTATTTTCACGGACGCGGCGAATAAACGTCTGTTACAAAATTTCTCGAAAATAAATTTAGCGGCCTGTGCGTTGTCGGTTTGTTCGCCGAACCTCTCGCGCTTTTTTTACGGTAAAATATCGTCGGTGCTGATCTTTGAACAACGTGCTCGAGGGGACAACAATGATGTAATGACTGTACGGGGTTTTTGTTATTGCTCGAATTTTTCTTTTTAGGTTAAAATGCCTGTAGTACCTGGCGGAGCTTACGGATCGCACCAGCCGTCCTGTTTCGACAGGATGAAAATGGGCTTTGGACTTGGATTTTGCATAGGAATGGCATCTGGAGCAATTTTTGGAGGATTTTCAGCCTTGAGGTATAAAACATACACATAAAACAAACTTGATAACCCAACTGTGCTATGCGCTTGAGAAAGTAGATGTTTTTTGGATTTCAATCAATGACTGTGAGCATTTGCAAAAAGTTACGTTTCTTGATTTTCACAGAAATATTTGTTAATTGTTTGGTAGTTTCATTTACCCAACAGGACTTCAGAATTGCTCTTGGATAAATAAAATTCTGAGAAAAAATATTTAAAAAAAAAGCAAAAATATTTTAGGTACCTGTGTCCCTGAATTATTATGGTATTAATAATCAAAGGATTTCTCAGAATTCTAAGTTACAAATTGAAGTGATGTGACTAGTGTCACTCACATTACCTTACAATATTTGCCTCAATTTCTTATTTCTAGATTCGACAAAAAAAAAATGTTGAATCAATGATTAATATGTTGAAAAAAAATGAATTTATGGTTAAATTTTCAACGTATGTTTGTCAGGTTTGGCTTGCGGGGAAGAGAACTGATAAACAGTGTCGGAAAGACGATGATACAGGGCGGCGGAACCTTCGGTACTTTCATGGCTATCGGTACGGGTATACGATGCTAGTAAACAAAGCTTATATATAAATACACACATAAATATAAATGTACACAAAACAAATTTACGATATTGTCGACAATTGTATTAGACTGAAGCGTTGTTCTGCGTTACTGCATTCTGAGAATTCCGAATAAAAAGCCAAAAGAGGAAAACGATGACTAAAGCTATTCTGCGTACCTTCATCCGCGATCTCCGTCGTGTTGTCCATTGGATTCGTCTTTCCCGGTATGTTCCGGCCGAAACTCAAATGACGTATTGTGTGCGTCAGATTGAACTGAGATGACGAATAGGGTTGAAGATCGTGAACTGAAAAAAGCAACATAACATGAAAAAAATACGCGACTTATAAATGGTAATAAATTTCAACAAAAAACGAGTAATTACCGTGCATATGATTGATACTAAAGCTTTCGCCGGGCGAAATATGAAAACTTCCTCCCACCCTACTGACTTCCATGTATCCGTATATCTGGCAGCCCTCGGTCATCCCGCGTTTAACTTTTTCGATGGATTCCTCGTTTTGACATTGCACTATCGAGGACTGATCGGGAAAGGCCCATTTTTTTATTCGATAGGCTTTCCTCACCTCTTCACAGGTGTTGCAACAGCTGTAAAAAAATGTATATATACTGAGTGTCATCTTGGGGATAGAAAAACGAGTACAGTCACACAAAACTTACGTCAAATTATTCTCGGGATCCTCCGCTCCATAACAGGAGCCGCAAATTGCTACTGTTGTGTTACCCTCCTTTCATGAATGATAAATACACACTTTATCACAGTTTCGTTAACGTTTTGGGGCTGTTTTTTTTTTCATAATTAATTGAAGCCCTCAGTTAATAGATGTAATAATTTCAACAAAAATTAAGTTCAATTGCTACTGAATGACAACAAATTTTTCAGTTTGTAACAGCCATTGCCAATCTGCATTGCAAGAATTCTCAGATATAAAAACTGTAAATTGAATGTAATAAAATAGTTAAACATACTTTGTCTGTCTTAGCTGTAGCCTTAACTTCCATTATATCAGTTTTTTTGGGATCCTCTATGGGTTTCCCACTCAGATCTAGTCTTCTCTTGAATATATTGTGATCGATCTGAAGATGCTGCTCGCCAGTCGTGTCCATTGCATCCAACGACAAAACTGCAAAACCATCAGAATACTATTAACCTCTGGAATGACCCAAAAATGCAGCAAATAATATGCAGTGCTTACGATCGCAAGATATCGTAGGTATGATTACGTCCAGGTTAATTCTCAATTTGGATCCCCTGGAGGTGTCCACAAAGAGTTCTTCGTGCGTGCGAGGAGTCATGTAATCCCTGAACTCTGAGATGAACAGCAAGACCATAATAATAGAGCTAATGATTGTCACTGAAACGAAACATTGTCATCCATATTAGCATCATCAATAAAACATATATCCTACAATTTCTTTCAATTTTCATTGCCAATGTGCGTATAGGTTGACGATTTGCTGCTGAATCCATATAACAATAATAAAAACAAAATTATCGGGCAATAAAAAAAAAGCAAAAGTTAATCAGATGCGTCGTGATAATCAAAGCGGAAATTCGCAGCGTTCCGGCTGCGAGCAGACGATAACAGCTACGCTCGCACAATTGATAACCACAAAAAACACTGTCGTGTGTTATGAATAAAAATTACCGATAGCGCCGCCGAATGTTTTGACCCGAAAATCCTCGAGGGTCTTCGGATAAGCGTCCGCCTGACGCAACACATCGACGATGTTCATTTTACGCGGAATATTTTATCGTCTCGTTGTGATCTCGGTCTTTTGACAGCGGAGATAGACATGTACAGCCTTCAGACGATGCGATACACGTTTCCGACGCTCTCTCTCGTCTCCACGCGAACGCTAATCGTGCTGTCTCTCTCGCACTCATCGTGACTCAGTCGGTGCAGCATCTTTGGTTGCGACGCATGCGCGGGGCAAGGGGAGCGAGTTTGGTAGGCGGCAGCTTTCCATTGGTCCTCACCTTTTCGCAAACGTAGCCAGTGGCGACGATAACGAACATGCACGTGATTCGCCGAAAAACCAACGGTCGGTACAGCAGATATCCCAACCCGCGTTTCCATAGGTTTCGTTTTCATTTGGTTGCTCGACACGTTTCTGCCCATTGGATGAACAAAGACCGAACGAGAAAGGAGCGAGAAGTTTGATTGGCTACCGCAGTCATATGACTGGTGAGAATCCGGCCTAAGGTTTGTCATTTCAGATGGCGCAGTCGTCTCGAGCGACCAGAGTGAAGTGAGCAATTCGAAGCAAAGCAGAAGCGCGGATGTTCGATCGCTTTGTACTCTAATCGTTTTCACAGGTGAGTAGTCACGAAATATTTTAATCAAAAACAAATTCTACATTCTGAAGCCAAAGCCATATCTCTCCGTTGTTCAACAAATATAGATCAACCTGCAAACGAGACAGTACAACTTAAAAACTTACCGAAAACCAGTGCAACTAAAATGTACCGAAATATGCAAAAAAATACGCTCGTACCTAAAAGTGAAGACATACTCCACTAGCATAATAAATTAGTCCGTGAATTCAGGAACGAGACACCAAAGGTGTACACCGGAGTTCCGCTGCTCCCTTCTTCGGCCGACTAACCCGTTCCATTCGTCTTATTCCCGTCAAACTATATTCCCACTTGCGTCCCGCTTCTAAGTCCGTAGTACAACGACTGACTCCTCCCTCGCGCATCCTCCGGCAAATCCCTTCGCGGAATCGTACAATCGCCTCCCCCCCCCGCTCCCCCCTCCCCCGGAAAAACACGTCTCAAGCGAACAATAAGGAAAATTACAAAACGCCAAGAGAAACTGTGAGATCTCGCGGTGCGGCCGGCAAGTTACGCGCAGCGGTCGGGAAAACCGCGACGCGCAGACAAAGCGATAATTGTGCTCGCTATATCCTCTGCGCAGGTGCGCTTCGCGGCTCGCGCATCTCATATGGATGCGCCTTAAGGTAGTCCTTGCGTCTAGTATTCATTTCACATAAATTCGAGAAAATTGACAAGAAATTGCAACTACTTCTCGATAATATAAAAATCTGAAAAAAATCATGCATGTTATAAACGTTGAAAAGATTAATTTTGCATAATAAAAATTCCAAAATGTTAATAACAAATTGATGAAAAATAAAATTGTTCAACAAATCCTTCGATAACTTAATTTTTTTGTTTCAACGAAAATAATGCGTTCATTTTTCTAAATATGTATAAATTTTTTCAATTTTTTTAATTCACTTTGAATTTTGCATTTTTTAACATGGGGAAAATCACAAAATTCAAAGTGAATTTAAAAATTTGAAAAAATTCATGCATATTCAGAAAATAGAACGGATCATTTTCATTGAAACAAAAAAATGAGGTTGTCGAAATATTTGTTGAACAATTTTATTTTTCATCAATTTGTTAATAACATTTTTGAATTTTTATTTTGCAAAATTGATCTTTTCAACGTCTTTAACATGCATGATTTTTTTCAGATTTTTATATTATCGAGATGTGGTTGCAATTTCCTCTCAATTTTCGAAAACTTATGCGAACTCGACACCAGGCGCAAGGACTACCTTAAGGCAGACGACGCGGCGGCAGCCGCGAAGCGGTCGCAGAGTGCTCTTCGTATGCACACAACCCGCGAACATATCTGAGAATTGCGTAAGTGGGACAGCGGAATCCTCGCGTCACCATTGTCTTAAGCCCCGCGAGTCGAGGCTCCGCGCGTGGAAAATATAAAGTCGCGACGGAGACGCGTCGTGCTAATTAGCGCCGCGGCTACCTCACCGGGTTTCTAATTGCTTCTTCCCCGCGCGCGCGCGCACGCGCACCGCACACTCTCGGCATAAGCGAACAGAAGGCGCGGCATATGAGCTGCGAGAGTCGAAATTGACAATGCGCAATTATTATCCTTCGTCGTCAAAGGGTAGTAACGGCGCGAGCGGCTCCGAGCGTGAAGTGCGTGCATGGATCACGCAACCGCGTCTTGTCTTTAATAATACCGAGCCTCCGCCGCCCCACGCCCGACTTCGCGAGACACGAATTTTCGCAACAATGTACCACTGGTTCACAAGACGAGACGCTGTAGTAACGTTTCCCCTCGACGAGGATCGAGCCGCGCGCGATTGTGGCACGATTCATTAACATATAACGCGAGTACGTTATGCTCTGACGTTATTATTGCTGGAACGAGTTTTAGGGCGTCGATTGTCCAGAGGATATAATAATAATGACAAAATATAATTATGTTTATATATTTGCATTATGAAAATAACGATATATTAGTTGTATCTATTATTATTGTTACTATAGAACAATAACGCGGACGGAGGTAAGCCAACGTAGGACTTTTGCGCGGGAATTTTCCTGCCGTTTTTTTTTTTGCGAAAAAACAAATTTTCAATTTCGCCAAGTTTAAAAACCCTATCCGATAGCAAATTTCCCGCTGATTCTAAAAGCGACAGTTGTTTGCCCGAAAAATCGAAAATTCGACGAGAAAAACGCGAAAAACGAATTCTTTTTTCTGACAAACTGCCAAATTCGGAGGTACTAAACATCAAACTGCTGCCGGCTTCTTAACGACCAATCAGATGCTGAATAAATTGACAACAATGGTTGCTCACGAAATTTTCAATAGAGGAAGGGTCACCACGAATAGTTTGTCAACAATACAAATCTCGAACTTCGATAGCAAAACTCGAAATTCGATAATCTCGCCACCAACTTTTCAAGGGAAGATCATCATTGTTATGCGGAAATGGATGTGATTTAGATCCCTATAATAATTGTGTCTGTAGGAATTTTTCTACGCAAGACATAATTATTAGTTACATTATCATAATCATTCATTACTATTAAATAGGATATTAACAAAAAAGTGCAAATAGTTTCATGCGCACACGCGATAATTTTTTCATCGGTGCAACTCGCGACGCTCGGTGTGGGTCGCGCGCGCTGCTCGCACTCGTCGCGACATCGCGACGACTTACGCACCGCGTGCCCGCTCGTACCGTCGCTGCGGCACGTGGGTTTTCACATGACTACGCGTACGTCGCGCCGCCGCGCGCCGCGCATAGTAGCGTCCATCGCGCGCGCACACAACCATGTGCGGCGCGTGTAGATGCGACACTACGACACGCAGCAGTTTGAGAGGCTTGTCCCGCGTGGTCGTTCGTGTGTACAAGTAAGACGGGTCGCGACGAGTTTTGGGTACGTGATTCCGAGACGTCGAGCAGAGTCGCACAGCGGCGATCGACTGACAACACTTCGAAGCGGAGGAGTAGAGCGAGACGGACAGGCAGCATATATATGTACATGTACACACATGTATACAGTATGCGTTTCCGTAGGCAAAGGCTGAAGGATAAAGCGCCGAGAAGGACATTGCTAAGACACGTCTTGCCGTGGGTTTCCTTGCATTCTTTTTATGCCCCCCTCCCCGCGCATTCACTACTTCGTGTGGGAATACACGTAGGCGTTCGTACTCTTCTTCTGTCGACTTGACAAAAGTCCTACGACGCAGAGGTCTCGAAGACTCGCGTTTATGGTCACTTGAAAAAAAGTAAATGGTATTGTCGTACGGTTTTATCGCTACACGCCGACGCATCGATGGGTCGTTAGTCGCGACGAAGGAGGGAAAGAAGTTGGGATTTACATGCGGACATCGAACACACGTACGAAGTGATAATTCATCGTTGCCAGTAGCTTTAATTTTCCCACGTGCTACACGAGGATGAAATTCATTTGCGACAAATTTCAAGCTTTACTATGGATATACACTTCACACATAAAAAATGTTGCGTTATCATCATTATTATCATTACTAGGCTAATCACACGCGCTTGCGCGCGTGCCCGAGATGTCTTTGCGCTGCTGGGCTCTTATAAACCTTTAAAAGGGTAAATTGCAACTAAAAACCCTTGTTTAGATGATTTAAAAAAAAATGTTGTCCAACAGTTTGTCAGAAATCGTAGATCTGGCCGCCGGGCCGAAAACCGCCTAAATCGGGGTCACGAAATTTATTTTTTCAAAATATCGACTTCTAACCTATACCATCGTTCTCAAGTCGCACATTCTACCCCTGAAAACACTGGTTACAACCCTTTTTTAGTTGATTTTGAAAAAAAAAATTTTTGGCCGAACAGTTTGTCAGAAATCGTAGATCTGGCCGCCGGGCCGAAAACCGCCTAAATCGGGGTCACGAAATTTATTTTTTCAAAATATCGACTTTTAACCTATACCATCGTTCTCAAGTCGCATATTCTACCCCTGAAAACACTGGTTACAACCCTTTTTTAGTTGATTTTGAAAAAAAAAAAATTTTGGTCGAACAGTTTGTCAGAAATCGTAGATCTGGCCACCGGGCCGAAAACCGCCCAAATTGGGGTCACGAAATTTATTTTTTCAAAATATCGACTTTTAACCTATACCATCGTTCTCAAGTCGCATATTCTACCCCTGAAAACACTGGTTACAACCCTTTTTTAGTTGATTTTGAAAAAAAAAAATGTTTGATCGAACAGTTTGTCAGAAATTGTAGATCTGGCCACCGGGCCGAAAACCGCCCAAATCGGGATCGCAGTAGGTTAAACAGTGCTGCAGCGCTCATTACGACGAACTGTCAAATCTCGCGCTGTTAAACAAAAACTGTCGGTCGTCACGGCCCTCGACCAATCAGAGGCCGAGTTATACCGACAACAATGGTCACGTTGGCGCGAATTACGCACTTTTTAGTAGTAGATTAAAATTTTATTCTTCTTTTTTTTTCATTGTTGTTATTCTATTTTTTTGTCAAGCGTTCCGAAATTCGGAGAAACGGGGGAAGAAGTTGTCCGGATTGCGAAGCCGCGTGGAGAGTCGTCGTCGCATCGTCGATCGCACTTCCGTTCCGGGTGGAAACGTCAGGAAGCGGGTTGTAGCGTATATATATCGGCGCGGCGTAGGAATCACGTTTGCGTGTATATATCTCGCTGTGCGACTATTAGGCTGCGCAGCTCGTATGTGATACGCGCGCACGGCGTTGTGTGTCGTACGGTATATGGACCGAGCAGACGACGAGAGGATAGGAAGCGGTGCCAGCGGGCGTTTCACGCTGCTCTATGCGCACGCGCGTCGCTCTAGGTGTAGTAGACACAACGAACGAACGAAACGACGAACGGCAGTGCACACAACGACGACGGCGAGGCGCCCGAAGCGTCGGACGCGAGCCGTGCGGTTTGTACCGGTCGACGGAGGAAGCCCATCCGCCCGGAGGGGCTTTCACAAAACCCCCATTGAGTCCCGCGGATACAAATAAATGCGAAAGGAAGAGAGAGGGAAGATCGACGCGTTAATTCAATTATAATTAACTTCCGTCGATATTTACATTGTATAATTTGAATTGTTATTTCATGCACATGTGTTACATGTATATATGTATGTTCATGTATATGTGCGATTTTGCGCCACGATACGGGCATAGCTTTCCATCGCATTGGGTGTGTACTAACGAGTCTGACACTTTAGCCGCGTTGTCGCGCTTTTATTATTCTTGATACTTGAATGAATGAGACACGAAAAATTTCGGGAAAATTAGGTTTAATAAAAAAAAAATGTAAAAATTAGTAAAAAATATGCTTTATAAATAAATATGCTTTATAAATAAATAAATATGCTTTAAAAAATATGCTCGTAACAGCGTAGAAACGTCGCCAAGCTGTAATCGTGTTCCTCATAAGTGCACACACAGACACATCTGTACATAGGCGGTGTGTACATAATACATATATATATATGCGTCGTGATGTCGCTGTCGTGTCTCTCGTGTGAATGAAACGGTGCGCGCGCTGGCGCACTAGAGGCACACCGCGACCAAAGGGAAAAAATATGAATGAAGCCGTGGCAGAGTGACAGTCACTGCGTTTTCTCCCTCCCCTCCTCTTCGTCCCCCTCCCCGCGGCGACCTGCTATCCGCATAGTAGTGTAATGCATGCCCCCTGTATACTACGCGACGACGACGACGAACGTGTCTATCGCTTCTCTCTCGCTCCCGCGCGATCCCCGTAAGTAAGCGAAGTGGAGCGAGGGAGACGCAATGGCTGCCGCGCATGCGCAGACGACGCGCGCAGCAGCAGCAACAGCGGCAGCGCGGAGCACGTGCATACGTTACCCGTGCCATTCAGCGCGAATTGTAGCGTAACCTCTATGTACTTACTTACTTACTCTCTACTACTCGGTGCTCGCGAGGAGAATGGCTCAATGGGCGTTAGCCGAGAGCGCGGTTTCCCCCCCGAGCGGCTCTCTCTCTCGTCGCGTGTAAACTATCGTGATTCGTGTCGCGGTCGTCGCCGCCGCTTCGACTGTCTCCCCGCGCCGCGCGCGAATCTTCGATCGCGAAAACGACAGTGAAGCCGAGCGAGCGGCTTCGACTGTAGCGTTTCAACGGCGCTCGCACTCGCGATGAAAGACACTCGGGGGTCAGGGAACTCGGTGGTTCGCGGATGAGAATGATGCACCGGTCACTCGGTGCATTCCGTAATTGATAATTCCTTTTTTTTTAAGTGGGAATGGCTGTTATATTTGTTACCGATTTATTGCGATTGCAAGGAAAAAGGGATTTTTAGTATTGTGACAGAATATAAAAGTTGCGGATGAGAATGATGCATCGGTCACTTGGTGCATTCCGTAATTGATAATTCCTTTTTTTTTAAGTGGGAATGGCTGTTATATTTGTTACCGATTTATTGCGATTGTAGAGAAAAGGGATTTTTAGTATTGCGACAGATATCCAAATTCTGTAATTGTAGATGTGAGAATAAATTACGTTTCCACAGTCGCAATTGCAGTCGCGGATGAGAATGATGCACCGGTGCATTCCGTAATTGATAATTCATTTTTTTAAGTGGGTATGGCTGTTATATTTGTTACCGATTTATTGCAATTGTAAGGAAAAAGAGATTTTTAGTATTGCGACAGATATCTAAATTCTGTAATTGTAGATGTGAGAATAAATTACGTTACCACAGTCGCAACTGCAGTCGCGGATGAGAATGATGCACCGGTGCATTCCGTAATTGATAATTCCTTTTTTTTAAGTGGGAATGGCTGTTATATTTTTACCGATTTATTGCGATTGTAGGGAAAAGGGATTTTTAGTATTGCGACAGATATCCAAATTCTGTGATTGTAGATGTGAGAATAAATTACGTTTCCACAGTCGCAATTGCAGTCGCGGATGAGAATGATGCACCGGTGCATTCCGTAATTGATAATTCATTTTTTTAAGTGGGAATGGCTGTTATATTTTTACCGATTTATTGCAATTGTAAGGAAAAAGGGATTTCTAGTATTGCGAGAAAATATAAAAATTCTGTAATAGTAGATGTGAGAATAAATTACGTGTCCACAGTTGCAGTTGCAGTTGCACGTAAACTTAACATTTGCAGGACAGTAATAACAATCATCAGTCAAAATAAAATTACAGGTGCCGTAATTACGGATGTCGATAGAGAAAGTAAATTTTTGCAACCGTAATTGTAAGCGTTAAAGTTTCCAAATAATGCTCGTTGAAACTGTAGTTTTAATTACTATTGTAAGAAAATATAGTGGCAAATTATATTTTCCGCAGTTGCGATTGCGAATGTAAATAAAAACTAAATGATCCGCCGGTCGGATTCCTATGACTACGATCGTCGTTAGGAAACAAATTCTGCTGTGGATGCAACGATTACGAGAAATCATCGTTATTCCCGTAACCGCGAGTCGCGCCGTTTATTCCCCCGCGACGAGAACAATGAATTTCTTTTGTACATCTGCGCGTGCTCTGGGATATCCGCCTTTTACGCCATTGTACGGCCGGCGCGCTATTGTTGCACGCCGCACGACAATCGTCGTCGTCGTCGTGGCTTCGACTGTAGCTCCGCCGAGCGATGACTCCCACGATTTTCTCATTCCGCGGAAATCATCCCGGAATTCCGTCTCGATGACGACGACGTCGACGACGTCGACGTCGTCGACGCTGACGATGCCTCTGCAGAGCTGTGCGCGCGCGAGAAAACGCAGTGTGACGAAGCAGACGAGGCGGAAAGTCGTAGTTCCTCGCGTCGCCAGTAGGTCTCGTCCCTCTTCTCTCAGTGTTCTCGTTCCTCGGCGGCGCGCGCGCGCGCGAGACACGTCCGACCGCCGGCGGCGAACGCTGCGCGGAGCCAAAGCGCGAGCACAAAAGCCGAGTTTGCGGGCGCGAGCGCCGTAAGCGGAATTTACGTCGACTTACTCGGTAACACGTCCTCGCTTAATTTCGTTCGCCAGCGTTTAGCCGGCTTTAAACTCCGCCGGCGGCTTTACCATCGGGCAATTCCGTCGTTTCCGCTCGCGCGATAATGAGGAGACGCGCGCAAGTGTGGAATGCACTTTCTTTGTTTTATTTTTATTTATTTTTATTTATTTTTTTTTTCGTCCCGCAGCAGCGTCACGCACTGAAAAAAATTCATAGTTGTGATTACCAATCGTTGGTCAGAGCTACCAATATTTTAGTAACTGCAACCAATATTTTGGTAAGTATATCAAACCAATGATTGGTAATCATAACTACTAATTTCCCTCAGTGCGGGCGACAGAAGTGTCGAGCCGAAAATCAATACTCAGCCTCGATTTTTGGCCCTCCGAGAGAGTGAATGTAACGTGCACTCGGAAAAAGAGGCGAGGGGGTGGGGGGGAGGGGATAGAGGGAGGGAAGGAGTGAGAATCCGTGTTTTATCTCCCGCGTAGCGTGTGAGACTCGCTATCGCGCTCACCCGGTACAACTTACAAAAAGAGATAAGAGGACCACGTGTGTTGTTGGGCCCCCGACTGTACGGCCGCCTCGTCGCGCATCTGCCCGGCTTTCTTCATGCTATACGCGCGATCCGGAGCCACTTCTCGCCTCTCTTTCTCTCTCTTTCCCTCTCCCTCGACCCCCTCGAGTGTGCTGGTACTTCGCGACTTCGCCACTTCGCGACTTCAATGATCGTTGCATGTTAGAGATAAAATTTTCAACCAAAATAATAAAATAATAATAATAGTAATAATAGTAATAATAATAACAACAGCAATGACAATAATGTATTATTACTGTCAAAGCATTTTTTTTTTCAGATATCAGATTTATTTGATTTCAAAAACCTATTTGATGTGCAATTCTTAATTGTCTTACTGAGTTTCAATAATTATCACAATTTTTCGCAATTGTCGGATTATTATTATAATTCGATATATCAGATTTATTTGATTTCAAAAACCTATTTGATGTGCAATTCTTAATTGTTTTACTGAGTTTCAATAATTCTTACAATTTTTCGCAATTGTCAGATTATTATTATTATTCGGAATTATGGAGCTGGTGTTGTATTGTGTGCGATATAGGTCACTCGACGTCGACGGCGCGCAGTAAATAGGTATATGTTTCGAATATTCCCTCGCACCTTCCTCTCGACATTCGACAATTAAATTCTTTCCTCCTTCGGTTCCTCGCGTTTGCCGTCTTTTCGACTTTCAGCACTGCGCGCGACGTCCGCGCGTCCAGTCCGCCGGCGCGCAGCAGCAGCAGCACCACGGGCACCTTGAACCGGCGTGAGGCCGCCACCGAGCCGCCCAGCAAAGCGTGGTAAACCGCACATGGCGTGCGTCCAACCAGCGCGACTGCGGAAAGCAACAGCGGCGCGGCGGAAAGGAAACTCGCGAAACGAGCGAAAGAGAAGCCAGCGGGCGAATTTCGTCGATCGGGGAGCGACAAGCGTTGTCGCCGACGCGTGGACCGAACGAAGCTTCGTCTGTCGAACTTAAATTCATTCGATATTTGTAAAAAAAATCTTTTTTTTAATAACAATAAAATATGCATATAAAAGTAATTTCTTCTTTATTAAATATAATTGTAATTTCGAAAATTAAATAAAGTGGGAAGGAAATAAAATCCTGACTGTTACCCATTGATAAGTACAATTGTCACATATCACAAAAAATAATATCAGTGAAATTTGTATTCCACTTTTTTATTTTTATAAAAAATGCATGAAGATGCTTTCCAACTCGACATTGTGTATATTTATATATATGTATGCGTGTAGTACAGATAGCGTGGAAGAAGAGGAGGAGAGGAAGCGGACCATTGCGCCATGAGGAAGTGGCTCACTACTTACACACGCTCGGAGGTAACCAACACGCGCGCGCGGACGCATCGCGCGTGCGTGAGCGAAGGAGCCAGAGCGAGAGGAAGTGCGCGGATCGAGTGAGACGCGCGGAGGTATATATACACGACGAGCGCGGCAACAGGAGCAGACGGACTTAACGCACCGAGATAAGAAGGGAATAGGAAAAAGGCCAGTACGTCACTGGATGGCGATAGGCAGGGGTGAGGATCAAAATAACGAATGACCAAAAAGCAAAAAGGCGAATGGCCAAAATAGCGAATTTAAAACTAACGAACGTCCAAATCTGGAAAGATCATCATTACAGAATTCGCTATTTTAGCCATTCGTTATTTGATCATTCGGTATTTTGTCTCCACATTTTATTAAAAAGCAAATTTTGTAATGATGGTAAATTCAGACGTCCATCATTTTGAAATTCGCTATTTTAGCCATTCGTTGTTTGATCATTCGGTATTTTGACCCCACATTTTATTAAAAAGCAAATTTTGTAATGATGGTTATTCTAGATTCAGACGCCCATCATTTTTAAATTCGTTATTTTGGCCATTCGTATTTGATCATTCGGTATTTTGACCCCACATTTTATTAAAAAGCAAATTTTGTAATTATTCTAGATTCAGTCGTCCATCATTTTTATATTTATTATTTTCGTTATTTTGATCCCCACTCATAGGCAGGAGTAAAGGAGAAGAAGCTGAAGAAAAGGCTAGTAGCGGCGGCGGTGGTCAACGCGCGGTTTAGCCCTGCGTAAAGTTCGCTGTATCGCAGCCCGGCACTCTCGTCACCCGCCACTACGATCGTTCCTGGTGCGCGCGCGCTCCGTGTGTAACGCTGGCCGTCCGAGAATTCCGAGCAAACCGGACACTGGGTATACCGGAGCGTTCAGGGACGTACACATAGCGGGGCGACAGATTTTTGTATCATAAAAAAATTAATAGTAATATCGTATGCAGGTTATTTTTTCGCCGTATTTAATTTCGGCTTCCAGTATCAATGAATTTTTAAATGCGTTTCTTTCCGAAAATAACACCGCGAAACACGAAGCTGTAAACGGCAGGCGGGGCGACTGAATCGGATCCAGCCAATCCGAAGGCACTCGGGAGAGGGGGAATTGAGACGAGAGCGGTGGAACTGCTGGCATCGCAGCACAATGCACTTTTCTCGAATTGGAAAATACGAATTGCAGTTTTCTTTATCGACCGAGAAATTTTTTTCACATTTTCTTCAATAATTCTGGAACACTGATTTCTGCAAATTAACGATAAATAATTTAGTGATTCTTATTGAATCATACGAAATTTTCGATCGACGATTAAGGGCAGATTGAAAAATAATTACACTCAATTTTTCTTTTGTCAGGTATTGAATTAAATAAATCTGATTTCTGTATAATAGAAATTACCCGAGGAACTTTCGCCGACTGATGAAGTTTCGTGTTCCGCAAGGTTGAAACTCTTGACCCCCGGACCCTCGCCTTACTTGGCAGTACTGGGCGGCAGGTGAATAATCCTTCTACCTGTTTCCGAACCGTTTCTTTTGGGGACCCTTTATCCGTCCCTAGAAACTCGAAAAAGGTTCTCGGGCGTTATTAACCTCCGAGGGAGGAAAGTTAACGCGCGGGGCTCATCGAAGTCAAGGGATGCGGACGTCGCGTTTCGTGCACGGCGAAACCGTCGGTGCATCCGTCCGCACCTGTCAACCCTTTGACTTGTGATTTTTTTAAATATAAAAATGTACAATTCTTGAAATATAATAATAATAATATTTACGCACGACCATTATTCATTATTGTCCCTTAATATTTTCAGTTATTAATTATAATGCAATAAAAAAAGGAAACAGGTCTCCCCTTTACTCTACTTTCCAGTCGCTTTTATATGCAATTTTTATGCAAAAAAAAGTCTTTTCACAACACAAAACTAATTGCACTTCGCAAGACGATTACTAATCGCAACTTCATTTTCACCGTTTAATATTCATTACCCGGCGTCGCGGTAATTGGACGCTGATGGTGCGCACAATTTTTTTTTCCCATCGCAGAATTTTCCGGACTGAAAATTGAAACCAATCGGACTTCCGGCACAGAAATTAATTCGCAGGTGCCTCGGAAGGAATGTTTTCGCGCCTCCCGATGCAAAAGCGCCGACATTGTTCGCGCTGCTGTATCTGCGGCGAGAAATCGCGAACCCGACGATAATCCCGCTGAATTTATTACTCGTCCATTGTATGAAAAACTGCGGCTGGCGCGCGAGACTCGTGCATCCGATGTTCATCACTTTTTTTCTTTCCGCTTCAGTATTTAGCTTCGTACGGCGCAGCCTCTGTGTGTTATTTGGATTCGTCTTCTCCGGCGCTGTCGTCGCCGCTGCTGATGCTGGTGGCCTGATTAATTAGGATTGTTAGAGACGGTAATGACGACGATCGTTAGGCGAGGCCCCTGCGGCCTCCTGCTCGCTTTCCCGTGTAATCCAACGCGCTACTTACATCAAAACGACGAGTGGCAACTCGACGATTCTGTACCCTCGATTTTCCACAATTTTTCTGAGGCCCCCAAAGCGTCATTGGTCATCGGCTAACGACGGTCGGTCTCTCATCAGTCACGGCAGCAAAATCCGATTTTTCGAACGGTATCTAAAAAAAAAAAAACATTAGTCCAACCTTGTAACTGAACAACTAATTAATTGAATAATTGGTTGCGTGTTTGTGAGCCTCGTTAAACGATTTATTGAGCAGAAATTTGTAAGAAAAATTCACCTGTACCTGTTTGCATAATTTAATATAGAAAAAGTGTAATGAATTCTGAATGTTAACGTTGGCGCATGAACTTAACAGAAAATAGGGATTGATTCAAATCTTAAAAGAAAATTTGCATACGTAATTGTTGTAATCATCGTTATCGTTATTTCAAAAAATTACGTAACGACGGCATTAATTTTCCGTGGCTTTGAATAAATTTTACATTTCATCACCGCGTAAATTGGATAACTGGATACGCGTTTTACTTTCACCTTCGACGCCACCGTTCGCCGTGGATAACGAGAGCGATTTTTTTTTTAATACCACCGCAATGCGAGAATTTTCAACAACCGACAATTGGATAACGCGTTCGCGATTTTCGTCGAAGTTCCGGCACCGATTTTACGAGAAAACGAGGAGGAAAAAAAAATCAGGCCATATTTGTCATGAATTATGCATCGTGCACGTTGCCGCTTGATTGGCTTCGCGGTGGCAACTACCTCGTCTTCTCTATATTAGACGAAAGCGAGAGAACTAGCGCGTTTGGTATTCAGGAAGCAGAGGCGTTTGCGCGCGCGCGCGCGCCCGCGCGATCTTAGGAGTTCCCTCGTCGAGCGACCGTAATGCGTGCTCGCTACAACCATTCTGGGAAAATATATTATACCGCGTATTATATCGCGCTCGTCGTATATCGTTAGACCTAATCTTACGTAAATTCGGAAATCTCTCTCTTTTTCCACCGGGTCACGCTTCCTCCTCTTTACCCCTTTATTCTCAATATTTATATCCATTTTATTCCAGCTAAGAATTTTTTATTTCATTTCCTGCAACAATATATCTATAAGATAAACGTATATCATTTAATAAAATACACATCTTAGGAAATATAGGGCAGACGTGCCGTTTTTGGCCACATTAGGGCCGATTATGGCCATCACATTCAACGCAATAAAACTAAACATTTAAAATCATTTGATAAGAATTTGTTAAAAAAATCAACATGCAATTATGGGAGAAAAATAATTTGCACAATTAAATATTAAAAATGGCCATAATCGGTACATCAACCCTAATTTCCATGGTGTGAAAAATTTGACTTCACATGCAATTTTCTTAACGCGTTTAAGTATATTTATAAAATAAGGAAAAATAAATAAATAGAATCGAAAGTAATTTTTTTTTTAAGTTCCGTTAATGATTCGTCTCATTTTCCTCGTTGGATTGGAAGTGTTTAGCGCTGCGTATTTCTCTATATAACATACGCGTAATTTTTCATTGATCAAAAGACTTTTCATTGATGACATTGGCATTATCTAATCAGTTTATCAATCGTCCTCCGAGGCCTCCGTGGCGCTCAATCACGCGCGACCGTCAATCGCGACTCTGCCGATCCGCCGCGCGACGTCGCGATGACGATTAATACGCGCTGCCGCTGTGCAACCCGATGGGGGGGGGGGGGGGGGGACAATCGACGGGCTTCGCATCCGTATGACTCTCTCGTACTTCCCGCATTGATGCGCAACCGCGCCGATCCGTTTCTTGAGAAAAATTCCTCAGCTCCCCCGGAAGTTATATCACCACCGACCATTTTCATCTGTGCTTCCTCCGACGTTGCGTCGAATTGCAGGAAAAACAAATCGTCCAATTGCACAAGTTTTTAGAAAATTCCCGATGCAACCATCAAATTTTCAGCCAACATATAGCAACTTCTACTTTTTCGCTCTCGCGCTTAGAACTTCGTTTCCCAAAACACACAATAATATTCCAAGTCATCCTCCGTTACAGCATCAAAAAGTATAAATTATCCTAAAAAAAAAATCTGCCTCGCAATCAATCGCAAACGTATAAACGTCGTTATTTCAAAATTCATCAGCTATTTTTTTCGAATAACGAATTATCGAAATAAAAGATAGAATAAAAAATCTTCAGCAATTTTATTTATCGTCGATATTTTCGAAAAGCCAGAGCCAAAAACCAGAATTCGGGGCTTTCCCCCTCCTTTTATTTCCACTCCTCTCCTTAAAAAAAATAGAATAAAAAATCTTCAGCAGTCATCGTCGAATTTTCGAAAAGCCAGAGCCAAAAACCAGAATTCGGAGCTTTGCCGCCCTTCTTTTATCTCCACTCCTCTCCTTAAGAAAAATAGAATAAAAAATCTTCAGCAATTTTATTCATCGTCGATATTTTCGAAAAGCCAGAGCCAAAAACCAGAATTCGGGGCTTTCCCCCTCCTTTTATTTTCACTCCGCTCCTTAAAAAAAATAGAATAAAAAATCTTCAGCAGTCATCGTCGAATTTTCGAAAAGCCAGAGCCAAAAACCAGAATTCGGAGCTTTGCCCCCCTCCTTTTATCTCCACTCCTCTCCTTAAGAAAAATAGAATAAAAAATCTTCAGCAATTTTATTCATCGTCGATATTTTCGAAAAGCCAGAGCCAAAAACCAGAATTCGGTGCTTTCCCCCTCCTTTTATTTCCACTCCTCTCCTTAAAAAAAATAGAATAAAAGATCTTCAGCAGTCATCGTCGAATTTTCGAAAAGCCAGAGCCAAAAACCAGAATTCGGAGCTTTGCCCCCCTTCTTTTATCTCCACTCCTCTCCGTAAGAAAAATAGAATAAAAAATCTTCAGCAATTTTATTCATCGTCGATATTTTCGAAAAGCCAGAGCCAAAAACCAGAATTCGGGGCTTTCCCCCTCCTTTTATTTCCACTCCTCTCCTTAAAAAAAAATAGAATAAAAAATCTTCAGCAGTCATCGTCGAATTTTCGAAAAGCCAGAGCCAAAAACCAGAATTCGGAGCTTTGACCCCCCTTCTTTTATCTCCACTCCTCTCCTTAAGAAAAATAGAATAAAAAATCTTCAGCAATTTTATTCATCGTCGATATTTTCGAAAAGCCAGAGCCAAAAACCAGAATTCGGGGCTTTCCCCCTCCTTTTATTTCCACTCCTCTCCTTAAAAAAAATAGAATAAAAAATCTTCAGCAGTCATCGTCGAATTTTCGAAAAGCCAGAGCCAAAAACCAGAATTCGGAGCTTTGCTCCCCTTCTTTTATCTCCACTCCTCTCCGTAAGAAAAATAGAATAAAAAATCTTCAGCAATTTTATTCATCGTCGATATTTTCGAAAAGCCAGAGCCAAAAACCAGAATTCGGGGCTTTCCCCCTCCTTTTATTTCCACTCCTCTCCTTAAAAAAAAACAGAATAAAAAATCTTCAGCAGTCATCGTCGAATTTTCGAAAAGCCAGAGCCAAAAACCAGAATTCGGAGCTTTGACCCCCTTCTTTTATCTCCACTCCTCTCCTTAAGAAAAATAGAATAAAAAATCTTCAGCAATTTTATTCATCGTCGATATTTTCGAAAAGCCAGAGCCAAAAACCAGAATTCGGTGCTTTCCCCCTCCTTTGATCTCCACTCCTCTCCTTCTTCTCTAGCCCAGCGCGCTCCGTCCATCTCCCTCATTTCCCCCACTCCAAGGACAGAACGAGCGAGGAGCGGAGCAGCCACCAGCGGCGACGGCGGCGGCGACGGCAGCAGCGACGTCGGCGGCGGCGGCTCCCACGACGGGCGACGAACGGGCGGCGGGCGCCACGGCCCTCGTACGTCCCTGGCGAGAAACCCATTCACAGAATGAACGAACCGCTCTCGCGTTGCCGTTCGTGTAGTCACTCAGTAGTGTCATGGAGGTAACATGGCCGAGGAGACGCGCCTAGTCCGCGTTGAAGAGCGACTAAAGATCAAAATCGGTACGCTCGAACGTCTTCGTCGCCGTGGCGGACGATTTTCACGAACCCGTTGGAACGCGATTATCAGTGCTGCGCGCCGCTGCTTCCTGTCCCGCGATCTCGCTGTATATCGCAACTCGCTTCGTGTGTCTCTCTCTCTCTCTCACTCTCTCACTCTGTGTGTGTGTGTCTGTGTGTGCGTGTGTCTCGCGACTTTGTGTGTACGTGTGTTACGAACAGTGTGCTCGAGGTGATGGGCGAAAAAAAAAACCTCAAGAAACGAAAAGAAAGGGGGGAACGAAAAAAAACGTGAAAAGAGAAAAAATAGGAAATTTGTTCTCGGGGCGAACACACAACCTAAGCAGGAGTCGCCTCGACGAGAGACCGACCGACCGACCATTGGCGACGAACCCGTCGTGCGATAATCGCGCGCGCCGTCGAAGCGACGAATTTTCTCCGGACACTCGGCGCGCCCACGACCATTTCGCGATCCTCGCGGACCCCAAAGACGGGCGCGATGCTCTTTTTTCTCCGAGACGTTTTTCTCTCTCGAGCTCCCCCCCTCCCCCCTTCCCCGCGGCCGTTCGTCTCTGGCCCCGCGCGGAGACTGAGACTTGTGTCTCTCCGTCTCTCTCTGTTGCTCTCCCTATCCGTCTCTCTGTTTCTGTTTCTCCGTCTCTCTCTCTCTCGCTCTTTGCCTGTGTATTTCTCTGCGCGAAGAGCGAGAACGGTTTTCACGGAAAGCGTCGCCGAAAAAACAACGACGAGCGGATTCGGCGGTTGTCGACGGTAAAATTCCGGGCTCACTGTTCCACTGACGCACGTTTTTCGGGATTCTTGTCGAGGCCGCGGCACGATTTTCCGCTCGCTCCGCGTTCGCACGACTCGGAAGCGGTTTTTTTGCTCTTTGGTTTTTGTTGTTTTTTCTTTTGCTACGCTTCTCTCATCTCTCTCTCACTCGGAGCCGAACGTCGGAGACGTCCGCGCGCGCGCGCGCGACGGAAACGTCGCGAGAAAGCGTCGAAATTCTCTCGATTCTTGGCCGCGAGTCTGGCGACTCCTCGCGTCGTCCGTCTCGCTCGCTCCGCGAGCCTCCCACGCATCGTCGAGTTTTCGCCTCGTTTGGCGGTACGGTTTTTCCGATTAACTCGGAGCAAATGCCACGGATTTTGCCGACGATTCGGGAGGACCAACGAGATTTGTGGGAAATAAATAATGCTATAGCTTTGAATTCTGGATTTTCGGTAAAGTTGAATTGACGCGATGAAAACGAGACTTTCGTTAACCCAACGACTCCTCGAATCAGGGTCGATGGGAATTGTGTCATTATTTAATTCGGCCCGTTTGACTCGCGTCGCCTACGAACTCGGCGACGATTTTTCCGTGGCTTCTTTCGTTCGGTCCGTTCGCACCGGAAATTGTGGGTGGGTGAGGAAACTTTGAGGATCTTTACGAAATAGAACGAATTCAGCCTGAAACGCTCGGCTGATTCATTCTCTTAAATGTGTCAAATGAAAAACGTCGATAATCGCGAGTTTTTGCTTTAAACCGAAGGTGGAAAATAATGTTGGAGAAAAAATTGCAAAATATAATGAAAACTTGAAAAAACTATAAAATTCATAAATAAAAATCGAGGAAATATTCGTTTTTTAATTTGAGATGCATTGAAATGTTCCACAAAAATTAATTGTACGATTTGTAATCGCTCGAGTCAATTGAAAAATTCAATTTAAAACAGTTGAATGTTTGTTTACGTCTGTTTGTTTACATTTCGTTCAACCTTGAGTATAGTAAAATCTACAACACGTTTCCAAATTGTCTCAGTCGATGGCGTTTCTTCTATTTCTTCTTATTATCCAGAAATTCGGACCCCAATCGGAAATTTGACTATTCTAATTTAGAAATAAAAAAAACTCGATAGGGAAATTCGATATCTAATGAATCCGACGAATCGGTGACGTTCCTCTGACTGCTCAACGCTAATCGCTCGACGCTGCTTCGCGAATGGTCGGTCACGTTTCGCGATATCTTCGTCGCTTTTTTTTTCGTGTGACAAAAAAAAAAGACGCGAGGGTCGATCTACTTCGATATTACTATGATTTGTTCATTCGTGGACCGAAACTCACACAGTGAGGACCGGATGTTTGCTCGGCTGGATTATTTACGATCGCATCGGTTTTTATTAAGTATTGCCGCGACGTACGACGAGCTCGCGTCGTCCGTGCGAGAGGAAGAAGAAAAATGGTTATTCATGAACGTGCGATGTGTGCGGGATTAGTATATTCATATAACTATTTATGAATTTTGATCGCGCCGCTGATCTTGATACGCGTATGCGCGTATTTTCCACGTATATCCGGCTGTAATAAGTGACACACGAAACGTTTTCTCGATATTACGAAATATTATGAAATCAGATTAATTATAAAAAATCTTTTTATTAAATTTTCAATTTTTTTTTTTTCAACTGAGAATTTTATGATTTTATTTTTAAAAAGTTTCAAACTCAGTTTAAAGGTTGAACGTAGAAGCAATTTCCTGCGGTTCAATTACCTCGATATCAGATTCGGAGAACAAAATATTTTCATCGTATCTACAATAGTCGGAAACCAAACTTAATTCCACGTGAACAAATACTGCAAACAAAAAATATTATGAAATCAGATTAAATATAAAAAATCTCTTTATTAAATTTTCAATTTTTTTTTAACTGAGAATCTTATGATGTTATTTAAAAAAAAAAGTTTCAAACTCAGTTTGAAGGTTGAACATAGCAGCAATTTTCTGCGGTTCAACTACCTCGATATCAGATTCGGAGAACAAAACATTTTCATCGTATCTACAATAGTCGGAAACCAAACTTAATTCCACGTGAACAAAAACTGCGAACAAAAAATATTACGAAATCAGATTAAATATAAAAAATCTCTTTATTAAATTTTCAATTTTTTTTTAACTGAGAATCTTATGATGTTATTTAAAAAAAGTTTCAAACTCAGTTTGAAGGTTGAACATAGCAGCAATTTTCTGCGGTTCAACTACCTCGATATCAGATTCGGAGAACAAAACATTTTCATCGTATCTACAATAGTCGGAAACCAAACTTAATTCCACGTGAACAAAAACTGCGAACAAAAAATATTATGAAATCAGATTAAATATAAAAAATCTCTTTATTAAATTTTCAGTTTTTTTTAACTGAGAATCTTATGATGTTATTTAAAAAAAAAAGTTTCAAACTCAGTTTGAAGGTTGAACATAGCAGCAATTGTCTGCGGTTCAACTACCTCGATATCAGATTCGGAGAACAAAATATTTTCATCGTATCTACAATAGTCGGAAACCAAACTTAATTCCACGTGAACAAAAACTGCGAACAAAAAATATTACGAAATCAGATTAAATATAAAAAATCTCTTTATTAAATTTTCAATTTTTTTTTAACTGAGAATCTTATGATGTTATTTAAAAAAAGTTTCAAACTCAGTTTGAAGGTTGAACATAGTAGCAATTTTCTGCGGTTCAACTACCTCGATATCAGATTCGGAGAACAAAACATTTTCATCGTATCTACAATAGTCGGAAACCAAACTTAATTCCACGTTAACAAAAACTGCGCGCACAGTTATGTCGAACTGCATTTTTCTTCTGGTAATCGTGGGTGGATTTGAAGCGCACGGTAGCTGCGCGAATGGAGAACGGTGGACACACACGCAGCAACGGTGCACACGAGTTACTATTTATGGGGAGTGACGGAGTCACGGTTTAAACGTTTTCAATTGTCGGATATATGGAACGAATGGCATTACATTCTGTTGCGTTTTATTATATCTATACACGTTTAAATGATAAATACAGATGTAGAGCGCGTTGCAAAGTAGAAGAAGACGTGGAGGAGGAAGAAGAAGAAAAAAAAAAGAAGCACAAACACGTGTCTGTCTGTGTGTCACCTTATGCACTGTTGATTTCGCGGAATATATAAAATATAAAGGAAGCGCTGAGAAAGTCATTAGAGTATGCGAGCGGCATAAGTGCATCCTGCGTTTTGCGCGTCCGCTATATCCACCCCCGCCCGATACTTTCCGTCCGTCTCTTTGCTCGCCAGACGCGAATAGAAGCGGGGAAAAAAATTTGCCGTATCTGCGTTTGTCCATTGTTCTTCTTGATTGTTGAAATCGTTTAATGGTTCAAATGCTTTATTTTTCTCAATAAAAATTAAACACTTATTTGTGAAAAAAGAAATGCAATTCTGTTGTCTCGCCGTTTTTTTTTTTGTTTTAATTTTTGCGCATGTTGTGCGCAAATCTTTGTCGAGTTATCTCAATTGAAGACAGACAGTACATATTTTTTATTATATTTCGGGATTTCCGAGACTGAATTTCGCAGCGACGAAAGAAAAAAAAGTGTAACTGTTGAAATTATCTCGGATTTTATTGAAACAGAATAACGCGATTAATTTTCTTTATTGATAAATTTAATATCCGAAGAATCCATCGTGTTTCAACAGCGAAGCGAATTGTTTATCTTGTCATCCGAGCCTTTATCGAATTACCGTGTCGCTTTGCACATCCAACGCGTTTTGCTATCTATCGGCGACTCGGAATGTCAACGATTTGTGCAAATGTACCTTAGACATTTTTAAGGCTTATCGAGACACCTAATTCTCATCGTTTGCTTTGCTTATGACTAATTATACCACGCAGAGAAAATTGTAGATTGCGGGGAGAGATAATCGAATTTCACATTCCGGTCTAATGTTAAAGTCGCCCCGAACGATTAACATTCGAATCCAGGAAGTGTGCGCTTAACGGAAAAATAAAGAAAGTGCGCGAGAGAATATTCAATCGTCGCCTCCGAAGGCCTCGCGCGTTAGTCACCGCCGCGTATTATATTGTAATTTCATTCATCAACGCTCTCTCGACGAGGTAAATAATTATTGATGAACCGATGATGAGTCAATGTTGCGCGTCGTCGCCAGCAGCGGATCGTCTTCCATTCAGCTGCTGTCTCTCGAGCCTCGCTGAAGAAAAAACAAAAAATCGCGCAGCCTTCTCGGAGAAGCTAAAAACGCCACTCGACGCGGAGATAATGACGCTGATAAGAATGTGTGCTCGGTGCAATTGCTCCCGCTACTTGTTTCCTCGCGAAAATGCATTCCACAGTCCCTCCCCTCGCCCTGATACCGGAGACAACAGTCTCGCGATAAGGCGACGAATTTTCACGATCAATGTATTTATTTATTTTTTTCTCTCGACAGGCGAGGCGAAGAATCTTTTGAGTCGAGGCCATGGATCCCCGGGAACGAGAGACGTTTACTGTGCCTTATCCCTCGACCAGGAGGAAATATTTCGCACCACCACGATGGAGAGGACCCTCAAGTAAGTTTTGCTGCAAGGGGATTTTGATATTATTTTTCTTGTTAAAAATGTGCACTCCCAGAGTGACCGAGTTACCTCAAAAGGTTCATCGAAAAGATTTTAACTATGTCGAATGCTTACAAAACACTGCGGATCCATGGTTTTAGGCAGTCGCATAGCCATGTTTTTTTCTGCCCTTTTGCAGGTAACTTGGGGGTCTTTCTTTTTCAAGCAAAATATTAGCAGTCTCGGCTTCAGCGAGGTCACAATAATCGGACAACACTTGTGCATGCGATTGTGTTTATTTGACGATTAAAAAGTCTGCGATAAGCATCCGAAGGAGACAGTCATAACGAGAAGTCAATATGTTTGTCATTGGAAGCAACATCGAACATTTATTGCCGGGCTTCGATGCTTCAATGATTTTTTTATTGTCTTTGTTCATTCTTTTTATATAAATTTAGAAATTAGTGTTGGTTTGTGATTTTTTGAGCCTCTAGTAACGTTTCGCAATGTTGTTGCAGTCCCTTCTTCGGCGAGGAGTTCCAATTCGAGGTACCGCGAAAGTTTCGCTACCTGGGAATCTACGTTTACGACAGGGATAGGCACTTGAAGCAGGACAAGATCCTCGGAAAGGTGGCGATAAAGAGAGAGGACTTGGCGACCTACCACAACAAGGAACATTGGTTTCCATTAAGGCCGGTAGACGCGGATTCCGAGGTGCAGGGAAAAGCTCACTTGGAGCTCGCGCTGCAGCCTCAAGTCGGGCACTCTCAGCCCAAGCTCACTGTCCGGTAAGTCCCCCTCAATTTCATCCGTCAATATTGCCAGTAAAAATAAACAAAATTCACTTGGCTAAACGAACGAACATTCGTCACTTTCAGAGTCATCGAGTGTAGCGAACTGACCATTAAAAACGGCGGCTGTGATCCATTCGCTACTGTCACTGTACTGTACAGCAATGGCAAACAAATATCAAAACGCACTAAAGTCAAGAAGAAAACTGTATCACCGTATTTCAATGAAACATTCGTTTTCGAGGTGAGCAGCTTGATCGATAATAGTAGTCTTATCCTCCTACTATCATTAATAATTAATAACGAATTGATACAAACATTTCTTATTCAAGCTCAAATAATTTTCTAGAAAAGAAATTGATTTAAAAAATTGAATTAAATCGTTGCAACCATAGATTAACGATATCTTTCGTTTACTTTTGTCAGCCCGAATTGACTGAATCTAAGGACAAGGATGTGTCGCACTATTCGATCGATGGCGAGGTCGGCGAGGTGGTCGTCGGTCTCTGGCACGCGTCGCCGGGTATGGGCGAGCAGCCGGCCTTCCTGGGCGAGGTTCGCGTGACTCTTCGCGGTCTCCAGAAGCAGCCGACGAGCGCAACGACCGCGTGGTACTTCCTGCAGCCACGGGCGGCGAAACACCGCCCGAGCAAAATAACGAGTAACTCCACTCCGCCCGGCACGCTTCCCGGCCTCGGATCTCTCCGTCTGAAGATCCACTACACCGCCGATCATGTCTTTCCCTCGAAGATGTACGACAGACTCCGGCAACTTCTTCTCCAGAGCGTCAACATACAGCCCATAACGTCCTCCGCGGTTTATATACTCGGGGAAATCGTCTCGAGCAAAATGGAGGCCGCTCAACCGCTTGTCCGGGTGCTTGTTCATCATGGTCAACTTGTCTCGGTCATGCGGGCTTTAGCTAGTCACGAAATCTCGAAATTAACGTGAGTCACACATTTTTTCGTTAATTCTCGTGGAGATATCCTCATTTTTGAAGGTGATTTTATGAAGATGTTCAGAGCGCTTTGAACGATCGAAATCGATGGTAAAAAAGGCTCGAGAAATGAAAAAAGTATTCCCACCAACAAAATTTAGCAAAACTTGTAAAAAAAATCTTTTTGTAATCGTGAGAAACGTTTTGAAACGTTCTACATTTCTTCATTGCAACTTTAGCCTCAGTATAAGAAGGAAAGTGAAAAAAAAAACATATTTCGAAATTTTGATAAAATCGTGCTACTAATTATCATAAAAAGAAAAAGCGTTCTCGCTTGAAAATCGAAGTACAGCGCCTCGGGGTTTCCTTCACAACGAGACCCGCGTCCCTCGAAAAGTTTCTCACGTTACTTCTCGTATTCCCATCGTAATCTCAAGCGACGATCGTTCTCCATTGTCTCAGGGATCCGACGACGATATTTCGGGGCAACACGTTAGTCAGCAAAATGATGGACGAGGGAATGCGCCTAGCGGGTCTGCACTATTTGCACAGCACGCTGAGACCGGCGATGGAGCAAGTGTTTCTCGAGCGTAAGCCCTGCGAGATCGATCCGACCCGCGTCAAGGATGCCAACACTATACAGGCGAACTTGGCGAATCTTAAGGTGAGTCCTCGGGCGCGCAATCAGCGTCGATCTCGATGAACCGCCTCGAGAGATAGGTAGAAAAACGCTCGTGGGCAAAAGGCGTAAACACGCCGCGGGCAGTTCACACGCCTCGCTTTTTTTTTTTCTTCTTCTTGTTTTGTTGTTGTTCATCTTCTCCTTTCTAACAATGGGGTTCGCGCGCTCTCGTTTTTTACGCACACGCAGGAATACGTCGAAAGGGTTTTTACGGCAATAACGACATCCGGCGTGCGATGTCCACCGCTCATGTGCGAGATGTTCTGGTGTCTGCGCGAGCTCGCCGCGACACACTTCCCCAAGAACAAAGAAGTGCGTTACTCGGTCATAAGCGGCTTCATATTTCTACGGTTCTTCGCGCCCGCGATTCTCGGACCCCGACTGTTCGACATCACGAATGAACAAATTGTAAGCAATTGACGCGCACGCGTTTTTATTTTTCGCGCTTTCTACGCGCTATTCTCGCGCCGACCGGAGGCTGATTTTTATCGCAACTTTTCCTTCGGTTCCCAGGATACTCAAACAAATAGAACTTTAACGCTCATCTCAAAGACAATCCAGAGCCTCGGGAATTTGGTCAGCTGTCGGGGAGGCGCTGGAAGTGTCTGCAAGGAGGAATACATGGAGTGCGTTTACAGGTAATTTATCCCGTACTTTATTTCAAAGTTTGTATCTATTTGCGATGCGGAAATTTGCGGCGGAAAATAATTTGGTTTTGGCGCTTCCAGGGAATTTTATACGGAGAAGCACATCCAGGCGGTGAAACAATTTTTGGAGCTGATATCGACGAGCAGTAATAGCGGGATAAATCGACAACGACCAACCATATTGCAGGAGCAACCGGTCGTGTTGAAGGAGGGGTGCGTTCATTTTTTCTCCTTATGTCGAATATCGTACACGGAATTCCTTGTAGAACTTTACTGACCGCGCTTCCCTCTAATAGAATATACTTTCTTTTTGTGCACTCTGCTGACTGTGGCAAGAGGTTTGTACCGAGATTAACGAGGGTCGCAACCTTTCGCAGCATCGCGATCGCAGAAATCACGCGATAACGTTATTCTTCTCTCTTTACAGAGTAATGATCAAAAGAGCCCAGGGCCGAAAGCGTTTCGGTCGCAAGAACTTCAAACAAAGATACTTCAGACTGACTACGCAAGATCTGACCTACTCGAAAACGAAAGGTGAGCCTGTCATTAATATCATTGTTAACGGCGCGAAAATGTCAGGGAAGAACGAATTGTGAATGAAAGTGTGGGGGAAAAATTGCAGGAAAGGAGCCCTTGTGTAGAATACTTTTGGAGGAAATATTGGCTGTGGAGAGGCTGCACGAGGATTCCTTCAAGATGAAGAATATGTTTCAAATCGTGCAACCTCAGAGGGCACTGTACGTACAGGCTAACAATTGCGTCGAGGAGAAGGAGTGGATTGACATTCTCACCAAGATATGTCATACAAACAGTAATAGACTGGAAAGGTATCATCCTAGCGCCTACATTAATGGACACTGGCTCTGGTGAGTGTGAAAAATAAATTAATACATCAATTGAAGCATCTTGATAATTTTGAAGCGAAACATTGACAAGCTTGACAAGTGCAATGTCGAATGATATATCTAAAGTAGGCTAATCACACGCGCTGGCGCGCGTGCCCGAGATGCTTTTGCGCTGCTGCGCTCTTATAAAGCTTTAAAAGGGTAAATCGCAACTAAATCGTTTTTTTTTTTTTTCAAAATATCGACTTTTAACCTATACCATCGTTCTCAAGTCGCATATTCTACCCTTGAAAACACCGGTTACAACCCTTTTTTAGTTAATTTTGAAAAAAAAAAAAAAATTTTGGCCGAACAGTTTGTCAGAAATCGTAGATCTGCCCGCCGGGCCGAAAACCGCCCAAATCGGGGTCACGAAATTTATTTTTTCAAAATATCGACTTTTAACCTATACCATCGTTCTCAAGTCGCATATTCTACCCCTGAAAACACTGCCATCAACCTTTTTTACTGGATTAATAAAAAATACGATAACTTACTTAAATACGATTGTCCTTGATAACTTTGACAGAACTGTCAAAGTTATCAAGGACAAATGAACCTGGACTCGGTCTGAGAGTCCCAGCCAATCACAGCTCGAATAATTTGCTAACAATGCTTTCCGTTACTCATGAACTTTTTAAAAGAGGGATGCGCAAATTTGTGATTTCCAGTTGTCGAGCGGTGTCGGAAATTGCTCCGGGCTGCAGCGAAGTGTCGCCGGGAATCGAGGCAGGCCTGCGCATGGTTCTCGATCCCGATCGTGATCTCCAGCGGATTCATTCGCTCATATTCACGAATATGCCGAGGCTAGAAACTCTGATGAGCGCGTGCGAGTGTCAGGCTGTGTACGGTGCGAGCGAAATGTGCGTCTTACCCGGCGGCGGCTCGCCCATCGAGGACGTTCCCTCGTGCTTCAAGACTTTAACCGCACTGAGAGAAGCCGCTTTTGCGCTTCAGCACGAGCACAGAGCGTACTTCAGGAAACTGGCTCGTGACACCAAATACGGCAGCAAGTGAGTATTGTCGCGCGACGATCTTTTTCGCATTATTCTTATTCAAAATAAGTGCGTTCTCAGCATTGCGAATGAATGTCATTAAAATGCTTCTTGTGTCGCGGGCCTTGAGTAAACATCAGACTGTGCGTTCGAATTTACATGTAAAATTGAACAATCTCGTTTTCTCTACAGGCAAGCTCCGATCGGTGACGACAATTATCTCCATTTGGCGGCGCGAGCGGGTTTCGACAGTCAGCTAACGAAGCGAGCGTACGAAACCGAGGGTCTGAACCAATCGACGAGATGCATAGACACGGATCACTGCTACGAGGGTCTGACGCGGCGGATAGAGGATCGTCGGTACGACGATTCGTACAGAAAGTGCTTGGACTCGGACTCGATAAATCGTAGGTACGAGAACGACAACAACACGCTGAGACGGTACGAGAACAGCACCGACACGATACGCAGTATACAGAACGATCTTAAGAAATTCGACAACAGCCTGAGCAGCACGTTGATCAGGTCGGACAGGCACGAGAGAAACGGTAACGAGAATAATTTCGAGAATCACCGGAGATTGGACGGGATGCAACAGCAACAACAGCAACAACAGCAAAGTCTTCTGACGAGCGAGGGGATTAGTTTATCGGGTACGCTTTCTAGAAAATTGAGCAATTACGATAACACGAGAAAGCTGGACGAGGGCACCCTCACCAGGCGAATAAGGGACGACGCGTCCGACATATCCTCGGGCTCCATGAGCGGACGTGGCAATCATTGATCCGACGATCGACAATCGATTGCTTAGCATATTATTTAATCGTTAATTTTTACATCGCGTCTAGCGAATCGAGCGTCAAGCCGCTCGTCATTAATCTCAATTTACGAAGGCAGTGTACAGTCTAGTCAAATGAGTTCTAAAGTTCCGTTTCTCCGATCTTCCGAGGATTGACTGAAGACATCGACAGATTTGGCCGTAGTAAATGGTCAGTTTTTTGCAACCGAAAGGGAAGGGATTTTCGCGTCATTCAAATGAGGATCCGTTTGGTGTTAGATAGAAATTGAGAACAACGGGTTTTTCGAAGAACACGCGATTTTCTTCTGATGTTGAAAAAAAAAAAGAATTTCGGCTCATTTTGTTGGTCGGAAGATGCTCCGTGATTTCGTCATCGCAGATTTTTCATTCAGCTCCTCGACACCTAGAAAAATAAACTTTTTTTATCGTACTAGATATTTTCTTATCGAAAAATAGCTTTTAATTTTTAACAATGAATGTTATAGAAAATCTGTGTCAGCGAATTCGCCAAGCATCTTAGAACAAACATAACAAGCCGTAGCTCGTTTGAAACGAATCGAGGACGCGATTTTTGGTTAAAAAAAACTGATCGAAAACCTGATTTCCGAAAGCACGTGATAAAAACAAGATGTTCCTGCGGAAGTTTGTATTTCATTTTAGCATTCATTTGATTGGAACGTACCGGCGCCTTTACTCAAAAAGAATAAGGCTATAAAGTACATTTTCATCCTTCAGCGATCGTAAACTCTGGAATATCGGGTCCAATCCCTGTAGCCTCAACGCGCCAACTGCGTTACGATAATTCGTAGTGTCTCCCCTCGTCACCCTTCTCACCTGCCGCTCGACTCCCTACAATCGCGTCACAACTGAAATCTCTACTATTTATTTATTTATTCGTACAAACTGTTTCGGGACTCGTTTTTAAGACGTAAAAAAAACACATGATTTCATGTGCGTGTATACATGACACACCTGATCAGTGTTAAACACTGACAACGCTGTAAAGAATGGAAGAAAAGAAAAGAAGTAATCTCAATTTATCGAAACGTATATAAATAATATACTGCTAAACTATCGTTTTTTTTTTGTTTTGTTTTGTTAAGTCGTCGCGTCTCGGCCGAAACGCCCAAACGTTAACAGCAGCACATATTGTACCTAAAGAAAAATGAAGATAAAAGTAATCTGAAATTATCGAATAAGACTTCGTCGTTCAGCTGGACTCGTGCGTGGCTCCACCGAAAAAAAGAGAACAAAAAACAAAAGAAAAATCGCAACTGTCGTGGATTTCTCACCGTATTTGACCCGTCAATGCACTCGATGAGATACGAAAAAAATCAGGCAATCCTCCACTCTCTCTTCAAACGCCTAAATTCTCGTCTCAACATACAGACGGTCGGTCACTATCTCTCTCTCACTCTCGAGTAGACGACGCACGGAAGCGACAGAGCCGACTGCGAAATTGCAAATGATCTAATTATATTGAACTGAATTAGTTGTAGGCCTAAACTCGAATTACTCCGTGGTTTTTTTATGCTGCATATCGCATTTATACGAAAAAGAAGAAAAAAAAATCGCCGTAAAATTAAAAGGAAAAAGAAAAAAAAACGATTGAAAAAACTTGCGCAAATAATCCGTCTTCTTCTGATCTTAGATTTTTTGACTCCGAGGTTTTTAACAAATGGCATAATATATTGAATATTAGGGTGACTGAAGAAACTGCTTCGTTTTTTTTTTGTTTGAGCTGCTCAACGAGATTTTTTTTACCATTGTTGCGAAAGACAGGTTTACGCAAGTGAATAACGTCATTTTTGGTATTTTCGCAGTCTTGAAACAATCAATATAATGCACAAAAGAATTTTCTGCTTATATACATAAAAATGTTGCGAAAATATCGAGAATCACATTTTCGCGAATTTCAATGATAAATAATATTTGTGAAGGTTATTGCGAACCTGTTTTTCTGTGATAAAAACTAAAATATCGATAAGCATCGCATACGAAAAAAATAATATTTTTATCACCCTAATGGAATATTCACCGATTCTCTTATATCGCACGCACACGTTAAGCTCTTTGGGCGCGTCTGTTTAGCCGTACGCAACCGAACTGTTGGAATGGAAGCTCTCGATTTCCATTGTTAATATGCCATATTAAAGATTACGAATATATAGAATCCCTCCATTCTAGTAGTGAATAAATTGCGTTTTATTGAGAAAAAAATTGAACAGCAAATGAAACAAGGAAAGAAGGAAAAAGAATGAATTTTTATGAAAACACCAATTATTAAAAATGCTGTACAGATGATTAAAGATACGATAGAGCGCGAGAGAAAGATAGCAAAGAAAGAGAGTAATGTTATTAATTATTGAATAGAATGAAAATTTTAAGCTTCTCCTCTATTGATGTACAGTGTACAGAATTCTCTATTTCCATGTTGTAGACTATAGATCTAATTGAAAAATTTTGTTTTCTCTTTTGTTTCTTCTCCTTCCTGCCCTCGAGACACTTCTATTTTATATAGACTTAACGATTATGATAACTCTATAAATATACTAAAACTACGATAAATCTTTGTAGACAAATATCAAAGTGTACAGGTAGTCGCGAGAAGATTAATCCAAAGCAGTCCAAGAACCTCGGACGGGCGGACTGCTCGTAGTCGTTGGAATTATACAACTTAACAAACAAACAAAAAACACATATCTGTCGGGAGGCGCCTGAGAAGCATTCAATCGCTCGAAAGTTCAATAAACAACAAAAAAATAACGTTTTGTGGTCCAAAAAACGCGTTTTTTTACTGTCGATGAAACTTTTTAACTTCGCGCGAGAGTTATTCCCTTTTTTTCGTATTAAACTCTGACTCGTAATCTTGGCACAATCGTTGAGGTGGTGCTCCGAAATTTGCTGGCAAAAAAGCGGGCATTTTTTTTCAGGCAACACAAAGTTGGTGGAAAAAAATCTTAGAGGAAATTGTAGAAGTTTTTGAAAGATCTAAATACACACACTGCATTTTTTTGTACTTGTATTTGACAGTTTTTTTTTACATATTGTTGCAAACAATCAATCACATGAGATTTTAAATGATTCTTCTTTGCCGGTAAAAAAATGTAACGCTTTTTCGTCTGTAAATAGTGGGGTCCTCATAAAACAAGCTTTTTCTGATTAATGAAGAAAGAGAAACGTAAAATAAATGCATGGGAAAATTGCAATTCACCAATTCCAACTACTATACTAACGCACACGCTCGTTGACGCGATTCTTTCATTGAGAATAACGGAGCATACAACTACCTACGTGCTTGTACTATAACAAAAAAAGCGAGTAAAGGAATTATATCGACGATAAAGCTCTTTCGAAGCGCAGATGATTATGGTAATTCTACTTATGAACGGTATTATTTATATTAAATATATATTGTATTAATAATTTAATAACGATTTTGTATATCCTTTTGTTGTGTTCACCAAGTAACTATTGTTATTTCGTAGTAGAAAATCCTTAGTATAGATCGTGCCTTAAAAATAAACAACAAGACCGTCGAGGACCCTAAAAAAAAATGAAAAAAATATTTAATGTTTTTTTTTCTTTCGTCTCATGTTTGGCGAGTGAGATGTAAAACTCGGCGATATACACGGTGCGTGTATTTTAATATTGTACATACCATTTTTTCTCGTCTCTGCAATAAACGATGTGTCCTCTCATGTAATATTACATCACGGTATATGAACATTTATTTTTATCCATCTTACGATCCCCCTATGTCTAAGACAACTTTAAGGTGAGTATAAATTAAGTTCAGATTCGCCCAAAAAAATTCAGAATCAATTTTTGAGCAAAACAAGTCTCAAAGTAGAACCTTGCAAATTGCTTCCTCAGGATTTTACACTGTTAACGAAGCTACATCTATGAGGAAGTACGTTGATGGATTTTTGCTTTCTAAAGGTTTTCGGTCTGGCGGCCAGATCTACGATTTCTGAAAAACTGTTCGAATTTTTTTTTTGTTCTAAATCAGCCAAAAATGAACAATCTTGAAGGTTTTTTTTTCTCTCGTCCAGAAATAAATTTCCATCTCACTTTATTCCACATATTTTACAAGTAACATTTACAAGTAACTTTATTCCACATTTTATACAAGTAACATTGAATGTTTCCTTTCTTTCAGGCCTTCGACATCAGAGGCTGAAAAAGAGTAGTCGATGCAGCGCAGTCGTTCACGAGGACCGTTGAAGACTCGGTTTCCACTTCGTCTCGGCAGAGTCGCGGCTGGCAATGACCAGGGCGACGAAGACACCAGCAGTTTGGGTTTGCTGCTGCTGCTGCTGCTGTTTCTGCCTTGGCCCTGGCACACAGAGTAGCTGTTCTCCCACTCGAAGCTACGCTCGGTCGTAGCGCGCGTCTTCGAGGAGCCTCAGTAGCCACCGAATAAATCTCGCGGGTGCATCACTCGCGTCGGCGTGCGACAAATAAAAAAAAAAGAAAAAAATAAAAACAAACAAACAAACACGACGAACAATCGGGGATAAATAGACTAAAATGTCGGGGGACGTACAGCCGAGAAAGCGAAAGGATAAGAGACGCAAAAAAGGTGAGAGACGCGCCGTTAATTCGCTCGACCAAAATTTCGTAACGCTCTCCGGTCCCTCGCGCGGCGAAAGATATTTTTAGCGATACTTCTTCCGTCTCTCTCACCTCGCATTTTTTTTTTTTTTTCGTCTCTTCGCGACAGGAAAAATCACCGTACCGCGACTTGTCACTTCCATGTTCGTATCTTCTTTTTTTTTTCGATGTCACGAGAAAAAAGAAAAAATGCTCCGCCAATTATCGCGCATCCGCGGTATCTATCGGTCCTGGCGACGAGAGTGCCCGCGAATTATTATTCTATATTTATTTTTTCTATAAAAAGACGACTCGTGCGCGCTTCACTCGCGTCGCGGCGCCGAGGAAGAAGAAATATCTCGTCGACGAGTTTGCGTCTCGACGAAAATGTACTTTCGTTGTATTTCTTAAGATTATTAATTTTTTTTTCGAATTTTATCGTCGACTCGCAGCTACTTAAAATTATAGTGAATCACAATCGCAATTAGTTGCTGCACTCATTATGCAAAATTTCTTTTATTTATTTTTTGCTGTATTTTTCCTCTAAACGAATTTTTACTCTAATCGGGAGAATCGGGGAAATCGGGGGAATCCAGGGGAGAAAATGTGGGCTCTGTAGCGTTAGACCGAGAGGGAACTAACATTGGTACACGAAAATAGATTTAAACGGTATGACCCACTCCAAAAGCATTTATCTCAGAAATTATCACTATGAACATTTTTAGCCGACGGGGATTACCATATCCAAAGGATACGCGGTGCGAGTTTCGGTATGCGATTGTTTCATCCTGTGACGTATATAATTTTCCCTAAAAAAAATCATATACATACATATATTTCAATTATTTATTTGTCACCTCTCGATCAGTCCTGTGTTCGATGCTTGATCGGCGCGTTATCGCGTTCGAAGCCACCTGACGCCATTTTTATTTTCTTCAATTTCATTTGTTTTTCGCGGCTTCGATCAGATGAGGACGACGCGGGGACTCCACCGCCGAGCCTCGTGAATCCGTCGTCCGAGCACTCGACCGACAACCTGACCATCCACGTGCACAAGGAAGGTGGAACGGGAGGTCACTGGTGCGCCAGAATAATATTCTTCGCTCTCTTCACCGTTCTCATTGGCCTCGTCGGTGTTATCATCTTCGAACACCGCGGCAGTACCGATGGTGAGTGATAACAGAAAAAAATGACAAAAAACAGATCGACGAAGCTTCGATTCCAATAAATTAGGAAATTTGCAATCACAGCACCTTGATTTCTTCTCTGTCATTATGGGATAAATATATTTCCACGCAGGAAGCTATGAATTTTCTATCCATAAATAATAAAGAAGAATTAAGCTGAAGTTTTATTCGTGTAGATTTATTTTCAAAAGGCTGCACATCTTTAATCATAAATTTATTTCTTCCCAGTTGACACACCAGTCGCGTCGTCACGATGGGCAGCGATATTCGACGGTTGGGTGGACGACATTCTGCCCCAACACGACGACGAGCCTCACGACGACGTGAACGCCAGCGAGGAGGGCGATGAGCACGAAGAGGAAGAAACGGAGGAAGATGACGAGCACGGCGACCACGACGAAGATGAAGAAGAAGAAGAAACTGAGGAAGATCAGCATTCGGAAGAAGTGGCAGAAAAAGATAGTGCGGAGGGTGACCAGGAAGATGATGAAGGGATAGGATCCGAAGAAGGAGAAGAAGAGGAAGAGGAAGAAGAAGAAGAAGAGGAGGAGGAAGATGGAGCCGATGGCAGCGAAGCTGACGAGGGCGATGATGACCAACAGACGTCTGTCGAGGAAGAAATTATTAGCCGACGAAATGGTACACATTATTTTTCATTTAAGACTCCCCACGTGCAAAATGAATATACAGATGATTTTTGCGCACTCGATTGACGCTAGTTGCACGGTTTATGTCGCAAATTCTATTCTTAAGATATTTATATATCTGGAAATATAAATATAGAGAATATAAATGAAATACAATACGTTTTGGCTCAGGTAAATTCACGAGTCACCTTAATTTCAAGATTTCCTTTTCGACGTAGATATTAACATTGAATTACATTTTTTGAAAGTATTTATTTGAATGTCAAATTGATTAATGGAAATTACTTTGAAGCTCACAAGGTCACCAGAAGCGTAGCTGAAGAGAACGAGGACGATGACGACGCCGAGGACAAGAGCGACGAGGGTTACGACGAGCAGGATTTCGAGGAAGAAAACGACGACAACGAAGCACTTGACGAGCTAGACGAAGGCAGCGAGGAAGACAACGAAGATGCTCGCAGCGGAGAAGAAGCGGGGGAGGAAGAGGAGGAAGCGGCGGAAGAAGAAGAGGAGGAGGAAGAAGAAGCGAAGAACGTGTCGGAAGACGATCTCGACGTCAGCATAGAGGGCGTTGTCAGAGCTTCGGACGAACGCGACGACGACGACGCGTCGCAGGAGTTCTTCAGCATTCCCGGAGTCGGTGAAATCGACAACGACAGCGCTGAGCCACTTGAGGAAGTAAGTCAACGTTTTGTGGTCACTAAAGTAAAATAAAAAACTAAAAAGCATCAAATTTGTATGCATCAAGTAACGTATCGAATAATGAATCGAATACACATTTTTGTCTATTCATTCTATTTATCGATATATTGATAATATTTTTTAAATCGGCGACATTTCGTTTTTTTTTTAAATCGCGTTGATAAAATCGACTGAAAAGAATTTAATGGAAAAACGAAATCAATAGAAACGTATCGGTTCTCCTCCGCAGATTGAGGACGGTGAGCTCGAGGAGGTCGTGAACGACCTCGAGATCGAGCCGGACGAGGAGGAGATCGAGGAGGAATCTGCGAGCGGTGAGTTTCACGGTAAAATAAGCGCGAGAATTTCGTAGGAATTTGTATCAATGGTCCTCCATGCTCTCTCAGTCAGCGTAGGAAAAAAAACATAGAATAATTACTAAAAATCAAGAAAATGGAAACAATAAAATATATATATCGAATGTATCGAGAAGCGAAAAATTCTCAGCACACAGACACCTAAACTTGAATATTTGTTCTGCAAGATGTTGAGTCTATTCCGAGGTATAAAGAATGTGATGTGGATTGCAGTGGCAGTGAAGTTCGGCGTCGGGGTCGCGCTAATCGTCGCGGCGCATTTTGTACTCGTTAGACGATGGAACAATGGTAAATCGCAACGCTCATCAGTACAGTATTCTTCTCTCTTGCGCACGTTGTCACCACTGAGCTACCTAGTCTTTTTTAAATATTTCATCTTCTCTTCCTCGTTGTTGATTAATCGTAGCCAGGACGGAGTGTTTCTTCCTTGGCCTTAACAGCCGCAATGTCATTGTTAACGTCATCGTTTTGCTCAACTCGAATCTCTGTTGTGTAACTTGCTCAGTGCGCTTGAGTGAATAATATTCGTGGCATGCTGTATGTGATCGTCGTTGACTAACCGAGAGTTTTCACGTTTTTTTCATCCTCGCGAAGTCGAACGAAGGTAAGTGAGAATTATTTTAGTGAAATTAATTATTTTTTCTCCTAGCTGCACTTAATTATTTTCAAGGAAATACGTACATTAATTTTTGTGCAACATGTGATAGAATTTAATTTGATGTACATTTAATTTCTGTTAAATGAGTTAAATTTTTATTTTATTGACAATAAAATTCCCCGGCAAAAATGATCGTTGTCTTGATCTCTGAATTCTCTGTAACCGCAGTCGAAGCCGAGCTCGCCGGAACCTACAGCGACGAGGTGCTTGATCTGTCGCGTCGAAATACGATTGTGCCGCCGGTGAGCACAAAGGACCTGGTGGCCTCGACGGATGACGGTCCGGAGGTGATTCGCGACGAGAAGGTGGTCGAGAGCTACGAGGAACTGCGGGTCAAGTACCGAGGCCTCGAGCTGGATACTCCGGAGGTGGCGAACGTGAAGAAGACCCTCGGCCAGCTCGAGAATCTGCAACTGAAGAACGTGTCGTCGACCCAGCAGAGAGTTCCCGAAGGTGCTTGAAAAAAAAAAAAAAAAGTCAACAAATTAATTCACATTTTTTTTTTCAATGAAAAAAAAAATCACTTTGTGATTCAGATAAGCGAGTTCTGCTGAAGAGCGACGCGACGAGCTCGGAGCGAGAGACCGAGGAAGAAATCGAAGAGATGCAGACGTCGGAGAGCGAGCGACTCTCAGCGACGGAGCCGGAGGAAGACGAGGAGGAGGAAGACGTGAGCGAGGAGGAGGAGGAAGAGGCCGAGGACGTGGACGATAGCGAGTTGGTGGCGAAACTGGAGGCCAAGTACGGAAAGCTACCGACGCCGACGGAGAGCGAGGAGGAAGAGGAGGACGAGGACTACGACGAGGAAGAGGAGGAAGAGGACGACGAAGAGGAGCCCGAAGAGGACGAAGAGATTCAAGGATGGAAACGTAAATAATCGACAGCTCGTACACAAATAAATGCTCCATAGAAATTTATATCACATCGTATCGACCTATATTTTTAACTATGAAAAAAAAAGAAAAAAAAAATACAATTAACAACAAAAAAACGAGTCTTTTTCGCAGTCATTATCGGTGTCGCGGAGAAAAAATGAGCACGGAGGATCTTGATAAGAATTTGTCATCGTTTCATTATTATTAGTGTCTGTTTAAGGATTTTGTTTTGACGGTAGATTTTTATTATCTTTTTAGGCTTCATGTGTACCATGGTGTCGTTATTATTATTGAAAGTTGGTCAAATATTTTCGTAAGCAGGTGTAAAGGCCCCGAAGGGACCGCATTCCGAGGCTGCGGGGGCGTCGCACCAGCAGCAACAGCGCCAGGAAGCGACGAGGAAGGAGGCGCCGAAGGAAGCCCCGAAGACCCGGCAAGGCGGTGGCAGTACCGGCGGTCCACGAGATCACGACTACGCGAACGACTCGAGCGTGGACGAGGTGTCGATTCAGGAGGGGATTAACAATTGGTTGTCCAAGGTACGACGATTTTTTTTTTCTAACTCTAATAATTGTGACCTCCAAAAATGCATCACATTCGTATTAATTTTAATATAAGTTTTCCGAATATTGACTAAATTCCGTTTTCCATTATTCTCATGTTTTCAGGAACTCGATAACTGACTCTCAGGGTTCCGGAAATTGCAATTTCCAGTCGCTCGCGCTTAACCGCGCGCTCACCGAGCTCACGAGGAGCGAACGTGTCGGAGTTCCTACGACGGAATTTTGTGCATAGCTAATTTTACGTTCGCCAATTTTATGTATGTTTTTGATTACCTCGATGATATCCTCACGCTAGTCATGTAATTGTTACTTATTGTTATTGACAAGAAAACAAAAGCGATGAAATCGCACTGAAGATTGTGAAGATGTCCTACGGTGAAAAGTGTTATCGGTAACTATTTATGGAAAGTTCTACTATCGCCCTTAAGTTATTTTAATTATTACCGAAAAAAAAAGAAAATAACTTTGTTTATATGCGTATAAGAAAAAAATGAGAGAATGAGAATTTTGAGATTATGGGGCCTGAATAAACGAAGGGGAGGCCGTTAGAACGAAGTATTTCGAGTTTTTTAAATTCCTTTCCGATCGTTGTTTTTTCAGCCTAATATTGTCAGACGTGGTCATTCGAAAGTACAACCTTCAAATCTGTAGATCTCGTAATTTATTTCTCAAATTCTTTTACAATTATCAATTACGCATTCTTAGATTACTTTGACACGGCGAAGAGTTCATAGCCCGCCGTATTTTCTACAAAAACAAAAACGAAACGAAAGAAACAGTCCCAAAATCTGTTTCCATCCATGCATCCGATTACGAACATCAGTTCGCGTCGCCTTAGCTGGGAACTATGTACAATAGGCTGGCGTGCGCGCGTCAACGCTCTGAGTCGCGATCGGCGCGTTCGAGAGCCACGAGCGCCGAGGAAATCGAGAGAACGAAAGGTAAAACGAAAATCAACGCGAGTTACGAGTTAATCATTATTGCTCTGGCAAATTCGACTCGAGGAACGAACGCGTATCACAAGACAAAGTCGTGGAGCTTTATACGCAGACTGATAGTGATGTAGAGCCGAGGCTGTAATAAAAAATTGTAAATATCGACTGTTTATCTTACGAGCGACGAAAATTCAGTATTTGTGCTTGTGTCTGTGTTTGCGCGGGGTTGGCGAGGGTGGACTGCTGGCTCTGTGTTTGGCGGAACTTCGGGCTGGCGGCGGCGGCGGCGACAGCGATGGCGAACGCGCTCGCCTCTTGCGGTCGACGCGATCGACGCGCTCGCCGCGGTCGCTGCCCGGCGACGAGCGTCGCGACAATCTCGATGACGAGGAAAACACCGGCGAGGGCGTGCGACGAATTCGCGGCGGCGAGGGCGTCATCGGTGCTCGCTTTTTGTGCGGCGATCTCGAGCGACGTTTGCTGCGGGGCGATCGACTGCGGGATCTGAATGAGAAAATTATACACAATTTAAAATAAATAAAAAATAAAAAAAATTAAGGAAAATTAAAATCATTTTTAACTAGAAAGAGTGAAATTTAGAAACAAACCTATATCTGTTGATACTTTTCGAGGGCGAAGCAGGAGAAGTGCGTCGTCTGTCGCGGTAATGGCTTCCTGGAGATCCGGGCGTCATGCTGCGCTTCTTTTCTCTCCGTCGTTCGTCGTCGCGATCTTCGCCCTTCATATCTCTGTCGCTCTGTAAGGCATACTGAAAAGAAAAAAAACACACACACAGCCATAAGTATAATTATTTTCCATTTTGTTTCGAATCAGTATAACTTTTTAAATCATTACTGTGACTCATTAGATAAATTTGTTTACTTTTCTGATTAGTTTCTTTCTGTAGTGTTCAACTTGTCCCTGTATCGTCATTCCGGTCTTCAGGGTCCTTCGGCCACTCTCGAGTTCGTCCTGATACTGCATAGTCTTGACCTCGATCTCGCGCAGTCTGTTGCGTCTCTCCTCGTTGTAATCCCGACTCGTGGAGTCCATACTCGCGTCTTGCGAATTCGAGTCCTCGTTTTGCTCGAGTTCCTCCCACTTGCTCGTCGTCATCGCCTGGGCCTCCACCTGATCCGGATCCACGGTTTCCCATCGCGAAGGCACGAAGCCCGCGGGCATCACTGGCTTCTTGTCCTCGTCCCGACCTCGAGAATTCGTGCGATCATCGTCATCCATCGGAATTCCGTCTATGTCGTCGTCCACTGAGAAACACGAATTATCATTTTGTATATTAAGTATTCGATCATCTTCGAATACTTACTATATCATAAAAAAAAAACAATACAATAACAAAATTGATATGTTAGCAATGTTATGGTTATTGTGAATGAATTAGTGGTCGTATCATGATTTTTACTTGGTACACCGTCGATGTCGTCGTAATTGGTGGCAGGTTGAGGCGTGAGTCCCATTTTCATAGCGCCTTTGAGAAGAGCTGCACCATCCAGCGGAACTCCATCGAGATCCTCGCCACCGTCACCATCCGCGTCCGACAATGGAGCACCATCGATGTCTTCGTCGTTCTCCGGCTCAGGTTCGTCAACCTTGGGTCAGAAAGAAAGTGAATCAGCCTCTTGCGGTGCCCTCCGCCACGCGTGCATCTCTATTTTTTTCTCGACACCAACCATCGCCAGACCCAGGAAAGTATTTTGCAGTCGAACCAAAAATTCCCTCGGATACACAGCCCAATCTTCCCAAGCTCGGAACATTCGCATAACGCGAACTTTGAAGCCCTCGGCTTTGAGTCGGCTGTCGAACTGTTTGTATGCTAAGTGAACTTCGTTGAAAATTTCGAGAAGTCGGCATTCGAATCTGTAGTTTTCAAAAAATATCGTTACGTACACATAAAGATTAAGTATTTCAGTTTTGGAATAATTATTTTTAAATATAAATATTTACGCTTTTCTGTAGATTGTAGCATTCGTGACTTTCACCCCACAATTGTGAAGAATGTCGGATATCAGGTACAATCGCGCGATTTTCTTGTTCGCCGGTGTTTGCAAAATCGCCAGAGATTCCCCGATGCAGTCGCATATCTCCTCCGCTGCTTCGGCGTGCTCGATGCAAAACACCATCGCTTCGGCAACCCGTATTCGCTCCGGTGAAATATTCCGCAGTAAATCTTCCAGTCTATCCCTCTGACTGCAAATCGTATAAAGATTCATTGAATTTTAAACCACAAATAATTAATAACCCAGAGTCAAGCTATTGTATTTTTTGGTTTATGTCGAATGCAATTGGACTTTTTACTTCACCTATTTGACAAACTGCCCCTTCGCGGCTCCTGTCGTTCCTCCATCTCGATCAACTCGTCTGGCATTCCCTGAGTCCAGGGATTCACCGGTGGTGGCCTCCAGACACTTCCGCCTTTGAACATCCTAAATTCATCCGTGTGCCACTCCTTCTGTACGTCTCCTTGCAGTATCGAATATAATTTCCACCGATAATAAGTGTGTGCAGGTGAATAATTTTCGAATAAGAATCTGAAACACAAAAAAAAATATGAAGATTGTAATGTGCATGAAATACAGAGAATAAATCGTCCAACACCGCATCAAATGACAACTAAAGAAAAATCGAAAAAATCTAAAGGCAGCTCACCTAAACATCGGGTTGTTCAGCTCTCTGTTCATTATCATGGCCTCAAACATCGGGCCTTCCCGGATGACAAATTCCACCATTCTATGTATCAACATGACTAAGTTCCTATAACGCACAACATCATTAAAGGCTTGATAGTTCGTGGATGAAATTCGATGCGTTGCTTTGCACTGGACAACGGAAGGCAGCAGCATCGGTAGAGAAGGTCGACGCGGTTGAGATGCTTTGCTTTCATTTTTTTTTTTTTTTTTTTCATTTTTTTTCTACTCTTTTCATTCATTTTTTCTTACAGCATTGCATACTTACAGAGAATCTTTTACTTTTTTTTAGTTTATTAACTAAAAAATCAACAAATACCTTTCCGTTGGAATAACCACTTTGACAACTGCGTTCTGCAAAATCTGTGAAGGTCCCAGTCACATCACAGAGTTCGTGTTTCACAAACACACGTGGGGGGGTAGGTAGATAGAGTTTGTTTGTGTGCCAGGCCCCAACATGCCCCAACGGACGCCAACAAGTCATTACAACAACAATTTTTAAACGTGGATTAGATTTGTCATTTGACGATCATTCGGGGGATTATTACGGGAGTTTTCATTTTGTTTTGGCTTTTCTTTTTAAACATTTTTTTTTTCACGACCCGCTGTTCCACCGCTCTTGAATCTTCGCCTTTAATGATTTGCAGCGTGCCGATCGGCCACTCGCACTTACCGAAAAGTTATGCATTCGTTGCTGAATGTACAACGCGTTTGCAACGCCTTTTACAGCGGGTCTCCATAAACCTTTCTTTCATTGTTTTTATTCGTTTGTTTCTTTTTTTTAATTATTATCATTGAAAATCTAGTCTCATTCTCGTAAATGATAAAAATCGTTCCATCTCTCGGTTTATTCTAACAGAAGAGAACAACTTTACCTTTTCAAAGTTTTCCTTTTCCTGGGGGTCCGCGCTCTGGAGGTTGCGGATACGTGGTATCTGAGATTATGTTTCAAAAACGTGGTTATACGGTTCAATGAGGTACGAGTTGAAAAAAAAAAAGCATAATTATGTTCATGAGATTATTATTTATGTTATGAAGGACTCTTTCGTTTCTCATTCTTTCCGGCGTCTCGAGGTGCGTGGGCATCTCGCGAGGAAACATCGAGGCGCAATTACTTTGCGCCTTACGCACAGCTTTCACTCTTTCGTTTTTTTTTTTTCTCTAACAACTATTTTACGAACTTAACAGTTAGAACGGATTTGCGTCAGGATTGAAACAACAGGTTCAGCGCTAACTTTTGGTTTATAATAAAGCATCACGAAAAATTGATATAGAAATGTGAAGTGAAAGTAACACAAATAATTTCAACTTGTTTTTTAAACTCACGTCAGTCAGCGTCACGCGTATTTGTCAGCTAAACGATTTTTCATTCAATAAAATGTTTGACGCTGAACCTGTCGGCGATTTTTTGTTTGATCTGAGACGGGAATTAGCTCGCATCGTGACAAACAACAGTCAACAATTTTTCTTGTCTTTTTTTTTCTTTTGTTTTCATCACGTGTTAAAGCATCGTGCGAGGGTTTCAATGTTAATTATAGTAATAATAAAAAACGAAATTCGATTAGAGACGTGATTGAGCATTTTATTAATAACGCGCCTAGACTCTGTTGTCGATTTTTTCTCTCTCTCGTTTATTTCTCTCTTTTCGTTTGTCTGGATCGTTTTTTCTTTTTTGTTTTGTGTGTATACCTTATGTCTGTCGCGACGATGGGGCTGAGCGTTGAACGGAAGTCCCGAGGGTGGTGGCGGCTGCGTTATCTCCATGAGAGCTGGAGGTATGTAAATCGGATAGGGCGGTATCGGAACGCTCTTTCCCCATCCCAGTTTCATCTCGTACTGCATTATATCGCGGCCTATTTTTATTGAGAAAGGAATCGTGAGATTTATATGCTTTGCCGATAAATTCAATAATTCGACTATTAAGCTCACCATTCAAATTCTTCAGTGCGCGCTCCCCATCTTTTCTGCTCATAAACGCAACAAAGCCGCAATTTCGTTGCCGGGCCTTTTCCTCGTCGCTGCGAGGCCACATGATTTTTATACTAGCGAGGGGGCCATATTTACCGAATATTTCCATCAATTGTTGCTCCGTTATCTATTGAATTGCAACAATTACTTTATGATCTACATTTTTGCGTCACAGGTTTTTTTGAGAAAAAACTTGCCTTTGGATTCAAATTTCCTAGGTAAAGATTCGTGGTGTTGGGATCACCGTTGTCGAAGGAACCGTCTACAAACAACGATTTATCGATATTTGACCCTAAACGACGAAATTTTGATTTACGCACTTATTTTTATTTCAAGTTTTTGTAAAGTCAAGTGGAACGAAGGTTAAAAACACGTCGCATAGGAGTCGGGAAATAAATGATTTACCCTCGTATATAAGGGCGAGGAGACGGGGATCGTCGATGCAGGATCGGATGTTTGCTTTTCGGGGATCTGGATACGAGATGTAAATACCTGACAAACGTGATTATGAAGATATAAGAAAATTTCTATGGGATACCAATTGGAAAAGCCAAATGAGGATTAGGACGAGTTCGTTGGAGCCGCGAGTGTGCCGTATGCAGTGTAGAACTAAAGTCGGACGAAAATTAAGAAAAAATGTTCTAGCTTCGTTAAATCGTGACTTACCCTCGACGGATTTCATCGCCGCTAGCATAGGGTCCTCGGACTGAGTGGATATAACCGTTTTCACGGCACCCTTGTACTTATGCCTCTCCTCACGCTCCTCCTGTATCATCTTCAACTCCTCCTTGAACAGCTCGAGATTGCTCTTCTTTTTTTCACCCTCCTTTTTCTTCTTCCCGAGCCTGTCGAGTTTACGATCATTCGAGCCGAGCAGCTTCGCATATTCTTGAGCCTGTTCGGCCGACGATCTGCTGTCCACCATCTCCGATATTTTTGACTGTGGCTTGTACAACTTGCCTTTTTCTCTGGTATCTTCCTCTGTTAACAGACGTTCGTTCTTTTATCAATATTTTCTCACACTTTCCACTTCTATTGTATTTCAATAGTGATACAATGGTACATTAAACATTGAGAATACAAAATCAAGAGAATTGTAAGTCAACTCACGTCGCTTGCCAGCATCATAAGTTCCAGCCTTCACCCAAACTTTACTGGTTGTCTTATTGGGCGTCTCCTGGAAGGTAGCTACGAATTCCTCGAAAGCCTTGAAGCAAAATAAAGAAATGCATATTATATAAAATAGTTCCTGATGCTTTGTCTCGGCATACATCATAAAGAATAATCTAATTTACCTGAGCAGCTGCCTGCTCCTGTTCCTTCTTCCGCTGCTCCTCCAGCTCTTTTTTACTATGAGGCCGCTTCCCCATTGTGCCGATGGAGAAAGCCTTGAGCTTTTGCTCCGCGATTTGCTACAAATAAGTTTAGATGCTTCAAATTGTCAAATAATTTCATGCATACACAATATTAAATATTATAACAATTCTCGTTAGCATGAATTACACAGATTTGCAATCGAAATGAACTCAGCATGCAACCTATGGCTTAACGTACAGCTAGCCACAAGAGACAGAAATAACCAGCAGTTTTGATGACATTTATTTTATTAACAATTTTTTTAGCATAAATTCGTGAAAGCGTTATATTAACACTAAACAGAGCAGACGTAAAAAAAAAATTGAAAAGAAAAAAAAAATCGTTCGGCAACGTTTAATACCAAGAAACCGTAGCGATTCACAGAATAGACGGGAAATGCAGTTAAACGCAATTTGTCAAGATAAGAGACGGTATAACAATAAATTAAACGTACCTTCAGTATCGCCTTTTCCGCCATCTCTAAAGCTACAAAACTTAACCTAGTATCGTCGCATCCGTGCGCGAAAAGGCGTCTGTCACGCGAGAACTACAGTCTCGAATCACCACCGAAAGTAACGAGCATTTGGCGATTTTGATCGACGACTCCGCTGGTCGCAAAATCGTGCACGTTTGACGCAAGTTTTATTCCGAATAGTTTATACTTAGGAGTAAATCCGACTTCTCTCGGATTCGGCTATTGAGCGCGAAGTTGGCTGCTAATGCAGCAGCAAAGGTATCGATATACACCCGACGAACAACTTCAGGTATTCAAATCGAGAATTCGAAATTGTGTTAACATTTCTTTATTTAATAAAATTACGAAGAAGACTATAACGTTATTACTAAATATATCAGTGACAGATTACGCGATTTTTTCTTCAGAGCTGCGCGGTTTCTGACGCACTTAAATGCAACTTGCATGCACTTGAATCGTTTCCGCAGACAGCTTCTCATTATGCCAGATGCCGGCGCTGCAAAGCGCGCAGGCTTCAGTCCTATGACGCGAACGGTAAATTACCGCTTCAAAAACCTGATATTGATCCAGTCAAATAACTACAGCCACTCAAATTGATTCAGTTAAAAATGAACGCGTCAGTTATCGATACATACAATATAATTGTTCACAAAATATTCTTGTGCACCTCTATTATCCCCCAACTTCCGTGTGTCGGCGAAGTTGACATATTCATGCATTCGCTCGAATTTTGATTTTAAACTTTGAGGTTAGGCTAAATAGCTACCGGTGTGTGAAAGAGACAGCGCCATGGTAATCGCGCGAATGTGACAGAGAACACTGCGAATCACGTGGTACATCGTCTCCCATTTAACCGGCAAGGTAATCAGCCACCTTACCGACGGAAGCCCTAACCTATCGGCTCGCAACTTTCGCGCGACGTGCGGCAAACTTCGCGCGAGCTGCGCGCGCATCGTCCGCGCAGCGTTTGGTGGGGGGGCCCGAGGGAAACATGGCGAATGTTTTGTTTGTGTGGAAAGATGGTTATGCCGTGCGGTAATGTTTCGACTAAACACAGTTTGTAGTGCGTTAATTCACGCGTTTCCGCGAATGTCCGAGTCGAACGGGCGCGCGTGCGAGCGGCAGCCGTGATAGAAATCGGAAAGGACTGTTTCGCGACTGAGCGATGAACGCCACGAGCCTGTACGTGTCGACGTGTCGACTGGTCCTCCAAGCCGACGTCGAGGATCCGAACTCCTGGACGGATCTCTACAGGCTCGTTCCCTATCTGCGTCAGAGTCTGAGCTGCACCGTGTGTTCGAATCTGCTGATCGAACCGCACACGCCGACCGAAACGAATTGTCAGCATCACGTGTGTCGCGGCTGTCGGGGCGGCCGCAAAAAGCTCAAACCTTCGTGCGGCTGGTGCAAGGACTACGACAAGTACGTCGAGAACGTGCAGCTTCGAATACTCCTGCAGTGCTACAAGAAGCTCTGCGAATATCTCACCAGCACCGCCATATACCGTAACCTCATCCTCTCCGTTGCCTCCAATTCCACCAACAACGGAGCCGCCAACATGGGCGCCACGAGCCTGATGGAACTCATCCAGGAGGGTGCCGGCTTCAAGGACGAGTTCAAATGCACCGCCGGACTGTCCAAGTCCGCTTACAGCATTCTGCCCTGCGTCTACACAAGCACGACGTCCACTCAGACGCAGGGAAACAGCGTGCAGAGCGTGGAAAGCTTGCCGCAGACAGTAGCTGGTATTTATGGGTTATCTGGATGTTTTCGGATGCGGCAGTGGAAGCAGAGCTTGCGACTTGCTTGACAATGGAACACGAAGCAATTATTGTCATCATTAGTTTCTCTTTGCTAGAATAAGAAAAGAAATAGAATTAGTTGTTCCTAAAAAGTTAATGAAGAATTATTGAAAAAAACTGAACATGCGCCTTAATGATTATCTAAATTTATACTCTTTATTGTTATTAGCAGACTCGCCAGCAATAAGGACAGTGTCAAACGGATCGTCGATATACTCAGTGATGTATGCCGGTTCCGGTAACAAAATAACGATTAAAAGAAAAGCAGCGACAACCGTGGACGACACGGACTTGGCGCATCAGGAGATCGATGTGTCCGCGAGAGGAGCCGTTGGAGGGGTAAAATGCATTCCGTCTTCCCAACTTACATATGGGACTTCTTCTCAGAAAAAATCTTCGAAAGGCAGCAAAGTAATTTTCAAAACAGATCCATCAATTTTCATATTACCTTGTATGGAGAATTCCATAACATCGACACCATTAATTACCTGCCTTAGATTAATATTCTTGAGATTAATCACTCCCCAAAGTTTCACCGAAGCACATTAAACAATCGTTGTTTCTTATCATTCACAAACCATGCAGACTTCAAAACAAATATTTGGCATAATGTTTTATTTTTTCACTCGAGATGATTAGAAACTCTTTGCAAAACGTGAAGCATGAGATCTGTTTGAGAAGAAACAGTTCGATTTCCTCTGTTATCGTTTTAGTCCTGGTACTTGAATAGAACTAACAAGTTCCTATTTGGAGCTTCAAATATTCACGAGCTTTACCCTGACGCACTAATCACACTTTTTATCATCAATATTAATATCATTAATATTCTTTGTCTTTCCGCAATAGTCCCGTAATACAGATTAATGTAGATTACACATAACGCAAGTTGATGCACGTATGAAACTAAAATTACGCATAACGTAATAATGTAATTTCCAAGTTTTAGCACATTAATCTACATTTATCTGTTCGGATTTTTCTCTAATTCGTCGTCAGTACAAGTAATCATGTAATTTATGCGAATTTTTAATAACAGTCCTCGGGAAGCTTCAAGAAGCCGAGATCAAGTTCTACGAGGAGTAAGAGAAAAGGATGCAGATGCGGGAACGCTACGGCGATACCCGGAAAACTAACTTGTTGCGGGCAGCGATGTCCTTGCTACGTGGAGAGCAAACCCTGCATCGAATGCCGATGTAGGGGCTGCAGGAATCCTCACACCGCCGATGGGTTGAAGGTCACTAAATTTATGAAATTATCTGATACCAGCACTGATAATAATATCAAAATGTGGTTGATTCGAAATGACCAAATTACATAAAAACATTTATCTATTACAGATCCGTCCGCACATACCGGAGCTTCACAATCTGCAGCTTCAGCTTTCAGCACCCCTCGACTGTGATTCATTGGCGACCGATCCTCTCGCGACGGTCCAACAATGCCTTTCCACCTCGCCGACGACCATACAAGTTCTTAACGTTTACTCGACGCCGCGACTCGATATCGACAACGTGCCGCAAAACTTGCCCGCGGCTTTGCTCGTCGGCGAGGACGCGATAGTCAGCACCGAGAGCGAGGCCGAAGACAGTGATATACAGATCGACGTCTGACAGCGGGAATAAAGACGCCCCGCGTTAAGGGACGTCAATGAGTTTCGCGCAGAAACAGATGACGATGTAACATTTGACGCGACGTACCGCTACCTTGTACGCCACACGGATATCTTAACCTATTAACTATTACGATGCAGTTTATCTGCGGATTGCGAAAATACATCCGCAAACGAACCAATTTCTGATTTTTCACCGTTTTTTTTGTTTTATCTTTTTATTTTTTTCGTACAATACAAGAGATTCGAGCACCGCTGGCTTGCCAAAGAAATGCAATGACAGAAAAATTGATAAATTTAGACAATTATTAAAAAAAAAAAAACGATTAATTTTGTGAATGAAAATTTTGATAAATTGAATCGAAGGTCAATTTACTTCGATGTCTTTCATTTTTATATATTTTTTTATATTTCGCAATTATTTTAATAGAAAGTGGCTCGGATCTCCTTAACAGAATGTCAATAGTTTAATTTTCGAGAACGTGTTCGTACTCGAATACTTTGTCGCAACGTTGAAAAGCTTGTCAGAAATTGGGCCGTTAACATTTTTTAAGGCCGAAATATTGAATTAAGATCTTTTGTACTTTTGTCCTTTGATAATGGAGATTGCACTTTCCAATTCGTACGAGAGTAGACTACAGCTGTACTTTTTGCATGAATTTGTCAATGAGATATTGTACCGAAGGAGTTCGAGGTATCGCGTGAAATAAGTGTGTATTTACGAGCCGAACAAAAATTGTACAATCGCGGTAGGGAAGAAGGTAAAATTATGAGATTAATGCGTTACAGATCGAGCGAGCGTCTAAACGATATTGTAAATTATGGGGAATCAAGCCGGGAGTTATAATGTAATACGTACTGTAGATCCTAAGTCCTTGATCGTACTAAAATTCAAGATTCTCGAGATGAATTAAACACAACGTGTTTACGTATTCTGCCTCGTTAATAATCGTAGAGAGATTCGGGAATAGAGGTTCCCCGAGCTGAAGATCTAGACAATTGTAAATACGAACGAGAAGCAAAACCGAGGGAAGAACGTCGAGAGATAAAATGAATAAAATTAGTTTTATCCGTTGTGTAAATGCTACGTTATATCAAAGACTTGTAGATTATATTTTTAGGGTATGTTTGTTAAGATCTCTCGGTAAGGGCAATGCGTTGAGTCTTAGTGATTATATTTGTCTTGTCTGGTGGGAGGGAGTGTAATTAAAAGCATGAACCGTGTTAATTAATTGTTCAGTGAAGAAGCGAAAGGGAAAAAAAAATGAAAAAAGAGAAAGAATGAACACAAAACTAGTACAAAATTATCAAGAATCGCTGTGCGTAAAGGAAATATTCGTCACATCACGGTTCGCTCGTGCGGAGCGATCGCGGAAATAGCCGTTATTTTTTTCACTCGAATAAACAGTAACAATTCATCAATTGTGGAAGTTTTAACGACGGGAGGGCGGGAGAATACGATGATATCGGATTCTCGATGTTCTGGGAGGGAAAAAACTCTTGTAAATACGAAGCATTCGTCCCGCGCGAATGTTTAACTAGGCTATTATAGTTTTTCAGGAAAAAAAAAGGAAAAAAATGAAAAAAAAAAGTGAATCATAAGCACCCTGGTACGATAATCAATCTTGTAAATGATATGAATAAAAGAATCACAAGACAGACGTTCGTTTTTAATGCCGCATATATAAATAGATATAGGCCGTTCCGGGCCACAAATGCGCAGGTACGACAAATCTCACATTGCGCAACAGTTTTGCCGCCAAAGCGCCGTCTTTTGTTCGCAGCGCTGTGACCAATTAGAACATAGCATCTTCTCGCGGAACGTTTTTTTTCTCCCGCGACTGCAGGTAATTCGATCTAACGAGATGGGCAGATCGAAAAAAAGCGCAAAGCGAAAACGAACCCCGGGATCCCGAGACAGCGGTGAGCATTAAAATCCAATCCTTCATTTACAAAGTCCCAAAGTAATCGCGGGATTGTTCTGCGTTGTACGAAATGTAATTTCCGAAATCTTTATAACGTTCAAAAGGTTACAACGCGAAGCGAAGCAACACCGCTAGTGTCGCCCATAGAGCCACCAATAACTTCCTGAAAGAGGAAAATGCCACACAAAGCTCTGCGTGCAGTTCGACTCATCTGTCCTTCTGCGATGTCACCACGATCGCTCAGATTCCTTACCACAGTTGGACGATTTACTTCTTCAACCAAGGTACTGACCATTTTTTATATCATAATTCATCGTTTTTGTCATCTGCCACATGTTTCTGTCGTTCTCTGTCGCTCGAACGTGACCACCAATGACGCTGTCTCTCTCGCACTTACGGCGGCTCGGTTGGTATAGCTGATCATCATCTTGACGCGAAGAAATTGTACAGATCGTACACTATTCAAAAATTACGACGCAAGTCAAATCAGTGATCAATTTTGAAAAAAGTTTTTATTGCTGAAGCGATTGATAGAGAACATAGTTAAATATGTGCGAACACAAATTCAACAATTCTTTTAATTAAATATAATTCATTTATCACACGTTTCAGAATACAACGAAAAATCAACAACTTTGGCGAAGATAGATGCTTTCATCGAATTTTTCGAGCGAAACGCGTCGCAGACGTGGAATTTCGAAACAGAGTTCAATCTCGATATAAATCAATTCACGACGGACTCCACGTTAACGCAAAGGTGGCCCAACATCCTGGAGGACATGAACGTAAATCCTCAGCACACCTTTAATTGTATCAGAGCAGCGTTCTTTGAGGTACATTTTTAACACTATCTAATTCACAATTTGTATGGTTCTAAGCAACGCAATATTAATGCTGTATAAAACTATGGTTTCAGGCAACGATGCAACGATTGTCGGCCTACAAAATTCTGCCGTTCATGAAGATATTTCGAATTCTACGCTTGTGCAGGATCAACATAATCAACCACGAGATGCTGAACGCGTTGCCGCATCTCAAGTTGAGCACCTTCGGTGCGGCCACGACTTTTGCATATCAATTATTTAGTTTAGCCATAATTGTTAAATTTCTATTTATCGTCATGCAGGAAAACTGGTGTCAATCAGCGGCGTCGTCATTAACGTTGGTGCTCCGAAACCCGGCTCGTCGTTCGTTGTGCTCGTTTGCAAGTGCAAACGCGAAATCATCGCGACGCAGGAACTCGGAACCGCGAAACCTTTCGTGCCGCGCAAGTGCAACGTGTGCGGAGACGGACAATTCAAACGCTCGCTGGACTCTATTCACCAATTTACGAAATTGGAGCAAAATATTCAGATCAAAGATTATTTTCCCACTGACCAGGTTGTTTTTAAAAGTTGCATAAGAGAGAGAAAAAAGTACGATTAAAATTTAATTAAACAAATGCAGATGATGGCGAACGATGGAAACTCGCCAAACATTATAAGTGTCAAACTGGACGGTTCCTTGGTAGACAATTTCGTACCTGGGGATAAAATCAGGGTCATCGGAATATCGCGGGTAGGAAATTGTTGCCTCGTGCTATCGGCCATTTTACATTTTTCATTAATTTTATTTGGTCGCAATCGTTGCATCTAATTGATAACGATGCATTGCTTAATTAAATGAATTCAAGATTACCCTGGGTGTGGCTAAATCAACGACGCCAGGGTCATGTCCTCTTTACATCGACGCAATATCGGCGTTTGGCGATGACAAAATTGATGGAAATGCCAATAGAAACGTCGGCAATATTCCTATCAATTGGGATGCAATTGAGGTACTTGTCGAATTTAGTGGAAGCCTTAATCCATGCATAAATAACAATATTATTAATTTTTCAGAGTATCAAGTCGCAACCCGACGTGTTGGGTCTACTGACGAAATCGCTGTGTCCCAGGATTCAAGGCCACGAGGCGATCAAAGCTGCACTGGTTCTCGGGTTGTTCGCTGGTAGCTCCGAATACGGCGAAACGCGGGATTACGTTCACACTCTAATCATCGGGGATTTAGGCCTCGAAAAATCTCAGTTGCTACGCGCGTGCGCCGAAATTGCTCCAAAAGGTGGGTAAAACATTGACACTGATGCCCAGTTTATTAGTATTAATGCGCTTTAATATTACTTCAATTTTTTTTGCAAGGCGTTTACGCACGTGGAAGCTCAATGAAATCTCTGGGACCAACAATGATGAACGTGCGAGACGCCGGCGTGGAGGATTCACGTCTAGAAAGCGGCGTCTTTCCTTTAGCCAGCGACGGTTTATACTGCATCGACGAACTCGACAAAGTGTCCGCTCACCATCAAGTAAAGTTCAGATTTAAAAAATACTATTTTTCAATATTACACAGCTCAGATTCCATCGATCCGATTTCTTTCAAAACGATTTGATACAAAACTTTCCGCAGTCAATACACGCGTGTATGGAGGATCGCCGAGTGAATGTAACAAATTCGGAAATGAAATTGGACCTTGAGGCTCGCGCCGCCATGATCGGTATAATGAATCCCATAAAAAAGCGTTACGAACCGTCCAAAACGATCTTGGAGAATGTCAACGCGAGCCCTGAGCTTTTATCTCGCTTCGATATGGTTTTCTTAATGCGCGATCATCCGGATACGGTGAAGCAATTTTTTTGTTGATTGTTCTGAATTTTTTTGATCCGATGATTAGTATGACTTTACGGTATTTCTGTTGTTGGGACAGTATCGCGACAGATTGATGTGCGATCGAATGTTCGATGTGTACACGAGGAGCACACAAGATTCCGGACGAACGGAGTTCTCCGGTTGCGAATATAGCGCGCGGAATTCGCGGTGTAGCTCGTAAAATAAAAAAAAAATATTAACATTCCAAAATCCAAGGGCTTTAACATTTTTTTGCTACATAACTAATTATTTCGCATTACAGAAAACACCTCGACACTCCTGATGAATCGAGATCTGATATCTTGCCTCAAAAGTTGTTTCAAATGTATATTCGTTGCGCACGGATGTACGTGAAGCCGGAAATAATGAGCGCACCGAGAGCTTGTATAACAACGTTTTGTTCGGTTCGTTACCAGACTCACAGAGAATCTGTGGCTAACGAGACGCTCGTTCGAATTATGATAATATTGTCGCAGGTAAATATCAAATTTAGGTACCACTTGGTACTTCATAAGAGATGCTTTGCTTTTTAATAAAAATATCCCTGCAATTTTTATTTGGTTACAACGTAATCAGTAATCACAAATGGGGAAACCAACAGTTTATTATTTTTTTGTTTGTTTCTGGATCTTAGGCTTGCGCGAAAATAGCTCTACGCGCCGAAGTGACGGAAGAAGACGTCGAGAGGACGATCGAAATATTGAAACAAGCGAGATCCCTTCAGACGACAGATCGATCAGTGGATCGCCTTGTGCCTTCGTCCAGCAATTCTAACAAATTGACGACCAGCAAAGTAACACTGCTCGTGAATCATATCATTGCCAGAGTTATTGCGGATTTGTAAAAAGGCTGTTTGACATTTTCAGATGAATCAATTTGTAGACGATCTGAGAAGCGAAGCGGGACTTCTGAAAAAAACTACTTTCACCACGGACCAATTGTACGTCATCGCGGGCAAAGAGAACTTCACGGAACATGCATTCTCCTCGCTTCTGTCGAAGCTGAACGAGCAAGGATATCTCTTAAAAATAACTTCCAACTTGTACAAACTGGTTTCCAACTAACCAAACGATAATTTATTCTTTTTTCCATTCGATTTATTCACAAAATCCAACAATGTAAAGCACCAATTTGTAATTCAATTCTTGAAATATTATCTAATGCAGCCGTTGGATTGCGGGTCCTGTATCGAATTTGCCCCTTGATTGAGCAAATATATCAACCGACCGACAACGTGAACGTTTATCGAATTACCCAAAAGTCTGTATCTCTGTCTGTTAGTAATGCTGTTCGGAAATTCGAACGATTCCGGGAAGCACATTAACCGCGCGACTTCCTTAGGCGTGAAAAATCGCAGCTTCAATTCGTTCAAAGGCTCCGAGAAGTCTTCACCGCTGTCTCTGAGCCTTCCGACTTTACCAAGTTTTTCGGCGACCGATTCCGGGGACAGTGGACTTAAAATTGAGCCGGTGCCTTCGATGTAGCGTCCGTAGGCTTTTGTGAAGCAGCACGAACCTCGGGATTCCGGTGTTCGTATATCCAACACGGACGCTCGTTTCTCGAGCAATTTCGCGGGAGGCGAGTGAGTCTCGACGTCCACGTTTTTTTCTATCACCCGCTCGAGTCTGTAACATCCGGTTTTTCGCGCCTCGTCCTTCTCGTCTGTCTCATCCTCTTTGGCCAATCGACTGTGAACGTCGTTGACCAGCAAGTGACTCATTATTTCGGATGGCAAAGATTCGGCAACAGTTTCGCTGCGAAAGCAAAAGTTCTCTCCTTTTTTCTTTGCCAACAGATAATATCTGCGTCTTGTGTTGGGTACACCAAACTGGCAGGGACTCAGGATGATTTCCCTGTAATCGAAGCCTGATTTTGTCAGACATGAGACGAGCTGCTCGCGCGTTTCAGAGGTCTCAAAACCCTTCACATTCTCCATGAGAATATGCTTCAAATTCTTCAACTCCGGAATCAGACTCAGCAGGTGAAGCAGCGATGAACATCTGTTGTCCTTAGCATCCATCTGGCGTCCTACTCGCGTGAAAGGTTGACACGGCGGACTCATGAGAATCGTGTCGACGGCGAGCTTCTCAATCTCTTCGACGCTTAGAGATTCAATGTTTCTGCTTATGTTTCTTACTCCAGGGAAATTGTGTTTGTATACCTCATTGGCGATTGTGTTTATGTCCATCGATAAAACGACTGTGCCGGGAACTCCACTTGCTAAAAAAATACATAGATTCAGTCTTGGATATTTTTTTAATTGTTATTTACAAATCATAAGGATTTTTTTTAAACAAGTAACAAATCTTCTGATTTTGTTGAACTTTTCTACAAAGATCAAATATCAAATATCTACTTGAGGAAATTTTCGGTGTTGTTTTGTACGAAAACACGTGTGTCGAAACAAAACAAAACACATGTCGGTCACAAATTTTGTATACAAGTCGATGCCACTAATTTACCTGACAGTGCATAATGCATTCCGCCTATACCACTGTACAGCTCCAGTACTTTCATTGTTAATTAATTATTGAAAAAACTCAACGAAATTGGGGGTGCTTAAAAAACTTTGACACTTTATATTTATCATCCATTCAACTGCGCGAGTCGATGGACAGAAGATAAATTTCCATGGGATATGAGAAAGTATCTTGACGAATCACATTTCCGTTAGAACAGAAGGCTGGCTCGATGATTGGCTGACGCCAGTATCACTTACGCGAGTTACTAAATAAGCCCTTAGAGTTTCTCAGTATCCACGACAGTCCAGTAAAGAAACAGACCTAATAAAAAATCCGATTGTAACGCGAAAATTGCAGAATTAAAATCGCCCAATTTTCCAGGACACAGATCCGAAGGCTAGGAAACTTCTCATGAGAAATTACCATAAATGACCAACCATAAATTACCATAAATGACCAACATTGACATTTCCATAGACACTGGAGAAAGTGTCCGTCAACGACTTTATCAAATTATCCGATTACGATAAGAACTTATGTCGATAATTCTATTTATGGACTAGAGGAATGAGAAAAAAGACGAAAAAAATGAACGACCCTTGCAGCTCGGACGATAAGCCGTGGAGTTCCCCCCAATGATTCGAACTCGCGTCATTGACTCCCGTCGACTTTCGGTTTTCCGCGAAGCGTAAAGTCGTCGCGAATAGCGTCAAACAGGCTGCACCCCGAGCGAATTCCCTCGCACCGCGAGATTCCTCATCGCAGAGTCATTCGTCTTCGCCTCGACGCCCGAGTTGTACTTTTTTTTTTTCCTTCCACGATTTTCCCCGATGGAGTTTGACGGTTTCGATACCGGGGCGACGGAACGCGCGGTGCATCTGTCAACCATGTAATTGTCGCTGATTAGGGGGCGGAAACGGAGTGGGGCACGAATTCGCACGGGAGAAAAAAATCGTCCGGCGTCGAGGGACCGTAAACAAGTGAATAGCCCCAAGGTTGAGGTCGGATCCCAGAGCTAATTTCAATTCCGCGTCAAACTGACAGAAGCCGAGATCCGCGCCGTGTCTGACATGGAAATCGCGCGGATCGACCGTTTCTGCGGCATGAAAAACCACGAAATCCTCCCCCTGCGACGATATTCCGATTAATCTTCACGTTTAATTGGTGCACAAAAAAATATTCAATTCGCAATTGACGTCAGCTTATCCTGTTATCGCGGTTCGACGAGTTTTAAACTCCGAGAATTTTTCCGTAATTTTAACTTCTGATTAACCTTCCTCGTTGTGCGAAAATCGTGTGACAAATCTCTGGGCTTTAATTAAACAGAATTCTGTTAAGAAATAATATGCAGTTTAATAGTTTGGTTTAATTTTTTTTTAAGTGTGAATGTTTATCAACAATTCCAAAAATGGACAATCAATGGTTTACTCTTGAGTAGTATTGTCACTCTGTCATAGACACCAAATTTCAACCAAGTTTCGACCGTTTCTGCAGCATGAAAAACCACGAAATCCTCCCCCTGCGACGATATTCCGACTAATCTTCACGTTTAATTGGTGCACAAAAAAATATTCAATTCGCAATTGACGTCAGCTTATCCTGTTATCGCGGTTCGACGAGTTTTAAACTCCGAGAATTTTTCCGTAATTTTAACTTCTGATTAACCTTCCTCGTTGTGCGAAAATCGTGTGACAAATCTGTGGGCTTTAATTAAGCAGAATTCTGTTAAGAAGTAATATGCAGTTTAATAGTTTGGTTTAATTTATTTTTAAGTGTGAATGTTTATCAACAATTCCAAAAATGGACAATCTATGGTTTACTCTTGAGTAGTATTGTCACTCTGTCATAGACACCAAATTTCAACCAAGTTTCGACCGTTTCTGCAGCATGAAAAACCACGAAATCCTCCCCCTGCGACGATATTCCGATTAATCTTCACGTTCAATTGGTGCACAAAAAAATATTCAATTCGCAATTGACGTCAGCTTATCCTGTTATCGCGGTTCGACGAGTTTTAAACTCCGAGAATTTTTCCGTAATTTTAACTTCTGATTAACCTTCCTCGTTGTGCGAAAATCGTGTGACAAATCTCTGGGCTTTAATTAAACAGAATTCTGTTAAGAAATAATATGCAGTTTAATAGTTTGGTTTAATTTATTTTTAAGTGTGAATGTTTATCAACAATTCCAAAAATGGACAATCGATGGTTTACTCTTAAATAGTATTGTCACTCTGTCATAGACGCCGAATTTCATTAACTCTGGTTGCATTTTTCTGCTTGCGTATTTTAATTGATGAGATTTAAAAAATAAGGATTTTTACTGGTTTTTTTAAATAAAACTATTCTTGCAGATATTTAGCGGCAACTATACCGAACTGCAGAAATGGCGCTCAGCGGACAACTCGCCATTGTCCAATCCAAATTTACGTCTGGAGAGAATGTGATTATTGTATCCTTTGTTGTACGAGTTTAGTCTACCATTGAACTTCAGATACTTTATGTATCGCAAATGTTTATTATGGATTTTGTATCTGATCAAATGCATCTTAACTTCTGTATGAGTCCTTGACGAGGTAAAAGGCAATGGAGGCGTCACTGGTACAAGGTCGCGTAAAATCACCGAGACTCCTGGCTCTGGTGAACAAGGGAACCACAAATGCACTCGTTATTTTACTCACGTCTAGAAATCCACCACAAGTTTACAGTGACCTCACAATTGAGCGGGTTATCCCCATAGACCAGGACTTCAAATGTGACATAGGTTTGTTCATCACAGAATTCGAAACTAAACTGCTGTTGAAAAATTGGAGCGGCACTGCATTGCATCTTTAATTCGTTACAGAAACCGCCACTGAACAACAGGACAGCCTGGATGTTCATTTAAGTGTTTGCTCAAGAAAACTTCGCTTAGTCTTTGAAATGCGTCCTGGAGTCGGAACCGGCGCTATTGTGTCGGAAATATTCCGCGCGATTGAAGGTAAACCGATTCTCGAATTTCCCTAATGCCTATCATAATTCCGTAGTTGCATGAAATTTCAATTTTTCGACTTAACAGTGTATCAAAAGAACAAGAGCTTAGCGACGGATTATCTTTGGATAAAAAAGCTCACGGGAAGCACGCGGAATCTGGATTCCGCAGCTGGCGATGCACGCGATACATCGGATCCCGTGAGTCCCAATCACATTTTTTACGGTAAATTTATACACTGAAAATGTTGAAAAGAATACGAATGTAAAAAATTATTAATAGCTCGTGGAATTGGAGAGTCCGGATCTGGTGGTTCCGCGTCGTAACATTGCGAGTGGAAAAACGCCGGTGGCTGCCCGAGAGTCCGTAGTCCGGTATCATATGGCCTGTAAAGAGGATGACTACACGTACACGGAAAAATTAAGGTTGGCCTGATAGCCCGCGAGATGAATAAAAATCGCTACATGTAGAAAAATCAATAACTTCAATGCTTCGTTCTTGTTTAAAATAGAATATTCGTGGGTACGTGGAACGTTAACGGACAACCACCCAACGGAATTACCGTCGAGGAGTGGCTGAGCGGCGACCAGGAACCCCCAGATTTATACGCCGTTGGATTTCAGGAATTAGACTTGAGCAAAGAAGCTTTTCTATTCAACGACACTCCGCGCGAAGAGGAATGGCGGTAATGGTCATTCGTGAAAAACGTACATTCGATACAAGTCGTCAAATGCATTGAGCGACAAATTTGGACTATTCGATGACTCGACTAAATCCGATCACCAGTTGATTTAGCTTAAAAAAATATCTCTCAGTGCAAGCGGCATGAAAATACTTGAATTTTCGCTAATGAATTGAAATCGAACGCATGCGTTTATTTATTTATACAGACAAGTGGTGAAGAAATCGCTGCATCCCAAAGGTACTTACCATCAAGTGGCAATCGTGAGATTGGTTGGGATGATGCTAATCATATTTGCCGAAGAGGCTCATCTGTCGTTTATCAAGACGGTCTCGATCGACACAGTTGGAACGGGGATCATGGGAAAAATGGTAAATATACCTCCGACCTTCAGAAATATCTATTGCATTCTCTCTGCTGAGGATAATTGTAAAAAAAACTGTTATCAGGGTAATAAAGGAGGTGTAGCCGTAAGCATGACAGTACACAATACGTCGATATGCTTCGTTAATGCTCATTTGGCGGCTCATTGCGAGGAATTCGAGAGGCGAAATCAGGATTACGCTGACATATGCGCCCGACTGTCCTTTGCGAAATATATGCCGCCGAAAAACTTTAAGGATCACGAGTACGTTATCTGCACCATGTACTTTTTTTTTAATGCGCGTTTAAATTGACGTGTTAACTTAATTTTTACTTGCATCAGTCAAATTTATTGGCTGGGCGATTTGAACTACCGGATAACTGAGATGGACGCGACGATCGCCAAGAATCATATTATGGCCGGAAATTACGAGCCCGTATTGATGCTCGATCAACTGTGCCAACAGCGTAAACTCGGCCGTGTTCTTCAAGGTTTTCACGAGGCGAAAATAAATTTCAAACCGACGTACAAGTACGATCCCGGCACCGATAATTGGGACTCAAGGTGCGTCGAGTTATATGCATTATGAACGAAATATCGATCGATGAATCTTCATGAATAAATTCCGGATACAAATTTTTTTTAATTGTTTAGCGAAAAGGGTCGAGCTCCAGCTTGGTGCGACCGTGTCCTGTGGAAAGGCGACGCAATCGCGTCGGTCGATTATAGAAGTCATCCCGTGCTCAAGATTTCCGATCACAAACCTGTCAGTGCCATATTTAATTCGCAAGTAAGTATTTATAGTACCACGTACAATTGTAATCTGACGAACCGCTGAATCCGCGTAATGGCTACTTTGAAAAAATACATATTACTTTCAGGTAAGAGTTATAGACGTGACGAAGTACCGTAAGATTCACGAAGAAGTAATGAAGAAGTTGGATAAACTGGAGAACGAATTTTTGCCTCAAGTTATGGTAGATACGACTGAGATTATATTTGATGTGCTGAAGTTCTTGGAGCCCAGCAGCAAAGAGCTGATTATCGCAAATACTGGTCAGGTTAGTCAAGTTAACTATCAATAATGTGGCTGCCGACACGAGTGTCCATTTCGAATTAAAATCATGATTGCACATCCAAAATAAATTTTCAGGTACCGGTTCAGTTCGAATTTATAAAAAAATTAGATGACACGAGCTACTGCAAAGACTGGCTCCACATAGAGCCATACACTGGCTTCATAAAACCAGGTAAATATCGCCGAAATATTTCATTCAACACGGCACAATTTTTCAGCAACAATTTCACGTGACTTTCTCCCGAATAGGTGAAAAATGTGACATCAAGCTAGAAGTCTACGTCGACAAGAGATCGGCGTGCAAATTAAATTCAGGCGAGGATAAGCTCTATGACATTTTGGTGCTGCATCTGGAAGGCGGTAAAGACATCTTTATAACGGTCACAGGTATGAATCTCCGATTTGTCGACTGCAACTAATTCTTCTGCTCATAAAGGCTTTCAATTTTATTGCAATAAAGAAATGCATACTTTTTTAAAGGTACTTATGAGAGAAGTTGCTTCGGATCCTCTATGGAAGCTCTGGTACATATTCCAGTTCCGATTAGAGAAATCCCAGTCGGCAGAATCATAGAGCTCGTGAGTATTTTCAAGAATCGGAATCATTGGATTTTTTTTTTTATATCTCAAGGCCCGATTTTTATGTTCGTCGTGTTGATATTCTCCCGTCGATGATCGCAGGAAAATAACAAGAACCCGGCGCAGGAACCGTATTCAGTGCCGAAGGAAGTTTGGTTCTTGGTTGATCGCCTGTATCGCCATGGAATAAAAACAGCCGGGCTTTTCGAGACTCCGGGCTTGCACGGCGAAATCATAGCTATACGAGATTGGCTGGACACCGGGAGCCTAGATCCAATGCGTATCCTTTGCATACTTTACATTCGTGTATTAATAATCTTATGACAAAGAGAGATCAGTTTATCCTTGACAAGCATTGTTTAGCCGGTGGAGTTCATTCGGTGGCGGAATCGTTGCTTCTACTTCTGGAATCAACGTCCGAACCCTTAGTACCTTACAACCTTCACAATGTTTGTCTATCTGCAGCAACGAATTATCTGCAGTGTAAACAGGTAGGTAGTGCCAACCGCAGTTGATAATCCGTTCAATTTTGGCGATAGACAAAAATATATAGCTGCAATCCTATTTATTCTTCACAGATTGTGATGCAGCTGCCAGAAATTAGAAGAAACGTATTTCTGTACATTTGCGCATTCCTTCAAGAACTATTGAATCATGCCCAAGACAATGGATTGGACGCGAAGACGTTGGGTGGGTAACGATTTCGCTTTTGCGGGACGATACAGTTTCGATGATATTGTTCGATGAATCTAAACAAATATCTGTAATTTTTCAGCGACACTCTCCGGATCTATATTTCTACGAGATCCACCGCGAAGCAGAGAGGAGCGCAGCCAGAGAAGCCGCGCGACCCAGGCGACATTCGACAGGAAAAAGGCAGCTTTCGTTTATCACTTTTTGGTCAACGACCAGAGCGACTTTCTTGGCCGATAGGGTCGCGCAGTTTTAGTATTAATTTGTTGCCAGATGGGACGGTGCGACATAGATGAACGGGAGCAACGTCGGTATGACGATCGTGTAGTTTATTCCCGCGCACGAATGCACCGAGCGGGTCGGCGTTGAACACCTTCAACCGAAACTGCCCAAATACTGTAGCGTAGCCGTAAGTAGAGAAAATCAAACAAATACTGGCTTCATATAACAAAGATAGCACTTGGTTAAGCACGAAATAACAAGGCCGAAAAGATACGATGGGTAAGAAATAATTCACGCTCAGGCGAAGCTAAACGCTGATATAAACAACATTTCTCTGACTTCTTTTAGTAAAGTATTCTGCATCACAGTTTACTATTAGTCGAGTCGTAACAACAATTTTGGAAAATACAATAAATTATTTGTTTAAGGAAATATAAAATTTGCATCCCAACCTCGAGTAAAATTGTTCATAAATTGCGAGTCTGGCTATTGATGACAAATCGTTTTATACCTTACTGGTGGGTGGAAGACCAAATCTTATTATTTATCTTCCCGTGGCGATTTTTTTGAATTGGTTTTTTTTATTTGAGCAATGTATATTCGTATCGTCGTCCCATATGTCAGCAATTGGTGCGACATTGACGACTAATCATTGCGCGAAGCTAGTGCAGATCGGAATTCGATTTGCGGAAAAAGATTGTACCATACGCGTAGTAGCGCTATCTATGCTTTTGACAAGGACGATAAGCGACAGAGAGAGGCATCCAATGCGCGTATTCCTTGAATCCTAGCTCTATATTTATAATATTACGGAACGATTTTCAATGATTTTTACGAATAGAAGTGGCAAATGAAGTGAGGCGTGATTTTTATTTGCAAAAATCATTGAATAAATTCGAAGAAAAATAATACGCTTCCTGCAATCTAGATAATGTATCTAATATTGGGTCAAGCGCCGGCTTTCAAGCGATTTATTGTATGGTGTTATAATTGAGTTTAGCTGATTCACCAAATTAGAAACAGCAATTACTAAGTACAATGTTGAATCGTTTTCGAGCATACCAGATTTTTCTTTCATTCTTACCAAAGTAGGTCGAAGATTTAGATTGTACATTTATGAAAAGCGAATGAAAAGAGGATTTGAATTTTGCTATTGAAATTTGCCGTAAACGTGCGCTTTCGAGATTTTTCTTAGACAGAAATTTATTAAATAACATTGGTGCGGGATTCATTATTTTCCGTATTGAAAATTCAAATCTTTTGAATAATGATGGGCATAATATTGGTCATGAAGACTTTTACATTTCGGCTTTTTTATCAAACGTATTCAACATAAAGCTTGCTCTTGTATTCTTGATATTTTGCATCTCGAGTTGCAGTATTTACCAAGAAGATAATCTACCGATTGTCGAATGATAATTCATCATTGTAAAGAAAACAACAAAAATCAAATTATTTTCGCTCGAAAACTTATATTTTTATAATTTTATACGAGTGAGAAAAGAAACGTTCAGTGTTCTTTGTAAACGACGATAAGTGTAAAGTTTTTGCTAGGATAGTTCCAGCGCGAATTTCAAGTACAATTTGTCATAACTATTAGTGATTAAAGCCTGTAGTATTTATTGTCTTGTACGAAGCCTCGATGATAACAAGCCAATTAGCCCGAAAATACTTTTCCTTAGTTCACTATAAGAAAATCATGACGAGTATCAATTGCGAAGCAGATGGATTTTGATCTTGGTCTTCGCTTGAGGAAAATAGATCACGGAAAAGCATATTTATTCTTGTCGCTAGTCATTCAATCGATACGAAAATTGCACTTCAGGGAATGTTGATCTAAGGACGGATATGTTACTGGAAGCGAAAAACCTCGCGAGTAAAATTGACGGATCTGATAGACCTGTAGGCATTGTGTACGTAACGGCGCGATCCGCTGATTCCGCTGAATCGGAAAATAAGTCAACCGTTAACAATAGACTTTTAGCATTTTGTTGATACGTAAACATAAGTAGTGGATAAAACGAAGCTTAACATGATTTCGTGCAAGTTATTTTCTCTCTGTATTATTACCGATTAATTCTGTTGATCCATGCGCTGAATTAATATTATTAGGCTAACATTTATACTAGTGTACAACGTATGTTTGTTAACATAGTTATTTATTACACATTTGGAATATAAATGTTTCGTAACATGACGTCGAGAACGATTAAACGGAATTAATGACAAAAACGTCGACTTTATATCAAAACTTTATTGGGCAATAGAAAAATATGAAGCTTTTTTGGAATACAGGAATTCGTAGATCTAATCCGATAAAAGATGTGTCGATCTTGGATCCGAAGCATCGAACACGAATAAAAATTACTCAATATCACGGTGCAGAGGGTCAAATTAAGAAATCATCTGCGATTGCAAACATCGGCAAAAGCTCGACTGCTTCGAGGATAAATCAAATTTTTCTTTTTGCTTCATAACAGATGAAGAGAGGGATCGATAACGACATCGATTTGTCGAATCGCATTGTACGCATAATTGCAAAAGAAAGAACCAACAAAAAAACGACGATGTCCGCCATACGAAAAGAAAAAAGTTTGTAACGGCAAGATAACTAAAACAGTCTGGCCGGACGCTTTCTTCGGACTTCGTTGAGCGCTGTACTGTAAACCAAATGATTACTGTTCCTCCTTTGAAGCCTCGCGGAATATATAATACGGATAGATCGTCGTAATGCGCTTCAATAAATACGCGGACTCATTGGCCGAGTCTTCGAAAAGATAAATTGAGTCGAAAAGTGACGCCTTTCTCAATTCATCAACGATAAACAAAATAGGAAATCCGAACGAGGAGTATTACGCACTAATGATAGGTACATGGAAAAAATGAAATCATTACATATATCAATACAATCATATACGAAATCAGGCGATAAATGAAAAAAGGGTGGACGTTCGACGAAATCGAACGGAATCGTAATTCACGGAAATTCTTGGAAATTTCACTTTAGAACTGGAAGCCTCCTTGGGGCGCACTTTCGGTGGCCTGGAAGTCCAACTGTCCGTTGACGGTAGCCGGCGCGATTTCCGTGTTGTCGGTGTCCTGCAAAACGACGCAGACAATTGCATTAAAATACAATAAAAAAAATCTAGACGATCAATCGCTGAAGCAACTCTCTATAAACGAACGGAGGAACGTAGAATACTGTCTCTTACCGCATCGGAGAAGAATGTGTCGATGATCGCCAAGGCTTTCTGATAAACTTGCTCATTTTCGTGATGCTGAAGCATCTCGAATTTCTCGAGACCGCCGGCTTCCTCAATCATAAATCCGACGCGCTCGGCCTCTCCCAGCTTTTCGGCGGCGTTCAGTATATTTGTCAAACCGTCGAGCACCACGAGAACGCATTTCCAGTCTTTCGCGAGTAGCAGATTCAAGAACGGCGGCAAAACTCCGAGTTGAACGAGATGCGCGAGATGCTGAACCAATCCACCAGACGTAAGATTCGTTACTGCCCAGGCTGCCTCTTTTTGCGACTTGAAGTCGCCCTGTAAAAAATCGTGACGATGTGTTAGACTCCGCAGTGCTGATGGTTATTTCAAGTTCGAGCCTTGATCGTTTGGTCGATCATGCCGTTGATTGTGGCCTCACCGTTTCAAGAACCTTGATGAGAGGCGGCAGCAGATCGGCATTGATAACTTGCTGAATTTGATCGCTATTTCCAGCGGTAATGTTACTGATCGTCCAGGCGGCTTCTTTGACGATATTCATTTTCTTGTGCTCCAGGAGACCCCGAAGATTCGTAAGACCGCCGCAGCTGATAATCGCGTCGGTCTGCTGATCGTTACCGGTCACGATGTTTCCAACGGCTCGCAGAGCCGGCGTGAGAACCAAAACTTCGCTCGAGCGAAGCAGCGACACGAGTTTCGGCACAACGCCGGACTCCACAACAGCTTGAATCTTCTCGTTGCTGCCGTCGGTCAAGTACGACAGAGCCCAGCATGCATCAGCTGCGCAAAAAGTTCATTCGAGATTCGCAAAATATTTCAACAAACGCTCATCAAAAATTGAGACGAGTGGTGGAATAACACTCGAACTCGTTGAACACTGCTATAGCTCACCGAGAATGTCGGCGTCGTCGCTGCTCAGAAGACGATTCAGCACCGGCAAAGCGCACTTTACCTTTTGGAATGGCGGAGGGGGATTTTTGTTTCGGCACAAGTTTGATATTGTCCAGACGATGTTTCGCGTGAATGTTACCTATAATCAAAGGTTTGGTCATGCACATTTCGTTATCACTGCGTTAGACTGAAAGAATTTCAAAACGAGGAAAATGGACTCGTTGTAAAAGTTAATTTCGTACCGTGGTATCAGGCTTGATCAGATCTACTAAGAGGGGCATGCAGCCGTGATTGAGAACGAGATCTCGCGCCGCAGCTCCGTCTCCGGCGATGTTACCGAGGGCCCACACGGCCTGCTCCGCGACGTTAACGGCCGGCGATTTCAGCAATTCGACCAATTTCGGAACTGCGTCGTTCATCACGACGACATTGGTCTGCTCAGAGGTGCCGGAGGCTACGTTGGTCAGGGCCCACGAAGCCTCGAATTGCAGTGCCGGACTGTAAATTAACAACAAAATATTCCATAAAGCGAACTATTTTTATTTTGGGCGATGCGTTTTTCGAATTATCTAGACGGAGATCAGGCGAATCAACGCGAATCGCGTGTCACGTACTTGTGATGGTAGCTCAAAAACTCCACGCAACGTGGCACAATTCCCTGCTTGACCATAACGTCGATCGGCGGATTTTTCTCCTGGCTGAGCATCTTTCTGCAGCCCTGAGTCGCCCGCAGAATAATCGTCTCGTCGGACGACGCCATGCCCGCCACTATCTCCTCCATCGACATAGATATCGGCGATTTCTGATTCTCAGGAGATTTGGCCAATTCCTCATCTATGTTAAGGTTGCGCCTCTTCAACATCTGATCGTCCCTGCGCGCTTTGCGCAGCTCCACGGACACCTCGTTTCGCCTTCTGCGAGCATCCTGCAGAAAATGTGTGCGCGTTTGTACCAAGCGGACATTACAAATGTGCAAAACAGGGCAAAGAAAATAACTCACATCATGCTTCATGGAGTTCTTGAATAAGGCCATACGGCTGTTGTGAACGGGCTCGGGTGCCGGCATCTTTGCTGAAATGAGAATAAATAGCCAAAAAATGTTATTTCCCCTCTGTCCCAAATGTAAACACGTCACAGAGTCGCAATGTCGAGGCAATGTCAAATTTGGTACACAAACTAGGTATGTATTGGCATTCGAAGGGAAGGAAAAAAAAAACTGTGAGAAAACGATGAATATTCATCAGAAACGCGATGACGAAACTAACGTTCCGGAATCGTCCGACCGAGCGCCGCATAATTGTTTTTTTTTTATTCTTTCGATTTACACGATGGTCGCTAAATTTGTATCTACACGACGCGAATTTATCGTTTGAATTTTGCCGATTACCGCGTGATCGGTCAAATTCGCCGCGAGAATCGCGTAAAGCGTGGGTGATTTTGGGAAAACGTGCGAAAAACGGAGTCGATACCTTCGCCTCGGCTCGTCGGACGTTCGAAATGCCGTAACGGTTAAAATCGGTTGAACGCGAATTCGGTGCACCGACGAAATCGCGTTCAACGTGATTTCAGAACGCGCGATTCGGATATTCGCAAGGAAATCGGCGATCGCGAAGGCGGCCGAGGGTGTCGAGCGATCGGATCGGGCGAACAGGTGTGTTGCACTTACCGCTCGGGTTGTTCAATAAATAAATTCGGTGAGACTGTTAGAGACGAATCGCGGCCCGCGCGACAATGGCTGGCAGTATGATAATTCTTTGTGAGACCGCCGCACACTTTCTCTCTCTCTCTCTCGTGAGCTCGAAAGAACCTCCTCCCCTCCCGGTGCGATCTTTATTTTTGACCTTCGCAACTTGTTGATCGAGCAAAAAAATGCGCACGAAACGCGGACGTCCAATCGGACGCGGGAAAACTCGTCGCACCGGACGCTCGCTGGCTCGCGATTGGTCGGCCGCGTCTGCCTCTTACGCTATTGGTCGACGCGGTTTTAACGACTTGGGTTTTGAAATTTTAGTCACTTGCCTCGAGTTTTCAGATAATTTGTCTTTGATGAGCTACCAATCTGTTGTTCGCAGTGTGAAAAAGTTTTATCGAAAGGACGTCAAAGCTACGAACATCCGCGATGCCCTGTTTGATCCGAGGAAATGTATGTCGTAGAGAAAAAACGACATTCCGATGATGACAATAATTAGAATTAACTTTCATTTTCGCAGGACGAGCGTGAGTCGATAGTAGATTCGATATCTCGAAGATCGAACGCTCATTTTCGCGCGAATATTCAATTTTTTTGTTTCTTATCGCGAATACGTTTATTTATTCGCTCAAAGGGGTCAGAGTCTTTGGCCAATTCGAGGTTTCGTGTGTAATACAAATTTGTTGTCAACATTGATCGCAAATATTTGCACAATTTGGACACCCAGCGCCACCCCGGGGCGGAATTCTAAGCTGACGAGAAATGATCAGTTTATGTCTGTGGGAAAGATTTGGAAGGGCAACAAAATGATCCCTTCAACGTTTCGGTTTACTCAAAAGATTCTCGTTAAGAGTTTGCAATACAATGCCGTGCGCTCCTTTGTATGTTTCATAGAGCATGTTTAATTTATTATTAAATTTGTATCAAACAGTTTATAACCTCATCATTGGAAGAGCTAATAAAAATGCAATGACAAAAAAAAATTGATACAGATCATTGACAATTGTTACAAATACTTTGATATAGTGTTATTAATATTTTTTAGTCCGAGCCATCGACTCCCCGGAGAGCTTTGATGTACGTACCTGCAAGCGACGCTCGAAAGGTGAAAAAAGCATCGAGCATAGAAGCTGACTTTGTGGTTTTGGATTGCGAAGATGGAGTTGCAATTAATCAGAAAGTAGATATCCAAAAGCACTTTCCAAATATTTTGAATCAGAGGACTAAACTGTAATTTATCCACATCAACAATTGTTCGTTAAAAACAGATAGCGGCAAGATCAACTATAGCTGAGATGTTAGACAAAAATTCATTTCCCTCAAGCAGACCTCAATGGGGTGTGAGGTTGAATTCCATGAGTTCAGGACTGTGTGAACAGGACCTGAATGTAATTTTAGGAGCAGCCAACAAACCACCCTGCATTCTGCTACCAAAGGTGGACAGTATTGAAGAAATTTTATCGGTATGATCTGAAATATCTTCAGTTACACCAATTACCCAGGAATCCACTGAGCTAAATTGATTATAAAAATTCAAAAACATTTCAGTTTACAGATGCTGTGAGAAAATTGAACCCACAGAAGGTACCAATGGATCTTGTTATATATAGCGAAACAGCAGCTAGCATGATGAGATTACCAAAGATAACCCAAGCAGCAATTGATGCTGGGAAAAAAGCTATGCTGAGATTAGTTGCACTTGTGATAGGAAGCGACGATTATGTCGCCAATATTGGTAACTCATTAATTCAGTCAGCAGAGCTTAATTCGCGTTTGTATTTTTTTTAATTCCTATGCAATAACTGCAGGAGCAACGAGAACTAAGAATAGCACGGAGATATTGTATGCAAGGCAGAGACTTGTAATGATTGCCAAAGCGTTTGAATTGCAAGCTATCGATATGGTTCACATTGATATCAAAGGTAAATCTGCATATTTCGGATTTGGATAGCTTATGCGAGAGAATTATTCATTCTTATCGTGTGCGTCGCGTGCAGACTTGGATGGATTGCAAGAAACGTCGATGGAAAGCGCATCTTGGGGTTTCACCGGTCGTCAAGTGATACATCCGTCGCACGTGCCGATTGTACAGGGAGCTTACAGTCCTACGGAAACGCGAATCACTTGGGCGTCGGAACTGGTGAAAGCTTTCGATGCTCATCAAGCACTGGGAAAGGTAAGAACTTTCCCTAGCACTTCTGCTGCCTAGTTAATATATATTATGCAACTACATCAAATTACTTCAGCTGATATTTCTGTGATTCTTGATATTCGCAAATTTTCAGGGTGCATTCGTCTTTGAGAATCAAATGATCGACATGCCGACGCTACGACAGGCGCAGAATATTGTGAATTTGACGAAATTATCGACGCCAAAAAATTCTTAAATAATTGTTTAATAACGATTATGTATAACGGGAGTTATGTGAGCCTTCGGGTGACACGGACCCTTCGAGGGCTCCGTGGACAGCTAATATTTTGCTTGTAAGTACTGTACAAATGTGTAAATAATTAATACACCTAAGAGATATTAATGATAATAATAATAATATTATAAAACAGCAGTAAACTGAATAACATTGTAGAATACTTTAGAATGTAAACCGCAACCGACAATAGTCAGCATTGACAGATATTTACGTCGTGATGCACTATTATAATTGTTTGCAAATAAACTAATTTATTTATAAATCCTGCATCAATGGCATAAATGCACAATATCTGATTTTTCAATTTCTTAAAAAGAAATAAGAGCACGTTATTTCTCTTAGTGATTAACTGATTAGCCATTTGAGTTGCCTGTTTTAGATATTGCAAAGCGAAATGAAAAATTGTGTATATACTTTTTAAATGCATAGAAAAAGTAGATATTGTTCATTAACGATAAGAACGGTCAAACCTGGGTATTTCGTGTAGTTACAACGAAAAAAATACACATGTCCCTTCCGCGTAAGGCACTGCTCTTCGTTTTACAGTAAATCAGTTCATTTGGCACCGTCGATTGTGCCTCGTGTGCAAGACAACGATATTTACATTTTTTCTATCATATTTCCCTCATACATTTAACTTCGATCAGATCTACGAAGTTTCTTTCTGTGCGCGCGACTGTCTGCTACACTTGTGCGCTAATTCTACACAAAGTTTTCAAAAGGTCGACAACTGAGTATACAGAAAATACTGAATTATTTAAATTTTTCAAAATATAATTTGTTATCGTAGTCAGATTATTCCCGCAGCGTTACTTTTGTGTAATGCTTAATCGCAGTTCTTAGCATAATCCATTGTAAAAACACTGTAACTATAGTGCGTGGAGAGACTGTTGCGCGGTTGCTTGCGCGCATTTTTTTAGTCCCGGTTACAAGAAATTGTGTAAAAAAAGGTTTATTGTCTGTAATTAGTACGATCAATACCTATAGACTGCTTTTTTTCCAAAGTCTTCTTCATTCTCGTGAGCAGCTGATTCACGATATGCAAGACTCCACCGTCTTCTTGACGGCATCTCGCGCATACGGAATATACGATAACGAGTACCACGTCATTGCCAATGATTGGATAATTATGAAGAGTAGAGCCAATCCGGCCTTATGCAACTGTGAGAAAAAAAAGAAAAACCATTAATTAAAAAAATCAGAATCTAAGGATTCAAATATTTGAAAAGATTCTGCGGTGACATAGGACCTATGATTACAATGCAAATGCCCTTACCCCTATAGCTGCCCACAACGTCAGCCCCAAAGAGGCTAGGACCACCAAAGTAGCTATTATTCTCGTGGATGCAAACATTTTCTTGATTTGATTGACTGGCCCCATTAAGAAACATGTGCTGCAAATGATAATGAAAAAAATAAAAAAATAAACAAATAAATAAATAAAAAATTAACAAATTTTAATTAAGTTTTTCTTAACAGTGTAGAATACTAATATTACCTTGCTAAGGATACAACATTTCCAATAGTATAAAACACAGCAAATATTGGAAGTCCTTTGTTCAGAAAGAGGGCAAAGGAACCCAAGAAGGAGCAGAGTATACCAACGACAAAGCAGATGACGAAACCCTTTATCCTTGTTGACCAGCTCAAGGAATTTTCATCCAGTACCTAAAAAAGAAGTACAAATTTATGCATATAACTGGCACCCAACGTATATTTACCAATTAATTCCAAGCTCTGGCAACTATTGACCTTGGTAGGTGTCAATGTTACTTCATTATCATTCCCTTATCAATTAAAATTACCATCCGACTGTTAAATAAAGTTGTCAAGAATAGCAGTTGCCTTATGACTTACCACAAAATCCACATCACTCTTGCAGCGTGTAATATATAAAAATTGTCAATTTAATGGATACCTTAATGTGCCATTGACATCAGACAGATAAGTATGTTTTCTTTTTAAACTAATAATTGGCATTCCGTTTCCTATGCTCGGGAGTTAAAATTTAGTAAAAAAAATATATATATACCTGTGTGATGATACCACTTTCTTCGTCACATTGTTCATTGCCGCTAAGCGCCCTCCTCAACTTGTCCATGATTCCTGGATCCCAAAAATCAGGTCCACACGATACTCCAAATCAACACTTTTCCGTCTGAAATGACAAATAAATAAAAATTTACACGTAAATCCTCCAATTTGTTCCAATCACAACAGTACACTCCGATAACCTGTTGCACCGCTATTTCAATGCTAACTTTCAATATTTGGAATACTCAAAGCTCCTAAAAATGTCAGCTAAATGCAGTGAAAAAAAAATGACAAACTCGAGTTAATCGTACAACAATCCGATGAACATTAAATTCTTTTCGACAGCTCGCAATTAATGCATAGAAAAATCCATCTACGTGGGCATCATCACGGACATGTCACAAAATCACGGAACCAAATGTCCACTATCGGTAAACCCGTTTTCGGGGGGGGGGCGTCGAAAAAATTTGGTCCCCGCCGAGTGAATCACCGAAACGGCGATTGCATTTATCGAATCAATGAGTACGTAAAAGCGCACGTGAGGCTCGTCACCGTAAATCACCCAAAAATTGACTCACGCCGTCGACGAGCAGAAGTCGTTCAAAGGTTATGTCGCGTCTCCGACGGTTTTCCCGCAGTGCGCGCGGAGTACACAAAACAAACAACGAGCCCCCGTTACGAAGGTCACCGAAGGTCACGCGCTCCTCTCGGATTTCGTTCCCACGAATTTCCACTCCCAACGGCGCCGCGTTTTCCCGTAGGGCAAATTTCTCCGCACTAACCGATGTCTCGCCGTATTGTGCACAACATAGCGTACGCATGTACGTAAGTGTGTACACGCACACCGTGAATAAATACACAACAGCGCCGCCCCCGTCATTTTCGAGCCGCCGTACTGCCAACTACGACTCAGCTGATGCGGCCGTGCGGCCGAGACTCGCGCGCTCATTGGCTGCTCTCCTCGCGCACGCGCATCGTATCCTCATTCGCTGCGGCAGCAATTTTGCCTGCGGCAACATCGCCTCTGTTACATTCGCTGTGTAACAAATATAAACTCGAAACGTGTTTTCAACACGTGAGTCCGACGAGCGAGCCGGAAGAGCTCGCTCGTTGCATCGACCGACGCCAATTCTTCCGATTTCAAAATACCCTCTATATGTACCTATATATCGCGTATAAACGTAACATTAAAAAATAAACAAAAAAACGACGAGGACACAGCAAAGACCATTTGCATCGCGGCAGCAGCGCGGAAAGTCACTCGAATCGAGCGCCTCGGCCGCAATGGCAACCGCGCTGCATCCGGCGCGGCCGTTGTGTACTTCCGCGATCGGGTAATGTAGCGCAAGAGAAAAAAAAAAACGGTGCGGAAAAACACACACACAGACACACACGTAGACGGAGAAATTACTAGTGGTACTTGGGATTCCGCACGGGAGTCACCGATGAGCGAGCAGCGCGCAGCGAGAGACGCGGATTTCGATCGACGGGGAACGACGTGAAACGTGTGGGTAAATCGACGACGGAGCCGCCGCGACACGCACCGGGAGTTCGAATGCGCGCGAGGTGAAAACTCCCGGCTCTGACTGAGAGACATCTCGATGGTCGGTACGCACGACGGGACGGCGACGATGATACGGTAACTACGACGTTTGACAGCCGCCGCAGCAGCAGCAGCAGCAGCGACTTCTGCGAAAAAAAACTCGCGTGTTTGTGTGCGTGAGTGTTTTGACGTGCCCGACGTCTCGCTTCTGCGGTTCCGACGACATAAGCGAGCTCGGCTTTTAATTTTTCGACCCAAGTGTGTCAGTGGCCCCCCAGGGCCGCTCGCTCGACGCGTAATTGCGTTTTCGCGAATCGTTTATCGAGTTTTCGCCATAACCTTACCGATGATAAAACGCAGTTGATAATCTCTCGCCTGTGGGTACGAATTATGTATATGTATACGTTATGTGTGTGTATATATATATATATATATGTACACACGTTGTATATATACATTGCTTTGTGTAGCTGCAACATCGGGATCGTGGTGTTGACGCATAAGCGCACATTGCGCACATAGTGCGGAGCGCAACGCGTGTGTGTTGGTTGTACATATGTATACGCGGAGCCACGATTTTATTTGTATCGTTATTGTGTCTTTATTGTCCTCCATACCGTATCGAATGACCTATATATCGCGATTCTCGGCACTCGTGGCTCAATTAAGTAATTATCGTAAATGGTCTAGTGTGGCAAAGTCAGAGCGCGTACTTTGCACTTGGATGGACAACAATGAGGGAACCGAGTGTGGCACAATATTTTGCTGGGATTTCCCCCACCCCCTACCCCTCCCCCGTCGGTTATCTGATGATTGCAGCGTTGTTAAGGAAACGTCGATGTGCGGTTGTGAAGCCTGAGCATTTGGTAGACCTTTGCGGAGTGACTGGAGCGTCGATCTCTTAGATCTTTTTGGAGAAACTCAGCGGATGTGGGATTGCGATATGCGAGATGGCTTGTGGAAGCTTAAGTTCAGGAATAGTTAGAGTACGGATGAATCTCCTCTTGGAGAAGTGGGGAGTGATAAGAGGAAGCGTTTGGGGATTGTTAGAATGGGAGGAATCGGATAAGGATTGTTTGTGGGATAGGAGGCTTTAGTGAATGATTTTGCGTCACTCAGATTGACTTGGAATAGAATTCGGCAGACCAGGAGATTATAGAGTAGCTAATGGAAGTTGAACGACAAGAGTAATGATTTATGAGAGATAATTAGTTCTGACTGTAATGAAAATAAGAATGGATGAGGGATCTATATGCATTTAACTGGATTAATAGTTTACAGTGATAGTAACTGGACCAGTAGACTTGGTCCATAAGAAATTGTGGAGATGATTGTGGAAGCTCAAACGTGACGACAATTATACACTCGCGATATCTCCCCTTGCAGAAGAAATGCATGAGACAAAAAAAAAACATTGGTCTTGTGTGCAACAAAGGGAAAAATGGATGAGGAATTTTTCCGGATGATACAGCTTTATTTTTCATGATTGGGCAACATTGAATGTTTTCAGTCATTCTTAGTGGAAAATATAATGCTTGTAAATTACTGCGATATATGCTGAGGCTTTGTTTCTGTGTTTTGTGGCAATTGGGTATGTTGTCAAAAATACATTTATTATCTGAGAATCTTGGATTAGACACAGAATGAAATAAAATGGAAAAATTTGTGTTGTAAGTTCACAGTTTTTTTTTTTCCACAAAAAGTACATGAACATGAATCACTGTTGCAGATGAACATTGGCGCGTATTACCTCATGGGATGTGACATCATCTGCTACCCGGAAAATCTTGCAGCCTGTGATGAATCGTAGGATGAAACTCCTAACGGACATAGAGATTTAAATATTTTGGCGTGCCGGAAGATCCACCGTGTGACAACAAAGAGGAAATTCATTTCTGAAAAATGCCAGACTGTTGTATTAGTCACAGAAATCAAGTATGGCTCGCTGTTTTGACGATATGCGTGTCCTACGCTGGCGCGGACATCCTCGTTTTCTCCGCCGCGTCCAGGCACCAAATCGAGGAGGAGTTCAGAGATGCGCCCGCGAGATTTGGCGGACTCATACCGTCGGAGGGAATTAAGGTTTGCATAAGTTTTGTTCAGGAAGAAAAATACGAATATGAGAATATGGACAATATTAAATACAAATTTTTGAACGTAGGGTATGGTCGCGTACGCTGATCCGCCGACGGCGTGTCACGCGATAGCCGGCCCACCGAACGATACCACTTACGTAGGAACTTGGATAGCATTGATAGCACGGTTCAATTGCAGTTTCGAGGTGAAAATTCGAATGGCTCAACAAGCCGGTTTCGACGCCGCGATTGTCCACAATGTGAACGATAGCGAATTAAGTAAGCAACAATCGTCGCGTATTGACGCTTTTGCGTTGAATTAAAGTGTACATTCGCGCTGACAATCCGCTCGTTAAATTTCAGTACCAATGTCAGCCAAGGATCCCATGGGAATCACAATACCGTCAGTATTCGTCAGCGAAATAACAGGACTGATAATCAAAGAAAATTATTTGTACGACCATCAATACTTCGTTTTGATCAACGACGATCTGCCTTTTAACATCAACACACATTTACTGTTGCCATTCGCTATCGTGGTCGGCATATGTTTCCTAGTCATGGTTGTTTTCATGGTAAGAAAATGCGCATCTAGTGTCTATCGCTAAGGAGGTTGGTGCGGTTCACAATGGACGAATTATGGCTCCATATTTTTTTTTGCAAAAGTTTACGAATTGACTGACCACAGAGATGAGTCATAATGCTACGAAGAATTAGCACCGTTGTAGCCAATGTAAAGCGTTGCAACCTCCTTAAGACGACGTGACCTATCGCGGTCGGTAATAAAAAACTGTAGACGATTTTTTTGTTAAGCTCGCCAAACATTTAAAATTTACGCATTTTCATATGAGTTTTGCCACCTAGTTCAGCACTCATTGTGGATAATATATATATTTTTTTTTCTAAAAAATTGTTGGCGACCTTAAAAAAAATTGTTTTGAGATTTTGGTACCGACTGATCGCCGCAGGACGACGTGGAGGGTGCATGTTTAAAATCCTTTGTCATCGCAGGGAATTTGCATTACTGTGCAGGTTGTCAGATGCATCAAGGACCGAAGACGGCAACGTAGGCACAGATTGCCGAATTCGAGTTTGAAGAAAATACCAACGCACAAGTACACGAAGGGCGATCCGTATGAAACGTGCGCCATTTGTCTGGACGATTACGTCGAGGGCGAAAAGCTCAGGGTGTTACCGTGTGCACACGGTGAGTGATCGCCCGGCGTTACTAATCTCCGTACACGCTACATATATACATACATTTTCGCTACTATTTGTATATCCTCTCTTATTGCAGCTTATCATACGGACTGCATAGATCCTTGGCTGACGAAGAACAGACGAGTCTGTCCAGTGTGCAAACGCAAAGTGTTCGCTGCGGATGAGCGTGTCGTCACGGATAGCGAGAGCGAAACTGATGCCGATGACTCGACGCCGCTTATTCGCGACGGTCATCAAGGTAAAACTGACGTGCTTCTCTAATGCTAAGATTCATAATCTGGACTTGTTAAGCAATCGTTAAATGCAATAATTATTATCGAAAAGGTACGCAAGGGGGAACGTTCGACTATCAGCGTGAAAATCCTTTCGCGAGAAGCGAAAGAACCAGAAGAAACAGGCGGGGTTCCAATGCGTCGAGTAGCAGTAGCAGCAATTCCGGGGAATGGCTGTTCGAGAGCATGAGCTCGCACACCCTTGAACCGCCCGGCACGACGGTTTTCCTTATATCGGACAGTCACAGCATAAACGGTATGCGTTTGCATCTTATTCTTTAACGTGAAAACATCTTTAGCAGCGCCATTGCTGTTAAGAATATCTTACTGAGAGCTTTGGCTTTATCGAAAAAAATATTTCTACCTCAAGACTACTTTAAAAGATGTTTTCAAGTAACAGAGTGAGAAGACAAAGTTTACACTTTGCATTTATTTATATATATTTTTATACCGAAATGAAATAACTCGTAATATTACTAATGAGGATACGGATGAAATGTAGCGACAATTTTATTCTACCACTGCGCGTATCTAACAGTGCATGCAACGATGATACAAAATAAAAGGATCTTCGCTTGAATAATATAGAAATACATGGTCGGGTCGATGTAAAAAGTTAGACGTGCGAGAAATTCACAGATACAGTTTAATATGGTATTTAGGTGAACCGCCAGAGCTTGAGCAGTCGAGGAACGTCGAGGAGGAGTATCCGGCCACTATTGTTCACGTAACGCCAACGCGTAATTCAAGGGTTTCCGTGCATTCAGCGGCGTCGGACGAATTGTCCGCAACATCGACCGTACCGCCGGCCGACGTGAAAGACAACGACCCGATTGTTTAGTCGTCTCGAGCTTTCGTTCGGAAACCGTTGTTATATATTCCAAGCTATAGGAACCTCGAAGGGTCTGCCGAGGAGGATAAATTCTCCATGTTGTACCACAAATCGTCGTCGTCGTCCTCGTCGTCGTCGTCGCCGTCGTTGTCGTCGTTTCCATCGGGACGAGCGAGGCGTTTCGCAATTTTGCTATGAAATTTTATCTTGATTGTACGCGCGATAAAACCTAATGTACGCTTCGAATATTATAGCGTTGACGCCCCCGAAAGTACCATCGATTGGTAATAACGGAACATATATGAAACAAAAGATATGACAATTATTCGATATTCACGATTCAGTGCTGAAAAAAAAAAAAAAAAAATCGTGCGCTCCAGTAAATTTTGTATACGACGATCGTGTGACGAGGTGTCGATCTACCGATATATCATCGATCATTGCATTTTTTTTCTTTTTCGTTTCAAGTTCTAGCAGACTCTTTGCAGCGATTCAGTTGGTAAATTGGCGATATATATTTTTCTAATTTTTTTTTTCTTTAAAATATGTTTATTTCGACTTGATAAATAAATAGCAACATCAAATAATTTAATTTTCCGTTGTGCTTTATATGACATGCAAGTCGCAACAACGGTTGTACATAGTTGGTAATCGTTTGGAAATCATATTTCGTAGGTTGTATCGATCGATTACTAATCAATTTACGATAGAGAAACATATACAATGCGTAGACATATCCTCATTGGAAATCTCTTCGATCTGCCCTGTCGAACGTTCGTTTGATTCTTTTTATATTCGACAAAACGAATGCAAAGACAAAATGATAGTAACAGAGCGGCATTGGTGCTTTGAATTTCGTACGATTTGACTTCGCGGAGTCTCGAGAATCCGTCGCTGTTCGAATTTCTTTGAGTTCAATGTGTATTTTTTAATAAAATTTATCGAGTTGAAAGGCTTCTGCTCTGAATATATCAATACACAAGCAGTCACACACGAACCCACACACACACACACACACATACACAAATTCATTTACATACACACACACAAACACACACAAGAGCACCTATGATACGTAAAAACTAATATGACTTGGTTGGCACTCTAGCCTGTGATACAGAAATGTAAATAATATTTGTTGATACATGAATTGAAAGACCAAATGTAAGGATTCCTTTTAGTGCAGGACATAGAATATAAATGATGAAATAAAATCATTGAAGTTCATAATATATACATATATACTGAGGCCTCCCGTTTCTTATCAACATACTGAAAAACCTGACCCTCTCCAAAAATCCTCGAACTTCATAATTATCATTAAATTGATCAACCAGTTTTCTTTCTGCAGGTTTGTTGAACGTAGATTTAGTCTTAACTTCAGTTGTCTGGGACTCGTTTAAAACATTGCAAGCCGCGAAAAGCATAAGACGTTCAATAAGAATGTGGAAAAAATGCAGGGTCACTTGCCAACATTGAATGATTGTGAAGTTTGAGAACTGTTGGAGAAGGTCAGGGTTGTCGGTAATTAGATTTGACCTGGTATGTCTCGTGTACACATGTATAGATATTGAACCTTGAGTTTCCGGGCACTGATTAGATCAATTTGAGTCTCTTTAGGTGTAAGTTGCATTCGCGCGATAATTTACAAATGGACAATGAATTCAATTGATCTCATCCGTTGGTGAATCTGGAATTTGCGAATGGAAATTGATCCCGAGTTGGTGATTGGCACGAGAAAATATTGTTTCCGTATTATGATAAATGTTCATTCAACGTCAGAAATTAATCATTAGGCACGTCGCGAAATGTTGATTTTCCATAAATAAAATAATTTATCGGTTTTCGATTGCGTCTTCAATGTTCTTTGAATTGAGCTAATTGAAAACGGTTACCTTTGTATAAAGCCATGTAAATAGATATGTGCAATTCCGTTGTATGTCGTCAGGGAATATTTGATTTGTATTCGATTATTGAGTATATGCTGGTAAAAAAAACATTTACATTGATGACCCGATCGCGTATGTTATTACAGTTATTTCTCTTACTATAAAGCTTGTCTATAATCATTATAATCCGAAATAAAAATAAAATGTATTTATATTTTCCATCTCACTACAATTCAGTAAAACTCCTTCGAACTCAGATAGTACGGACTGTCTTCAACTTTTACCTCAAGGAAACGGGAAACACTGCCGTTTCTTCCACAATAAAAAAAAAAGTAAAAAAATGAATTTTTCTAGGCACTCAAATAAATCGCTACGACCAACCAATTTCTGATAATAATGGATAATGCTTGATACGATATTTTGTGAACTGGAAGCGTTGCGAATCGATTGATCATAAAGCATGCATCGGGATCGTCGAGACATGTGATGTAATTAAATATACTCAGCGCGGCGAATTCGATATATATTTTAGCGCATAGATACAGCGGACAATTTGTAAAAGAAAAAAAGGGCATCGCAGCCCTGCTGTGCTTGCGCTGAGTCGGCAATTTTCAACCAACGATCCTACACCGACGAGTATATGTATATACCGTACGTGTACTTATCTGTAACGGCGCATTATAACACTCGCTCGACGTGCAGCGCGGTGTGTCATCAATCCTTGAACGACCTCGGACAAAGTGCTTGTCTTCGTAATACGTCTTTCAGCAAGCGTCGACCGGGCTGGTGAGACATTTTTTTTTCTTATTCACAAACGTTGAATTATGGCACGAAGCTTCATTTCTTTTTTCTCGTAATCCGGTAAAATAAAAAAATACTATTATTTATTCATAAACATACCGTACCGTTTCATTGGTTTTTTTTTTATTAATGAGTTTTTCGCTTTCGCAGCGTTTCCATCGGACTGAGCACCTCTGATTTATGCAACTGCAGTCACGTTGCACAAATTGCTCGGTGTGCACGATAGAGCGGGGTTCCCCCCTTCCCCCGGGGGGCGCCGTAACCGGGACGATGATTGTAGGACCATCTCGTCGTGTCCTTAACGAGGAATTGATGCCTCGGTAACCGAGGCTCGAAAGCGCTGTGTACTATACACGTCGCTCACGATTTCGTCTCTTTTCGCGAAGCAATGAAAATAAACTATATAAAAGGACTCATGATTCATAATTATTCTAATACGTAGCAGTAAAAAATTATACTTATTATTTTTATACATTAAAAAAAAATCTAAAAAAAACTCAAACCCGTAGTACATTCAATCAATCTCTCTAATTCCTCATTGACCCCAAAAATAACAAAATACTCAGTAACTCATAATCATTCAATTTAAAACAAACTACAAAAGCATCGCGAGCGTCATTCGCGCCACATCTCGCGAGGACTCAAGAAAAAAAAAGCGTCACAGAAAAAAAAAAAAAATCTAAATTGAAACCGCGTTCCGCCAGAAACGTGACCGCGGTTCGGCTGCTCATTCAACGAGCGCCTTGAACCGTTTCCTTAGTCACCGCTGTGCCACCGGCCACTCCGACTCCGTCGAGTGACTCGCTCCTCGAGGTGTATAAGCCTGATGAGCCGTGCGGAGCACCGGCTACCTACCCAACCCACCGTTTCCGCCGTTTCCGCACCCGCCCGCCCGCCGCCGCCGTCGCCGCACCACTAGTGGCGATGCCAGCGTCGGCCGAGCACGCTGTGCAAGATGCAAACCGTGCAACGGTCCACGTGTGTGGGAAGCGCGACGCGGCGCTGGGCTCGCAGCCAGAGCCGAATTCTCGCGAGGCTAAGGGCTAACTGCTGCTGCTGCTGCTGCTGTGCAACCTCTTCCCTTAAGCCGCGCGCGCTACGATATATATTTAGACACACAGAGCGCGCGCTGCGATATTCGTGCGCAAGTACCAGATGCAGGGACGGCGGAATTCGCGCGCTGTGTTTGCACGTACAACGTGTTTCTTCTCTTCATATACGTTCGTTTATACACTGTTAAAAATCTGCGGTGTCAAACGCTGCTGGTGTGGACTTTTTCCTAGTGTTACTTATTACAGTGTTAATAGTAACACTTTTTACGGTGTTAAATTAACACCAGCCGTTTCGTTAAATTTTTCCTGTGTTACCAACGAAACATTATAATACTTTTCGCTTTAAAGGCGTGAATGCAAGTATCATGTGTGATTTTTTATTATCTCGTGAATAAATTAGTCGCTTTTCTCAGTTTTTATCGAAAAATTGATGAAAAAAATCGATTTTTTCGTTACAAATTCCTCTACCGGGTAATTGATCTGTAATTTTTATTTTCGAAAATCAAAATTCTGACTAATTCATTAACGAGATTCACATTACTGGCGACTGTATTTCAATTTTTGCTTCGATCCGTTGATAATTCGCGAAAAACGGCACTTCTGACTTTTTGAGGTGAAAGTCGGTATTTCAGACTGCGTTAACACCGCTAATTAACACCGTGATTGGTGTGGACCTATATAGACACCGTCTTGGTGTTGTTTTTAACACCGGATTTTTAACAGTGTATGTACTGTATATATGCACCATGCTTGTTCCGGCGTTGCATACAGTGTAACGGGCGACCGGGCAGAGGGAGAGGGGAGTAGGTGGAGGTGTGGGGCGGGGGACAGTGGAAGGCGTTGAGGGGGCGGCGGGTGGCAGTGGAGAGCGAGGCGCACCCCGCGGTGGACAGTGGAATGAGGGGGCGCGCCGAGCCAGTGGAAGGACTTCTCTCCACTAGGCTAACGCGTTCCCCTTGCCACCGTGGCGAGTGGTCGCACGTGACGGCACAATGCCGCTTCGCAACTTCACCTCGTTCCTCCTTCGGGCCTCCTCCTTCTCCTCCGACTACGACGACGACGATCCCGGAGAAACTCTTGCGCCTCACTCACACTCCCGCCTCCTCCCCCCCCGCCGTCTTTTCTATTCCCCGTCGGTCCCCGGTGCGCCGCACGCTCCATCCGCCACCGCAGCAACCTCGATTCCGGCACCCTCTAAACTGGCGAGTTGCTGCTGCTGCTGCTGCTTCTTCTTATTCTCTTCTCCCGACCCGGGACCCCCGAAGACCCGCGAGATTCCCCAACGTCCTCGCCGTCGCCGTAGGAAATCTTGACTCGCGACTCGCTATCCGTGCTTTTCGGATCGAGATCGTTTGAACGTATTCTCTAATACCCAATACATCATACACCCAGAGAAATGATTTATTAGTTTCGAGTAAAATGTAGTTAAATCAAATACATTTTTTTATTTGTCTGAGAGCCTATTAGCATTTTATTTGAAATAAGTAAAAAATTTTATTTAAATGCATATTTCGTTTTAACTCGGCTATTTAGTTGTTTCCTACTAAAGAACGTAGTTATAACAAATACGTATTGTATTTGCTCTCACACTTGTGTATTAAATGATTTCAGATCTTTAAACAGCGTATATATTGATGAAACATTGACAATAATTATGAAAAAATGTCTTTGGGTGTGGTTGCAATTGAGGAATTCAAAGGAATTCGAGAAATCCACGCGTCAAGTTCGTGCGAATTTCTCGCTATCCTCGGGTAATCGAAATTATTACCGGCCGCAGATTTCGTTTTTATTCGGCGTATTTACCCCCCTCCCCTCCCCCTGCAGTGACTGCCACGGGGTCGTATATGAAAGGACATTCCATTGTCGATTCCGGGGGGAGATTCATCCATTACGTCTCTGTCATCGTGCCAGCTCGCCGCGATTCTACGTTCTCCGTATACTGTTTCCTCTACAAGCTCCTGCGCTTTCCCCGTTCTCTCGTCGCCTCATCGCTATTGCGCCGCGACGAATCCCGCCCCGACTGCTGCTGCTTAGCCGTGCGCTGAATGAGAATTATCCGTTGATAATTCGCGAAAAACGGCACTTCTGACTTTTTGAGGTGAGAGTCGGTATTTCAGACTGCGTTAACACCGCTAATTAACACCATGATTGGTGTGGACCTATATAGACACCGTCTTGGTGTTGTTTTTAACACCGGATTTTTAACAGTGTACGCGAGACACGTTGCGCTACGGTCTGACCGACTCGCGATCCGCGCCACTGCCACGTGTTCGCAACCGGGAAACTCGGCCGTACACACGCAGATAGAGTCGAGTGGACAGAACGAGAGAGACAGATAGATACGAGGCACAAGCCAACTCGCATACGGGGGACGCGAAGGGAGCGCGCGCGCGGGATACACAGAGAGTCGCTTGCACCGCCCGTGCACACCGCGCGAATAGTGGGACGCCCGCTCTCTCTGTGTGCCTGAGTAAGCGATTTCCGCGACTCTTCCGAGAATCGATTACTCATTTAGCCGAACGTGGGCAGACTGCGATTATACGTCGCACGCCCCGAAGCGTTGGAAAAAAATGCCTCATTTTTTTCGACTTGCTAATCGCGGTTTTTATTTTCTTGAGGCTTAAAAGAAGCACGCATAGCGGAATTTTACGAAATCCAGATTGTTTTCGCATAAATCGCAAGGGTATGTATGGAAAAACTTTCGATTTTTTAGGAAGACTAGGCTAATCACACGCGCTGGCGCGCGTGCCCGAGATGGCTTTGCGCTGCTGCGCTCTCATAAAGCTTTAAAAGGGTAAATCGCAATTAAAAAACCCTTGTTTAGTTGAATTTAAAAAAAAAATTTGTTTTGCTTGTCATAAATCGTAGATCTGGCCGTCGGGCCAAAAACCGCCCAAATCGGGGTCACAAATTTTATTTTTTCAAAATATCGACTTTTAACCTATACCATCGTTCTCAAGTCGCATATTCTACCCCTGAAAACACCGGTTAAAACCCTTTTTTAGTTGATTTTGAAAAAAAAAAATTTTGGCCGAACAGTTTGTCAGAAATCGTAGATCTGGCCGCCGGGCCGAAAACCGCCCAAATCGGGGTCACGAAATTTATTTTTTCAAAATATCGACTTTTAACCTATACCATCGTTCTCAAGTCGCATATTCTACCCCTGAAAACACTGGTTAAAACCCTTTTTTAGTTGATTTTGAAAAAAAAATACGATATTTGACAGAACTGACAGAGTTATCAAGGACAAATGAACTTGGACTTGAACAATGCTTTCCGTTACTCATGAACTTTTCAAAAGAATGGATTTGCATAATTTGCCTAACCACCGTTCGCGAGCGTCATTATTAATTAAACGAAATTTAATTAATTAAAACGAAACATTCAATCCGCGCATCGTAAGTTGAAAGGAGAAAAACAAAGATCGCGCCGACAGGAAAGCCCATGAATACAGATCCGCGGGAGCATCGATTGATGCGCGTAATACGAAGTGCAACCAATAAAGTCGCACGGCCGCGGCGAAGTTATCGGATGCGGCCGCGGAGTCGACGTCGGTCGTCGGTGGCTGCGGCGGAGGACGCGGCGGCAGCGGCTGAAGGCGCGGTTATAATGGCACAATTTTATAACAAGCGGCGGGTCTTTTGTACGACGCAGATATATACGAAAGCTCGCCGTATATACGGCGTGCGCGTGGCGCGATCGTGGGTTCGGTCCTCGGCGTCGTCGACGACGAGTGTGGCAACCGGATAGGCAGGCCGCGTGACTAACCCGCTGCCGCTGCTGCAGCTGTTCGCGAATTATCGATTTCGTGGAGCGAAATTTTCCCTCCGCTCGCCAGTCATGCGCACCCCATTTTGACATCCCGAAAACGGCCGCACACGCACCGTCCTCGTGTATATACAACGCCGGGGGTAATACCACGGCGTACGCCGTTAGCTACACACAGCGCGAAAGCTGCTGTTGCCGCCGACTCAGAGAAGGGGAGGTTACGCGTCGGTGGCCGCTGCGCGGCGCCACCGTCTGGTCATCGTCGTCGTCGGCGCATGCGCGCATGACTCTCGAGCGACGCGTGCCGCTGCGCTCGCGTTCGAACGCGCGGGAGTGGCCGATTTGAAATTTTCGCCTCGCACATCGGCGGACCATCCCTGCGCCGACTAGTGCCACATTCCTGCACTCGTTGGCCGACGCCGTTGGAAAATGGGACGGTGAGTATCGTCGCTTCTCTCGCGAGTTGAAACTCGACGACTCGGCCCTCTCCCGATTTCTCGAATATATGTCGAAAAAGAGAAGGTGAGGCATTTGTAGGTTAGAAAATTCGATCGCGGGATCGCGCGCGAATCGCCGGCGACACTCGGCGATTGCGAGATACAACTGAAGACGTGGAATAACGAGCGAAGTCGGGATTCCTGGTAATCCCAGAGTTTTCCCCCGGCGATAACGTATAAGCCCCGTTATCCGATGGATGCGATGGTCCACCCCGCGGTCCGGGATATCGCTCGGCTCGTCGCCGTGTAATATAACGAAGGTATCGTTTCGCCGGCCGAAATCCGACAGAAGTATATATATTTTCGTGCCCGAGGAGGCAGCCCAAATGCGGATGCGACTCCGGCGCTGCGCTGAAGAATCGGGTCCCGCTAGGTCTTTTTGTCGGAAGCCTCGAGGAGCGGGGCGGAAAGTGGTGAGGAGGGCGTGAGGAACGAGAGGGGGGGGGGGGGGGAAGAGTGACAAGAAGAATAAGCACGAGGGAGAGCCAAAAACTCTGGCTACAGTAGCGGATACTATAAGAAAGACTAGAGAGAGAGACGAGCGAGCGAGGCGAGTGGGCGTCGTAGAGAGACGGAGAGTGAAGTCAAACGAGTACGAACGGGTGGCCGAAGCCGTTGCTGGGCGATAGAGGGGCGAGCAACCGTAAGGCTCGGTGGGGAAGGAAGATAGAATTTCGTAAAGTCGCGGCAGGCGGGGGGAGGCGGAGGAACGGTCAGGACACTCGAGTGTCAGTGAGTGCGAGAGGGGGAGGGGGGGGGGATGCGAAAGAGCGCGCAAGCGAGAGAGAGAGAGAGAGTGGAGCAAACAGTCAGAGCGAGGGACAGAGAGACCCGAAGAAGGATATTCGACTGCTCCGTTCGATGGGTGAAGCGAGAAAACAGGACTACGGGAATAGACAGCAGGATGGGAAGGTCGAGGGGCGGGCAGCAGCGGGGAGAGCGCGAGGGGGGAGCGGAAGGCGCGAGCGGCGGGTGTGGGAGGGAAAGGAGGGACAGCGGCGGCGGCGGTGGCGGCGGCGCGGCAGAGTGGCAAGGGGGGGGGAGGGAAGAGTGGCGCGGCGGTGGCGGTGGAGCGGTGGCGCTGGGGTGGAGGCGTCAGGTTGCCCGGGCGGGGAGCGGCAAAAACGAAGATGGCGGATCTCGCGACGCCCGCCCTCCAGCGACGGTAGAGGAAGGAACGGCCGGCCTGTGCCCGCGAGAGCAGCAGCCCGCGAGACCAGCCGAGAACGGACGACCGCGCGAGAGAATCCCCATCTTGTCTTCCGCGTCGCGTCGTTAACTCCGCGGGTGTCGTCCCGCGCGCAGTGTCCGTCGCGCCCGCCGCTAACCGCTCGCACAGCGTGTGCGTGCGTGTGTGTGTGTGTGTTTCGCTCTCTCGGGTTCCGCGCTCTCTGTCCGTTGTCCGTCGTCTCCGCGTTAAACGCTGCTGCAGCACCCGGGGGCGGCTGGCGAGCGCAGCGGCACCCCAGCACCACCGTCGCGTTGTCCCGCACGCGAGACGCGGTGAATCGCGCGCCGCGCGGTTACACAGTGCCAATAGTATTTTTTTTTTTCGCGCGAGGATCACCAGGATACGCGGTTCGCGGGCGCCGCGCCGGGGCCGCAGTGAGACCCGTCTCTATACTCTCGTCGCGCGACGAGAACAAAGAGAGAAAGAACGAGAAAAGCAAAAATTACAGAAACAAAAGCGCTGAATAAAAAAAAAAAAACGTAAAACACGCTCGCAAGTTAATCTCCCGTTGGCCGCGGCAGCGCGCGGATGTAATTGTCACGACGGCACCGGAGGCCTCGAGCGCCCGCCGTTACGCAAGGTCCTGGCCCCGTCGAGAGAACACGGACGCACAGAGTGATAATACGAAGAATAATCGGGGGAGAAAAAGAGTGAGAGATATAGTGGGAGAGATAGTAAGAGAGAAAGAAAGGAGAGCGTGAGAAGGGAAGAAGAGGCGAGATAACGGTGAAGGAGAAGGAGAAGGACGGGCCGAAAGTCTCTCGCGCGCCTATTAACGTCTTCGCGACAAGTCCCCGAGGTTTCCACTTTTCGGCGCTCGCGTTTTTTTCCCCCTTTCTACAACTATCTAGCAAACCCTGTGTGTGTGGTGTCCGTGTGTGGGTGTGTGGTTCCATAGGATTTGTACATAGATATATACACACATATATATGTGTGCGTGAATATATATATGTATACAGTGTGGTTCATATTGTATAGATATATCGTGAAAGGGATATATTTCGGGAGGGACACGATCGAGCAGAGTGAGATAAAGGCTCGTCGTCCGCTGTTTCGCGTTCCTTTCCTCGCCCACGCTCGTTAGCCGCTACGGTGGCATCGTCTTTTGCTTCTTTCGCTCCTCCTCGTCCTCGCACGGAGCTCTCTCGTCTCGCTCGGCGGAGCCCGTGACGGAGATCGAATCGGACGGTCCCTCGGTGTACATACACAGCTATATACGCGTATGTACGCGCGTACATACGTACAGCAGTGTCCTGCTATGCGTTTACGTCCACTGGTGTGAGATACACACTCGGTATCGCGGTGTCGGTTTGCAGAAGGCGATCCGGGGAAAGGATTCGCTCTCTCTCTCTCTCTCCCTGCGGTGTCTCTCTGAGGGGTCGTGCGCGCACACGATAGACCCAACCGAGCGGTTACCTACGGTGCGATTCCTCGGTTGGTACGAGCGCACTCGCGAGTCGCGGTCGAAAATCCCCTCTCCCCCATCCCCCTGTGCGCACCCGCGCGACAGTGCACGCGACCGCGTCGCTCGGCCGTTCGGGCGCGACGCGAGGAGGATAAAGATTCGAATAACAAAGCCTCCACAGCTCGGTGCAGTGTAACACGATCGACGCACAGGACACGAGACGTCGTGGCTGACTTTTTTTTTAATCTTTTCTTTTTCTCTCGCGATTCTCGCGAGTCGGATAAGAGACGTGTTCGCGAGTTTGGGGGGAGACGGAAATATCGGCCGGGCGACGAAAAATCTCGGGGATAGGAAAAATTGTGTACACAGGGCCTGTGGAGAGAGTCACACATACATACATACGTGCATACATACATACATACTTATATACACATACACACCCGAGCGCACGCAGCACGTACTCGAGAAGGGAGACCTCGCTCCGCCCCCTGTCGGACGGCTGCACGGCACTGGGGAAGTAGGCGAGGTTGCGGACGAGGATCTTCTGCTGTCGGCTCTTCGTTCGAGTGGCCGAGGCTCCGGTGCGCCTGGTGCGAGAGCGGAGAGCGCGAGAGGGAACGCGCGACAGGAGCAGCGGCCGGGGCTGCACGCTATTCTTCTTCACGTCCGCGGACTCGTCGCTCGGCTCGTTCGTTTTGTTTCCTCCTTCGTAATTTCCCGTGCCAACGGTGTTTCCCGTGAAGTAGAATCGCGTGCATCGATATACCGAGTGAAACGGGGGGGGGATCGAGGTCGGGGGGAGGTGAAGCACGCGCGAGCGGACGTTAACGCAAAGTGGACAATCGCGGTGCGGATTGTTGAGTGGCGGATGAGAACGGAAAGAGTGAAAAGGAAAAAAGGGAATAGAAAGGAAGGAAAAAAAACGTGTATATATCGTCGATAAATTTGTACATTTAACGTCTGGGGAGTTTCGCTCCGGCGCACATTTAGGGTGTAAATATTGTAATGTTGCAACTGGGGAAATTCGTTTTCTCGAACGAAAATTCGACGGACCGAGCGACGGAAACCGGGACGAGTATATATAGATAATTCCGATTCCCCGCGCGACAAAAGTGCAGCCTATACGCGAGCCGAAGGGTCGTTGATCGAACTACTCCCCCCTTCTCGCTATTTATCTCCCTTCGAATCGGCCTTCTGCCCTCCGACCGACGTTGCCTTCATCTAAACGCTCTCGTTTCTTTCTCTCTTCGACAGTGGGTGTGTTACTACGTTACGCATCGGAAATTCGTCATCGGGCATCGTCGCGATTGTTCCCAGAACTGTGAATCACGGACGACAGCAACAAAACCAAACAAACCAAAAACTATAAAAAAACAATAATAATAATTAAATAATGATAACAATACGATCTTGTGACTAGATTCGTGACTGGATTTTGAAAGAAGCTTACATTACAAGGACAGTTTTTAGCAGTAATCAAGAAGCGAAAATCGACGGGAAACGAGAACCAAAAATAAAAATAAAAACAAAACCAAAAGGGAATCCAAAGTGCGCGCATTGGTTCACACTTCTCGCAACGTGACGGCAGCAAAGTGAGCCCGCGACCCACCGAAATTCCTCCCGTCTCTCCGCGACGTTAACAGTGCGCGTGTGTGCATCTTCCTCATCGTCGTCATGTTGATACGGCAGACAGGCGTCTACTCCTGGAGATAGTAGAGCGTAATTGTTGTAACAGTGCGCGGAGAGAGAGAGAGATAGATAGATCGGGAGAGAGAGGGAGGGAGAATAGTAGCGCGTCGACCGCGGAATAGTAGCGCAGTGGTCGGTGGGCGCGCGCACGCGACGTCGTTCGGGAACCTCGTTCGTCTCCCGAGGAGAAGTCCGTCCCGATCGCGCGCGTTTAACGTGTCCGTTTGGTGTTGGCGAAAAATTCGTGGCACTGAAACGTCTGAAAGAGGAAGACAAAGAAAATAATAATAACGAATAGCAACAGCAGCAAAGGGCGGACGAAAAAAGAAGAAGAAACAAGTGGAAGCAGTTAGCAAAAGCAGAAGCAGAAGCAGCAGCACCAGTGGTGCTGCCGCCGGATGGTGGTGGTAGTGGTGTTATTCCCGTTGTCGTTGGTGTCAACGTTGGTGAGGCTCCGCGGCCGTTGGCAGTGGGTGCCCGTTGGGTAGTTGTGTGTCGTGCTGCTGCTACGTTGGTGCGGGTGCTGGTGGTCGGTGGTGGTAGTGGTTGGTGAAGCGAAGGGTGAGACTGGCGGTGCTGCGGCGGCGGCTGCTGCTGCTGCTGCTACTGCTGTTGGGTTCTCACCCCCGTAGTAGAGCCGCGAGGGTAAAGCACGTCGGGGCATCGTAACGTCGTGTCGTGACCGGGGAGAGGCGCGCGAGCGAGCGAGCGAGCGAGCGACCGAGCGCGCGCGCGCGCGTCGCGTTTCCGCACAGTGTCGGGTGAGCGGTGCGGCGGTGGCGCACGTCGTCGTCGTCGTCGTCCTCATCCTCGTCGTCGTTGTCGTCGCTCTCGCCGACGTCCACCGCCTCGTTGGGTGACGCCGCCGGCGCACGGCTAGACACTCGTTGTTATTCTCCACGCTATTATTATTATTGTTGTTATTATTATTATCATTATCATTATTATTATTGACATCATTATTACCATATTTATTGTTGATAGTTCGTCGGTGGAGAAAACAGTTCGGGAAGAGAACGAAAAAAGTGCGCGAGTGCGGCAACGGACAAACACGCGAGGATTTCGTCGTGGATGTAACCGGGAAGGAGGGAGAGAGAAGAACGCAAGGCGGATACGCATGAGAGGGAGGAGGTGGACGCGAGTCGTTTTGGCGCGCGTGAGTGCGACGAGCGAGGTGGAGAGTGGGGAAGGTAATTAAATCACGCGAGGCACGCGTCGCCGGTTCTCTCGGTGAAAGGGAACCCCCCGCGGGCTGCGCGCGATTAGTGCTTCGTCGGTTGCACGAAATCTAACGGGATAAAAGCAACGCACGCACACACACATCCACACACCCGCACGCAGGGTGTGTCCATGGGTTTGCGTGCACGCGGGGTCCTCGTCCGGGCCGTACTCGTACGCGCGGAGGAGGCTCTGTCTGGTTTCGTCGCGAGGAGCGAGTGCACGGCGTGTGGAAGCAGCAGCAGCAGCAGCAGCAGGAGCGGCAGGAGCAGCAAAAACAGCAGCAGTGACGAACGGGACGCTGCTCGCGACAACCGCGAGAGAAGGAAGCGCAGGAGCTCGCGGGCCTTCGACAGTGGCAACGGTATCGGCAAACGGGCGTCGACAAAAAACAGGCAGTTCGTCGAGGGCAGTTGAGCTGCAGGTCCGGCCGTGGTAGCGGACGTGCCTGCGGCGAGGTCAGAGCGGGCACCGGAGGCGCGCGTTCAGTATGCAGCATGAACAACGGTGCCCCGGAGGCCTGCTGGGAGCTCGCGACGAGACTGGTCAGGGTGAGCTGCAACCGCACCGTCGCCCGCACTCGCAGCAGCAGAATCACTGTCGTCATCATCGTCAGCAACAGCAGCAGCAGCAGCAGCATCATCATCCCCGTCAACAGGAACGAAGGGATAACGAAGCGCAGGTTACGAACTCACTCGGGAGCCACCGAGGAGCAGCAGCGAGGAGAAACAACGCCGAGGAGGATTCTGCCAGGGAGGAGCAGGGGTTCGACAGCTACGTCCGCAGCAGGAGCAGCAGCAGGTCGCCTGCGGCAGGCTACGAGAGCTGCGGCCGCAATCGGGAAGCCGCGAGCGAGTGCCTCCGCTCCGAGCGGGAGGAGGAGGAGGTGGTGGTGGTGGCGGTGCGGAGGACGGTGGCGGAGGAGGAGGAGGACGTCGTCGACGCGTGGGAAGGAAACGAGGACGACGGAGCTTCGGGAGTATCGCGAAGGAAGCGGAAACGCCACGAGGAGAACGAGGAGAACGGGAGGTGCGTTGCTCTGTCGCCGCGGGGCCGACTGGCAGCGGTGCTGCGAAGAGGCGGCGAGGAAACAACCGCGAAGCGGGAGGTGGAGGAGAACCGGGACAGCAGGAGTTCGGAGCTTTCGTTGGAACCTCGCGGGTCGCTGGAACCGCGGCACTTGGCCTCGTTGCTGGTGGCACTTTGTCACTCGTTTCGCCGCCGAGCGTCGAGATCTCGAGACACGACGACGACGACGAGGCTGCTGCCGCTGGTGCGCGCCTCGCCGGTCGTTTCACGGAGCGCGCTACTACAGGCCCAGGGGAACTAGTAGCGGCCCCGCGAACCCGGGCCGTACGCGCGAGCGCTGCTGCCGCACAGGCACCGACGACACCACCAGGTTCCTGGCCACGCGGCCCGGGACGGGTACGCGCGGGGCTGACTCCCTCGGGAAGGGACGCGCCGACGGGCGAGTCGGGCGAGTCGGGCGATTTGCAGTTTCGCGAGAGACGACAGTCAGGCTTCGCACGTGGTCGATCGGTCGGTCGACCGTCGTCAGTGGCGGGTCGTTTCCTGGAGAACCCGAACGAACGGGCACCATCATCGTCATCGTCCGGACAATCGAGGCGACTCGACGATCCGTCAGGAAGCACCGGGAATCCAGCAGGTGGAGGAAGAATCACGGCGCACGGGATTCCTCGTGGGCCGGGCGCATGCGGAGTCTCTACGACGTTACCGAGATTCACCGTTGGTCGTACGCGGCCTCGTCGGTATCATCCTCAGCGACGGGTCCGGCCGGCTTCGCGGAAGAACACCGGTCCTCCACGAGGTCGGGAAGAGACGAGGCATCGAGAACGACGGTGCAACGAGCACGCTGCTGTACGACAAAGGGAGGGCACGGAGAAGCGAGGAAACGCGCGGTCGCGGAAGGGCCCAAGCCTTCGTGGCAGCGATGCGGGACTTCCTGCGGCGCGGAGAACGCGAACTCGAGTCCTCAGCGGGGCCGCGTCCTCCGTCGCCCCGTTCGTCAGCCCCGCGACGACGTCAATCCGGTACCGCAGGGGTCACTGGGGTCAGCAGGTGCCTCCACGGGTGCTGGCGCACCAAGGCCCGCTGTTATCGCGAAGCCCGATATCGTTGCCGGGAATCCTCGACGTCCTACCGGTATCCCGAGGAATCTCGTCGCTGTCACCGACGCGGAGAGACAGCGGTGAAGCGGCCGACAACGACGGCTGCGACGGCAACGACGACGACGACGAGAGGCCAGAAGAGACGAAGGGGACGAGACGAGTTGGAGAAGAAGAGGACACGTCGGCGCGGTCGACATTCGTGCCGAGGAAACGTCGGCGAGCACGTGGGGACACCAGAGTCCCCGTTAATAAGGAGCCCATGCGACTCGAGGGGGCCCGATTCACGGGACTACCATCCGCGACGAAGCCACTCGCGTTGCCAGAGACGCGCAACGACTATCGAAAAACGCATCCCCAGGTCTATTACTCGCCATCGGCGAGACTCGATAGCCAGTCCCGCGTTCGGGAAACGAGCCTCGAATCGTTTACGCGACGTCGTCGCGCAGCAGCCACGTGCGAACCGGGCTGCCGTCGCGAGTGTCGCCGCGACCTCGGCGCCGCCGCGGGACTGGACGCCTCATCACCACGGCCTCCTGCTGACCGCCTCCTATCGACGGAGGCATCATCAGAACCTCACAACGACGAACGAAATCCCATCGGCGGATTTCGCGGCTCGAAGAACGACGACGCGCCGCCCGACAGAGCCTCGTTCTGCGTCGACGACAGCAGCGGCGGCGGCGAATCCTCCGGTCTGCATGACAATGTCCGTGGCATCCGGAGGATCGCTGAGACGCCGGCCGACCCCACGGTCGGTAGTCGTCACGGCGGCGGCGGCGGCCACGACGACGACGACCACGACGATCACGAAATCAATGACCTCGAGTTCGCGACCGGACTCGATGACGCATGCACTGCCTTTCGCGTTCAATCACGCGAGCCCAACCACGCGACGAAGAAGCGCGCGTGGGCCCAACCGATGGGCGATCGTCGGGGTCGCGAGGCGTCGATGGAAAAAGAGAAAGAGGAGGAGAACGAGACCCACCACCGGGACGACGCGGGACATTGTCGCGTCGCGCTGGGCACGCGCGACACTCGCCACGCGGGACGAGAGTTCCCGGCTACCACCACCGAGACGACGACGGCATCGACGACGAGCAGCAGCTCTGATACTCGCGTCGGGGCGAATCGCGAGAACAACGGGGCGGCAGCGCGCGACGCGGCCAGCGTCGACGCGCGTGGTGGCGTCGTCATCGATTTCTCGAATCCCCAATGTCCGCCGCCGCCGCGCGACGTGCTTAATAACACTGCCTTCACAGACGATGACGATTACGAAGATAAACACGACGATCGCGATTATGAAGTTGATTATGATTATTACGTTGATGACGACGATAATGACGATGATGATGATGATGATGACGATGGTTGTAACGTTAATTGCGACGACCGCGGCGGCGACTGTCGCGATCGTCGGAGCAGCAAAGCGGAGAGACGACCGGAAGACGATAAATCGCGACGACCGGTGTCCACTGACGGCTCGCGTCGTCCTGACAATACGGAGAGGAGTTACCGCGACTCGCGGCGATCGCGCGAACTTCGTCGGATGGTCGTGGAGAAAAAACCGGAGAATACTAACGACGATCGCTGCCGGCGAGTCATCCTCGAGACAGATGCGTGCGTGGACGTGCCCGGTGGTCGGCTACGCGGCGATATCAGTAACGGCGGTGCGTGCGCCGATAACGGTGGAATTTCGTCTACGGGCGACGAGGCCAATCTCGGGTTTTCTACGAAAAATCGCGGCGCGAAGCTCGTCGACGAGCAGCAGCTCGCCAAGCGGAGAGACTCGGACGGCGGCCGGTATCCGGGGTGTCGTCACGAGCGCGAAAAGTGGAAGAGGCCGAGAAGACGTCGCCGCAGAAAATGCGCCGAGGATAAGATTAAATACGTGGGTGAATGTTGTGATGGTTATGGTGATAGCGACGATGACGACGACGGTGTCTTATTGGCGAAGGAATGCGAGGAACGCCGCGGCGGCGCGGAGGAGGACGTCGCGGGAGAGGGATATGTTTACACTGCCCGGTCGGGAGGGCCGGTCGCTGGGATCGAAAGCAAACAAGGGGGAGAACGGAAGTGGCCGGGCGAATTCTCGGAGAACCTGGCGAAAACGCAGGAAGAAGAGGCGGAGGAAGAGGAGAAGGCTGAGCACGCGAGAGCAAGACGAAGAGGAGAAGGCGCGAACGAGAGAAGAAGATACAAAGGCGCTTCCGGCTCGAGTGGTCGTAAACGGGGCGCGAGAAAGAACTACGGACTGCTGTTCGTTCTGTATCTGCTGGCGCTGCCGATTTTGTGCTCGACCGATCCCTCAGGCCCCGTGGCTGCGGCCCTTGCGCAAAAGTCCCCCCTCACCCATGGCGATAATTTCACAGCGCGCAACTCGTCCTTGCAGCAGCAGCAGCAGCACCAGCAGCAGCATCAGGGTCATCAAGTGCGACGAGATAGCGTGGCCCCCGGTCGTGATTCATCGCATCCCTACAACGAATACACCTGGGAGGTGAACCAGATAAATCCTTGGCTGTCGGCCTGCGACCTGGCGGGTCCAGCGCCTGCCGATCTTCAGGGTAGCTGCGGACCTCCCGAAGTGCCCAAGAACTGCCCGATACCGTGCACAACCAAGTCACAGACTGACGGCGACAGGATTTTTCACGAGGTAATCGAGCGCCTCGGTGTGCACGACAGGGCGAAAAGCGGCGCCGGTGGTGCTAGATGGCGGCCGGCTGGGACGACCACCACCACTACCACCAACAAAAAGAGTAAGAGTAAAGACGAAAACGGGAAGAAGAGGACGGAGGAGGCCGTCACGGCTCCGGAACAGTGCCTTTTTTACCTCGAGGAGTCGCACAAGAGGAACATCTGCCGTGACAAATTCGGTCGTGGCAGTTCGTTAAGTTTTTCAAACCCGCGGGAGAATCGGTATTGGTTCATGAGTGGCCTGCGTTTGCGGCATTGCTGCGAGCACCCGGTCGTTAACGCCCTGGCGCCTGGCAAGGGCGGACCTCTCGAGGACGTCTTGAACGGCGGACGGAAATGCGCCGAGGCCTTGGACAAGCTCCTTCTCGTCGACGCCCTCGCCGCCAGACTTCACTGCGAGTTCGAGGAGGTACTGGCGCGCTACGACTGCGCCCAGTCCTACTCGGTCATCCACAACTGCACCCACTGCAAGGTATTTACATCACATCTTCTTATGTTGGTCTTCTTTCGTTTCTTTTTTTTTTTTCAATTAAACTAATTGTTACAAATTTACATGAGTGATCGAAGACTATTTGGTCAGACTGAAGAGCTAAGCAAAAAAACGACGGTACTGTCTGTGATACGAAAAATTACCGTTTTTTAATCTTTCAGTGAAATTATCAATATCTATGTCCATGTTTCGTTCGCGCTGTGATTGGTCCTCGTGGTCAGACCGGAACCAAGTTCGTTGCGTTCTCGGTATTTGACAGTTTGCCGCTTTGACTGTTCAAGTGTGCGGTCTGAGCGAGTGAATATCAAAATGCGGTTATCCGTTGCCTGCGATGAATAACCCACAATTATCTGTGATTAATGGCAAGAGAGACGCAGCGGACGATCGAAATTGATACAGGGTCGTGTCGAGCACTACAGGATGACGAAAATAAAAATTCGTGGCTTTCCTTCCTACTCCGTCGTCCTCGTCGTCGTCGTCGTCGTGGCCTGCGACTTTTCTCGCGGATCACGACGGTCGGCGAAGGGGAAAATAAATAAGTCAGCCGCGACCCCGGGAAGTTAGTCTCGTCTAATTTCATGAATATGCAGGACAAGCAAATAAGCTATCTCCCTAAAAATACTAATGCAGGAATTTTCATCATGGCGCTTGCAGCACTGATGAACCTCATCTCGCGCGTCATTGACCCCAGTTGAATAAATAGTTCACTGTTTTTTCTAGGTATTCGCCGGGCGACGTTTTCGAATGTATTGTAATACTGTATGAAATGCACAGCCGCCCAAATTGCAATATGATTAAGCGAGGGCACTTCGTCCGAGGGAGGCAAAATAAATACCACTTTCTATCTATCCATTCATCTAAGCACTGGGTGGAAATGATGTACCGCATTGAGAGAGTGGTTATTTCAACTAGGGTGGATGTGCCGATTGCGGCCTCTGTACCATTTTATTATAGCATCCGTTATTTTTTCAAAGCAATTTAGAGAGTAAATGTTATTTATCATTGGTAAATTCGCAAACAAAAACCTACAGCTTTTGCACTTTGCAACGTAAACGCTTTTTCTGAGCAGAGACGGGCAGCTTCGTTACTTTCAAATTCAAACTTTTTGTTTATCCAGTCTGTAATTAATTTATTATCAAATACTAAATGTTACTTGCTCGGTATATAATTACATGATTGGATTTTAAGTAAAATCATTACAATGCATTCCTAACAACGTTGAAAAAATTGTGGAAGGTATCAATGTCATTTATATGATAAACTCGTGATCACTGGCTGAGCGATTTTAACTCAGTAAACTTGAATCCACCTTTCAAATATTTTAGTTTATCCAAACCGTCCAAGAGACAAAACACCTTTTTCGTTCCAGCGAAACATTTATTCGCCAACTGCCGCGATCGTCGAATTCAGTCGAACCAACTAATCTCTCTTCTGGATGATGCAGAACGCAATCCCCGAGAAATCATTTACGGGGGTTTGTACGCGTTTTGAGCCATTATTTCAGGCGTTGTAACGCGTTAGACGCGAGAACGCTGCGCGCGCGCGCGTGGGTCACACGAAAAAGCCATTGTGGTCGTAGAAACGATATTTCCGGTCGAGCTCGACAGCCGCATTGTAGGTTTGCTTTGTCTATGGTCATAGCTCCGCCATGTGACGCGCTGGAGGTACCCGCATTCGCGTAAAGTCTACACTGTGTATGACCGGGAATGCAGATACCGCGCGGCGCCGCGTTGTAAAATAGGGGAAAGCGTTTTGGGGGAGTTTCACCCTCATACGCGGGGAGAGAGGAAGGGGGGGGGGGGATCAGAAGCACGAGCTCGATTTGCAAATAGCGTGGGTCGGGCACCGGGGGCCGGAGAGGATGTCATTCCCAGCCGTTCGACCCTGTTTATTCGACGATGCGCGTGCATCGATATGTTATTGTTAATTTTCGCGTAGCTCGTGTCCGCGGCGAAATTGCAGCGATTGGCAGCAACGCCAGACGGTTCGCCAGTCGTTCGCCAGACTCTATTTCGCGTAACGGTTTCATTTACACGATAATGAAAAAAAAAGCTTCATTTGCCGTTCCAAGTCCATTATTGAAGTTTGTGCTTTAAAAAAAAAGGTCTGATAAAAAATACCAAGCTGGCAAACTACAATGGTCAACTATGTCTGTGGTTGATGCTGGTAGATGGGAATAATTTGGAATAACCGTCTTTCCCCGGGGGGGAAACTTTACCTCTTCGCGGCGGTTATTTCACCGATAGGCAGTACGGTAAAAAGATGAAGTACTTCATTTCTATGCGCAGCGGTAAACACAACCAACGCGGAGAGTGGTAATTTCCTAGTTGGCTGGTCGCTGTTAATATGCAAAGTGGTTCGGTGTACTTCACCAGCCAAGATCCTCGCGTCGCAGTTCACTTACCATTTTTGACCAGTTATTTCAACGAGGCAGTTGTAGCCAAGCTTATCACATATGTGACTTCGGTCCACTGTTGAGTGTAATTCCACTATTAAGTGCAACAACGGTCACCTATATGTTTCACGTCCACCTATTTATTTCACGAATAACATTGTTTTCCTCTGATATAGAACCAAAAATATTCCTCCATTAAAAAGTTCGTGAGCAACCATTGTTGTCGATTTCTTCGGCCCCTGATTGGTCGTTGGGAAACGCAAAATTGGGCAGTTTGTCAGGAAAAAGAATTAGTTTTTTGCGCTTTTCTAAAACGTACGCAGGTTGTTCCGTATAATAACCGGCAGATGGAATGCATTTTAGTCGCGCCTGGTCGTCAATTTTCGCTCGTCAGTGACATTCAACCGTCCTCCCCTTGTTCGACGTCGCCGCGCTGCGCACTTCCTCCTGCCTCAAAACGCAGAACCCTACGTGACACAATTTTCCCTTAACCGCGAGGGATTCATAGGCGGCAAGACTCTGCGTTGGAATAATTAGTTTCGAGGCCATTAACGAAGCCGCCGAATCGATATTCCCTGGCAACGCGCGTTACTTCGTTGTCACATTAATCGTTCGTCGATGCAGTTTTATCCAATAACGCGCGTTGAATGCCGACTGCGCATCGAGGAAATGGGCTTTTTCGAGTCGCAATGATATTTGTTTCATTCAAATGGTATTTACACTGATCCAATTGGTGTTTGATACAGATGGAGGCACTTTTAAAGCGTCTAAACGTAGGAAAAGATAAAGCAGCGTGCAGTCGTCGTCAGTCTTCTTGGCGCTTTTTTTGCACTTTTCATCTCTGTTGTGAGCCGGGAAAAATACGGAGGCTCGGAGATAGAATCAGAGCTTTCCCTGCGCGAAGATACCGAGGCCGACAGTAGGGGGCGAAGAATTTGTAGCTCTAGGAAGGATCGTTCTGTCCTTCTCTCTCTCTCTCTCTCTCTCGCCTTCGCTGTCTGCCCAAACGCGTATCGTCACTACTTATACGGCCCGGGCGCTCTCGAGTCACTCACGTGCCAAGACAAATGGTCGTCTTAGTTTCGATATAGAGCATTGGATAGTGTCTACAGTATATATTTACCGCCGTCGAGCCTGCCTAGCGGCATCGCGTCCACGGGAGAATTTTTGCGCGCAGCGCCCAGCTAAATCTGGATACACCGGAGGGTTCTCCGCGCGAGTGTAATATGGGATTATAAATAAAAACGTCGAAATTCGCGAGAAAACGTCGATAGAGTGAAATACATCGTCGGGGTATTTTCGGCGTTACACTTTTTTTCATGCCCAACCGACGGCGACGGTTTCTCTCGGTTTAGCCAATGCCTTCGATATTTTTTTGGCAAATGTCGCGAGGCAGATTTATAATTCAACCGAACGAAGCGATATTTCTCGTTCTCCAAATGTAGCGCGGGCATTTGTGTGTCGTGCGGCGCGTTGCAACGAACACGAGGTGAAAGAGATTTTGGTGAAAGCATCAGATAAAGAAAATCATTATTAATAGTACACGTGAATATATTTTTTTTATATAATTTCTTCTATAGCAAAAAAATCCCCTTTTAAAAAGTTGGTGACTGTCAGCTATGTTCATGTAAAGCTGTTTTATTCGGGCTCTGATTGGCCCTCGCACACTTCGAAAAGTAGTGACGCGCAGCAGCCCGTCCAGTGTGTCTAGTCCTCTATTAAAAAGTTCGTGAGCAACCATTGTTGTCGATTTATTCAGCCGATTCAGCCGATTTATTGGTCGTTGGGAAACCGGCAGCAGTTTGATGCTTAATATCGCGAAATTTGGCAGTTTGTCAAAAAAAAATCGTCTTTCGCGTTTTTCTCCTCGAATTTTCGATTTTTCGGGCAAAAACCGGACATATTTGGAATCAGCGGGAAATTTCCCATCGGATAGGATTTTAAAAGTTCGTTAAATCGAAAAAAAAAATGTCGCCAAAAAATGGCAAGGGTACCCCATTTTAAGTGCTTTATTCTAAATATATTTTTCCACAAATAGTGAGAAGTGTCGTTAATATTTCGAACCAACAAATTGACGGTCGATTAAACCATCGATAGTCGTCATTTAATCGGCCGCGTTGCGCGGGCTGCCGCGATGTCTCCGAGTTACTAATCCGCCGCGTCTTCCCTTTTGAGCGTATAATTCGATTATCGCGCATCGACCGGCAACACCTCCAGCCGGGATCGTCGCGTTTAACGAGCTCTCCTCGTATCGAATCGAACTTTAACGGCGACGCCGTGTGGGTCTCGTGTGCGCTTAGCGCTATATACGTTATAGACTATATATATATATATATATATATATATACACGTGTACAGATATATATTACGCTGAGATGGTGTGCGACACTGCGACACAGGCACAAACGTCGAGCGACCCGCCGTGCAGCTAAACGATCGGGATCCCTCCTGAGTACCTTGCACAAAGACTAGATTTCATCGCGCCGCCTGGAAAGTCCGCTCGCGAACCGCACGAGGCGGGGCCGCCGCCGACCACGTCGACGCCCGATGGGTTCGTGACCAGAGCCGAGAGGGCGAACCCTCCGGCGGCGCCTCCGTTTAACACGAAATTTTCGGTGTCAGGGAGCCCCGAGGATTTGGATTGATGGAAGTCAAGCGATTACTTATGCGATGGCTCCGTGAAATATTACCCTATTAGCCGCCCCGACACGTTCCATCTAGCTGCTCGCAGTCTCGAGCGCGAAGCTTTATATAGAGTGTGACAAAAAAAAAAGGAAAGAAAAAAATAGAAAGAAAAAAGGTTCCAACAGGCAGCCGATATTTCAGTGCTCTGAGGAGTCTGAAGGAGCGAATCTGAAATTGTTGGAAGGTCGAAAATAAAAATTCAAGCACGACAAAAAAGTATCAATTACAGTAGGCTGAGGACTACACGGAGAAAACGAGGGTCTCGGATTGTAGTACTCAGTACCAGAAATTTAGGTTCTCAGTGCTATAATAGCATAGTAATTTAGAACCTGTTTGAATTTCCCGTAATATTTGCAATGCTCAATTCCGGAGGGTTCGTATGTAGCATAGTAAAAATTCCTATTCTATACTTTGATTTCTCGTTATATTTGCAATGCTCAATTCCGGAGTGGTTCGTATGTAGCATAGTAAAAATTCCTATTCTATACTTTGATTTTTTACTAAACCACTTACCGAAAACTTCCACCTTTTTACGAGTGTGCGCAAACGTCACAGATTTTTTGACGGTTTAAATGTTAATGAAACATTGAAAATAATTAGAAAAAAAATATTTCCCGACTCGAGAATTACCTCTCGATGCATGGGTACTCGTTTCTACGGAAGAAAATTTTCCTGCCTAACCCGGGATTTGAACCTACGACCCTACCTAAACCTAACTTCCTAACCGCTTACGCTACCGACTGTGCTACCGACTACTTGACGATTTACGATATCTGAATCTCACATAAGAGTTGCGAAGGACATCGTGGTATTCGCTATGTGATTGCGGTTATATATACTAGGGCATTCAAGAAAAATTACTATGCTGCGTAACACTTAAATCCATCCTATATAGTGAACAGGCCGACCGCTGCGCTACATAGCGCTTTTTACTATCCCACATAGGACTGCGGTCCAAGTTCGAAAATAATGAAAAAATCGCTATATCGATATACAGTATATGCAATTCCTACTTACAGATTTTACCATGTGAATGATACAATCTGTTAAACGCATAGTATAAATTGATTAAATTTTTATAGAAAATGTACAATTTACTATATAATATTAAACGTGGAACGCAACAGCTACATTTATGAATTGTCCGGACATAATTTTCTTTCTATTCTAAGTAAAACCAAAACCAGCAAAACATAATTTACTATTCATATAACGCTATGAACAATGAAATTTAGGAAAATTTTTATCTTGTCATTATTACGATGTTGTATAGTAATAATTGCCGTCCGTTCAGTACTTATTCCTATATTTATAGCATAATTTGAAAAAATATAGTAAATATCATTAATTTCGCGACCCCCGTTTTCTCCGTGTATAATTGATAAATTGTTAAATTATTGCATGCAATAAGAATTGATACAAGTGCATTTCTGGGTACAATAAAAAAAAAAACAGAGCATTACCACCGTCAATTTGTCGGACCACCAGAGTCTTGTTCTAATCATACCGATTTCGTTGTCGCTGAGAAACGCGAATAAATCGCGTTTTTCTTGCCGACCTACATAAACTTATCGAGTCTCCATTACGCAGGCCGCTCGAGGGGCAGAGACAGAGAGCTCTCTCTCTCTCTTTCTCTCTCTGAGAGAGAGGAATGCTGGTACCCATAAAACCAGGAGGGAACGAGAGGCAAAAAGACAGAGACACACACACACACACACACAGCGAGCGGGGGTAGGCAACTCGGGCCGAGTGGGTCGTATATTTTCTTTTTAAAATCCTTTTTCTGGGCGTCACCTTCCGGAATGGCTTTCCACGGGATCCACAGGGGCAACAGTACGCTCCGCGCGAGAACCTGGCAAGGTATATAAAGTCGCGCGAGCAGCGCGGCATGAGGAGGAGGGGGAGGGGGGTTGTAGGGGGTTCCCCTCCGGAAGGCGTATCATGATTATACAACGACGACAACGACGACAACGACCACGTTGTATACAGACAAACGCACCCACCCACACACACCAACGCATACATAACGATAGTACCGGGCAGACAGGGAGGAGAGAGCAGAAAATGAGGGGGAGGGGAGGGGGCAAGCCACAGGGGTTGATGCAGACTGCGGGAACCGCGGGCTCGTCGTCAGAGAAAGCAAAGCGGGTTAAAGGGAGACGGGGAATAAAAGAATAAAATAGATTGCAGAAGAAAGAGGGCTCCGCTAACGCCGCACTAGGCTGTACGTCATATATAATGTCCGCGTCTATACATACATATAGACAAATGTATATGTATGAATGTATATACATGTATAGTGTACACACAGCCGAGCCGAGTGTATAACCTGGTCGGGGGGGCTATTTACACGTGGAAGCGGCGAAAATTTATGCGATATTAAGGGCGTTCCTGATCGGGTTACAACGGGAGCGCCGAGGCTCCGGCGGTGCCGCGGTGTATATCGCGTAATCTCGAAGTACGGGCAAAGTGCGCACGGGAATTTGCAAGCGAGCATGCGGAAGGCGAGGAGCCAAGAGTTGAGGGGGGGGGGGAGGGGTGAGAGAGAGAGAGAAAGCGGTGGCACCGCCGGGCGAGCCTTCTTTGCTGCGAGAGGCCAGAGCCGATGGTGAAAGTGAGGGGAAACAGGACGGCATCATCGGTGGCGAAGGGGAAGAAGGGTGGAAAAAGAGGAGGGGGTGGCTGGTGATGAAGTAGAGGCCGGGGGTTTTAAACAAGGCGGGGGATATAGACACGTAAGCCAGCGGATGGGCCGCGCGGCAACGGTGCCCTTAATTGAGATCATCTTCCCGCAAATAATTACATCTATCTATCTATCTATTTATGTATCTATGTATCTGTGTATATCTGTGTATCTATGTAGCTCGGCCTCTCTCGCCGACGCCTTCCGCCTCCGACTACTTCACCCGTCGGCCCACATTTGTGCCGACGTTTGTTGGTTGTATCAATTGCAACGCCTTTTTTTATTGATGCACTGTGAAATATGTTTTAGTGGAAGCTTGTTTTGTTGGGAGATGGAAGAGATGCGAATTTAGTGTTCGATGCGAGGTCGACGTTGATTGGAAATTTTTGTTGGATTTAAGTTCTTTTTTTTTTGCTTTATATGCACATCACGAGGACGAATAAAAAAATGCCGGCGTCTCGTTCCTAAAAAATACAATTTAATTTATATCGAACCCGGGATTTCCGAGCTCGTCCGATAATGTTTACTGCACTATTTCTACCTCCAGCGAGTGGGACACTCGATACCCGCAGCGATGCAGGTCACGAACACAGCCGAGCACTCGAAATTAATCCATTTTGTCCGTGGAATCAATTAAAGAAAATTAATTCAACGTCGTCATAGATCCGCGACGACGACGCGCGCTGCGCGGCGAGCGAAACGCAACGCCGCGCGTAACGTACGCGCGAGAATCGCCAATTGGTTGTGAAACTTGAGCCGCTGTTGCGGACGTATTCTCGGTCTCTTGGCCTGCGCGCTCGCCCTGGCAATTAGAGCTCGTTCCGCGGCAGTGGCCAAATATTAATCGTGGTAATGGTTATCGATCGATCGAAACGCCGGTATTACCCCGCCAACGGGGGGTTTTGTCCGCTAATAGCGCTGGGGTAGTATTTGCGCACGCAAAGGATATGTACACGGGCCGAGCGTTTGTAATTTCAGTAATTTCTTCGTCTCCGCTTCCGCTGGCTGAACCTTCGCGCTGCAATTTTTTTTTTTCTTTCCCGCTCGTATTCCGCGGTGGCTGTGTGCGCTTCCACCGCTGATTCGCGGCCGTATCATGGGAAATTTTAATTGCAAATCGAGTTGGCAGCCAGCGGCCTCGGTCTCGAAACTCTCGGATTCCCCCGCGAAGAGAGAGAGAATCCTCGATTCCGAATATGTGCCGCGAACTCCATCCGGTCCTCATCTACATGCGGACCTTTTTCGTTCTGGCTTGCTTGTCCATTTTCGTGGGCTGTTGCGCGCCGCTTCTGCGCCAAGCAGAGAGAAGCGCGATTAGGCTTTTAACGCTCCGAGTTATCTCCTTGGGTTTTTTTTTCTTTTTTGTTTCATTGGGTTTTATCGACGATTCACTTTTCGATTTGAGCTGACAATTTTGTGAGCATATTTGTCGAATTTTTGTCCAGGGAATGAGCAGCTTTTACGTGGCTGAGTTTAGTCGAAAGCCTTCAATTTTGCACTTTGTACTGTAAGAAATTCTAGTGTAAAAATTTGATCAGATGCTAGGCGGGATAATGTGGCTTTGACCAGAGCCTGAGCAGTGCACGACTCGATGTAACGCTGCAGATTTTCCGCCGTGGTAGCTGCACGACGTGTCGTCAGAATTCCGCTCTCCGCTTCTGTATTGGACGACATTGCGATGGGGCGCAGCGCGTTGAATGTCAGCATTGTCCCAGCGCGGCACCACATCGCTGTCACGGTGCTTCATTCGGCACGTTGTCCTGCGATAATGTCGTCAATATCGAACGCCGCAATCTGCGTTCCGCCGTCGTCGCGTGAAAACTGTGCCGCATTTGTCATGGCCCATTTTTCTTACTCCACGGTTTTCCTATGATATTCTATAAATACCCTTTTAATTAATTGGCATAGGATTTTTCATAGGAAAAAAAATTTCTTTACTGACAAAAATTCATCATTTTCGGCGAAATAATTTTTCCATATTTTTTAATACTAGGCTAATCACACGCGCTGGCGCGCGTGCCCGAGATGGCTTTGCGCTGCTGCGCTCTCATAAAGCTTTAAAAGGGTAAATCGCAATTAAAAAACCCTTGTTTAGTTGAATTAAAAAAAAAATTTGTTTTGCTTGTCATAAATCGTAGATCTGGCCGCCGGGCCGAAAACCGCCCAAATCGGGGTCACGAAATTTATTTTTTCAAAATATCGACTTTTCACGTATACCATCGTTCTCAAGTCGCATATTCTACCCCTGAAAACACCGGTTAAAAACCTTTTTTAGTTGATTTTGAAAAAAAGAATTTTCGGCCGAACAGTTTGGCAGAAATCGTAGATCTGGCCACCGGGCCGAAAACCGCCCAAATCGGGGTCACGAAATTTATTTTTTCAAAATATCGACTTCTAACCTATTACATCGTTCTCAAGTCGCATATTCTACCCCTGAAAACACTGGTTACAACCATTTTTTAGTTGATTTTGAAAAAAAAAAAATTTTGGTCGAACAGTTTGTCAGAAAGCGTAGATCTGGCCACCGGGCCGAAAACCGCCCAAATCGGGATCACAGTAGGTTAAACAGTGCTGCAGCGCTCATTACGACAAACTGTCAAATCTCGCGCTGTTAAACAAAAACTTTCGGTCGTCACGGCCCTCGACCAATCAGAGGCCGAGTTATACCGACAACAATGGTCACGTTGGCGCGAATTACGCACTTTTTAGTAGTAGATTTCCCAAAGGATAACACATTCTTTACCTACAAAAAATAGAGGCATCTTTCTGAGCCAAATGGTCCCACCAATCCCTGAGATATTTTTTCAATGACATCAAATGCCTTAACCTGTTCAGAAATTGTAAAAGAAAATTCAGCGTCTCCCAGCTCCGTCGGTGAAGACGTTGAGCCTCGTTGAGCGAGACAAAACGATCGTACACGTCCAATCTGACAATATCATCAACGCCACACAATGTAACTCCGATCGAGACCCATCCTCTCCCACGTGTCTCGATTCTCTCCGCTCACCCTCGATTCAAACTCCAAACGACCCGTCGCGAGCCTCGTTTCTCTCTGCTTAATTCGTTTTTCTTCTTTTTTAGCAAACCTCGAAGTAGCGGGAAGATAGATGAAGAGGTTCCGCGGAGGAAAAGTCCGCAGAATGAGAGGAGCGTTTCTCGCCGCGCGCAACGCTAAGGCGCGAAGACACCGCGGGATAACGGACAATTTCAACCTGTGGTTTTTATCGTCGCCGCGGCCATAACTCGGATCCCGCGTGTTGTTATTGCATCGCTCTCAGCGCCGGGCAGAGGACGCTTCAATTTCCAGACGAGAAGCCGCGAGTGCGGTGGTGCAGCTCGGGTGGAGAAATGCGGGTTGAGTTTTTAGCTCCGCGTTCCTCTCACTCTCAACTCTCTCTTTCTCTCTTTTTCTCTCTGCCTCTCTTGTGCTCAACGGGGTTGCCATTCCTTTCGGGGGTGTTGGGACGGTTCTTGAACGCCCCGTCGACGACCCCGAGTGTTGCCGCACACAGGACGTGTGCGTGTGCCGCTCCCGTTGGCCTCTGGATGTACATTCGCCGCTTCCGTTCTTCCATCGATGTCTCGGTTGACTTGCGAGTGACTCACCGGCGAGCGAGCGAGCGAGAGTGGAGAGTGCGCGGAGAGCGCTGCGAGGCAGAGAAAGAAAAATAAGAGAAAAACCGAGAAGAAGATATAGGGTCTCTCCCTTGGGTGAAAGAGCAGCAGCCAGCGGGAAGAGTGCCAGTCTCGAGACTTGGAAGCGGCCCGCACTCGCTTCTCTCCTACCTTTCCTCCACCCCCGGCGCCAGGTATACCCGCCACTTACATTGTGTTCTCTCACGCTATTCGTGCTGGGGTCACGCTCTTTCTTCGGCCACGACCGCGGCGCCGATTTCCAGCCGACGCGTCACGCGCGGCGGAGGTAAATTTCTGCTGTACACATTGCGCCAATTGCGTTTTGCTCGAGGCAAATATTTTTTGGTGCAAATATCGGTGCAGTCGTGTTGCACTCGTGTGTCGGTTGGAATTGAATTGTGTATTAGGGTGAAAGCGAGGAATATAGGGACCGACCTGACTGCTCTGCTTGAGTTAATGAAATATGGACCAGTCTATGTTGACCTTTCTACTCTGTATCACATTTAATATATGAGCTCATAGAGCGTTGAATAACTATTGGAGCAGACATACGATAAATATTGGTTAATGGGAAATGATGACAACTTACATTAATCTACTTGATTAATTTACCAGGCGATAAAAAGCTTTTTCGAATTGTTCCAAATTCAATATTTTTTTTATATTAACAACGTTTTTCTTTTTAAGCTTGTAACATTTTCGTCGCTCAACGCGTGCGAATTGTTCCGCGCGCCGATTTCCGATTACCCGTTGCCCTGGTTGCGTTCCTGCAGAATACGGAGATACATGTCCCGACGCGTGCTCCCGAATCCCGGAGTGTCCCTCTCCCGGCAGCCCCGGCGCGATTAGCACGGCCACAGTTTCGAGCTGTCCGGAGCAGACGTGTCCTCCACGCATTATGTACGCGCACGTACATACTTCACGCCGAGCGGTGTGCGCGTCACATATGTGCGAGGTGAAACTCGCACACGCCGGACCCGTTCTACACGGTAACGCTGGCCTGGCGGACGCGACTGCGCCTCCCACGGCCATTCCTCATGTCAGTTCGCCGCGATGTCGAGCGATACTTCAGATCTTCGAATCCGAGCTGCCGCTCGGGCCGCGCGCAATCCGCGACTGAGTTAACCCGCGAAATATACACGGGCTCTTCCCGCCATTTCGCACGCGCTCGGCGGTCACCGAGGCCGGCAAAATGCGCGAGTGGCGAGATGGAAAATGCGACTCGAGTGTCGGGAAATATTTGCACCCTTTGCTCTAATTTTAATTCGGCAATGTTGTGGTGGAATGTCACGCTTAAAAGTGCTGTGTGCTACCATTGCCATGACAAGCGTTGCCATAGCAACCATTGGTATGGCAATATCCAAGAACATAATCTTCCCGGATAAAATCTCCTTGGAATCTTGTATTTTTATATATTTAATATTGGCAAGCAATTTTTTTTTTCTTTTCTTTCCGCGTTTCGATGAAAAAAAAAGTCAACTTTGGTTAAGATTAGTCGCTCGCAGACGCGAAATAAACGGGCGCTGCGTAAATTAAGACGCCCCGGAACCGCGTTTTCGAAATGGGTATACCTGGAATAAAAATTTTCCGTCTCTCCGTCCGAGAGCGTAAATTCCGCCGTCGTTTGAAATTAAACGTGACATTTGAGATTGACGAGCGGCGTGAGTTAACGTTTTATATTTGTAGCCCCGCGCCGCGCGCTCTCGAGCGCGGACAATTTCTTTTCCTTCTGTCCCGCGTACGGGAGATCGATAGTCGTCTCTCGATATCCCGGACAAGGGTCCGAGGGGAAACGCCTTAATTTCTTGCCCGCTCTGCTGCTGCCGCTGCTACTGCCGCTGCTGCCGTTGCTGCTGCTGCCGCTGCTGCTGCTGCCGCTGCTGCTGCTGCCGCTGCTGCTGCTGCCGCTGCTGCTGCTGCCGCTGCTGCCGCTGCTGCTGCTGCTGCTGCTGCTGCTGCCGCTGCCGTTACTGCTGCTGCTGCTGCTGCTGCTGCTGCTGCTGCTGCTGCTGCCGCTGCCGTTACTGCTGCTGCTGCTGCTGCTGCTGCTGCCTCTGCTGCTCCTCCCCGACTCTCATCCTCGGGCTTCTCCGGCGCGCGCGGTTGTTGTGCCAATTTTGTTCCAAGAATATTTCGCGCGACAAACTCTCAATTATCCCGGATACTCGATTTATCATTAATTGGTACACCCGAACAATTAAGCTGATAAAAAATGTGTATTCATTTAAAGGAAAATCGAGCAGATATTTTTTAATTCGTCCAATTATAACGCAAATGTTGTACATTGAGTCGTTTCAATGTTTTCTCGGCTTTCTCGACGTTTCCCTATAAATAGCTCAATCAACGACGACAAAAATAATCTTCTTACCGCGTGTAAAACTGCTTAATTAATTTCGAATATGATAGGAATATCGCGGGACCGGCGTTACATTCGGGGCCACCAGCGACGCAGTAGAAAATGCCTTAATAGTCAGACCGTCAACCCGCGGCGGCGGAGCCCGAGCCGAGGCGGTTGCGTCGCAACTTTCCACGGTATTCGCGTCGGATTAACGTCAAACTTTGGACCCCCCCCTCGCCACCCGGTTAAGTTTACCCTCGACGCATCCTTGATTTATGAGTTCCCGGCGTCGAGGGCCGCCGGGGATTCGTACTCTGCTTTGTTATCGCTCGCGTTGCCCTCGCCGGGTGCTCGGGAGGAAGAAGAGGAGGGAGAAGAAAAAAAAAAAAATTCAACAACAAGGATCAGAAAGGGCTTACGTTTTGCCGTCGTACGATTTTCCTTCCTTCCTTCCTTTCTCTCGACACGTTCTCTCTTTCTTTTCTATCTTTTTCTCACCTTCGCGCTTTCTCCCTCCGTCTCTCTCGCGCTTATCACAGCTGCGCAGACCTACAACGTTTATTCCTTCGCAGTGACATACTCGAGTATACGCCGCGTGTGAATTGTTATATCTCATTCGTTACTTCATAATCTTTAGCTGCCGCCTCGTAGAACAAACTTCTCACGGTAAATCTTTTTTTTCTCTCCTGGATATTAACGTTAGTAAAGCGCTTAAAATAGTCTGGTGATTATGTCGAATAAACACCATAAAAATGTTAAGAGAGTTAATTTCAGGACATTTGGTAAATACTAGAAATAATTTTTCTTGTGTCGAATTTTTTTCAAAGTAATATCTGTTTTTCATATTTCATGAGTCAGTGTGAATGTTTTTTTTAACGCAGATCCTTCTGCAGACCTTTTCCGTAACGAGATGGAAAAATATTCATGAGCAATTTTGACAAAAGTAAGGCAATCTTTTTTTTTATCAATCCAGGCAGAAACTCATAGCTCTGGGATGGAACACGGCGATAACTCGAAAATGTGTTTAATCAAAGCGGTCGGAGTCGCGATTCGTCTTAATCAATTATCACCGAGTTCGCGTGACGTAATAGCCAGGAGTCCGGTTTGGCAGAGGCCAGGCTCTCGGTTGGAGCTCAAATCAGCGCCGGAAGTGTCGGGTTTACATCCTTCCTGACTGATGGGAGTGGCGCGAGGGCAACGAGATCATTGATAACCGAAGGTGGAAGTCGAGTTTGTCCTATAATCGTGTTGTCCGGTATATTTTAATTAATTAATATCTTCACGAACGTTTCATTCGGCTTTTCGCGCTTTTGGGCTACAATTTTTTTAATTTTCACGATGTTTCCCGCGAACAAGATGAAACCGGCCGACTCATTGGTCAAATTTTACCTGACGTGTTGACGCAACGCAACGAGTGACACGGCAGTAGGTCACTAGTATTGGTACTCGATGGCTGCCACCGATGCCGAAACAATTTGTAACACGAATCCATTCCCGCGGGACGAGATTGACGAATTGCTCGCTAATTACGTATTAATTGCGTCAGCAGACGCGGATGGGCGGTCGGTCGGTCGGTCGGACGGTTCGTTTCGCCCGAAAAGCCATTTCCGAAATGTGCGAACCGACGGCAGCGGCGGCGGAAACGCTAAGCGCACGATTATATACGATATTCGCGCGCAAAACCTTTTCACCCGATGTTAACACCGCACTGTCCATTTGATCACTCATCTGCTTGCGGAAACCTCGCGCATCCTGCTACTGCTGCAAATGTAATTGGACGTTGAATACTTTTGTCGTTTATTAGCGGAAAAAAAAGGACAATTGCATTGGGACATTTTTTCGGTGGCAGTGTCGAGCCGAGTCTGGGATTTCTGACGAACGAAATGACTATCAAAATATTTTTTTTAAAACCAACTAAAAAAAATGCATAATTATTTCATTTGATAATTCCCTATACGTCGCATAACGAACATAAAAAGAGGATCGACGCGGAAGCTCACAAACCGTCGAAGAAAACACATGCAAATAATCGATACTATTTCGATTGAATGCGTCGGTTTATTTTTTCTATGCACAGCTATGCAAATTTGAGTAGCCAACGCAGTACAAGCTCGATTTTCCGATGTATTTCACGCAAAAGAGATCTCCGATTATTCGCCGCTTCATCGCGATGGATTAATCGAACGGACGAAAGAAAAATGGGCCAATGAATGGGCGAGACTTTTAGCCTCGTAACGCACGAGCCAGAGGGAGTTTATGGCGCGTAGCTCTGCGTGCACAACGTCCAGTTGTGTTCGACGTCCGCGTTTGGCACGTGGAATGAATGGAGCGCAAACACATTCGCGGGACCGATGCGAAAACCGCGAGAGTCGTCGTTGTGTGTCTGTGCGTCAAACGGATAATCCGAATGAAATATATCGATGCACCGCAAAAACGAGACATGGCCAACGAGGCCGAAGAGGAGACGAGAGCGAGAATTTTGGCCCTTCGTCTGCCGCGCGGAATCCCGACTGTCGCTCGACTACGTACAGAACACACTCGGCTATAGAGTCGGGATTTTATAGCCCTCGGTAGCATGAATAATATACGTCGTTACAGTTTTCCAACGAGATTTCTTCTCGCGCTCGTTCTGTCCGGAACCTCCCCCTGGTCCCAAGCGCTGGGGTGGGCTTCCCCGGCGCGACAAAGCTCATTGTGGCATTAATTTTGAACATCGCTATTACTGCATCCATCAAATTTGCAAACTTCAGTCCGGTCCCGGGATATTTCGTTAAAATAATTTCGTTGAATTGTGCGATAAATCCGACGGTTGCTTCGCCAAAACGTCAGTCGTTCGCGAAATAATTTTGTACATGTAATTTTTTATCCTGGGTGGTTTGATGATGAACGTGTAAGAATAACTTCTAATAAAAAATTGTGACATTTAAGAAAGAATGATGATATCGAACATTATAAAATTATTCGAAAAAATATATGTTCTTCGTGTGAGAAATTTTTTTATCAACAGGGTCACGTCTTTTGGTCGACCAATAGTCGGTTTAAATTAATAAACAGTATTGCGTTAGATATAACCAGCTGGTTTCTATACTACAACATTTGTAGCTACAATTTATAATCAAATTTACACGTTTTCACTTCATATTCATTTTTCATAACGTCAATATTATAGGTTTCATCCTACAGATTTTTTTTGTGCAGTTCTCAAATATGAGGAGGGTTATCGTCGGTCCTGAGTCGAAAGAAGCGGCTAGGAAATTCTCGGTGATCTGTCCTGCTCAGAACCAGCCCAGAGTGGCTCGAGTGCGGCGTGGCACCGGAAATATATAATATTTTCGAAATCTTTCGAGCGGCCCGAGAACCCCGGAAGGCCTTTCATTCGGTTTTCAGGAATCGCCTACGAGCAAATGCTTCTCGAACTCTCGAGCTTTCTTTCTCGCTCTGAAATCCTCAAGAAAACAAGCGCCATGACCCATATACTCTGAATTGGAAAGCACTCGTTACCCGAGGCACCGGCCCGGCCGCCGCGGTATAGCACTACGTATGGATAAGCAGCGTATAACCCGTAGTTTCTCGTGTGCTTCAGTCACCCCAAACCCACTTGAACGAAAGCACGAAGCACACACTTTATTCCGTCATTAGACGACAAAATCTATGTTTTGGATGATGTACATTAAAAAAAAAAAAAACGACGAGATTACATGACGAAATCAAATCATCGAGTATCTCACGGAATCCGCTTATCAGGAGATGCTGCAGCGTCTCGAGACAAGCCTCTATCAAATAAAACTAAAAAATGTGCAATTAAACAATTTAAATTTTTATGATGCCTCGACACATGTAAAATATCGAAACCCGTAAAAGTAGGAGCATTTTATTCGTTTTGGAAAATTCACTTTGTACACGTTAGGAAAATCAGGCAGGTTATTCTGAAGAGCAAACAGAGCAGATGTCATATTATTAAATAATTCCATTACAGCTATAAAAAAATTTCAGAAAAAAATACAATTGTTAGAGAGAAAAAAAAAAACAACAAACGAAAACCTCGAATCCAAAGGCACGAGTCATCTAACTCGACCCTCAGTCAAACAAAAATCCCCGAGATCCTCCAAAAATCGATAGCACTACGTCGTCGTTTTCGAAAAATCCACTTCTTCCATTTCCGCCCCGGGCACTTGTGGCGGGTGAAAAAAGGAACAGCCGAAAAAAAGGGGCATATGTGCTTAAGAGCAAACAGAGAAGAAAGAAGTGATTCGAGAAGGGCTTGGAAAGCGCGAAGGCGTCTCGATAAATCGGGACGGGAACTTCGAGTTGCGGATTTCAGGCTGGAGGGAGTGGGGCCTGAGGGTGAAGGGGCCGGGGGAGGGGGTAGGAGGGGGTGGCCGGGGGAGAAGGCGATAGCTACGTGGTACACGGCTTAGACGGGAGACTCCCGCGAATGGGGGAAGAAAGTATGAGACAGGATGGGCGAGGGAAGGGGGAGGAGGGAGGGGCGGGGGTGGGTAGAATGGGGTGAGCCGGGGGATACAGTGCGAAGGAGGAGAGCCGAGCGAAGAAGGAAAGAAGGAAAGCTCGACGGAGCACGGGGGGGGGGGGGGGGGGGCTCCCCGTGTGGACGGAATACGGATCAATATCAGAAGGTGAAGCTTCGTTCGCTTCGAGAACCGGAATACGAAGTCTGCACCTTATTTTCCGTCCCTTTTCGTCCTCGCCAATCTCTCTCCTTCTCCCTCCGTCTCACCCCATGTCTCATTCTTTCTTTCCTCTTTCCCCCGCGCTCCCCACATTTTATTCTACCTCCTCTTTCTTCCTCACTCCTTGCGTCTTATTTTTCCTCTCTTTCTTCCTTACTCCCCACGTTTCATTCTTACTCTCCTTATTCCTCACTCTCCACGTTTCCTTCTTCCTCCTCCTCCTCCTCTTTCTTCCTCACTCCAGAATTTTTTTTTTCTCTTCTCTTTCTTCCTCACTACCCACGTTTTTCATTCCTCCTTTCCTCCTCCTTCCTTCGCGACCTATCTATTCCACTCTGGGGATCGCTTAGGCTTCGTCGTACGCTCGTTCTCGTTTTTTCCCCTCATCCTCCTTTTCTCCATCTTCCTCCTTGTCGTCGTCGTCGTCGTCGTCGTTTTTTTTTCCCTATACTTTTCCGAGTTCTTACCTCCGGTCGGTGTGTTCTCGTCGCGACATCGACGAGCACGCTCGTCGGACGTTGTACAACCAGCCGAGCGATTGGTTCCTCGTTACCTTTTGTCGCCGCCGACTTCGTTCCAACAGCGCCGGGGAATTCACGGTAGCGCGCGGACGACGAGTCTCGATCGTCGTAGCGCGCGGGCGCTACGAGGCGCTGGCTTTTTTTTTCCGTCAGGCTCTTGAAAGCTCTCGCGCGACCCGTGCGCACAACCCCTTCGCAGTCGCTGCGCCCGCCGGCGAGACTCGTCCGGTGATCCCGGAGTCTCGCGATGCCGTCTTTGCTTCCGTCGCAGCTTTTCCATTCGTGCCTCGGTTGAAGCGCCGTCGCTTTTTCGCGCTTCTCGCGCCTTACACTGAGAAAAAAAAGGCTAAATCCAACAAAACGTGCGGTTGTGGGCGGCGGAATAAATATTTTGCGGATTGGACAAAATATTCGACAATGTTATTAATCGAGATTTTTTAAATTTTATCACCAGTTGCTTCGATCAATTAAATATTGTGTCCAATTTGCAAAATATTTATTTCGCTGCCCGCAACCGCACATTTTGTTGTATTTGGCAATTATTTTTCTCAGTGCAGGTGGAAGTGGAAGTGACACGAGTTTTACCGACGATTTCTCCAAGCGGCAATCGCGAAAAGACCCAAGGGACACTTTGAATCGTCTCGATTGGTACTCGATTCGTTTATTTATTTTTTATTTTGAAAAATTCTGTTTTAGACCGCGGGACGCGAACGCTCGCGGCTCCAACCCGCGTGGACGGCGCCGCGATGTATCCCGGCGAAGCGATGAACGTCAGTCCCGCGTCAAGGATAATACAATCAGCGGTGGATCCACAACATAGGGACTCGCAATCAGCGGCGCTGAACGATTGGCCCGTTGGTCCAACGGGATTGTCCCGGGGACGGGACGCGTCGATGGCTCGCCCGCGCGCTCTCCGTGTGCGTCCTCATGGTTCGCGCGGGCGCCGCTGTTGAACTGGATCATCCCTCTTACTCGATTACCACCAGCCGTGTGTGTCCCCATCGTTTTGGGCCGTCGCAATCATTTGTACCTGCGACGGAGTCAACGATACGTGCCAAACTGTGTCGTGCGCCGCGACCAATCAGCGCCCGCGCTTTGCGCGAATTACACTCGCGCGGCGAACGCTTCGATGATCTTGATTCTCGCGAGCGACCGAAAAATCGTGCAAGGTTTGGAAAAAAAAAAAAAAAAAAAAAAACAAGAAACGCAAGTCTCTTGTCTGTCAATTTTTTCTTACGGCAATTTTTCAAGAAAGCAAAAAGAGCTAAAAAAAAAACGTCTCTTAATAAAAAAGAAGTGCACGTGAATGTAAAAATAGTCACGTGCAGCGGTTGAAACTTGTCATCCAAACAGCCGCCACGATTTCTCCGACTGCTCTAATTAGCAGAATGCCGCTCACACATCGAATCGTTCCTCATTTCGCGCGAGTTGTTCGCGTCCCCCAAACATGGAACCAGGAAATGCGGACGCGCGAAACGTTTCACTCGCAGGTGGCGCTCGCTCGCTGCACCCGCGACTATATTTTCGCCTCGTTCCTCATTTATAAGCATCTGTGTAGCCTCGGCTATTCGGGGGAAGAGGTTGGGCGTCGTCGCCGTTCAGTGAAAGACGCGGAGCAGTTTACGTTGCGTCGTGAAACGAGGGAGTTTACCGCCCACACACGGGGGCCCCGGATGCCTCTCGCGTTATACGACCCGACCGAGCCCGGACTGACGTTTCGCGCTCGCGCGCCGAACGCGAGAGACGTCACCGCGGGAATTTTAAGACTGGGGGGCTCGGCAATTATTCAACGCAGTGCGGATCAACTGCGGCCACGAGGCTCGCAAGCGTTTTGCGTTACTTGTTGATTGCGCCCGCTGCTGGCCCGTCCGTTCGATTTAATTACCCCGCGGCAATCACGACTGCATCTCCGTTGTCGGTATTGTCATTGCGATAATAAACGGAGGTACTCAACGAGCCAAGTGGGTAGTTCGAAATATACAGCCTCATCAGTCGGCCGCTACTGCTGCTGCTGCTGCTGTTGCGGCACGGAAACACCTAAACTGCAGACAAAAGTAGTCGATAACAACGAGCGTCACACATTGATGCGGTAATATACCCAACATGGCATTATTTCCCTCCCGGTTGATTTTAAATTGGATCCGGTGTCCCATTGATCCGGGTCTCCAACCCCCTGCCCCTCCCCCCCCCCCCCCTCCCCCCTCGCCTTTCCGCCCCCGGACGACAGTTTCGAACTCGTAATATTTCTATTTGTCTGCCGTCAAACGTACAACGGTGCGGAAAATTATGCTTTCGCGGTGGTACGTACGTTTCCAACAAATCGGACAATGAAAGTTTCATGCGGCGAAGTAGCCGCATTTTGCCGATGTGCCGTCGTCGGCTTGTCGAGCGCAGCAGCACGCTCGATCGATTGGCCATTCTCTCCTCGCGGTGAGCTCCTCGAGCGCCGTCGCCGCAATTATTCTCCATCTGCGCCGCTAATGGGACTCTATGAGCGGCGGCGTCGACTCATTTTCTCGTATACTTGAGCGTAACCAGTTGCGTTCTCATCGCGGCCTGTGGCTCTCTCTCTCTCGCTCTGTTCGCCAGCAGCGCCGCACGCTCGATTTACTCGTCTCGTGCACGTCGCGAGCGACGAGAGCGACGAGAGCCCGAGGCGCGGGCGTTTCTCCATTATAAATGGAAGATACAGGGTGAGAGGGACGCTTGTACGAGCAACGAGCTTCTCGCTAGCCGCTGCAGCATTGAGAGCTGAACGGGCTAAACGGGCGGTTTATGACTGCAAATACGAGACGCTACTTCCGATCGTTTTAGGTAGGCTGTTGCTTCTTTGGGTTTTCACCTGACGTCCACCTAAATGCATGCTTGGCTTCGGTATTTTTTTGCGTCACTGTTAAAGGGTTTTGGGCCTCCTTCTGACGTCACTGAAAGTCATTTAGATGCAGATGTTAAGGAACACACTGGAAACCTGCTGACACACTTCAAAATGTGTGTTACTTGTAACAATGCAACTGACGAACGAGACGACGACAATGCGACTGACTGAAGACGAGAAATGGAGAAAACTGATTGGTTGTCAAGTACAATAATAATAACTTGGAAGGAAATCTTCAGCTAACAATACAGGTTAAGAATCTTAGGATGCGATACTGCAAAGAAAATACAGGAAAAAGTTTTCCAGTGAGCGCTTATAAAAAAAATAGGAAAATGGGTCTATTCAAGGCAGTCTCCGATAGTCAAAGATTAATGACGATACATTCATCTTACATCGGCACAACAGTTCGACGCGATTGCCCGAGGCGATAGGCGGATTACAAGCTTCCGCCATGTATAACTTTTCGTATGGGGCAATTCGGCGGCAGAACGATCGGAATTCGGGAGATCGACGCAGTCCTTAATCCACTGATACAGAGAATAAAGAACAAAAAAAAAATAGTTCAGTCGAGCCGAAGACGCGACGCCGGCGCAGCGCCACTCGAAACGCGTTCCGCGTCAATCCACGTGTTTTCCCTATCTGCAAATAATAAATGGATTCACGATGCGTGCTATAAAGCGATCGTTACGCCGTCGGAGACGCGGAAAATGGTCCTGAGCCGTGTTTTTTTTTGCTTCCCCCTCTGGAATCGAAATGAATTAGATACGCTTTATCGTTACGCTCGGCTGCGTCCCCGGGTTCTTCGCTCCGCGTCGTAAAACCTCGAATGAGGTGCTTGATGGCCGAACGCTGAGAATCGAGATACGGGGCGTTCGATGTGTACACGCGCGTGTCGTATCGTCTGTCACGCGTAAACCGTGCAGTGTGCCGTGTCGTACGGTAAACACAATGGCAGTGTATGACAACAATGTACAATGTAACGTTGACGAAGCACACGAGGAGCTTAGTGAAGTTCACTGAGTCGCGGAAACGACCTGAGAATATACACGAGTCGGTTGCTGAAAAGAATAAAAAAAAGCACTGAACTTCAACCAGTGGTGGTAATCCGTCCGGTTTGCACATAAACTATACACGAAAAGTGTAACTTTTTGGGTTTGTTTTTTTTTTATGTATAATTTATCATATTTTACCGTGAGGCATCTGGAGAAAAAAAAATGAGAATTTCTTGACAATTCAAATGTACCACATAACTTTGTTCAGACTGTACGGAACAGTGGTGGTTTAGTGCCTGGGTTGCCAACACAAGTGTTAGGGTGGTTTGAATCGATAGCATTTTTCAAGTGCTCTTTTCCGCGAGCTTGTAGGAACGGGACCGGGTAAAAACAATGAAGGTCCCTCGAAATGCACTCGACCAGTCGAGAGGTTGCGAAAACAGAGGAATTAAGAGGTCTAAAACGACCTGAAAAAAAAGACACTATAGAGCTCGGTGTAAGAGGACCATTCTTGCTCTTCAGGGCAAGAATGGTCTTCACTCTGACACAACCAAGAAATGTAATAAATAATTTAACCTTGTATAGTCAGTAGTGAGCTTAGTATTTCTCATCCAAATGTTGCGAATGCCATTGTCATTATCATGGATGCCACCTTGATACATTTAACAAGCTGCGTTTTGCACACGCAAAATGCTTCTCCAGAGCCTAACGCAAAGATTGATACGCCTATGAGTCACTTTATTGCAGTGGGGTAAAAAAAGACATTGGAAGCGACGGAGTCACCCCAGTCCGTCCGTAATAATGGGCGCGGAGGAATTAAGAGGTCTAAAACGACCTGAAAAAAAGACACTCAGTGTAAGAGGACCATTCTTGCCCTGAAGAGCAAGAATGGTCCTCACTCTGACACAACCAAGAAATTTAATAAATAATTTAACCTTGTATAGTCAGTAGTGAGCTTAGTATTTCTCATCCAAATGTTGCGAATGCCATTGTCATTATCATGGATGCCACCTTGACACATTTAACAAGCTGCGTTTTGCACACGCAAAATGCTTTTGCAGAGCCTAACGCAAAGATTGATACGCCTATGAGTCACTTTATTGCAGTGGGGTAAAAAAAGACATTGGAAGCGACGGAGTCACCCCAGTCCGTCCGTATAATAATGGGCGCGCCCGGAAGATCCAGCCACGTGGAAGTCTACAAATCGCGAAGTTACTCCGCAACCGCCTCGTATACCGAGTCGCATACCAGTTCCGCTAGTATCTCCACGATTTTCGTGGCGCGTCTCGCGGGACTCGCCGGAATCGCGCGCGGAACGCCGCAGCTGCGACGGATTTCGTGGATTGGCGATTATTGAAGTTCGCGTATTTACGATAATACAGCTGGCGTTTAAAATATCCGCAGTTGTCGCTGAAAAGATTCGAACCGTTCGTGTGCCGCGCGCCTTTCCTCCCTTCGGCATTCGTAGATTATTTTTTGCCCACCATATAGACACGAGTTTTTTTTTCTCTCGCCGGTCTAGCGTCCCGGCAAATCGATCGGCCATCGGCGCACCAAGGGAAACGAAAGAGGTGGGGGAGGGGAGGCGCGGGGGGATGAAAATCAAAGGAGGGTCGGGAGCTGGACGCTGGCCGAGCAGTGCCACGTGCGCCCTCTCATCATTCTGTTGCCCCCCCCCCCCCCCCTCCCCAACCCCCAGGCCCTTCTCACTCTTTCCCTCTTGTCTCTTTTCGCTTTTTCTACACGTACGTATCGCGAGAAACATGCATCCATAGCTAAATGAGAAATCCCGCTCTTCCGTCGAGCGCCAGAGACTCCGGCCGCGCCAAGTGCACACGGAAAGACCGAGAGACCAGAGAGGCAACTTTTCGACACGCGAGTTGAAAAGTTTTGCATATCCCGAGCTTTTCCCGCTCCCTCGATATCCGCGGGAACGGAGAAATAGCGCGCGCGCGGCGCGCGGTCTGTGCTTATGCAACGCCTGGTGCAGGGCATTCGCGTTACTATTCTGACCGACATAACGCCTCAATGCAAGGGAGTGGCCTGAATACACGGCTTCCAGCGTCCCTGAAATCTATTCACGTTTCCCACCCCCTTCCTCTCTACACCCTCTCCGCTTTTTTTCTTTCGTTTCTGCAATGAAATGCCTTTTCAGAATATTAGGAACACCGAGCAGGGACAATTGCATTTTGTCGCTGCGAATTTCGTTAATTATTGGAAATGAAATACATTTTTTTCCTTGTTCACCGCTCCAGACCTGCGAGAAACAATTTTAGGTGGAGTCCGATTCGACTTTCGGCCGTAAAGTGCAAAAATTAATGCATTGATATTTTTTTGCTTCGAGGTATTGACTTTTTTTCGGCCTTTTTCAGGAACCGGCGAGGCCCTGGTTGGGTTTATAGGACCCTGGCCAGAGCCAGGGCAGTTCCCGATTTGGATGTAACGCCATCTCTTATCTAGCGGGGACTGGGGTAGCTTGTCGGGGTGTCTTGTTACCCTTTGCGACGTATCAGAAGACCCCGAGACACAGTATCTCCCTTCACCCGTTTATCTCGAGGCGCCTCTCGGCAAAAACGCAGAAATTGAGTTACCACCGACAAAATAGGTTAAAAAGGGCAGTGTAACCAAGCGCCCTGTATCAGAGGATGGTTTCCCCTGCGCGGTATTCGTCGCTGTTGTGTGACCGTGTTACAAACTACATCGAGAAAAATAACAAATTTTTCGTTAGGTGCGACGAGTTGCCACGTCACTTCAACGATATCAATCAAAGGGCCGCGCCGCGTCCGGCCAATTTCGACCCCGCTATGTCCCTCCCCCTGCTATGCCCCCCCCCCCCCCCCCCCCTATTGCACCCTTCCTTGTCGCACGCCCCTCTTCCTCCGTTTCCCAAACGTTGCCCTTTCTCTGTCACGGTTGGTCTCCGCCAGAGAAATTTGCCCTTCGTCGTCGTCTCGGCCATCGGCAATGTCGTCGGATTCCCTGTGCGACACTTTCGGGCCTCCCTGTATCTCGCAACCCGTCCTCATCGAAATTGACGCGATACCCCGCGGATACACCGGTCGAAGAAGATTTTCCTGGCGCAGATTTCATTACACAACCCACTCGTCTTCTCATCGGTGCGGCACGAGTTGGTGGTGGTTATAGAAGGGACATCGGGGTGGGGATCAAAATAACGAATGACCAAAAAGCAAATGGCCAAAATAACGAATTTGAAAATGATGGACGTCTGAATCTAGAATAACCATCATTACGAAATTTGCTATTTTAGTCATTCGCTATCTTGATCATTCACTATTTTAACTGCATTTTACTAAAATGTGGGATCAAAATACCGAATAATCAAAATAACGAATGGCTAAAATAGCGAATTCCGTAATGATGATCATTCTAGATTTAGACGTTCGTTAGTTTTAAATTTGCTATTTTAGCCATTCGCTATTTCGGTTATTCGTTATTTTGATCCCCACCCGGATATCGCAATGGAACACCATCTGATTTCCGTGATGTGTCTTCCTGGGATGTTTGTTCGGACAACACAACAATAGAAGGACCGCAAAACATTTATCCAGAATTGATACCGAATTATGATGTGAACAGGTATTCTTCATAGACATCTGACTTTAAGTTAATTAAATGAAAAAAATATTTTTCTTTAAAATTATCCAATGTTCCTTCATACAGATTTTTTTTTACCACGACGAAGTGAAAGGATCGGGCGATGAGCTTGCGGAAAAAAAGTGGTTTTAAAGCCCGAGGATTCCCGGCGTGGCTACTCGAGTGGACTCTGATATCATCCAATTTGTCCATCGCTAACGACGGGGCAAGAGCGAAGCGATAGGATCGTTGGCCTCTGGCGGTAGAATGCGCGACGTCAGGGTGAACGGCGAGTGAGAAAAGAGGAATCTCGTACAATAATAAACAGCAGGTATATAACCGGGGGAAAACCGTACGAGCATTTTTCCCAAAAGTTTTACAATAACCCAAGTTTTTCGCTGGCGACATTTTCTTCGTATTAGACGAAAGAAACAGAGTGAAAGAGTGAGAGAGAAAGAGAGTCACAAAAGGTAGCGAGAGAAAGAGTCAAGAAAGAAAGAGCGAAATGACTTTCGCAGGATCAGAGTCTTCCGCCTTCCGACCGTTTTCTCGCTCAGCCTGAGCGCCACGATGATTCGATTTTAAAGACTCAATGAATAATTACGGTTACTGGGAAACTTCAATTGCAATCTCAATGTAAAAAAGATTGGACAATAAATTCGAAACGATTGTGACATTGGGTTCCTACGATTAAAATAATTCGTACTTTTGCAGATGGATAACGATCACGACCGAGGGAACGATGAAAGTTATTTTTACCCAAAGCTGACCAATTTTAATATGACAAAACTGCTTGTCTTCGTCGTAGCGGCGTCGGCGACGAATACACATCTTCGACCGAAGAGCTCTGACGTGGAAAATATTTATAGAGAAACGTGAGGCAGAGATGAACGAAAGTCAAGTGTCCCGGGTGAGCTGACTCTGCCGGCGACACTTTAAAGCACAAAACAATATCCGGACGTGCGACGTCCAGCCGGGAGGGGGGGGGGGGCGACTTCCGGATATCCCGGCGGGTCTCTGAGTGCGCGACGAGAAAGGAACGAGAGAAAGAATGAGCGAGCGACCCGACGTCGCGACGCTGAAGAATAGGCGGCGGGTGGACCGCCGTGAGTCCGGATGGGCGACCAGTGTCATCCCAGGCGCGAGCGCTTCTCCCGTGCGGTCACAGCCCACCCGGAGGACTCTACAGGAGTTCATGGAGGAGGCTACTTTTTTCCCCGGACTTGACACTAATGCGTTTCCAGGCGGACGACGGGCGTCGCCGTTGGCCGGCCGGACCGGACGGCTCCGGCGAACCGCCGCGACGTCGTTTTCTTCGCGTCCGTCAACTTCACCTGTGCACCACCTGCGACGGGCCGCCAGTCTCGCCGATAAATTGGTGAACCGCGAATCGATACAGGGCTTCTCTCTTTCGTCCGCCGCCACATGCCCGATCGTTCGAAGCGCCACCGCGTGTGTCTCGACGTACACATTGGTAATGGTCCCCGCGGTCTGGGCCGTTTAACGCGTTCTGACCTTTCGTTCGAAAGAGATTTCAGATACGTTGGATAATTGTTGATTGACGACGTCGGATAAGCTTGGCATTGTTGGAGAAAAATAATTGGTTGGAGGGGACTTCGAAGGGCGAGATAGCATTAGTCGGGTTGATAAAGTAATTGGTTGGGGTCTCGAGTCAGTTGACCGTAGCGGTCAACTTGGTTGTTAGGCTTGTTTGACTTCAGTGGACTGACACTTCTTCAAATTTGTACCGTAGAGTCACTCATTTTTATGCTTATGTCACAAATGGCAAAGCTTCGAGACTCGAAATCGAAGGAACTAATTTGAAATCAGGACGACGCCTATTTATTTATTTTTTTTTAAAGAAGACATCTGGTGTATCATCGATCGCGTTATCGCGTCTTCTATTTTGGCCCGTGATGCTCGGTACCGCTGTCCGTAATGTCAGTGTTGTTCCGCTGTTCCACCGGGCCGGCTCGTCTTGTCCCGCGTGACAGCCGAGAAGGCTCGGTACACTGTTGCGCAATTTGGTACGCTCCTCGAGGGACAATACTCCACTTTCCTAATTGACCTCGCGGCCCGCCAGGCCAGGAGGGGGGTAGCCTCTCCTCCGCCGCTGGTGCTCATCGACATTTTCAAGACGAAATAATAGAACCCCCCCCCCCCGCCTCGCCTGTCGAGCCGAGGTCTCACGTGCGCGCCTCATGGAAATCTCGATTGGGCTTTGTCCTAATTAGCGGATTTTAGTTGATAACTCGAGAGGGGACTCTCGTTGCTCGGAATGATAATGGCTACTTCTTATGTAAAGCCCAAGCGCACTCGACGTCGTAAATTAATTCACATGTTAATACAACGAAGCTTCGGTTTAATTGGCGCCTCTTGCATGCGAAATGTGAGCATTATCGAATTAATGAGGGAAAAACATTTTTCTTGGGGCTCCGTCCGTCAATGTGAACCGACAACGGGGATATTATGACCCGAAAGAGTTGGCCTCGCGCTTGAGACGGAAAGAGAGCAGTCGAGACAAATTGTCGTAATTTATCGTCGGTTTTTTTTTTTTTGTATTTTAGGTTTTTTTCTTCTCTCGCGTCTGGCCGAACGGCTTAACTCGAGTAATTAAACAGGGTGTTTATCGGTTGGCTTTGGCGGAACACTGAGGAAATCTTGGTGGAATACTTATAGCTCTCGGGCTGGAACGATAATTATTCACTCGAACGCCGGTGCAGGCGGCGGCGGAGGCCGTGGGCTGTTACTGGCAGGGCCCAAGATTTATGTCGTGACCGCAAATTTCACTTCGGAGGTTTGTCCATCAACGCTCCCCGAGGCGACTTAAGAATCTTTAAAAGTTGCATCGCCTATTATCTTTCGGCTCGTCCTCCTTCGCTTTGTGTCCCGGCGGTATCGCGGCTCTTTGGGTTAATTTATCGAACCGCGATACAACGGCCTGAGCGCGATATCGAGACGACAACGACGCTTCCCAACTTCATCCTTTCCTGGATGAATTCTCTTCTCACCTGTCGCCTTCGATTTCTATGGACCATCGCGCGTCAAGTTGGCGCCTCGCCTCGAACTTTAATATCGCTTGCTATAAACGAGCTTACCTGCTTCACGATCGATGTTATCGCCTCTTATCGACGCCTGCGACGAAGTTTCCACCGAATTGCAGTATTATTCAGGAAACCTGATCAAACCGTATGCAATTTTTTATTGTAAATTAACAAATCGTTGGAATTTTTTTTAAATGTCAAGAACATTCGATCAGGTCGTCTCCCAAAAATACTTATAATTTTTGTCACAATATATTTATTCTTTTCTTAAAAAAAAAATAATAATAATAATAAAAAGTTGATTCAGTCTCGCCTTACTTACATTTTCTTGCTAAGTGCAAAAAAATATTGGCCCGAGAGGAGACGCAAAAAAAATGTCATGTACATTAATTAATCAGTCAGAGATTAGCGCATCGACGGGACGGGGACTGCGACGCGGCGAGTAACGAGGGAACGTGTACGCCTAAGTGACCCAACGAGCCGATGGTTAGCCGTCGAGTCGTCGCGTAACACGGCACAGCTGTGGGACAAGTACCCGGCGCGTTACCGAGACTCGGTGCTCGCAGTCAGAGTCGGCAGTCGAGGGTTTCTCGCAAGTCCGCGTATTACGAAGTTAACCGTGAGAGTCGGAGATGCGACGAGAGAGCAAAGCGCGTGCTCTAACGCAGTTTAGAAATTCCGTTTGTTCCCTCGGATATAATCTGAGCCGGTTAGAAGCCGCGCGGCGTTTCAAGCCCGCAAGTTTCGTCGACGCCACCGAGATCTTAGCGATGCCGAATTGGCCGCTGTGCACACGCGGAACTGGCAACACAGACCGTCAATGTGCGATCCTACCAAATTATCCCCAAGTTTCCGCTCTGATTTTCCCTGTTGCCATCGGAAGTCGTAAATCAACAAAAGCATAATTATTTTATAAACCTTGTAGTTTCGATTAGCCCATCTCATTAATTTCAATCGTTCCATTACCAATTATAAAAAAAATAGTAACCTATATTTTACCCCAAAATATAATTTGCCCCTTAGACTGGGGATGTCCCCCAATTTTTCCCCCGGCGTGCATCGTCACAAATCACGCCCGCGTGATTAATCGTCCAAAACATTAGTACGAATCTTTCGGCGAATTGTTTCGTCGCCGCGACGTAATGCGACATTTTCCCGCTGTAATATTTCACCATTTTGTCGCCGAAAAAAAAAACCCCATATCCCGTTTCGAGAGCGCGCACGCGAATTTCACACTCGCGAAATTGCCGCACTCGAATACCGGAAACCCGGCGTCATCCTGTCCGGTCGCCCGTTCGAGGGGTCTTGATAATAAATGACGCATTTTTATTAAACCATCATATCTGAAGTCCGGCGATTAAACGTTTTTCCTTCCCGCATTGTATCGCGTAGCGATAACAGCGACGGGTAATACGGGCTCGTGTTGCGTTTCCGTGTCGAGCTGCGCGTACACAGGACACGTTGAACACTATCACACACACACACACACACACACACACACAGGGATGATGCATGTACCGTCTGGTCGAGGGGAAGGGGAGGGGGGGCTCACGGTCGTCGTGCTCACACGCCATAGTGACCGCGTGCCCCCCAGCGCCGGACAAATCCGTTCGAGTGATCAGCCGTGAATCGTAATTCGATTAAGTGCGCTCGATTAATTTAACGGTATAAACGATTACGTTATTTTGTCGGACACGCGCGCGTGTCCTATCGGCCGGAGACGGGAAAAGCTGTGCGCTCGGAGGCGAACGCGATGCCGATCCCGACAGCAGGCAATACGGGTCTCGCTTATTTCGACAAATTTCTATATATATTATCGTAATGAAACTCCTGCCAATGCTCGTGCCAATAGCTGAAGTTTCCGCGGTAAAATTCACCCTCAAAGGCCTGACTGTCAATCTGTCAAGCCATAAAGGCCACTTGTGATGTTGACAGGACAAACTAATTCCTTAAATGCTTACAAACTGGTTTTGACAATTAATAGAATTAAATTTTTCAAATGCAGAAATTCGGTATTGCTAATCTTAAAAAATCGAATTAATCAGATCGGTAAAAATAAATGGCAATTTCGCGTTTCGCTTCCGTCGCACAACCACCTGACGATCCCGTTGGCATTCCCGTTGGAATGCCCGTAAAATCCCTGAAAGCCAATCTGGAAGCAACCAGGAACAGCGATCCAGAAATCGACAAGAAGAAAACCAACAACGTACACTTTACGGTCGAATCAGTCCGCGGGGGCTAATTCGACCTTCTATATTCTCGAGAAGAGATTTCACGATAAAATATGATTTCAAGCCCATTTTTTACGATCATCGACCGTAAAACTCTGGCGGCACGATAATGGACACTGCCTTGTGTATCGGCCCTCGGGAACGTGCGCGCAGCTCGAGAACGTCGAGAGTACAGGCTATAACTGGTTAACCGCGTGTCGGGCTGCGTGCAGTACACGAGAGGCGGCAGGGAGAGTACGTCGACGGCGGACTGCGACGTTTGCCAAGTTGGCTGCCTGCTGGCAGCCACAAAGCTCGTCGCGCAGACCTTGTTCGACCCGTGGACCCTCCCGTGGGTCACGTGGACGTATCACGTTGGGAAGGACCTTCCGTATTCTCGGTTGCCGTTGTATATAGATGTTTTCTTGGAATTATCGATTTCGCAGCCTCGGTGCCGCTCTCGTCGACAATGAAACAACGTATCCCGAGTTCTCGGGAAATCCGCATGCAAAAGTTAGCCGGACCAATTCTGGTGAACATAGATGAGGGTGATGAGGTCAGTTGATTTTTATTCTGTGACTACTGCTACTAATTTCATTAAGACCTTTATCATTTGACCACGAGAGACTTTAAAAAAGAAAATGTAGCGTTGCGATTAATCAATTGATTAAACGAATTTACCTGTAAGTTAGTGCCGTGATTACCACGAACCGCTTCTGTCGGACATAGATGAGGCTGATGAGGTCACTTCATTTAAATTTAGTGGTCATTCCTGCAAGTTTTATTAATTGCTTCGTCCATAAGCATCGGACCATGAGACACTTCAGAAAATTAAAAGTGACGCGATTGATCCGATCGATTGAACGAATTTACCTGTAAGTGAAGTTCCGTCATTAGCACGAACCGTCTCATCGCAAGGATAATTCGGTGGTTCCCCCCACGTTGCATTGGAATCCATACATGGTTCAAAGCGCGCCACAAAGGCTTTTACCCTTGTGGTCACCGTCCAACGGTATCCAGGGTCTAGGAGGTTGTTTGTGCTGTTCTTGTTCTGTGTGCCAAGAGAAACAGACGTGTTAGGAGGATATACAACACAGCACAGGAAGGAAGCAGAGAAGAGAAAAGTCTGGGGGAGTCCGAATATAACCTAGGATTCTCATTGCGGTGAATCTGAATCCGATTGATTTTGCAGGTCCAACCATTCTCTTGGCGTTGAACCCAATTATCCACAAAATCAGGTCAACTCGCTAAAAGCTAGTCCAGACACCGGTCACTTATTTATTCACACATGCATCTTATTTCAAACTTCCATTCCACCTACTTCTTCGACTCGTCAACCGGTCAGTTCAACATCCTCGCATCCACGAAACCAGGTCAACTCCCCAAATGCTAAACAGACTCCAGACACCAGTCACTCATTTATTTACACCCTCATCTTATTTCAAACCTTCATTCCACCTGCTTCTTCGACTCCTCAACCGCTTAGTCCGACAACCTTCGCGTGCCGCGAAGACGACAATGCGCGACGCGCGCGCGGAGTTCGCTTTGGCAGCGAAGGAATTCGCATATTTAGGGCAAATAATGTGCCACCGACGCCGCACGGTGCTGGGATATGAAAACGCATCCCGGGATATTAAATCCGACGAGGCAAATAAATTGCATATTTGCTTTGCGGAAGAGTCAGCGATGAGTGAACATCAAGGGATGAAAATTCGCCGTGCGGCGTTGCGCGCAGGGTCTGAGGTTTCTTCGGCAGGTAAAGTGGAAGAGGCAGAGAGCCCGGCGGTATTGCTGCCATCGTTGCTGCTGCTGCTGCTGCTGCTGCTGCTGCTGGTGCTGCTGGTGCTGCTGCTGCTGCACACTGCGGTTACTCTCGCGGTTTTCGAGCTTGTAATTCGCTCGGTGAGGCAGGTGCACGTATAATTCTCGGTGCCGCGCTCGGCTGGTGTCTCTCTGATCCTGAAGCTCGACTCAGGTCGAGCGTCGTCGCCCGCCCGGGCCCCGGGCGCTTCATTTCCCGTCGATGAGCTGCACCAGCGTGCGCCACACCGTCATTCAGCGATGTCGTACGTTTGACCGCACTTGAAGCTCGGACGCCGTCCCGGTGAATCGCGACGATGCACCTGGGTGTGTGCGGCTTCACCGTACGTTGACTATACACGTTTGCGGTGGACCTCGCTGGGCCATAAGGAGACATGGAACTATACGAGGCACGTCATACGCGAGATATGAAAGGAATTCGCTTGCGGTCCGCCGTCGCATTTTTTCATACTTTTGTCGTTAACCGCGTCGCACTTGAGGTTGGGATATGAATGTGTCCGTAATCGTTCTGCCTCTCAAAATTGGTGCAACTGATGACACACTGAGAAAAATCCATGAGACAACAATGCCAAATATAGCGAATTTTTCTATACAAATAGATGACAGTTATCATATTATATTGCCGGTGACATTAATTATCGTCGCGGGAACCATAAAAGCATTGTTATCCTCTCAGGCAAATATGTTGTATCACAAAATTGACCATATATTTTTCTGAGTGCAGCGGAAGCTGTGTTGACGTAAAAAAAAAAATCCTCGAAAAACTTTCGATTGGAATCTCATGAGATCCGAGGACGATCGCCGCTAACCTGTGATTCCTTATAGGACCCAGGCGAAATCCCACATACAGGAAGTCGTTTCGGGTCATGGGGGTGGGTCTGTAGGTGGGAACTTGTATTAGATACGATTCCCACGTGGATCACTGGGCGAAGGCCCTTTGCCACGTTGGATAGAAACTTTATTCTCAATTCCCACAGGGTCTCGGGTTTTTTACTTAAGGATTCATGTAAAGTATTTTGGGGGTTTTTATGCGCCTGTTCCGAACTCTTGATGACGACGTTCAAATCCGTATGATTGTATTCTGAAATTATCTCTATTCAATAAGAACCAAATCTGCAGTCATAACAAAAAAAAAATCGAAGTTAGAAAATTCCGCAATTGAAGGTAGTTAAATTAATTCCAAAAAGTATTCCAAGTGCTTTTCCATTCGAACATACGAAACGCACAAAAATAGAACGATTTACGACGCGATTTTTCGCTGGTAAAAATAGCAGAGTATCATTATGCTATCAGCACAGACGAGTAGTGAACAAAAAAGTCCGGGGGCTGATTCGCTTCGTGTTTGTCCGGTGTTCGTCGTCCGTTGACCCCGTCGACCGAGCGTAAGAAAAGCACGTGGCAAAACGAAATACGTAGGCGGAAGTGGGAAGCTCGGCGGCTCGTTCTCACGTCATTTACCTGTCCGCAGGAAACGCGTCCAGCCGGAACGTGGGCGGCTGCGAAGAGGGATCGTCGCGCAGCGTCTCCTTGCCCCTAGGGTTCATTGACGGTGCGCGACGGGTCATTCGGGTATATCCACGACCCGTGGTGGCCCTTGTCCCCCCCCCCCCTTTCCCGCCCCCTCGATAATGGACCGGCCACGGTCGTTCGCGTTTCCGAGCAGTTGCACTCCCCGAGCCCTTTTGTGGCATGCGCGACGGAAAATTTGCATTTTCGATTCGCCATTCGAGTCCCCCCTCAACCGAGCGGCAGGAAACTCGCCTCGGTCTCCCATCCGACCGCCGATCACTCGGTGAGAGTAGGGGGAACGTAGGGGGAGGGGGGGGGTGTACTTCGCCCGCGCGAATAAAAGGAACCCCCGACAAATTTCGTTATTTATCGTCCCTATTTCCCGTCCGCGGAAAAATATTCCCGCGCATCAATCGCCCACATCGACGCTCCGTATCGTTTTGCCGATCGATTGCCGCGAAATTGCGACTCGTCGAATTCTTTATCGCCGACAACGAGCGCCCAATGTCTGCGTGACAAAGTCCTCGGCGCGGATGTCGATGCGACTATTGAGTGGCATTGTTTGAATTATTCGTTTTATCGAAGTGCCGATGTTTTTTTTTTGTTTCGCGATTATGTGGAGCTAACAAAAATCTGCAACAATGCGATAGCATCGAAATCACAGATTCATGGGATGTATAATGTTGAACTGTATTTCGCGAAAGTTGTGATAAAAATCTTGGGAGTAACAAAGTTTTGGAAGAAAACCCATTCGGATAAAAGTCCGAGGCCGAAGGAGAGTCTTATCGACTGATACATGTCGCGGCTGTGCAAGAGACTGGGAATGCATTCTGATCCTCGTACGTACGAGTCTCCGGCACACGAAAATCGTTATCGGTAGCAGACAGCACGTTCTCCCGAAGAAACAACATAAATAACGCGTCTGGCATTTGCATGCCGAGTACGACGCGCGATTCCGAATCAGGAGCTCCGCATCGTGGGGATATATCAGTCCGGGCGAAGGACTGTTTTTTCGTGAAAGCCGCAGCCCCGTTTCCTGGTGGATGTGACGAGAAAAACTAGAATCCGAATAAATATCTACTGGAATCGAGACTTTGTACTATAACCGTTATTTATAAGTACTAGGAACGGCTAAATTTCCGAAATGAACATTTTTTAGCCGACGAAATGGGATTTTTTTTTTTATGTAACGAAGTTTTAAAACCCTATCCGATAGGAAATTTCCCACTGACACAAAAATAAAATAAAATAAAATAATAAGAATAAAAATAATAAAAACAAAAATAAAATATAATAAAAGTGCATCCTCCATTTATTCAAATTTTCGAGCCAAGTCTGACCACAAGAACACTAATGTCCGCCAAATGACTCAAAAATAAAAACATCCCGTCGCAACACGCAGCGCAAGTGCATCGGCGTGTGCGCGGAAAACACATATGCAAGCTCGGTGCATCGCGGTGGTGCACGTTCGCGCGTCGCGCCAGCGTGGCGGATGTTGCCGCTGCCGTTGGGAGGGAAACGCCGACGGTACACAGGGAAAGCAATATAGCGTCGGAAGAGGCGGGGAGGACAGGCAGTCACGTGTTTGCGATTTTTCATTCTCCGCTGCGGCCGGTAGCCGGCTATACGGCGACGCCGGGAAATAGCGAAGAAATAGTGAAAGAGGAAAAGTGAAAGAACAAGCGAAAATACAAAGCGCAGCGAGGATGCCGCAAGGCGGCGGGGCTAACCGGGGGGGGGGGTTTGCACAAGCGGCTGGGAAATCGTTTGGCCGGAAAAGTAGCGGAGGCTTAACGCCCCGGTAAGCGTTGTCGTGTGCTTTGTGATTCCACGCGACGTGTACACACGTATGTCTTTGCTATATATTATATACATACACACACGCGTCGTTTATGTACGATACATGTAGCATACTATATACATGTATATCATTTATGTATGACGCATACATACATATGTACCGTGAGTATACGATGCATATATATCATGTGTGCATATATATATATATAGAGTGGGAGAGAGTGAGAGAGAGAGAGAGAGAGGGAGATGACACACAGGAGCAGACGTAGTTCATATATATATATATACGTATACACACTCCGATAGCGAGAAACGTCCCGCTCGGGGCGAAACGTGCAATTCTTTCTTTTTTATTCCGCCACCGTTTCTCTCACGATGATTTCGAAACGAACGTGTGGCGCTTTCCCGATGTCTGGCTCGACCGCTCGACCGACCGCCCGCGCTCGAATCGTGCATGTGGCAGCTTAATAACACGTCGACGGCAGTACATAAAACTCACCACTGTAACGACGACGCGAACATTCACTTTTCCGGTTTCCTCTCGAAACCCAAAACGTTCGCGCCTGTCTCGCTTTCTTTCTATTCGGGCTTTTCTCCTTTCGCACCTCGCGAGTCAGTTCGTATTGGCTCAGTGTAAAAGACAAGAGATTTATTTTGTCAATTAAGTTTTTTCATTTTTTTTTTATCGTTTATGAGTACAAGTAAAGTTCATCGTTCGTTTTCTTATTTTACAAAAATGTAGAAAATTCAAGAAATTTATCTTTAATTTATCGAGTGCAAACTTGGATTATATAGGATGCTCAGAATATCTTTTCGAACTTTCAAGCACAAGCCATTTTTATCTTATTTTTTTTAAGGATAAACAACTCAAAACTCACAATTTCCTTGTTTGCAAAAAATCGAAACCCAATTCTCCGTTTCCCCAACAACACCCAACATCCACAAAAAAAAAAAAAACAAAAAAAATCGACAAGAATTCCCCGATACCAATCGATTGCTACGTCGCTACGTCTGAGCCCACAGACCGCGTCGCACTTCGCCCGAGTCGCGAAACGAAAGGAACTTCTTCAATCCGGCGCCAGCTCCGCGCGGAGCCTCCAATTTTTGCCGGTATTTCTTGCGGTTGCTCGCGCACAAAAGAGCTAATGATCAAAATAAAAAGAACGGAGCTAACTTTTTTCCCTATATTTTTTTTTTGTCGAGCGCATTGAAGAAAATTGCTCGTACCGGTGTTCTCCGCCATCCGTTCCTTCGTTTGTACCGTCGGATGACGGGGGTGGTGGGTGGGGTGGGGAGGGAGGACGGAGGGGTTGAATAGGATCGTGCCCAGCGGAGCGCGTGCTTTTCCCCGGGTATATTCGCTAGGTTTCGCAATACATGCCATTAGCGGTGTTTTGGATGAGGTTCGGGGGCTGGAGGGTGGGGGGTGGAAGGGGGTGCGAGGTTAGGGGAGAGGGTGGAGGCTGGGAGGTCTCGATTCGTCTCGACTCGGCGCGGGGAGACAGAGCCGGGTCTACCGGTCGATCGGTTGTATATATGTCGGAGTCGGCGGCGAAGCGGAGGAAGCGAAAGGAGATGCGGCGCGGAACAGTTTCAGAGGAGACGAGCGAACGCGCGGAGTTCCTCTCGAGTTAATAGTAGGCAATGTAGAGGGTTTGACTATGCAGATGCAGATGCGGGTTGACGTTGGAGGGTATGGGCGTTACGCGTACAGCGCGAGCTGCGAGGATGGGCGAGCAGGGGGGGGGGGGGGTTGGTGGAAGGGTGGGTTTGGGGGGATGAAGGGAATACCAAGAGATTGAGGGAGGAACCGAGGGGTTGCCGCGTCTACCCCGAGACAGCGTTGCCAGACTTAGTCCGGGTAGATTGGGTTGGCAGCCACCGTTTCCATCCGTCGTACACCCTAAACCAACCCCCCACCCACCACCACCACCACCACCACACTCGAAATTTCGATCCGTCGCGAGTTCGCGGGTTTTCGGGGTGAAAGGGAAAATCTAGCTCAGACGTCGACGGATCGAGAGACGGGAAAATAGGAGCGTGGAGGTTCGATGGGAGAAATCGTTGTCAGGACCAATTGGAAGTGCAATGATAATGATGATCGATTATCCGGTGGAAATAATTATGCAACGTCGTCCAAGACGTTTTTTTTTTTTTATTTAAAATTTTTTTAAATAATTGGACACGTCTGATGCTGTAACTTTGTCGAAGATACAGATGGTGGCTGTTTGGGAGACTTTGATTGCGATTAGGTCAGTGTCTCTTATGTGACATGGAATGAGGTCGGCAGTAGACAAAAAATCGTCAGCCTGTCTGGTCTGTCTTTGTAAAAAAAGGTGGAGGGATAAATGCGGGGAGGCGCGAAACCGCAGGCCATCTGCGTGAATACTGTACGTCAGATAGACTGAGGCGCGCGGGGTTGCTAGCCGCAGCCGCGTGGCTTAATGTGCGTGGCTGGCAGCCACTAAAGGGACCCTCGATTCGCCGGAAATCCCTCCGCACGCATTTCTCACCTAGAAGCACTCGGCACTTACGAATCACGCCACATTCCTAATGCTCTACTGGCACCGTGAGCTTTAGAGATTCCCGCAACCGTTTGGCAATAATTCCAACGCTCCGTTCATCGATGAAAAAAAAATCATTGCCACAATTTCTTCAGTTTCATCGAAAGTAAAATCAAAAAGTAAAATCGAAAAAAAAAATCGTTTTTCAACCTTAAGAAATATTTTTCCACTCACAGACATAACCCACAGACCTTAAAAAAAATCTTCACCTCGACCCAGAACATAACCACCGACTCATTCCCCTTCTGTCTCGAGACCACTCACCGAAATTCCGTAATTAGACAAAATTAATTGCGTCGAGTCATCGAATCGCTCGAGAGATTAGACTCCGTCCTCCGTCTCGCGCGCGGTCTAACGAGGAGAAAACAGTAGCCGCGCGCGTCGCGAGGAAGAAACTCGCGGAGGAGGCCCCGAAGATTACTCAATCACGGCTTCCACTTCGTCCGCATCGACAGTTCCGGAGCTCTCGAGTGGCGAAGGCGATGCCAAAGGTCGCGCGGCGGGACGATCGAGTCGATGGGGGCGGAACAGGGTGCGACGTGGGGTGGGTGGCTGGTTAGGATAGTCGTGGGCGAGGGGGGGGGGGGGGGGGTGGTGGTGGGAGAGGGAGGGTAGTGAGAGGAGCCTCGTTAATTCAACTCGTAATTGCGTATTTATGTTTGTTTATCGAGCGGCGAACGATGAGTCCCGGTGTAGCCTTCGGCGGCTGCTGCGGCGGCGGCGACGTCGTCGCCGGCCCCGCCGATTGCCCGTTTTCCCGACCGGCGACTAATTACGCCTCGGGGACCTCGAGACGACAGCACAGCGTCGACGACTACGGTCGACCGGGAGGCGCGTCGGGTTCGAGCCGAAAGAGTTCGCGAAATCCATTAACGCGCTCCACTCTCCGCGGCTGTTTGTATACGTGGGACGGAGGAGGGGGGATGGGACCAGGGGGAGGGGGGACGTGACACGTCGCGCATTCTTCCAGCTTTTCTCTCGCCTAACAAGCTCGACGGACGAAAATCTGACGAGAATAATTACGACACGACGACAACGACGCTGCTGCTTCGCAGTCGTCGTCCTCTCGCCCGCTGCGCGAGTCTTCTGCCTTTCCGTGGCTCTGTTCATGCTCTGTTCGAGAGGCCCGAGTTAAAATTTAAACCCTTCCAATACCCTTCGTTGAATCAAAATGGGAAAAATATGCCACTTTTGGAGGTTTATACAAGCGTCTAGGAACCTCATCTCACTCTGTACCTCTGTACAATCTAAGTGGAAGTTCACGGAGGTTTAAGCAAAAAATGTCAGCCTCGCAGTAGTCTCCGATTACTCCAATTGGGTAGTATCTGCCACTTTCTGAGGTTTTGAGGAGTGTCAGGAACCTTGCGGGACTACTAAATTTCGGTTTTGCAGAGGGTCTAAATTTTAACTCGGGGGATGAGACCGAAGCCCCCTCCCCACTTCCCCAAATGCGCCCTCATTCTCCTTCTACGGCCGCTGCTACCCTCTTCCGCCCTTCTTCAGCTCCAGGAAATACTCCGCGGGTGACGAACGGTAGTCTCGCTTTCTGGAGCGAGACTAATCTGCGGCTAAAGTGCCAGCAACGCGCGCGCGAGGTGTTCGCCGCTTCGCGTTGCGCGCGGGATTTCCGCGACGCAGAAGCGAGACTCGCGCTGTGGGATCAACCGTTGCGTTTGTAGCTTGTTTGCTCGCGGATGCGGATATATACGCGCGGAGATATTGAAAGACGTTTTGGGATGACTGTGTCGCGCGGATATATTCGGCGGAGGTGACGACAGCGCGTTTTGGGAGTGGCTAAGTGAATAAGCGGTGTCAACGGTGTCGGAGTGATTGGAGGAGTAATTATTTGCGTGGGGTAGAACACGGGGAACAAACTAGGGAAAAGATTTTAAAAAATTGGATCAAAAGTTTATTTTGTATTGTTTTGTTTCTGTTTTTTTTTGCTACGTGGATTATACTATTTTTTACTGTGTATTATCGTAATAATCACGTGGAAAATCAAACAGATTCCATTCCAAATTAATGTCCCTGTGATCCTATGTTCCTGTTTTTTTTTCCATGTTTTATTTGAATTTATGTGAGAGCCCACAAATAAGTTCATACTCGATAATCTTGTTCTTGGGCACATTTTTTTTTTTTGAGAGATCCATTATTGATGAGTTGGTGTAATGGTGTGATATTATTAGAATCGGTTAGTCGATATTTCAGCTCGACGAGCGAATTCATTCAGCAACCCGAGTTCAGCCTGTCCCCTTATTCATGAAAAGCGAATAGAGTCGAATGTAGTACCTTCGATATGATTTATTAATGCGAATCCGGATAGTTCGCAAATGGCGATAGGAACTCAGACCAAATTATATTAAGAATTTAAGTCGATCGTATTCGCCTTTAATCCTGCAACACCGACGTATTTATAACGATGAAATATTTTTATCCGCCGCTTTTTCTCGCTTCGCTTAATTGAATCAGTGTTTTAATTGAAGTAACATGCGTTTCGTGTATTATGCAACAAAGGACCCGGGATACATTTATTTTTCATAATTCCTGTCGTCGCTGCGGCTACGACGATACATGATGAAAAAAAAAAGAGCGGGAAACTCGATATCCATTAATGTTTTAATCCGATAATTACGGGTAACGAGTATCGGAATAACAATTAAAATGTTTAAAATAAATTTCGTATCCCGGTGCGTCGAGTTCTCGGATTTCCGGATAATGCAATTAAAGTTGCCTGATAATTCCATAGACAATTTGAGCCACGTTCATCTAGCAATTATATTTCCCTGTACGATTTTTTTTTCGTCGGATAAATACCAGCTATTAATAATACACGATTTCGATATTAATATCTGCACCGACTTTCTACGTCAGACGAAATGTCGACTTTGCCTGTTTTTACAGCTTTTTTTAGGGCTCAAGACTCAGTGCATCGAAATAGAATAAGCGGGCGCGTCGCCTGGAGGAAACACATGAAAAAGTAGCGAGGAAAATTATGACCGATAAGACGGATATTGGAGAAGGCGGTTGTCAACAGTGACGCGTATCGGCGGGTTTCGTGAGAAGAAATGAAGGATGCGCCGTGTCGCCAGATGCCGGACGGAAAATCGGGAAGGATAATGAAAGTAGGAAAGTATCGAAAAGTTTAGCGACTGTTATTGAGAATCGGGAGGCGACATTCGTAATCGACTCCTCGCGGCGTAGCTCAAGCTGTACGCAAGGAACTTCGAGGTAGTTGAATTTTCACAACAAGAAAAAAAAAACGTCAACGAGACTCCAGACGACTGACAATAGTGAAATTTCGTTTTCCCATTTTGTGGTCACCACAAACATTTCCACTCTCAAGCTGATAAATTGTGCTAAAACGAGCTTCGAATTTTCTAAAAATCAGTTTACCATAATTATGCCGATTATTGAACTGCTTTACTTTTTTCTTCACTTTCAGTTCCTCGAATAGAAAACAGCAAATGTTTGCGTTTCAAAGATTTACCAGCAGCAGCTTCAGCTCCGCGAATCGGAGGATAACGAAAATATTTTATGCAGATCAATTCGGCGAATTAAAGTTAAAACGCCGAAGAGTCGCGCGAGAGCAGATCGGTCCCCTCGTCGTGTTGCCTCGTCGAAACGCGAGAGGTTGAGGAGCGGGGGGGGGGGGGGGGGGTGGAGAGAGCCCACGAGTGGGTGAAGGTTGAAGGCGGACGAGTGGAGGGGTCGCCCGGTTGGATATGGGCTAGGTAACCAGGTCACCGTGACTGCGGGGGCATTGCTTTGCAACCCCTTGGCATCCCCGATCCGACACACACGGACAGTGGCGTTTTCACCCCCTGCATCCCCCCAACCGCCCAACCCCCGGTCGCGTGGACCATTCCAATAGGCACCTACGACTTTGTTCTGCCTTTACCGTTGCATCACTGGCCTTACTTGGCTCTGTAGCTCCGTTTCTTTGGCTTCTTTTTTTTTTACCCTCCCCTTTCTAGTTTTTTTTTTCACAGCCCGTTCGTACTCGTTCTCGCACTTGCTGCTCCATTGTTTTCATTTTTCGCTCTCACCCCTGTCCGCCCCCATCCCCCTTTTAATTTTATACGAGTGCGAGCGCGCAAACAGTCGCACGTACCGCGAGTGAATAGACCCTGCATATCGCAGGAGGATTAAAAATCTCGCGATAAGCGTCGTTATTAGGACGTTCCGCGAATCATCGGATATTTGAAAATTGCAAATTGCAAGAAAAACAAATATTCTCGCATGCAGAAAATGTTTCAATTACCCCCACGAAAATTATCGTCAGGTTCGTCGATTGTCATTTAATTTATAAAAAAAATCTCGGTTAAAATTTATTGTTACTTTTAAATCTTCCAACTTTGTGTGATAAAAACGAGTGTCCAAATAAAGCAAGCGTCAAAACCCGTGATTTTCGCCACGCGCCGCGGACAGCCGATAATTTTTTCACCGCACTCCTCCCATCCCCTTTTAATCCGCGAGGGCCGAGTGAATGAAAAAAAAAAAAAAAAAAAATATACAACCCGCAGCACCGTTTATCCGTCGTCGGGAAATCAGAAATCTCGTGACACGCTCGTTTGCGTGCGAAAACTGCAGTTCCAATTCAAATCCCCCGGTGATCCCTGTGGCCCGTCGGTGCGGCGCGCGCGCGCGCGCGGCTTTCGCTATCGATTTGTCGGGGGGAGGGCCGCGCGCGCGGTGACCAGTATACGCGTGGCCGATTACACGATAACGTCGGGGAGCTGCGACGGGAAGTCCCATTGCCGTTCCCACAGGAGCGCCGCGCGTGTTCGGCGGAGCGACGACGTTGGCGGGGGGGGGGGGGGGGGGGGGGGAAGTGGAGGAGAGGAGGGAGGGGGGGGTGGGGTGGGGTGCGAGAGCGGCGCAGCTCGAGGAGATCCCTTTGGGTCGAGGGTTGCGCCGGGAATGCGTATAGTATACTCACCCTCCCCCCCCCTCCCCCTCCCCCTCAGTATCCCTGCAATAGCTTCCGCTCGTCTTCTACATCGCTGATCGTCCCGACCAACATGGCACACCGGGAAATTCCGGCTTCCGCTCCGTCGCAAAGGCAAAGCGCAAAAGGACGAGAGAGAGAAAGAGAAAGCTAGAGAGAGACAGACGAGGTTTGAGATAGCCGGCGAAATCTCGACCATTCGCGACAAGTCACATGCGCTGCCCCTTTTTTTTTTATCCTCCGCGACCCGGACTCCTCCTGTGCCATCGCGACGCGGCCTCGCTGCTCGCCGTCGGGCCTTCCGGCTTTCCGCGTCTTATCTAATTTAGTTAAGGGACGATTTCAACCGCTTCGGCTATCGCCCTCCCTCTCCCTTGCACCCCTTACTCCTCCAACCCCGAATGCTCACCCCCGGTTGCCGTGGCAACAATTCTTTCGTGGGTTTTCCGTTCCTCGCTTTTCCGCTTCTGTCGTGCAGTCCAAGGGAAGTCGGAGAATCGTGGAGGTCGCCGAATATGAGGGCTGATCATTCCAGATCCACTTTTGTGATGCTGCTTTATTTAATGCAGTTGCAATTTATTGCACTGAGCGGACTGGAATTATTTGGTAGTACTTAATATTAAGAGTAGCTATTTTCGTTTGGCTTTTATTACAGCTGATAAGGTGATAAGAATGTTTACATGATTCTTTAGGACTCTGCGCGCCTCTGGGTTAGGTGTGTCCGTCTAATCAACGAATACACATCCTGCACGTGCGCCGAGCTGCTGCCCTGGAATACGAAATATAGTACATCTATCTATCGGTCTGTCTCTGCATATCTGCTACATGGGAAGCGCCCACGACGGACGACCGAAGTTTGTTCCGCGACAAAGTCAACGTCGACCAATTAGGAGGCTGATAAATTGGCTTTGGAATACCAACGTCATGACCTCTTTAAGCGAGAACTCAAAACATCAGCAATTAAGTCACCGCACAAAAGAATGACAATTCGTACATTGTATTTTTATCTCAAACTGGAAAGTTTTTTTAATTCAAATAACTAATATAAAAAAAAGCATAATCACCTCTGCACAAAAATTTTCGCTAAAACGAAAGTGTTAAAAAAAATGTCTTTCGCGCGACGAGTCCACTCGGCGTGGAGTCTGCGTTCAGAAGCGCTCGACAGTGAAAGCAAGACATCAAGGCATCCACCCCCGAAGTGCGCAACCTTCGCGCGGAGAGGAATCCTCGACGCGGTTCACGACAAACGACGCTCGTCGGGGCTGTTTTTTTTTTTTTTTTTCCTCGAGGGCCAATTAGACGCGTGCCGTGTACGTACAATGCGAAGGGAAACTGCTAGACGCCGCGCGCGACGGCGACGAACAGTGGCTGTCGAAGTGGAGGAGGCCCACACCGGGGCAGACAGCCGGCCGCGCGCTCGGCTCGCTAATGTCGCTCGGCTCGGCTCGTGGCAGCCGTCCGAGTGGCTGCTAACGTCGTCTGCGACTCTCGAGTGCAACCAGTTAGCTCTTGGGTAGCGTCGACTCGACCGTCGCTCTGACATATCGCCAACCTAACATCACTACTGATGTTTGCCAAATGCAGCTCAAAGTAACAACTTTTAATCGCTACGATTTTTTACGAGCTGCAACGAGCAATCGTTAACAGCCATTAAGAAGCGTTAAAAATTGTTAATTGCTTGGTTAGACATAATTTTATTATCCTCGTATTTTCGACAAAGATTTTTTTCGACAAATCTATGTATAGTCGAAAATCCAATATTTTACGTACAAAAATGTTGCGGCTGAAAATAATACAATAACAACGAATAGCTCTTTAATATTAGCAACGAATTACAAATACTTCAACGCTCGCGTAACGCATGAACTTTCATTAAAAAAGAAAAAACAAAGCTGCACGTCAATTTGAGAGGAGATCACGAATGAAAAAGTCACGAGAGCGGCTCCCGTGCTGTCGGAACTCGAATAAGGAGGTCTACTTGCTGTCTCGACTGCCACTATCGTCGCGTCCAGTGGCCGCGTCGGCGCGCGGAAAGAGAGTTAGCGCGCCGGATTACGGGGGTGGTTGTGGGTGGGGTTAGGGAGGGGGGGGGGGGGGAGGGGAGGGTGCTCGCATTCGAGGCGGGAGAGATTAGCCGCTGAAGTTCGGTTAAAGCTGGGCGTGGAGGGTGCACACCGAGCGTCGCTATTTTCGTTCAACGACTTCGGCGGATCTTCCGAAATTCCGTGGAACTCGGAGAATATACAAACGCAGCGCCGATGGCGGCGCAACTATTGCACAAGTCAAGATGTGCAACAAAGGCAACGCGCACAGTGATAACCGTTAATACGTACATTCGTACACAGTCACAGACACACACAGGCCGCAGTCTTAGTGATTTTGCGTGTCCGTGTGTAAATGCTACCTCGCCGCGTCTCGCGCTTTCGCCCAGGGTGACGAGGATTACTCAAGGAAATCAGGAAATGACGTATTGTCTGAGAGTCTCGACGGGCGGGAGGATCCATTATACCGAGGCTGCATGCATATAAGGCTGCTGCTGCTGCTGCTGCTGCTGCTGCTGCTGCTGCTGCTGCTGCTGCGAATAAGTACAACGACGGTGGCGCCGCGAGGCGAGAATCGGAGGAAGAGGAAGAAGCGAATGTAATTCAGCTCCCCCGGCGACGACGTGTACCCCGCGGATCCTGACTCCGGTCGACGGCGGTGCTGCTGCCGGCGTTGAATACTGGTTACTCGAAGATTCGCCGCTAATTCATTACATTGAAAATGCGAGATATCGAGTTGGTCGAACTTCAACGAGGTTCGATTCGAACTTCGATCTACTGTTCCATCTGTTTAAACAGGCTGAAGGCTCCTTATGTGCCACCTGCATATCCGTTTAGGATCGTATGTAGCGTTCCAGAGTTGAACACAAGTTGTCTGGGGTAAAACTGGCCCAAACATGAAAGACTTTCTCCCCGTTAGAGAATAAAGAAGCTCGATCACGGGAAAAGCCTCACTTCAACGATACACTGATTGAACGATGCCGAACGATTTTCGAGACGCTGATTTCTCTCAACATTTCGATACAAGAGCCTTTCGTCGCTGAGACCGATTTCAGCGAAACGTCTCGCGTAACGTTTATCCCCACTGCTGTTGCTCATACGTTGCTGGCGCTGTGTGTCGAATGAGGTCGTGACGACGAGTCGCGTTGACTCGCCGGTTGAGCAGACGACGACGACGACTTCGCTGTCTGCACCTGATACTCGAGGAGGGCGCGGAGGGTCACGACGAACGTGACGGCGACGGGCCGGAGGAGTTGGCGACATCCAGCGGGTGGAATCTCCGCGGCTGCTGCATCGAAAACGCCGCGCGGACGTGCAGCGAGAATGAGAGTGAAAGAGAAGAAAGCGCGGAAAAACGCGGGTGGAGGGACACAAGCAGCGCAGCGCCCGGGCTCGGCGTGTGCACCGGTGAATCGGTGCAACTGCACCGACAGGCAGAGGGCGGCCGTCGGTGCAGTTGCATCGCGCACCGCGAGCGAGAGCGGAAGGGGAGCAGCGAGAAGAAAGCGCGGGAGGGGCGCAGAGGGAGAGCGGAGAGAATTGGGTCAGCTCGCTTGGAGAGTACTCCAGGTGTGTAGGTACCTATCTACCACCTACCTAACCACCCGGCCACGGGCCACCCACTCACCCACGAGCTACCGTCGCAGCGTCTCACGTCTCTCGTTCCCTCTTTATCTGCAGTCGTCCTTCCCCCTTCGCTGCCTCCTCCTCCTCCTCCTCCTTCTTCTCCTCTTCTTGCTCCTCCTCACCTTGTATGCTCATTCCCTTTCATCCGCATTCGCATCCGTCGAGCCACATAAAACGCGATGTTACACAGGCGTAAACACACACACATAACGCACGCGGACCTACATATCATTTGATTAATCAAAAAAAGGAGAAAAACGCCTGTTTCCATGTTGTGATTCCCGGTTTTAGGGATTCTCAACTGATCAACCGTGTGGCTGGAATATCTCGATGCAACTGTGCGAATAGTTGAGTGGACTTGCAGTTCAGTCGTTATTTGGAAGTGAAACAGGGTTGTTGTCATCTGGGGTGGGCCACACTGAAAAAAATCATTGGTGACATCTACCAAAGAATTGGTTACAGTTACTAAAATATTGGTAGCTCTGACCAATGATTGGTAATCACAACTATTAATTTTTCTCAGTGCAGGTTGCGCTGCGGATGAAGTCTGACATAGGTTTAACTGCATCAACATGGAGACTGCGTTGCGAAAATCATGCCAGGGAAAAAGCACATTGCTTCCCTGTTTCATGTTCAGGAATGAAACAGGGAAGCTATGCTTCGCGGCGAGTTATTATCTTACGGCCTTCCCGCTGGAAGCCCGGCGCGCTGTTCCAAAGCGTATTTACGATGTGCACTGCGTCACGCAAGAACAAAGTCGGTAAGCTATAAGCCACCTTGCAATCTCTCCGTCAAACCCTTTCGCTTTGACGCGGCTGCGGCTGCTGCTCGTTGCGCTTACACCGCCGCGGAACCCGCTTCCAAACAGCAGTCTTGCGAATTCCCCGTGGACCATTCGTATGGCCGATATGACGTCTTCCCCGTGTCGTCTTCCAGGTTGTGATTCGGCAAAATGCCTCTGAGGGTGGATATCGGTAGCGAAGGGTAAGGCACGTCTTCAATCTGCTGGGACGTTTCGTTGCAGGCGTGCAACTATGTTTCCTGGTTGTTCGTCGTGCGCCGTGCACGGTTTGCCCTGACTGAACAGCGCACACCCACTCGACGGGGTCCTCCAGGGACCATCAACGCGGGCCACGATGTTTCTCAATGTTGGGGGCCACATTGATGCGAATTTGAATGTACGGCTTTCGGAAAAGTGGCAGAAGCAGCGCTCGACTCTGCATACAGGCGGCGCGCTTTGCGTGCTTTGGAAAGATACAAGGATTTATTTTCTAAAGCGCCGAGGATCAAATGGAAAAGGGAGTCGCGAGGGGCTTGCAGGGTATGTTGCCAGGCTCTCGTCGCGTGTCGTGTCTCATGGCGTTAGACACGTTTTTCAACGTTACTTAACGAGTATGTAAATGTAATTTGCGAGTACTCGTCGCGTACTTACGAATTTTGTCCTCAAAAGCGATGTAGTTGTCAATGTGTATCTTTGATCCGCTCCTAATGAAAACCCATGACGAAGGGTTTAGGTTAACTGTGAGTGCACTGGTTAATTTTATCCGCTGACATTCGGCTCAATCGAATGTTTTGCACGCGATCGAATTAAGAACATATCACGTAACATCGTTTTCAAATAAACATTCTGTGGTTAAACGAAGTCATCTTGATGACCGTTCCGACGTTGTCTTTGAAATTTTCGTGCCCCCCTCCGTTTTTAACAAACTCATCCGGGTTAGATTGCGGATCGGCGCGAGATCGTGAAATATGATTTCCCGGCTTCGAATCGTGGATTGGGATAAATTGGCAAGCACCTAGAGATAACTGAAAACGGAAACCCCGTCAGGACAGATATACTATATATACTTGGTACACGTGTCGGTACAGCGACATCTCTATTGGCTTCCGCGGCTGCTGACCCGAAGAAGCATTCAGGAATATTCCGAGGAGTCGCAATGAGCACGAACGAAGTCGATGTGACGGACGCAACGCAATTTCACAACGGAACCGAACAATTTTTCTCGAGGCAGTGAATTTCCTATACCCTCGCTCGCTTCACCCTCTTTCGTCGAGGATCGACAGCTGACCGCATATAGGGGAGGCTGTAAAATGTCCTCGGGACTTTTCGGTCTGCGTTCAAGGTCGAAGGCCTCGCGGAGATAACCGAAAGTAGAAAACCTCCGCCAGTCGATACACCGACCGAGCGCAGGGACCGTAATTCACTGGGAAGGTTTCTCGTCTTCCGGGTTGGCATGCCCGCCTGCAGCTCTGGAATATTTGGCAAGCTATCAATGGGACGTAGCTATGCCATCGCCGGTGATGCCGTAATACAGTGAATGTATCGATTGATACTATTAGAGCTCTTTGGAGATTTGGAATGATTGGGCAGTTTATATGATCACGTATGATGATATCGTGTACGACCTATAGAGCGAAAGTGGCGGTCCCGGCCAAGAAATTGTATTTTTTGTAAGTTTCAAGGTCTGTGGTTAGGGTAATAAATATCTGATTTACCTATCATACTGAAGATGATACATAGGTTATAATTCCGACTGGAATGAGTTCGACGTCAGACATGAAAAGTCGCTGGTACTGAGTCAAATCACTGTCAATTCAGACGTCGGTAACATTATTTATTGCTGCGAGAACCATAAAAGCTGTTCTGTTCTTTTCAGGTAAAAAAGTCATAGAGTCGAACATCCATTTTTCCAGACGCACATCGGATTTGGCTTGTTTGATGCAATCTGATGTTTTCAGAAGTCAAGCGCCGGTCGCTGTTCCTTCGAGAATTGTTGCAAATTTTACGAAACTCCACCGCGGAATGAATTTTTCGACAAACCCCCAAGGGCTTTTCAATCCTATTCCCGGAGCATCTGTAACTCATGATTCTTTATGTTCTGCAACATTTCGAGGCTGCTTCATCGTATAAAACACCAGTGTCGGGGGATACAGAGCGATTGGCTGTGATCGCTCTGTGCCGCGAAGGCTGCTGCGACGAAACAAGCGAGACCATCAACCATCCGTCGATTCATCTCCCGGCGAACTGCAGCTGGAATTTTGAAGCGATTCACTACGATGGCGAACAATGGCCGATACAACTAGACCGTGTGAAGTGCAATATTTTCTGTCTCCCCGGCGATAGAGAAAGCTGGCGCGCGTGATACATCGATGTCTTTCAAGCCCGGAGCGAGGCTGTACAATCCCGATGCATATAATAGTTTTTTTTATTCGCCAATTTTTTTTCCATTATTTTTCTTCCGTTTTGTCTGGCTAAAAGGTGTTTTCTTCGAAACACTCGTTAGTACCGTAAGCCAAGGCGATAATATCCCACAAACCTCGAATACACTTCTTAGTCGGACCCAACTTTGTGTTACGATCAATCCAATTGAACAGTATAATTTATTCTATCGATAATGGCAATGTTGAAGTGTCAACGAAAAACTGAATAATTCCGTAGTTGAATGTGAATAATTCTGCCCCTTGTCACAAACTAAATCGCCGTTGATTCAGTTGACTCGATGCAGTTAACTCGACTCTTTGTTGGCGCAAAGCAAATCCAGTTGGTTCAATCCAAAAAAATATTCCGCCGGCGTAGACTCCTTCGGTACATCGCGGTGTTTGCTTTCCGTCTCCATTACCATTAATTCAAATTCCTTCGGCCACCGCCTGTTACACACTCCGGCTGAACTCGAGCCTCCTTCACCGGCTCCCTTTCGGTGTACCGCTCAGTCCGTCCCCGCGTTTCCTTTGCCAGGATCCCAAACTGATCACGTACCGAGGGATTTCCTGACCGGTTGGCGCTCGTCCAGGAAAGCGATGATCGGTTTCTGGTTGAGATTTCTTTGTTCCGCCCGGTTAGGCCGGGGCCAGGCGTTGCCGCCTCCTCTTGCGAGGGTTTGGCCCTTGCAGAAGAAGGCAACGTCGTTCGCGTTCCCCGGCTGCTTGCGCGCCACCTCGGATAGACCTAATTTGGCTTGATTCAACCGAGTTACCGAATAGGTGCCAAAAGAGAGCGGGGCGAGGTCGTCTCTTGCCTTGGGAAAAGGCACAGTAAGGCGTGTGGAGGGTTGAACGAATACACAAAAAAAAAAGAAAGACAGAAAACAGACTGCGAATCCTAGACGGCAGAGAAATAAGAAAACCATGCGGAAGACTCGAGGACGAATTCAGGGCACGAACGTCCAGGGCATTTGGGACGATTGCGAGCGAGTTACCTGGGCAAGGGAAACTTGAATATGTAAAAAGCGTCGGGAAAGAAGGAAGGGAGAGAGGAAGGAAAAAAAAAAGAAAATAAAGGAATCGTAACATCTAGGAAAAACAGACGTGGAAGGGGGATTAAAGGGACTTCCGTTTCTCCCTCCCTTGTTGCGCGGCACAATAGCGGAACGGTGAAAGGGTCGTCGGGGGTGGGAGGGTGACTTTGTAATTATAGCCGGACGACCGCGGAACTCGCGGCAGGGATGCGGAAAAGTGTCGGCATTTTAGAGGCATGTAGGTCAGGCACTGACCCACCTTATTGCTGCTGATCCGACGCCGTTCGACCTCGTCTGTTCTCGCGGCTGTGCGACCAAAACGACGAGGCAGACGTCGACGTCGGGGCGGCGGCGGCAGCAGCAGCGGAAAGGGTAAAGGCACGTGCAACTTCTGCTGTGTTGGCTGCTGATGCTCGCTGAGATGCTTCGACTTGTATTCTACATATAGTTGGAGGGAGAGAGGGAGAGCGACGTCTTATATTAGAAGCCGCGGCGGGGGGTTGCGCTCGACGAACGAAACGCGATTTTCCGAAACTTTCGACGGAATTATCGGTGCCCAATTTCAAGCTGACCTCTCCCTGTTTCCTCTTCCGGCGTTTTAATACGAATAATTGTTGGGTAATCGAAAATTGGAAATTAAAATAGAACAAATGGAAATTTTGATGACGTGTGAGAATTCTGAAGATGCAGCGTTGATTTTTTTTTTAATTAAAAAAACTGCGCATTATTTAAAGAACTAGGATAATCACACGCGCTGGCGCGCGTGCCCGGGATACTTTTGCACTGCTGCGCTCTTATAAAGCTTTAAAAGGGTAAATCGCAACTAAAAAATCTTTTATTTTATTTTTTTAATTAATTAAATTTATTTTTTCAAAATATCGACTTTTAACCTATACCATCGTTCTCAAGTCGCATATTCTACCCCTGAAAACACTGGTTAAAACCCTTTTTTAGTTGATTTTGAAAAAAAAAAATTTTGGTCGAACAGTTTGTCAGAAATCGTAGATCTGGCCGCCGGGCCGAAAACAGCCCAAATCGGGGTCACGAAATTTAATTTTTCAAAATATCGACTTTTAACCTATACCATCGTTCTCAAGTCGCATATTCTACCCCTGAAAACACTGGTTACAATCCTTTTTTAGTTGATTTTGAAAAAAAAAAATTTGGTTGAACAGTTTGTCAGAAATCGTAGATCTGGCCACCGGGCCGAAAACAGCCCAAATCGGGGTCACGAAATTTAATTTTTCAAAATATCGACTTTTAACCTATACCATCGTTCTCAAGTCGCATATTCTACCCCTGAAAACACTGGTTAAAACCCTTTTTTAGTTGATTTTGAAAAAAAAAAATTTTGGCCGAACAGTTTGTCAGAAATCGTAGATCTGGCCGCCGGGCCGAAAACAGCTCAAATCGGGGTCACGAAATTTAATTTTTCAAAATATCGACTTTTAACCTATACCATCGTTCTCAAGTCGCATATTCTACCCCTGAAAACACTGGTTACAACCCTTTTTTAGTTGATTTTGAAAAAAAAAAATTTTGTCCGAACAGTTTGTCAGAAATCGTAGATCTGGCCACCGGGCCGAAAACCGCCCAAATCGGGATCACAGTAGGTTAAACAGTGCCGCAGCGCTCATTACGACAAACTGTCAAATCTCGCGCTGTTAAACAAAAACTTTCGGTCGTCACGGCCTCGACCAATCAGTCGAGGCTCCGAGCTCCGATCAACCGAGTTATACCGACAACAATGGTCACGTTGGCGCGAATTACGCACTTTTTAGTAGTAGAGATGGTTGAAAAAGAAAAAAAGTGATTTTCGATGAAACGTCTTATTGTTAGGTTTTTTCTAACGACGATTCGCTTCATTTATTTTCCAGGAGGCGTATAGAAAATGGGTGTGCAGCTCCCTGGTGCCTTACTTTGCTCATGGGGGACCGCCGGCCTTGGAAACCTCGGCGAACGCCTGGTCCGGCTCGAGGTTACGGCCCTGTCGGTCCTTCTGCCAATCCGTGGAACAACGTTGCCCTTATCTACTTCCGGGTGACCGTGCACCTGCTTATCCCACGCAGTACGCCGGCGAACCCACTTTTCTTTGCAGAGGTAAGTGCTACGCGCAACTTTCGCTGTGTGAATAAAACAAAATAAATAAATAAATATAAATCCTTAAATCTTCGTGGCCGATTTCCGGTACGCCGTGCCACTCTGAAGTCGTATTTCGCCCGACCCTAAACTGCTGCAAAAACATTAAAATGTCATCTGTCTTTGAAAGAAAAAACCTTGTGAATTTTCGTAAAGATTATTTATCTCTAAAGTTCATGTCTAAAAAAATATGACCCGTGCTTCTCGAGATCATCGGATTCAAAAGTATAACTCATTAAAAATTGCACAAACGATCTTTCCTATGCTCTTAAAAAAAAAGTCAATGTAAAGTTCTATCGTCGCAAATATTTGTTGCTTTTCCACATTGATGTGCCAGAATTGAATGGAACAACCACGAGGGTTCCGCGCGGGAAAGGGTAGATGATTGTTGGCACCCTCCCTCGCCCTCTGACCCGCTTGCCGATTCCATAGATCTCGCTTCATCGCCAATTCGGCGAAATCTGCACGTAGATCTTCACCGCGATTCCGAGATAAAAAAAAAAGAATACCAAACGCTCGAAGATCGTCTCGTGCGGTTTTTGGCAGCGAACGCGTCACGCGATGGAACGTTCGCGCGTTCGCGTCGGATAATCGCGATAAAGCCGCCGGATAACACGCGAGAGCTCTGATTTGTCGTTGATTTCAGACCCGAACATCCCGGAAACGGGTGAGCAGGCGACGAGAGCTTTGCACGGTGACGAGGAAGAGGAGTGCTGCTTCCACGTTTGTTCCGAGGTGGAGCCAGGATCGGGTGTCTGCGCAAATTGTACAGATCGGAGTCATCGTGCGGGCCGCGATGTCCCGACAGCGCCACAGTGCGAGATTACGTCGACGAGCTCCGTTCAGTCCGGTTCTACAGGTATTCTCAATGTTACATCCACGATTATTGCGGATTATGCATAAGGAACGACGGCCCGTCGTCCACTGTTGCATCTTCGGAAGCAGATTTGCCATTCGAGTCACTTGGCAGCCAATTTCGAAATTTGTCAACAGTTTCTCTTGAATGAAGCTCAATTCTTAGCTATATGTCTTCTGAAACATCATCTTTTCCTATATTTCATATATCTTCGAATGGATCCTGCTACAATTCGTTGTTAGCACGACACATAGGGAAGAATATCATAAAAAAAATAAGGAAGGGCTGTTAGAGTGACTTGTACACTGAAAAAAAATTAATAGTTGTGATTACCAATCGTTTGTCAGAGCTACCAATATTTTCGTAACTGTAACCAATATTTTGGTAGATCGAACCAATGATTGGTAATGGCAACTACTAATTTTTCTCAGTATAGTAAGTCAAGAGTATAAGGACTGGGATTTGTCAAGTCAAGCCATCAAGTCATCGAATCATTTAGCCAGAACCTCAACGCTTTTGTGATGTCATTGATATTCATGGGATGTAATGGACAAAACTAAACAGGCACTTTGCTCATCCAGTTCCATAGCAAAACCGCGGTCTTTTTCGCGGTGCATCAGTTCTCCCTTCTATTCCGTTGCGGCCAACGCGATCAACAATTATTGGGAGGGGTGGGGGAAGGGATTCAAGGGCTGAAGCGGAGGAGAGAAGACAAAAAAAGATACAAGAGATGGTTGAGTGACTCGGCGCGAGTCACTAATGAGCCCGATCGATTCTTCGAGCTGTGAAAAGCGAACGTACGAGCCACGACGAGTGCTGGGAAACTGGAAAGAAGACGACAGCGAGGAGGGATGGAATCGAACCATTTCGAGTCGAGGGGTCTTGCAGGACCCGAAGCTCGTTGCTTCCTGAATTTCTCCCGAGGCCGGATCCCGAGCCCTCGCCGTAACTTCTTTGTAGTTTGCAACTTTGTTCCGCGCGCGCGTTACTGATTGAAGGGTCGACGCGTAGAGGAAGTGGAAAAGAAAGGGGGCCGCGTGCGATGCAGCGCGTTTCGCGTGCGCGTGGAAGGAAAAAGGCTCCGGGGTTGCCGTACACAGACGCGGAATAAAGTAATATCGGCGGGTTCCGCGAGTTCTTTGCTTTCACCCGGTCGATCGATGTCGCGTTTGTATTAACGTCAATTCTCGGATCTGCATCGCGAGCTGCCACGTGTCTGATCAGCAGTTGAAGAAAAACGTTCTTGCGGACGCGAAATTTGAATTAAAGTCATCCCTTGAATTTGTGGCAATTGGCCGGTTCGTCGTCGACAGACGCTGTTTGATTTTGGGCAGATGAGTTTGGGACAAAACGAGGATTGCGATGCAGGCAGAATGGCAAATAATGAACTGCATCTATTATTCATCGACGTCTTTTCGACCGGGGAAATTTGTCCCGTTCAACGAGGTGACGGAAAGTTGCCTGGAAGGGCCTGGTTGGAACTGTAAATACGTCCTCGAGTCTTTGCACCTAAAATCCAACGTGGTCCAACGTTGGGGAACAGATGTCCAGGGTATTTTCCGCAGTCGGCCGAGGCAAAGGAGGACAGTCGTCTTTGCTTCGTTCTACGGGGGGATCGGAGTTAGTTAGCGTTAACGAAGCTTCCCAAGGCGAGAGGGTGCGCGCGAAATTCGCTGGCCCCCGCTCGTAGCCGCCCCGTGTAACGTCAGGTAGTTTCGGCCCGGGTCGTACTCTCTCGCTTCTGTACCTTCGGCTCGCTTGCATTCAACCGAGACTTAATATCCACCGGAAAGTTTGGTTACCAGGACCGGGGGAGGCTTGAAGGGCCCTTTGCCGTTTGAAATAACGTTTCGACGTCGTGGTGTAATTATGTAGCGAGGTGAAGGTTCCGGTAACCAGCCAGAAGCCGCGTTTCCCTCGGTACAGCTATAAATATATTTTATCTCTGTGTCAAAGCGCGCGGGAAGATCGAGTACCGGTTTGTGGTTGATTAGTGATACGTTCACCTCGGTTGGCTGAGGAGCGAACCCTCATTCAATGCCCATCATGATTCTCTAATGTCCTCCTCATCCGATTGGATGCAATATGACAATTCGAGCCTGCGGAATCAATTGTGAAGTATTCGTGAGACCTTTCCAAATCAAGATCGAGGTACCCATTAAAAAAGACATTCTCTGTTAGTTCAGCCACAATTGTTCAAAAATTGTTCAGTGTTTCCTGGAATTATTCAGATATCGCTCCTGCTGTAGAATTCCTATGATGACCATTTTCTTGGATTTCGTTCTTCTTCATATAATTCCTATATTTCTAAGAAAAAATAAATTACAAAAAGTACTGTTTAACTTCTCTCAACCGGTGGCAACGTCTGGCTGAACTGCGGGAGAATGTCCCAAGAAAGAGTGCGTTCGATCTGGAGAATCGATACGTTTTAGTAAGCCACGTCATCCTCCGGCATGCCGATGATGTTCTGATGATTCCAGGTCACCAAAACAATGCGGATGCAAGCGGAAGCGGCAGTCCCGGCGACAGCAGCAGCAGCAGCAGTAGCAGCAGCAGCAGCAGCAGCTTGGAGTCCGCGGCCGCGAGTTCGTCCCCGTCGACCACCACGAGTGCCTCTTTCTGCGGGGGCGGTGGGGTCGGCTCGATGTCGTCGTCGTCGGGTCAATCGACGACGCAGACACCGCCGCCCTCCTCGATATCGCTGATCTGTCTGTTCTGGATATGGGCCGCCCTGATATCCCTGTGCACCGGTCAAACGGTCTTTCCCTGGGCTCCTCCGTCGTCGCTGCTCATGCTGGACCACTCGTCGCCGGTATCGTCCCGACGATCCGGCGATTACGCCAGAAACCGGAAGAACGTCAGCAGCGGCAACGGCAACGGTAGAAGCAGCAACAGTAACAGCAACAGCAGAAGCAGAAGCAGCAGCAGCAGCGGCAACATCATCAGCAGCGGAAGCAGGAACGTCATCAAGGCAGCAGCCTCCTGGTGGTCGTGTTCATCGTCAGCGCCGTCGTCATCGTCACCGTCATCTCCGAGCAGTCCTCGATCGCGCAAATCCGTTATTCAACTCGCCCGCGTGTTCCTCGTCTCGCTGTCCAAAGCGACGACGGACCGTCTTCGCGGCCTCGTCAATTTCATCCTCGTTCTCCTGGACGCGTTGCTCGGCCGTTGCGCCGAGTGCCACCGTCGGCACCGGCGCTGGTGGCGTTCGGCGCGGCGCCACCGTCGCTCCACTTGCTCGCGGCGGCTCGACCGGAGGTCCGAGGCGGCGCGGGACGAGCGGGAGCCCGGAAAAGCCAGAGGACATCGGCGCGGTTGGACCGAGGGACCGGGCGTTCGCGTCGACGACGGCGAAGTCTGCGGCGCGAGCGACAATGAGCCGCGACCGCCGCGCGGAAGGCGAAGAAGGCCGCCGCGACGACGACGGAGACGACGAAGACGACGACGGCGACGACGAAGACAACGACGACGCCGACGACGACGACGACGAAGCCTTCGTCGCACTCTTCTTCGTCCCCCGCGCGAGGCGCCAATTGTTAACGATCCCGCGGGTATTGCGGGGCAGCCGCGGCCACTGCTGGCCATCAACCGTCGTCGTTATTATTACTACTATCATCACCATTATCATTATTATTATTATTATTATTATTGTCATCATCATCATCGTCATCGTCATCACGGTGGCGCCAGCACGTGCCTGCGGTATTGTTGTTTGCACCGCTCGCAGCGTCACCCACACTCCTATCGCAAGTGGAAGGGTCCGTCTTAATGTTGGACAATTGTGCAGCGTCCGATGAATTCGTCTCGTTGCGCGATTGCCAGCTAATATTTTCATTCAACAAGACCCGAAGTCCGGGGACGAAGAGGGGCTCCCGATGTGTCCGAGACAGAAACAGAGTGCTATTTCAGGCGTGTCGTCGTCTGTGCGCGCGTGAGCGTTCATTCGTACGGTTCGTTTTGTGTGTCGCGTCACGGTGCGTGTTTCTCGTCTCGTCGCGAGCGCGCGCGCGATCGCTCGCGCTTCGTCGCGACCAACGGCGTGCGAGCGTCGTCGTCGTCGTCGTCGTCGTCGTCGTCATCGTCGCCGTCGTAGTCGTCGTCGTAGTCGTCGCGCGCGGACACCGCCGACGCGCGGAACGGGAAGTGGAAGGTGGAAGGCGCAACTCTCGAGACAGTCCTCGGCTTCCGGCACACCGATGACAGGGTCAGGCCACAAGTCACGTGATTCAAGCGTCGACGACGATGAACGTCGGCCAACGTCGGCGAGGGACATCGTAACGATCCCTCGACCTCGAATACCCTCCCTCCTACCCCAACCCCCCCGAAGCCCCCAAACCCCTTCTCCACAACCTCCCATACCCTCGAACCCCACCCCTCACAACACCACCACTACCGTACCGAAAACCCCGCCCGCCCCCCCCCCCCCCCCCACTGCCCTGGCCGCGTCTGACCAGGATTGAGCGAAACGTTGGCCCATGATCGATAGACGCATGGTTGGGATTCGAAGAGGATGGAAAAAAATTATATATATTATAAGAGCCATGAAAACGATTGCGTTGGACTGAGGACCCTGTGAATTTGGGTTGCCACGAGGACGGACACGAGGTACCAGGTAGCGGAGACGCGAGGAGGAGGATCGGAGCTGCTACGTGAAGCAGGAATTAGCGCGACGAGGATTGTTTGTACAATACAATATCGGAGCCGGAACTGTATAGATAAGTTAACGAAAAGAAGATAAAAAAAAGTAACACGGAAGATCGACGGTTCAGTTCCGCGAGACGAGGGGCGGATGGGGGGGAGAACGGGCGAAATACGTGCGGAAGACGTAATTGCTAACGCTAATGAATAACGAAGGAAAAAAAAAAGAAAATAATAACAATAATAATTTAAAAATACAATAATAATAATAGTGAGGAATGATGAATTAATGAATTATTAAATAACGGGGAATAACGGATTATATGAGATGATGGAGAGAAAAAAAGAAAAGAAAACACAAACGTGAGGGAAGAGAGGAGGGAAGAAAGAATAATAATAATGAAGCGTAATGGTAAAGTACACACGATATAATAATACAATTATTATATACCAAACTACTTACGTATACATACGAACATAAGGCATTAATTATAACGATGAATAATACTTATTGATGAAATATGTCAAGTGCGTGGGTGGTTGGCCCGCGGGTGTGGAATAGAAAGGATGAAATAAGAGAGCGAGCGAGAGAGAGAGAGAGAGGGAAAGAAAGAGGAATGTAGCGATAGAAGGCAAAGCGGCAAAGATTAACTAGAGGAAGAAGATAAAACGAGAGCGAGAGCAGCAGGCAGCAGCGGTTATTGTTATCGAGGTATAATATGTGTTCGTTTAGACATGATATACATAATAGCTATTGCATTAAATAGATGTAAAGCGGGATGAATGCCGAGCGAGCGTGGGTGTATGCGTTAACGCGCGCGAGCGTGTGTGTGTGTGTGTGTGTTTATTGCGCGGCAAAGAGCTCATACGTACGTCGCGTACAAGAGTGACAAGAGAGAGAGAGACGATGCAACGCCGAGAAACGAGATTAAAAGCGCGTTACGATATTCGGAAGATGAATTACCTATGACGAGACGCTGTGATCAATGCTAATACGCGCGACGGATTAGAGCGAGACGAGGACGCGACGCGCGCGGTCCCCGAGCTTAATTGACATTCGCGACTATGTTGCTCGCCTTTTTTCGTCGACAAACGCGCGACTTGATCTTGTCGATCCGGGCGCGTTTTCCCAACGAGGTTTCGTTTTTTTTTTAATGAAATTCACACGCATAGCAATTTAGAAGCTTGTTATCTAATGAAATAAATGTAACGGAAAGTGTTAAGGACGGTTTCTACGCTTTGTAGCCGAGGTGAATGTCACGGTTATTCGACGTGTAAGCAGTAGACGTTGGTGTGCGAATTAACCGTAGAGAAATTTATGGTAAGATACGACGGCTGACGATTTACTCGGTGCACGTTCATCGACTGGGATTTCGCGCCTCACGCCGGGAGATATCGATCGTTGAAATGCATACATTTTTTTATATACACGTTTTCGCTTTAATGAGAAAAAGTTTATTTTTCGATGGTCCACGAGAACGAGTCTCGCGATTCTCGTGAAGGGCTTGCGCCCTTTTTTTGTTCTTAATCTCTCTCTCTGAGCACCACGATGCCGACTTTGTAAATAAATAAATTCGAAAATAAATCGTGTATCATCGTCAAACGTCCGTGAAACGATCGGAGAATTTTCGTTGCGAAATTACGATTAATCGCACAGCGTTGTCAACGGTTTGTCGATCTTTGCAATTTTTCAACGCGTCACTCGTGGATCGAACTCCTCCACTCGTCACGGCTATCGAAGGCGTTTTTTTCGTTATTTCTAACTTTGGCCAGCGGACGTCATACGGATAATTCGTGTTCCCGATACATTGGCGTCGGCGCCGGCGCCGTGTGGTGTAGGATAAAGGCACGAAAGGACAGAGTGAATTATAACTTAAAAAAAAAATAAGAAGCGAAAAAAAGAAACGAGCGGCGATGATAGGGTTAAAGCGCACACGAAAGACCGCGAGAGACAAAAGAAGAAAAAAAAAAAAAAAGAGAAACGACCGTGTGAATGAAAAAATTTTAGGGCGAACTCACGATTGCGATAAACACGATTTTTTGTAGCGAAATATTCTAGTTAAACGTGATATGGTGGTTAGTAGCGGTGACATGTGATTTAAATGAAGAAGAAAAAAAAAGTGAATAATAATAATAATGATTGTTTTACGACATTGTTTGGGATGTACAAGAATACGTGAAACAACAATAGAAACGTTTAGCCGGTAATAGAGAAGATGTCAACAGCATTGATGATTAACCATTGGCCCAGCTGCACTTTTCGGTGCGCCCGTTGTATGCGTCCGCTCGGTAAAACGAGTTTTCTTGTTGAGCATTTCTTATCGTTTAATTTTCGTTCTCTCTCTTTTTCTTTTATCCGTCCTGGGTGCGAATAATTTTTAGGCATTTTACCCAATTACGTCGGAACTCGTTGACGGCGTAAAAACGAACGAGGGACACGAGGAGACGATCCGATCGGAGCGAATGTACAAGAATTACGATAGAGAAAGAGTGAGAGAGGGAGAGAGACAGAAATGAGTTTTCTTTATTAAATGGTACACAGCGAGACGAAAAAAAAAATAAGAAAGAGAACAAGTAGATAAAACGGTGAACAGAGCAAAAAACCCCATCATATCTACAGGAGCGACAGAATAATAAAAAAACAAACAAACAGACAAAAAAGATATTATTAAAATCACAAACGAAACGTTCGTTAACGTCTGTCATCATTCACACGCAGGACACAGACACGCGAGAAGGGACACAAGAACTGAAGCGCACGACTGAGCGATGCATACATAGTTAGCGATACAAATATATAGACTATATAGCGAGAGCCCGAGATGAAGAAAAAAAAATTGAGAAAGAACAAACGCGTTGTGGACGAGAAAGAAGGGAAACGAAAAAATAAAAATCCACTCGAAAGGTGAACGCTGAAATATGAGATGAAACGCGAGGCGAATGCGAGACTGCATTCTCGAATTCGGTCGGTTTCAGTCGCGGTTTACGCACGTCGGTTTCCTTCCTCCTCGGCCTCTTCGACTATTTCTGCGATTCTCTCTCGTCCCCTCGGTCCCCACCCCCTTGTTGTCTGTCCGCTCTCGTTACCACCCCCTCCCCCCCTCCACGCTGTCGACCCTTTTGCACGGACCCCACGACGAAAAATCGAGATACGCACAAATTTCCGCCCGCGCACCAATTCCCGCAATACGAAGCGTCCGTTCGACCCGCAAGTTCTTACCGTCGCGCAATAATCGTCCTCGAGGATAATTTTCTCTCGGATGACCCGAAAATCGAAACAGGGAAGGGGGGAGGGGAGAAATAAAATGAACGAAAGACACGAAACGCACAACAGGCTTGAGGTCTCTCTGACGAATCTAGGACGTTAATTAAGTAACTTATCCATGACGCAATCAACAAAACTCGAATTGCACACTGAGAATAACTCTGAAAATCGGTCAAAACTACAAAATGATCGACGCGAGTCTGTCGCCGAGAGAGCAGTGTACATAAATGTGTGTAAGAAAAATTCGACCTGTTGCTAGAGGGTTGAAAAATTATATCAGTAAAAAACTCCATCACCGAAACCACCAACGCGCGTCAAAAACCATCATCCAATCCGAGAACTGCCGAAAAATATTCGTTCACCATTCCTGCGTTATATATTTATTTATTTATTTTTTTTTTCAGTCCACTCAATTTTATCTTACATTAATTTCCTCCAGTGCCAAAGTCTCGTCGCTAATGGATTGATTTATTTTCTTCTTTCTCTTTTTCGAAGCGACAGAGCGAAGGCGGATCGAAAGCGCGGAGGAAGCGAAGACTCGGAGAGTGGAAATGGATGCAGCGAGTGTAACGAGGGCTGATGCTGCACCGAGACGGCGGAACGAGGGTGCAAAGCGAGCGGGACGATGAGGAAGATAGAGAGAGAACGGTGCGTGCGGAGGTTATTCGAGGACGAGGCGCGTTTATCCGGCCGCTTCCATCGTCGTCATCGCCGTCATCATCCCCGACGTCGTTGTCGCCGTAGTCTCGCGCAGCGTCGTACGACTAATTAACGTCGACTCGCAGTCCGACACACTCGCGCCGCGTCGCTAACGCACACGGACGTGTATCGCGCGTACCACGACGCTCGCGGCGCCCTTGTCGACGATAAAACCCACCCCCCCCTCGACACTCCACCCGCGCCACCCCACTACCCTCATCCGCACCCTAATGCGCGGCTCTTGAACGTACGCGAATTTTCGAGCTCGGGGATTTTCGTGAGTGCACCGAGATTACTCCAGACTCGAAATTATCCCCGCGTCTCAAATACTTCTGCATTTTTCAACGCGCCCTCTGTCGGCGCGAGGCTCATTTCACGTGACGCTTGGCACAGTTCTATCGAGTAAACGGAAAGTTCTTTTTTTTTTCCTCAAAAGAAGTATTTGATATTTTTTTATACGAACAATTATCATTGATTCTCACGTACGATTTATAGAATCGTTTTAGATTTTTGTCAACTCAGTTCGAAATTAAATTTACGATTTTACTATACCTTTTTTTTTATCTCGTTTTGTCGACATATCTCATGCAGCTCGATCGCTGGATAAGCAAACCTTTTAAGCCCTCTTGATCTTTCGGGCGGCCACCGTCCGTTCTTCATTCTCTCCATCCCCTTCGCTCATTTTTTTTTTCGCTGCGTCCTTCTTTTTTTTCTCTCATTCTTTTCCATTGGATTTTATTCTTCGTCTCGCCGTAACTCCGGTTCGACGTTTTTCTCGCTCGCTTCGCCTCGTCCTTGTCGCGCGCCCGGTTCGCGTTTCCCCCGTCGCCCTCGTCCGCCGAACCTCGAATTAGATTTCGAATCTCTTTGGTTCTGCAGTGTCGGCAAGCGGCTTCGCTCGAGCGATTTAATCTTTTGACATCGCGACGACGACGAGCGAGAACCCGCGGTAACCAATCCGCAGTTTCGACGGACAGACCGGGGCCACCCGATTACCGCGTGGGTCGGCAAAATTTTCCGAGACGAGAAATATATATATACATACAAAAAATATATATATATATATATACAAAAAGCACCCGACGAACGGCCGCCACCGCCGCTGCCATCGTCACCGTCGCCACCGCAGCCTCGTCACTAACTCGCTTAGCAGACCGGAGCTTCCCCGTTTGCCCCGGGTTTAATCATCAACTTTGTTTCGTCAATTCGATATGTGTAACTCGATACAAGAATAACGAACAGAATTTTCGCGTTTAAAGGAAATATTAATCAGGGACGAAAATTCATTTTCGAGTTTGGAGTTTCCGTCGCAGCTCGAGGGCAAAACGAATTTGTCGGTTCATTGAAAATTCAGGTCTATTGTAAATGCGATGAAAGATATTTTTTCGCTGGTTTCGATTGACGTTTTTTGCGCCTCGAGAAGGTGGAATATTTGGTCTGCGATGCTCTATGGATTTTACTTGGGCAGATAACGTAAACGTTTTTTTCATTTGATAGAATCACTGTCGTTTTTTTTTGTGAGGCAATTGTCTTCGATTCAACCGCAAGTTGGCACGTTCTCGGTGAAGTATAATGTACGGACATGAGGGGAAAAAAAGTACATGGAACATCCGGCGCGAGTGCAACGCTTCTCGCGCCAACTTTATCGACAAAAGAGGGCCGAAGAAACGGATAGTCCGCCGCGAAAACGCTCGTTCATGATGTACACGCTGCTCACATTCGCCGTTCGCGTTCTTGGTAAATCATCTTTCCACACCGGAATTGGCATTACTTTATTCGAATATAATCCCGGATGTTACAGAACGAAATTTGCTCGTCCCCGATGCGCATGAATATCAAATGAACGTCAAATATCGAAAAATGAATAGAGCGAACATTTTTAACCGGTGAAAAAGTAACAATCAATTTTGGGTGTCAACATTTTTAGTAGTTCCATGAAAATAAAAATAAAAATGATGACTACAGAAAAGAAACAAAAGTTTCCATCTATAAATTCAAATATTCATTAACTGATTTCAAGGGTAGATTAATTCGTGTATTTATTTGGAGATGCATACATTTATTTTTGCGTGCGTATCAATCGAATTGTTATCGTTGGGGTTGTCACAGCTTCGACGACAATCGCGTATGTGTCAACTGCAGAAGACTTTGATCGAAAACGCACATTAATCCGCGAGGTCAGAGCCGAGTAGCTAATGGGGGAGTTGGATGTAACAAGTAGTTACATCCGTCGGTACACAGACATCCCTCATAATTCCGAGCGGCAGAGAGCTCAGCAGCCAGGGGCGAGGGTCGAAACGTTCCGGGCGATTGGTCGACCGTTCTCGCGTCTCTCAGTCGACGTGTGGATCACGAAAAATGACCCGTCCCATTTGTCAATCGGGGAATCTTCGTCCGCGATATATTTCCTCCCGTAAAGCAAACGCGAGTTGTTACAGGCGTTGAAAAAAAAAACGTTGACACCTAACGCAAAAAATATCTTACTGAAACCAGCAGCCATTGAGTGTCAAGTGTTAATTAGTATTAACTAATTATACCTTAAAATTCACTTTTTCTCTCCCCATCATAACCGACAAAATAAAACAAATTTCCAAATAAAAAAAGCGTCAACTCAAATATAAGAAAACATTGAAAAAATAATTAATTCTCCTAGTCTAAAATCTGCCGGGCGCATTTTTAATAAAACATCCTAGTTGCGAGTAGATACGTCTGTTATGATCAGACCGAAGTGAACGTCTCGCATTCGAACAATAACACAAGAACAGAGACATCGCGGTTGAAACTCGGGGAAACAATGAATACCACTCCAAAGGAATGTGGGAAGTGTCTGGGGGGGAAGCCCCTTCGACCCTGAGCCGAGGAGGAAGGGGCAAAGGGCTCGGGTATTCCGTGAATAGTTTTAAAGGGTGCATTCGCAATCGCACTTGAGGAGCTGGGTATCTCGTCGGTGGGACGCTTTCAACTTCGATTAATCGGCGCCTCCTCGGCGGGCCCAAAGACTCGGGCGTCGGCGACGGCGTCGACGGTGGCGGCGACGGTCACGATAAGGGAGCGCGTCGTCATCAAGAACGGCCTGAAATCCCGCAGGATGAGGTTCCGACGAGGCGCGATCGATCTCTACACGTGCCTCCGCATTCAATCTCGCGGCCGGCAAAATCGTCGTCGTCGTCGTCGTCCTCTTCTTCCTCTTCATCTTCACCTCTCGCGCCCTTTATCGCCGTCTCCTTTGACCTCGTTCGCGCTGGTCTGTTTGACCCTCGCCGCGAATGCGCGATCGCACAGCTGATACGGTTTCCCCGCATTCTGTGTGCACTGCTGCTGCTGCTGCTGCTGTTGCCGTTCGGGTAAGCGTCACAATCGTCGGCCGTCCATTGGTTGACTGGTAGCAGAGTCCACTCTATTGGCGCGTTCGACTCGTCGCAAAAAAAAAACGCCTTTTCCCATTTTATTTTTTTATCCAAAAATCCTTTAAGTTGAAAATAATTTGGTTCTTGCGATTATTTTTTAGATTCGCTTATGTTTCTAAAAAATAATCGCAAGAACCAAATTATTTTCAACTTATTTTCAAGGTTTCCCCGCATTCTGTGTGCACTGCTGCTGCTGCTGTTGCCGTTCGGGTAAGCGTCACAATCGTCGGCCGTCCATTGGTTGACTGGTAGCAAAGTCCACTCTATTGGCGCGTTCGACTCGTCGCAAAAAAAAAACGCCTTTTCCCATTTTATTTTTTTATCCAAAAATCCTTTAAGTTGAAAATAATTTGGTTCTTGCGATTATTTTTTAGATTCGCTTATAAAAATAGCCCAGTCCCAAAATGGTCCACACAGGGATAATAAATAAATCTACGAAAAATTAGTCGACTGGTAGCAGAGTCCGCTCGATTGGCGCCTTCGACTCGACGCAAAAAAAAGTCTTTCCCCATTTTATATTTTATATCCAAAAATCCTTTGAGTTGACAATAATTTGGTTCTTGCGATTATTTTTTAGATTCGCTTATAAAAATGGCCCAGTCCGAAAATGGTCCACACAGGGATAATAAATAAATCTACGAAAAATTAGTCGACGATTAATCACATCCGGATTTCTCGTATATTTCTCGATTTGTTTCGGAAGTGCGCGCAACACGCGAAGCATTTTACCTGCAAGGTCTAAAATCGCGCGAGATTTGCTGCGACGCGACCGGCCGACGGTGACAGCCGAAGCAAGCCAGGGTGTTCCGGTGAATCTCGAACCCCGCGCGCGAAACGAGGTCAATACGGACCCCCGGGGGGTCGAACGCGCCCCGTTCTCGCGTCCCACTCGGCACGGCCTCAGCCTCCTCTAGCCGCAGCATTGGAGAACAATTATCGTTATCGAGTCTCGCTTCCTCGCCGCGCGCGAGGGGTGGATACAGCCAGCGGCATCGGCACCGGCGGCGACGGCGGCGGCGGCAGCGTCGGCATCATCAACACCGAAGCAGCAGCAGCAGCGCCAACGCGAATGGTCCGGACGCAACGCGGTTCCGCAATTTCACGGAAATTCCACGATGGCATAGACGGCCTCGCGACACGATCGATGTGGAACACGCGGAGACCGTCTTACAACGCGGCTTACAACCCGAGCGCATAAAGCGGCTTTGTTGCCGAAGAGACGTCGATGGGTATCGCGATATCTCCGCTCGCGCGACGTCGGATACGTTTTCGCGACGCGAAAATCGATGTAAGCGCGGATTTTGTTGAATTTCCTTCGCTCGCATTTTTATTTTGGTTTATGCAATTTTTTCATTGAAGGAAATCGGTAATACTGTAATTTATCTGAGAAAATCGGCCTCGGTAACCATTCGCTAATTAAATGGCCCGAGGATTCATTTGCAAAAAAAAAAATCGCGATTACCGTGAAAAGAAGGTTGGTTCGTCGATTCGTCGTAAAGTTCTTATCGCCCTCGGAACGAAACGTCGTTGCGATAGATCGCGAGCCCCCAGTCTTTACGACTGCTCGATATCCGCGGCGATTCGCGATACTCGGGTCGGTTTCGGACGAGATTCGGATTCCGGAGCGACCGGCGGTTTCGACGGAGGTCGCGCGCGATTCGATAAGCGCCCCGCGACTCGGTCTCGGCTTGTTTATGCGTAGATCCGCCCGGAAAAAACTGGCCACGGTGCCGACGCGAAAACGAAAAAAAAAAAAAAAATGCGGCGTTCCCGTTAGTCACCGCAGACACTGAGAGGCTTTGATGCATGCACTGATTTTTTTTTCCGACCGCCCAAAACACCACACGAACTTTCACACTTGCACTTTGTACTTAAAAAAAAAAACGGACGGACTGGATAAAAAGTTCCGAGTCGAAAAGGAGTCGGAGAACAGAAGGGATGATGAGGGTGGGGGGAGAGGGGGTAGTCAAGGCGAGAGAGATGAAAAATCCAAAAGGGCTACGTAACTGAGAGCGAACCGACGAAAATTATTAAGACGAGTTAAAAAGTATATAGACGGAGGGACGGAAAAGAGGATAAAAAAAAAATACTAAAATGAAAAAAAAAAAAATGAAAATAAACCAAACAAAACATTTGTACGAATACGGCATGTGAGAGGTGTTGATGTGTTGTTAAACATTGTCCATACATAATTGTTACTAAATATATTTATAAGTAATTATTATTGCGAGTGTGCGAGAGCGAGAGAAAAAAAGGGGGAAGAAGGTAAAGAAAGGTATTGTCACGATTTTACGATGTTCGAGAGATAAAGAGAGAGAGAGAGATAGAGAGAGCGAGTGAGAGCGATAGCCGAGTCGATAGTAATTACGGCCCGTGGGGGTTGGTTGTGTTAACGAGTATTATGTAAATATATGTATTTATATATATATACATACATATATAAATATATATACGCGCGAATATGTATAAACCGTACACAGGCGAGTGTACGTATGTATATTGTGCGATATAGTAACGAGAGAAAGGAGAGACCGAGAGAGAATGAGAGAGAGAGCGAGAGAGATAGCGCGAATAATAAAGAAGTAGAGAAGAGCGAGCGAAAAAAAAAAAATAAAATAAAAAATAAAACATTGTGTTAACGTGGTAGAGGCGTGGCCGCCATAAACTCCACAGCACGTAGTAGTATATTCGTAAGAGAAACCAAAAAAAAAAAAAAAAACAAAACGAAGAAGAAAAAGAAATTGTGACCGAACGAGAAAAATAGAGAAATTTGATGAAAATAAATATCCAGTAGAGTTCAACGATTGGAACCAAAGACACACGGCGTATAAACACTATTCGACGTAGTTGTATTTACACGTTTGCACAGACGAGCGGTGAATTATTATTGTTATCATTATTTTTAATTGGCTCGATAATATTTGGCTTTTTGTTTGGAAACGGTGGTCAGAAAATTATTTCACCGACACTTCGGACATTCCATTCAACGTCATTTTTTCATTCACCTGTGCACACTAAATTATTTATCTCTCAATTTTTCAATCCCCGAAACGGCGACAAAGGGAGAGAACGTCGGAGGGGGCGAGATATACGAGGGGGGGAAACGAGGAGAACGCGCGAAGCGATGACTAATCGTTTCCGCTAATTAATCACTTAATTTGCCATTCGTCCGCGCGGCCCGTGTAATTCATTTCTATTTGCTTGGCGCGCGCGGGAAACGGTATAAGGAAAGAATCGACCGGGCTCCGAGGGGGCAGGGGGTGTTGCGGGGCACGGAGGGGGGGGGGGGGGGGGGGGGAGGGCGAGGGGAACGTGCGGGAAGAAAGTCGATGGGGCGCCGGGGAAACAGGGTTGGGCAGAGAGGAGGACGAGGAGGGTGGGAGGAGGCAGAGGACGAGGTAGAGGATGAGGAGGCCTCGTGCAGTCGTGGCTGCTGTTGCTGGCTGTCACTCGCCACCCCGTTTGCCAGCCTCGCGTCCCGCGCGCCGTGCCGAGCGCCACAATGAATTCCTTAGTTGTACATCTGTGTACGACGTGTATTCCCCCCCCCCCCCTCTCCACCTCCCTCTCTTCCCTTCCACCGCCGCCACCGCCGCTCTCTCCCCTCCTCCGAACCCGGCCCGCTGCACATAACCATTCGTTATTAATTATGTATTATGTCCCGCGCGCGTCTATTACGTAATCGTGTGTCTGACACCGGGTCTAAGGGTTTTCGGATAAGGAGGGCGAGAGCAGCGCGACTCCACGACGGGCGGAAACGCGCGTATGAATATTCACGCACTGTTTACGCGTTTCTCGCGGCGATTAATTTTTTAAGCTGCATTTAATTTCTTCAAAAGAACACACGAAAATTATGAAACAGTGACACTTTAATGAGAAAGAGTGATCACAGGTCAACGTTCGTGCCGACGGTTGCGCGTCGTCGCCTTTCGAAGGAAAATAATAAGCAATTTTGATGGACCACTACGTACGTCATAAGTGTCGAGAAAAAAAATCAAAGTTTGACGATATGTTTGAAGGGAAATAGATATAGATAATAAATAAATAAAATAAAACGGAAAAATAGGGATCTGTTTCTCCTTTTCGCGTATTTCGCGACGTGTGACGAATTTGCGATAAAAAAAATACTATCGCGAGTTACATTTTTTAAATAATATAACAGGGTCTACAGTCGCGCCGTGCGTCAGTAGTGAAACTACCATTTGGTGGGAAATTTATCGTACTGTATTTCATGTGTAGAAAAAAAAAAAAAATAACGTCACTACCGTCGTCGACATTAAAAACAAAATTCTGCTTGACTAAGACTCTGGGCCTACACTAACGCCAAGCTCGTTTTTTACTTTCTTAGAAATTTCTTAAGCGTAACCCAGGTAGGGGAAGAGCCTATATGTGTACCACAGTGCGGTACCAAAAATACTCGCGGTGTAAATTACAGTAAAAAAATTCATCTGAGTTTTTCATCCATCCCACCTCCCCCTCCGCTCCACCGTCTTATTTATGCGGAAAACAAAACTATCAATTAAACAACTCACAGTCATCTCTATATAAAACGTTACCCACGCAATAAATCATCATATACGACATTACCCAAATTTCTCTAAATATGGTTGAACATTTTCTCAATCGCGATAAAAAAGTTCAACTAAAAATCTTAACAACAACAAACAAGGTACAAGATACAAGTCACAGTCAGGAGTTCCAACAAAACCTGGGATTCCAATCCAACCCTCAAATTAATTATTTCTTTTTACTCGCTCGTCGCCAAAAATCGCCAAGATATTCGCGAGACCCCCTGGCACGTCGAGAGCGTCGAGGAAGCGAGTACACGAGACTCTGAGCGCACGTGCTTCGGGAGAATCGCTTTTTCGCGGTGCGTCACTCGCGAGACGCGAGAAACGCTGTGCGTGAAAATAATAACGGCGATAAATCCACGCGAAAATGTCGTGGAAGAATCGCGACGAGCTGCTGCTGCTGCTGAGGAGGAGGAAGAGAAACGGCGGGGTGGGTGGTTGCCGGGGGTCTCAGGGGGAGCAAAGGGGACGACGAGGGGGGGGGGGGGGGGGGGGTGGTAGCTGCCGATGCTGTGGAAACGGTGCGAGCGACAGAAAACCATAGAGCGAGCTGCGTTCCGCCGAATAGGTGGAAGCGGCGAGAACGGGCGGACGGGTTTTCGGCGCGGATAGAATGGCGCGGACGGAAAAGCAAAAGGCGGCTGGGACGACGGGGGAGTACGGGGCGAGGGGGCGAAGGGTGCGCGCAGGGGGGGGGGGGGGGGGAACGTAGCACGCGCGGCGGACGTACGAGTGGGTGCAGGGCGATGGGGAAGAAGGGTGGGGAGGGGGGTGGAGAAGAGAGGGACGGAAAATAGAAAGCGTTATGGGGGTGAGAGCGAGCGCGCGGGAGAGCGAAAACCCCGAGACGAAAGATGGAGCGAGAGGGAAATAGAGCGCGAGAGGGTGGCAGTCAGTACGTATTGATCTCACAAGTCCCCCCCCCCCCTCCCCCTCTCCACCCTGACACAACGTCCGCGTGAAACAGGCCAACGTCGTCGCCGACGTCTTCGTCGTCCTTATGGTCCTCGTCGTCCTCATCGTCCTCGTCGTCCTCATCGTCCTCGTCGTCCTCATCGTCCTCGTCGTCCTCGTTGTTGTCCTCATCGTCCTCATCGTCCTCATCGTCCTCGTCGTCCTCGTCGACCTCGTCGTCCTCGTCGTCTTCGTCGTCTTCGTCGTCTTCGTCGTCTTCGTCGTCTTCGTCGTCTTCGTCGTCTTCGTCGTCCTCATCGTCTTCGTCGTCCTCATCGTCTTCGTCGTCTTCGACGTCTTCGTCATCTCCGTCGTCTTCGTCGTCTCCGTCGTCTTCGTCGTCTTCGTCGTCTTCGTCGTCCTTGTCGTCCTTGACGACTTCGTCGGCGTGATCTTGGTCTTCCTCTTGGCCCCCGTCGTCATCATCGTCATCAGTCATCGTCATCGTCTTTATCGTCGTTCTCGTCTTCGGCTTCATCTTCGTCCTTGATTCTCGTCCGCCGTCTTCGTTTCCTCGAGTCTCGCTCTCCTTTTCGATCCAAGTGACACAGGTCCACTGTCTCTCGTCGCCACTCTCGGATATTTTTGCATTGTGACTCAGGCTTTTTTTTCACAGAGGGATTTTTTTTCGTTTCGGCGACCGAAGCGCCAGATCCGCTTTTTCTTGTTCTCGATTCTGGCTTATTTTTCGCGCATCTCTCGCCCGTATTAATTTTAACCAAATCCGCGCATTTAAATTGCCTCGGCAGCAATTTTTCGCGGCACGATAAAAGCATTAATCAATAAATTTCCTTCTCGTTCCTCCTTTCGTTCGTTCCTCTCTCGCGGTGCTTTCATCGTCGCTCGTCGCGCATATTAATCCAGCCTCGAAATATGGGTCAAAGACAGATCCTTGTGGATATTGATCGTTTTTTTTATTCTAACAAAAAAAAATGTTAACATCCATACATAATACATTTTTAGTTTTCGGTGCGTGAAAAGGTCAGAAACACGTTCTAGGAATAAATAGTTAACAGTGGTTGAATTCCCTCGAATTATCCAGTTGAATTAAGCCCTAGTCGGGAACTGGCAGGGCCAACGTGACCCTGGTCAGCGCCTAACCAGTTCCGGGTCAGGCCAAATTTCATGCCACAAACTCTCCACCAAGTCTAAATCCACGATCTCCGACATTTTCAAAATATATACTGTGCATCACAATCCGAATCTCACGAAATTCATTCGAAATTAAAGAACGAATATATTTTCCGCAATTTGTTTTACACGGAAATTATGGTTTCGCCGGAAAACAAAGAAGACAAAAAGATAAAGGGACGACCGTGAATTGGACTCTTGTGCAAATACTCATTTTCGGTCTTTGCAAACGAGCTCGGCGAATAGTCGTTGTTCGGTCCGAGCGTCGGCGGCGGCGGCGGTTTGCACGTGGGACGAAAAATCTCGCGCGATTCTCCGCGCGAACCCTTAAGAATTCCTCGCAGGCAGCGACGTCGTGTCATTGGAAAAGTTTGCGCGGCGTTCGGCGGCAACACGCGGACGCCCTTACGACAGAACTCCGACGTTCCCCCCTCCGCCCCCCCCCCAATCCACCCTCCCAATCTCACACAGCCGCGCGTCATCCGCAACGTCGTTCGTTCGATAATGTTCCGCACCGCGCCGATAACCCGCTTGGCGGTCCTCGTGCACGCAGCGCGCGCGCCTCCTCGGCCCTCGCACAAAGATGAGACTCTCTCGCCGTGGCAACGCCGTCCGTCCGTCGTTCCGCCGCCGAGCGCGACGCACCAGCGTCTCAACTTGGATTTCCGCCCCCCTCGGGCTCGTCCCCTTCCCCCACCCGCTTTCCTCGCTCTCTTCGCTCTCTTCCTGATATTCAGCAAAATAAAAAAGGAAATAAAAAAATTTACCGTGAAATGGGTTTTTCGAACTTTCCTCGTTCTCATTTCGTCACGCGTAAATTTTGGGGAAGAAAAAGGGAAAAAGAGAAAATCCGAGTTTCGCATTATTTGCAAGTGCCGCGATTTACGGCGCGATAAAAGTGCAAACGTGGGAAAGTTCGATTCGATATTTCGAGGAAAAGTGGGGAATTGTCGCGTTAATAATCAAGTCCACGGTGACTTTTTTAAATTTCCTGTGTATATTTTCCAAAATATCTTGGGTTCGTTATTTCGCATGGCATTTTAATTTGATTTATTGGGTCGTCATTTTTTGTCCTTTGTTTGTTTTTGTTTATTTTTTTTTATACATTTTTTTTTGCAAAGCCACCGCAACGTCGTACGGCGCGTTGGTGCCGTGGCCACCGTCGACGCGGCTGGTCCGGTCTCGCAGCAGTTACAGCGGTCCGGGCGCGCACGAGCTACGAGGCAACGCGCGAACGTACGAGACGACGGAGCGAGCGAGCGCGCGGAGCCTCGACGTAAAATTCAATTTCACGCACCGCGGATCTCATGATTTCGCCTGTCCGCCCGTCGCCCGACGCACTGCACTCCCGGCCACACAAACGCAACGCACACAAACGCAAACCCAAATACACACACAAACTGTAAACCACTGTACGCTATTTTCCTCGCTCTGTGTGTGTAATACTCGACGCAGCAACAGCAGCGGCAGCAGCAGCAGCAGCGGCAGCAGCAGCAGCAGCAGCAGCAGCAGCAGTAGCAGCAGCAGTAGCAGCAGCAGCAGCGTTGGAAGAAGCTTTTACTTCTAACGAGTGAAAAATTTCTGAAATTTTCACATCTTCCTCGTGCCCCTGCCCACCCCCTCCCTCACCCCCGGACTATCCAGTTCGCCATCGGCGGATAAATGGAAGGATTCTCTTCTCATTTTTCCGCCGCGATTTGCGCGTCAGCGAGACGAGAAAAAAATATCTGATTGCTCGCGAATTTTGTGGTTTTTTGGTCCCAAATTTTGCAGACGGCCGAGTCAAATGTACGATCCGCCGGACTCGGATTTTGGCTCGAATCTTTTTTTTTACGATGCCCGTTAGCAACATCGACATCACCATAGCCGCGGCGTTTGACAATTCACTGTCGACTCACACAGACCTGAGGGTTAACGCGCACTCGAGCCAATCATTTTTTTTTTAAAGATCGAAAAAAATTAATTTCTAATAAGTTTTCAGGCGACTTATGGGTGCTTTTTTTTAGGAAAACTCATTTCCAACGATTCCACCGGCGGATTTGAAAGCAGAATGAACGGGAAAAAAATTCATTAACGAGTAAAACGACGCGTAGATGAAAGCAAAACGCGAGACACGAGGAAAGCCCTTGCACTGCCTTATTTAGCGACAGCCGAGAGAGAAATCCGCGAAGGTTGACGCCGCAAAAGTCGCGTTTTGTGCGAGCGCTTTGCATCATATTAACATGTTAAAGGCCTTAGAAAGTAACAAACCAGAAACATAACTAGTCGTTAAGCTGTTGTTGTTAAAGAAAAGAAAAAGATGAAAAAATCGTATAAATTAGCAGTTCACCATCGACGGGATTAAAAAAAAAATGTTGACGTAATATTTAGGTGTTAATTAAAGCTGAGAGCGAGCGGAGGAAACAAGGAGGAAAGGGAGAATGGGCCGAGAGGAAATTCGTATAATAAATTACCAGGAGTGCGGAGTGTAAAATATAAACGAATAAACAATTTTAGCACGTAATGTATCAAACACGGTGCCGTTATAGGGATTCGAAATCGTTTATATTTGTAAACGACGCTACACGTTTAGTGTAGTCGCGAGAAATATATATATTGCGTACAGGATTTGCGGGACGAGGAAACTCTGACGTGAGTCGATGAATATAACTGAAAAGACGAATCGCAATCAAAGCGCACATCGGGTTTGACGAGAGTCGTAAAAACATGAAATGGGACGAAAAAAAAAGGAAAAAAAAAAAATCTGAAGCTTTTGACGAACAGCCAAATTCTCTAAAATAAAAAAGCGCAGACAAACTGTAACTCCTCTTACGTTCATTTCAATTATAAAAAAAATAAATAAAAAATTCAATTTCAAATCGGCACCAAAATTTACACCTACGTATTTATTCTCTAAAAAAAAAGAGAGCCATATGACCAGAATCGTTTGTGTTGATTTCTCGAAATAAAAAAAATAATACAAAAATCTGCGTAATCCGGAAGAGAATTTCAGCGTTGTGGAGATTCAAAAATTCCACGAGATTTCGCGCAATACGTTTGCATTCTCGATTCCCCGCCGGCAAAATCCGATGTGTACGGACGAGCGAACAATTCGCTCGTTGCGCTAGAAAAATTGTGGTTTGCCGCGATAGCGGAATTTTATCGCGGGAAAAATTGACAAGGCGCGAGACGTTGCCGCCGACTCGTGACGTTGGTCTGAGCGATATACTCCGGCGGCGCCGGGTAAAAAGATTTCGAGAGGCAGAAACGACCCTGCTGCTGCCGCTGCTGCTGCTGCTGCTGTCGCCGCTGCCGGTGCTGCTGCTGCTGCTTCTCGTAAGCTCGCCCATCTAACCCTATCGATCGTCGGGAACGCTCGCACGCGGCGTCCACAGAGGCGGCACACGGCATGAGCAAAGCAGCGACGGCGAAGCGGCAGCGGCGGGCGCGCCGCTGCCGCTTCGAGAATCGCGAAAATTCAGCCTCGTCGTAATCGAATTCCCGTTACATCGCGTCGCGCGAGACTCCGTGTGTCGAGTGCGAAGTTTACCCGGGGCTGAAACTTCGTCGCGAGCTCGGAATGACATTTTTCGCTCTCGCGCGCAGAAATAAACACGTCGACGAGCTGCCTCGATATTCCGCCAATTTTAATTCTGCCCGCTTAACAACTAAAAAAAAAAAACAAAAATCACGCAGAGACAACAAATCACGAAGATCTTCATTTTCAACCGCTAATTCAGTTCAATTTTATCCCAACTGTAAATTACGCTAATTAAAATAATAAAAAATGATTATTATTACCTAAACATTTTTTCTTTGCATCAGATTTTTATTTTTCACGAAGAATCCACGCGGCAATCCTGCGATTCGTCACCGAGATTTCGCGCAAAGTTGACGTCGTTGGAAAAAAAAAAAAAGTAAAAATAAAAACGGGGGGAACAAAAATGACATGACCTCGCGACGAGATAGCGTTGGGGGTCGAGGGTGGGGTGGGGATGAGGGGCGGGGGGGGGGGGGAGGGTGCTCGATGGTGTCTTTTCGATAAGAAATGAGAATCTATATACGCGCGGACGACGGCGGCCGCGGCGGGGTCGACGAGAGGCGACGCGCGGGGTGGGGGGAGGGGAGGGGGGGACGCGGATACGCGAGAAGCTGTTGGAGAAAGCTTCGACGGCCGGCGAGCTTGCATCGCGGCGGATTAACTGGAAAATTAAAGCTCCGCGATCACCTTCGCGGGCCGCCGGGGGCGAGCGAGGACTCCGAGTCGATAAGCCGAGCGACATCGTCGTCGACGGCGACGACGACGGCGACGACTTTCCGTTCCGCCGTCGTCCTGCTGCTGCTGCTGCTCCTGCTGCTGCTGCCTTGCGTATCGCCTCGTTCATCGCGAAACCGAGCTCTCCGGCTTATCCCTTCGTTCTCTTTGCCTTCTCTGCCCAACCCCTTCCACCCCCCTCAACCCCCTTTCACCTCCCACCCCGACGTCTTTGCCTGTCACTCTTTCACTCTTGTCTCCTTCACTCGATACTTTCTTTCGTCCTTATCGTCCTCGGCTCTCGTACGCGTTCGCTTATTGTTTCCTCTCAAACACTCGACACGCCGAATCCCAGAACGTTATAACTCTGGTGGAATGTTTTTTTAACATTTTTCTTGTTCGATGCGAATGCACTGGAATGTAATTTGTGAAAATGTACAACTCTGTATTTGGGAATTTGGAAGCGGGGACAAATTATCAGGAAGCTAATTTTTCTGTGAAATCAGAAGAGACAAAATATTTGTTGAATTAAAATTTGGTTCAATTTTTCTTCCTGTGCTGGAGAGGAAATCATTAGACGAGTGATGGATGAAATTTGATTGAATGAATTTGTTAAATTATGGTTTATTCTTCAAGCTCCGATTTGTCTAATTTGGGTAAACCCTGGAGTTGCGATTGGTCTGCCTTGCGCCGTAATCGCGGGTAACAGCAGAAATTGGATCCTCGAAACGAGGATTTGTACAAAGTTAGCTGATCAAATACAACACGTAGTGCTAGTTCTGTAGTGGTGGAAAAAGGTTCATTCGATTTCTCCGTTTAACTGTCTTTTTATCTCGATCTTTTTCTGTATTTCTCTGCCTCTCTTTCTCTCTCCTTCTCTCTTTCTCTAACTCACTCTCTCTCTCTCTCTCTAGTTTCTAAATTTCACGACATTTTCGTATTTCTATCGACGCGTCACGAATGTATAAAGAGCAAAGAGGACGACGATTCCGAAATCGCGAAGGCCAGAAGCAAAGCAAAGGATGTACATAATAGACAAGCGAGCTGCTTGTGCGCGGTAGGGATGAACAATTTTTTGAACCAGCCGATCAACAAGAGCAAACATAACTAGGAAATACATATTTTAGTCGTAAAGTTGATATTAAGATAAAAGGAAAAAAGAAAAAGGAAAAGAAAAATATGCGTTACAATAAAAATGAAAGAACACGAAAAAAGACAAGTCTCACTGTGCGACGACGAGAATTGCCGGTCGATCGACCCTTGTATCATACTAATTTTCGCATCGAAACCTCCGATGCATTTTGTGAAAAACCAAAAAAAAAGAAAAAGGAGAAGACGTTTGATGTACTTCCGATCGGTGACGAGAGGTTGACTGCACCTTCGCAATTATTAATTAACAAAATAAACGCCGACCCACGAGATATTATTATACGTAGCGCATACAGTGTAATTAAATAAATAACGAGGAATAATTTCAATACAATTGTGAGTGGTAACTACGCAACGCACAGACACACACAAAAAAAAATGAAAAAAAAAAAAACAACACTGAATCATATTCAAATATCGAATATCACCGGACACGCGGTCGCTACTGACAGGAAGACAAAAACTGTCACACTCTGTCTCATGCATACGATATAGTATTTTTAGCAAACAAGGGAGGGATGAGGGTGGAATAATAATAAAAATAAAAATAAAACCGAAGCACCACGAAAGGACGGATGACGAAAGCGCAATGCATACGAAAAATGAAAACGACACGCTGATGTCCTCTTTTGGTAATAACACACGTCACACCCACTGATGATATACGCACACGTTTTATTTGATTTTTTATTCTCTGTTTTTTGTTTTTATTTATTTATTTTTTAATCACTTTCCACTTGGCGTAATCAGTTACTCACTTCTTTTTCGCCCTCCGTGCAGAGGCACAGCCCTATTTCCTCGCGGGTGCTTGTACTCCTTTGCCTTCTTCCTTGATCGTCAGAAGGACCGCCCTCCCTCTCCCTCTCACTCTATATATATATATATATCTCTATCTCTCTCTTTCTCTTTCTTCCGCGACGACGAAAAGAGAAGGAAAATTAAACCCGGGGGAAAAGAGGAAAATTTGGTTCACGCTTCTCGCACCGACAACCGACCACTAAAAACCGTAAAGAAAGGAAGAGACGGCAAAAAAAAAGAGAACAACCTCGATCAAAGGTTGAGTCCGCGGCGCTGAGGTGCAGCGAGACGCCCTTGGAGAATAAAGAAGGATCCGATGCCTTGTGCGCCGTTGCTGCCCACTTTTTTCATAATTTAGAATAAAATTATCCGCAAATTTTCATTTGTCTCCTGATTCTTGTGGTTTTTATATAGAAAAAGTAAAAAAAAAATTAAAAAAAAATGAAAAGCAAGGAAGAGAGAGAGGACGAAAAAAAAAGCGCAAGCATCTTCCGAGGAAATGACGAAAAAAAAGAGAGAGCGCAAATTTCGTTGATAGAAACTGAGCGTAGGCAGCAAAACGTAGAATTAACGAGAAATATGGAGATAACAAAAACACACCACGCTGTAGAGTTTAAGGCCGAAGGACACGAGAAGGTATATAAATATATGTAAATTTAACGAGACAAGCGGATGAAGTGACGATGACGATCGGAGGGAAGCGAAGTCTTTGAAAAAAAAAAAAAAAAAACCGAAGATGACGAGCTAATTAAGGAGTTAATAATAAATAATAAAGAAAACAAGATTAAAAAAAAGAATAAAAAAAAACAAACAAACAAATAGTGTTGTGAATATACCGACCTTACTACACGAGAGTACATAGGTATAAACGGCGGCGAATTTTGCGGAATGACTGTGCGTTCGTTGGATTTCGCGTGACTGTGAGTGCGTATTTGCGACAAATATTATAATTACGATTGCGCGAATGAACGTGTGACTGTCGAAGTTCCCTTATCATTACACGATTATGTGCGCATCGCGAGAGAGGTCAGGAGAAAACGGTGAAATTTAGCAGTCGGCCGTATTTTAACGACCTACGGTTTATGCAAGCAAACACGGCGATAATTACAGTTACAATTACCGATTACGAAACTTTGGTTCGATCGACGATTTTTTTTTTTTAAATCATTTCTCGGATTAGACGCCACCGGCGGAGGGCGAGACTGGTGAATTGAGACGACACTTCGCATTGTAATTATACCTCACACACGAATCTCGCTACGCCGAACACAAAAGCGAGTTCTCGGAGACGATTTCTCTATTTTTATCGTTCGTCGGTATGGCAGCGCGCGTCAATGTCGACTCGGGGATTCCCCGGCAGCGCGCGAACGCAGCGCCACTCACTTGTCTTCTCGTTCTTCGATTTTTCCTACCAACTGCGCAGCGAGCGTTGCCAACCGTCGTCAATTGAATGCGCGCGATTATTTTGCGTATGAATTATCTTCTCGTTGACTTTGAAAACGAAAAAAGAACAGCGGAAGTGTTCACGTGAAACATGTCCAAAAAAGTGAAAAAAAAAAGAAAACATTTTTCCTGTACCCCAGCTCGGGCCTTTGTACCCCTCCCTCTTCCAACGAGAATCACCGGGGAATGGCTATGCCTTGGTATGGGATTTTAGCTTATAAGCACGGGTAACCATCGCCACCACCGATTCACCGAGTTGAATGTCTTGTCGCGCCAGTGCGCGACGTCAAAAAAAAATTGTAAGACAAGCGAGAACTTACGTGTTCACGCGGAGTGAAGGAATTTGCGAAAAAATAAAATAAAAATAAAAACAAAACACAGATACACGTACAGGAAAGTTCAACACAAAAAACAAACAAACAAACAAAAACACGTAGCCCACAGATAATACTTTGCGATAAATGATAACGGCGCGTTCGTCCGTTATCGTCGTTATTACTTGCAATTACTGATTATATTGAGTCTCGATTATCGCTGCGATTATTGTGGTTGAAATGTCGAATCAAAGTTGGTGAACGTCATCTTGCTACACAAATATATATATACACGTGTATATACCTCGTTGAGATTCACCAAACTTGTGATTATCGCGGAGAGACGATTTAAATATAATTAAAAGAAAAAAAAAAGGAAAAATAAAGATACAAATTTAAAAAATGAAGAAGAAGCAGTCGCAACCAACAAACATACACGAGAAATTGAAACGACAAACAAAGGATGAGAGGAGAACAAGGAAACAAAATGCTATGTAATCATTTTTAAGAATCGACGGGATGTAAGAGTATAATGAGGGGAAAAAGAAAAAAACCATTAGTTCCGTTTTTGAGTGTTGAGAAATATTCATTTGTAATTGTTTAAATCTAATGAGAAATGTAATGTAAAACCTAGAAGAGTCCAAAACTCACTGTATAGGCACTAAAAATATATCATTTGTTGACATGAAATCGACGCACTTGTTTATAGTTCATTCGAATGTTTCCGATAACCCAAATGCTGTTCCTAAACGGGCGACAATACAAATGGATCAACGTTATGGACGATATTAACTCTAAGAAGAACCCTGAGAATTCAACGAGGCTTCGCTGGAAAAAGGTAGGTTGTCAGTATATTTCTTTTTTAATTTGCTTTATTCTTAAACGTATGAGGCAATCGTTTATTTACAGTGAATGCATATAATATGTATAGCAGATTTATTAAATGTCCACACAAACTTATTGTGGCCATTATACTATTTACTATTATTTTTAAGGCAACGAGTTTCATAGTGTTTCTCTTCGGCGCACGAGGCAGCGAGTGCACAGTTCATTCTTTCGGGTTTAACCAGATTCCGACAAAAAAACATGTTTCTTTTCCATCGGTGAACAATACAATCGTATGAAAAATTGACAAATTCGTAATAACATTTTTTTATCGCGCAAAACTTTAGTTACAAAAAACTGTTTTTTTTTTTTTTTTTTTTTCTTAACGACACGATTTTACCTAAATTGGTGAAGCATCCCTTTTGCCGCATGTTACTCGTATCTATTCGACATAAAGGCATCTTTTTGTCACGCTCGTCGGACAGATTCAAATTTTCTCGTTTTCCACACTCGCACGAACACTTCGCTCGTGATGAAAAAAGAATAGTGTGCAAAAAGTGTCCTTGTTTAGACATATTCAATCAGATGAAATGAGAAGATACGAAGTGACCCACTTGGGAACAAAAGGTCGCGCGCGCGCAATGCCTCGGGTCACGATTAATCGACGAAGCCCAACTCTCTCTCTCTCTCTCTCACTCCTTCGCGCAGTCACACACACAAACACACTTGGGACGTCCGTTTGAGGCACTGGTTATGGCCTTGTTTTATAATTTGTTGTCATCCATTTTCTATTTCTACGCAGACATTTGTAACTTAATTCTATTTTTTTTATTATGCAATTGTACTGCGTTTGGGGAATTGAAACGGGCTTGAACGGGCCACGGCGGTGCGACGGATAATAATGTGAAAAAAAAAAAAAAAAAAAAAAAAAAGCAAAAAAAATGTTAACGAAAAAGGAGAACAAGAAAAACGAGGGAAACTCCTTTCCACCCTCCGGCCACGCGAGCCCCCGGGACGGCTCTCGCTCTTAATGAGGGCGGTTCACTCCAAAATTGCCGCTTCGTAAACCGTGAAAAAATATTTATAATTACAACTAAACCTCGGTCACTAGCGTGCGAATGCATTATATCTCGGTGGCTGTGCTCGGTTGCCGTTTCGCCGCAGTTCGAGCGCGCCTCTTTGCTTCGCAAATTTTATTATTCATCGTGATTCGTAATATACTTATCATTATTATTGTAGCGTTGAGGGTAAAAATGTTCGGCTCGAAAACCTGCCTCCCCCCGTCCTCTCGGCCCTCCCACCCCCTCGAACATGACCCAGTCTCGATCTTGCGGTACGAGGGGGATGCGTTGGAGTTGTGTTTTTATTTTTTTACTATACAAAAATAATTTATCTTCGTAGTTATTTAGCGTTATCTAGACAGTTAATTTTGCATGTAGAAAAGAGAGTATTGGAAGTCAAGGACGGGCGATTAGTGCCAATGCATTTGATTCAAATGCATATCAGTGATTTATGAGACCAAAAAAAAATGTCTTTCGTCAAATAGAGAAGATAAATTTGTTGTAATTAAAAAAATAGTTTTCGTTAAATATATAAATCCAAAAGCATTTACAGTAACATTTTATTTTTCCGTCCTTGCTGAAGGTACCATTATGAGAAAAAAAGCAAAATAAAAAAACGAATGGCAAAAGGCTGGTTGACGTGAACCTTTCGTTTTACGGTATTATTATCACTTTTAATCAAGGATCCATTCCGGGCTATCGGTCAAAGATTCCGCTGGACGCCGGCCCACATGGTCAGTCATCGAAACGCGGGGGCTGCTTTCGTTTGTCTAGATAACCAGCGCGCCCAATAAATAGTTCGGGATCGTCTTTCCTCCCGTCGCGATAATACTGGACACAACACGAATCACGGCATCGATCGATACTACAATCTATCCCTAAAAATGGCTCGACTCGACTGAAGATCCTTTCGTTTTATGCCTGAAACTCACGACCCTTCTGCTAATACAACTTTTCATCGTCTATAAAAAAAGCGATTGGAACGAATGAAAATTGCCCGAAAAAATCCGAATAATCGAATTTACATTATCGGAAGAAACAAATAGGTTGAAATTACAATTTCATCGGAACTCGTCGTCGAAATTCCGTCGTCCATTCCTATATTTCCAGATCGTTAAATCGCACAGTTCACTCGACCTCTCAGACTTGCCTGATAATTCAATCAACGTTGATTCGGGCATCTTTTTGTCGATGAAATCCCGTCCGCGCTGAATAAAGATTGTGTCGATAAGTAAAAAAAAAAAAATGGGAGTTGTAGGTGAAAAAGGCTATAATAAATTCTTAATATTGGGCTCTTTTCGCGTTTATCTTTTGTTCGGAGATAATTCGTTAACTTTATGCCTCGTTCGGGATACCTGACGGCGAATCTACTTCCTATTCCGTCGGCGGTAGCGGCGTTGATTGTTCCTCGGTTTCTTCGACTTCGGTAGACACCCTCGCTGTCTGTCGAATGATTCTCAGCAAACCTTGAACCGAAAAAAAAAATCGTGTATCACATGCACAAAAAGTACTCTTTTTTTACTCCTGCAGCGTGACGGAGTGCGGGAAAACAGGCATTGCGCTCTAGTGCGCAAAACTTGAAATCTAAAAATGGATTTTGTACTAAAAGATATTTTTCTTACCTACAGCTTCGCCATTGGGCACAATTCCTGCATGAAAACAGAATAAAAAACACAATGGTCAATTTTCAAAGTAAAAATCAGCCGAGTTGACATCGGACGAAAAAAATCTTAGGGTTGCGGTATACGACTCGTCCGAAATAAAATGTTCTTATCGAGTGAAAATATAATGAAAGAATCCGGTGCCTGACGTTTGCGGCATTACTCGGATAGAGATCCAGTCGAGCGACAACTTACACTCACCGTTGCCACTGTACTTGCTGATACGCTGGTAAACCTGCTTCATGCGCTCGATGTTGGCTCTCGAGATTTTATTGTGATTGACCATCGGCAGCGGATAGTCACGGCCGACTGTGCACTTGGCCGCCCGTTGAACACTAAGGGGCGCGTTCCACGGTTCGTGGATGAATCTCGTCGGAAAGTTTTTCAGCACCGGAAGATAACGTCTGTACATTTGTAATTCGTTAATTTTCTTGTAAGACCCAAATAGAAGTTCGTTCGATCTTCGTTGACGGGGAAAAAGTCTCGGAATTAATTTTATTTCCCGGCTATTGAAAGTTCGACAACGGAAGCCAGAATGAGGAGGAGGAGAAAATGGAAAATTTAATTTTCGCCTCACCTGATGTAGTCGCCGTTGGGATCGGCCTTTCGGCCAAATCGAACTGGACAGTAGCAGTGAAAGAATTGCTGGAAGAACGAGCTGCACGAGAGCCACATCCACATTCCCGCGTTCACCGACCAATCGGCGTCCAGCAGGAGTTCGTCGAACACCTGACGACAGAATCGTCGACGAACAAACCGTAAGAGTATACTTCTAAAAATACTATTTCTTTTATCAATTTTTTATTTTTGTCAATGGTCGTTCCAACCGATTTGCACGTAGTTAAACCAGCTTAGGTTGGCCAAAATGATCGGGCAAATCGATCCTATTGACGTCGGTCTCAAGTTTAGCGAGCGGATCTCCGGTCTCGTATATATCGCTGAGATGGAAGATCGTTACGCTCTTAGCCACGAAAAGGCCAGTGCACGCGATACTTTACCTTCATCCCTTCCTCCCACGAGATCCAAAGGTCACCCCTGGTCAAGAAGCAAGCGACTGCGTGTCTGGCCAAGTGGTGAATCCAGCCCTCCTCCCGCAGCTGAGTCATTATCGCATCGATCCACGGAAAACCCGTCTGGGCCTGTTTGAAAAATAAAAGTTCGATGAACTCCTCCATCTCCTTCCTCCGGCTCCACCTCCGCCTCTCGGGAACATTCTATTCCTTTGCACGCGATTTCTTCTCTTTTCGCTCTCCCGCTACGCCGCGAAGACTGCGCTTAAATTCCCGCGCGGTAATTCATCATTCCCTCATCGCGCGTTTCAAACTCTCGTCCCGACATCGCGAAGGCAACGGAGATTCGGATGTACGACCGACGGCGCGATGGGAGGGAAAACGAGCGAGTCGTAAACAGAATGGGACGAGACTTCGCCGTCCGGCTGACAATAGTAAAACAGTATATTCTTCGTTTACATTCTTCTGGTGTTTTACTCAAGTCAAGAGATTCTTGACTCGAGGAAAACGAAGTTTTTCGGTTGTTAGGCGTTGAGATGACAGACTTAGTGACGGGTATGGATTGTTGGCCCATGTGACTGGGTTGGATATTTGGGCTGTGTATAATTTCCGTCTCTATAGCAACCATTGTCATAGCAAACGTCTCCATAGCAATCATTGACACGGCAACCATTGACACAGCAACCGTCTCCGTAGCTACCCTGATAACACCGGATGGAAGGTATCCGTAGTTTCCGTATAGGACTCTAAAAGTACCCTTTTCAATGATCAGTCTAATTTTTACAGGCGTAATACTAAGATTAGCATTCAATAACGATTGCTTTTTTGGACATCATAAGCGTGAAAATGGAAGTCTAAGTAGGGGACTTTAGTGCACTCACAAAATAAAAAAAAATAAAATAAAATGCTCACAAATAGACCCTTTGGTGTTATCAGGGATTTAGATAAGTACGATCGATTTAGTTAAGTACGATCGATCCACGTTTCAATTATGAACAATGCAACTTCAACATCGTCAGGAAGTCCGCATTTTTTTTCCGACCTCAGATATACCCTAACGTGACCCGTCCGTCGACTTGGTCCGTTCTCCCGGTTGCGTCGAGACCTTCCGTCTACTCTATTTATCTCGGCGAAAAGTTTTTTCGTCCCCCGCTGAATTTAGCCGCGGTAAATATTCGACGATGCACCATCGATCCGCCAACTATATTTGTCTCGGGAAAATTTCGCGCTCGTCGATAACGCGTCGGCAGGTAAACACACGGGGAAACATTCTCAGGTCGTGACGACTACGACGACCCGCGACGAGATATCACGCGGAGCGAGAGATCAGTAATAATATAATGAAGATCGCGCTCACGTTGGCCCATTTGGTGAGTGCCTCGCTGTTCTTGTCCCACGGTATCTGCAGACAAATCGGATTTCCCTGCATCCGGTCGAAGTTCGGATTCTTCGTAGCGGCGCAATAGAAGAACTCGCGCCAGAGCAGCTGACCGTGCAGCGAGAGGGGCGGGCTGGCCTTCTTAATCTGAAACCAGTCGCGAGGCGGGTTTGGAACAACAGCAGAGGGAGAGTTCAAAGTTCGCGAAAATAAATGGTGCACAATCGACGACGTCGACGACGAAGGAGGAGGAAAAGCAGCGTCGGCCGACGCGATTAACGGCGAGCAATTCCGTCGAGTGGAATTTTCGCGAAACGAGTGACAATAGATTGGTCGTATTTTTTTTCTTTTTTTTTCGCTTTACCTTTTTGTAGAGATCCCGCAGCTGGTAGTAGAAGAGCCTCGTGCTGAGGCAGCCGAAGCGCAGATACGGCGATAGGCTCGTCTGACTCGGGAGCAACGACTGCGGCGTCATTTTCGGTCTGCCGAAGCTCGCGACCCACGCTTTCCTCTCGAGATGACGTTCCAGACGCGCCAGAGCCTCGCTCTCGCCGCCCATCCACACAGCCGGCTGCAATCCGTCGGTGTCGAAACCTGCAACAATTAGTACGCAATTTTTCTGGGTGCAAACGAAATATTTGATTAATAATTTTATTCTAATAGTTCGTCCGTAAATTCGTAAAGAATTGATTACACATCAATTTATAAATTTTTGGTTTTTTCATCACAAACAGAGATCGAATTATTTCACAGTCGAATATTTTATTATCTATGGTTTGTTTTTTTTTTTTGTAATATGGGACGGTGATTTTATTTTTTAATTGATTTTTTATTAGAAAAAAAAAAAATATACCAAGCTCCTCGAGGGTCGGGACCCCGTAGACGTCGTCGTGATCGTCACGAAGCGGCGTGTACGCGTTTCCTATGCAGGCAGCCGTGACCGTTGGCACCGGATGCTGCGGGGGTTCCATGCTCGCCACGACGTTCTGGAACTGGTGATAGGTCCACGGGGCTTTCCCGCCGCTTTTCTCGAGAATCCTGAGCAAGAAAAATATTACTAGTATTGGTCGAAATCCGAAGATTCTGATAGATGTAATAAAAAAAAAAAAATAAAGGGGGATCTACAGATGCACTCGGAATAAATCATATGGAATGAGGCCTTCCAGGCAATGCGCCTCTTTCATACATCTCCCCCTTAGTTTCTGGAAAACAGCCTCTGTCGCTTTGCATGTTAATACCGAACGGATAGAGGATGATTCACAAGTAATTACATTTTTTAAAAACCAGTTTTGTGAAATGTGATTCTCAAATTTAATCATTTCTAATGATTAATTGTCTCATCCATGTTAATAAATAATTCAGATGTTTTATTGCGCGTCGGAAATTATTAATTGGAAACGAAAATGCTCCCATTCTGTCAGTTGTTGCTTGTCTGAATGCTTTTCCGGGCGCTTCGAGACTCTTGTAAAATTCACAGGCACCTCGTCACCTGTTTGTCAATTATCATACCATGTGTAATATTCTTTTTTCATTTCTGTTGTAACGACAGACAAATATTTTTATTTTCCGTGACAACATAATAAATGAACTGTGAAAAAAGTGTGACCCACTCGGTTAATCCGATTCAAACCGACGGATTTAGATCGAGAAATAAATAATCACTGGAGTGTCTGTCACGAATCTTTTGACACGTCCTGTACTTGCCAGCGTCGCAACGGAATCGCGAAAACGTGCGAGGCACCGAAGTGAAGAAAAAGAAGAGGGAATCGGGACTCGATGCGCCTAGTTGTAATTCAGGACTCTTTATCCGCATTTATCTCGTTGAATCTCTTAATCTCGTCTCGCGCCTCGTACGTACAACCCTGAGCCCAGATGTACCCGAGCACCGCGCGGGTATACGCCGCGCCGTTCCCGTGTATCGAGCTTTTTCCGAACGTTTTCCTTCGAAGATTACGCAGACGCGAGATTTACCGATTGCGCGAGGAATTTACGGGACGTGTTTGTCAGTTGAAAAATAAAACATCTCATGTTTTCCTTCACGTTCGAATTTTAACCACAACAACATTGAGACAAAAAAAAATCTTTCGTTCCGTGAATTTTTTTGTGGGAATTTGTCGGAATAATTTTTTTTTTAATTGACGCAACAGGCCTCGAATTTTTTAATTACTAGGCTAGCGGGATACCTCTGCGCTGCTGCGCTCTTATAAAGCTTTAAAAGGGTAAATCGCAACTAAAAAACCCTTGTTTAGTTGATTTAAAAAAAAAGAAATTTGTCGTTTTGCTTGTCAGAAATCCTAGATCTGGCCGCCGGGCCGAAAACCGCCCAAATCGGGGTCACGAAATTTATTTTTTCAAAATATCGACTTTTAACCTATACCATCGTTCTCAAGTTGCATATTCTACCCCTGAAAACAATGGTTTCAACCCTTTTTTAGTTGATTTAAAAAAAATACGATATTTGACAGAACTGTCAAAGTTATCAAGGACAAATGAACTTGGACTCGGTCTGAGAGTCCCAGCCAATCACAGCTCGAATAGTTTGCTAACAATGCTTTCCGTTACTCATGAACTTTTTAAAAGAGGGATTTTGTTTTTGTTAAGGGAGACATTTCCGTTTTCCGATGCCCAAAACTCACTCGTCCAACTTGTACAGAGTGTGCGAAACGCGCTGGACCACCGAGATCCCGAGTTCCTTGCAGAGTGCCCCGATGTTGAGGTCCCGGGCGCGACCGAACGGCTCCGGGTCCTCCTCGAAGGTCAGATTCGTCGTGCCCCACTCCCTGAAGAGTTTCGGAAGTGCGTCCGCCGGTTGGCCTCTTATCACGAAGAGCCGGGAATTGAGCTTTCGCAGCGAGGCGTCGAGGTCCTCGAGACATTGCAGCAAAAATCTAAAAACAATTTTTTTTTTCACAAAAAAAAAAAAACAAATTGCAAATTTGGTTTATTTAATTTTTGCTACGAATTGTCACCTCCATTTGTTGATTCCCACGCTTTTGCTGCCCGCCGACCAGGGATCTATGACGAAGACGCATCTGAAGGTCGTCGCGCCGACGAGACCCTCGCGCAGCGCCGGATTATCGTGGAGTCTCAGACCCTTGCGGAACCAGTGGACTGTGTGTTTGCTCGCTGCACCGGGAGGCGCGTTTCGCGCCGGTGCACCCTGGCCCCGTTGGCCGTGCCGGCCGCCCGTCATTTCTGTGCCGCGACGCTTATCAGCCTCGCGACGAGAAGTTCATGCTCTCGTCTCGTCTCGATCAATTTTCCTCTTTTTCCTCTGAGCCTTCTTGTCTTTGATTATTTAATATCTCAATTGTCAAGCAGTGCCTGAGTCTTGTTGGCGATATTCGTCAAATAAAGATTATCGAATATTTACATAAACCCTCGTTCGTCCTAACGATCCTTGATCCTCGATGCAGCAGTGCCAATTTTTTGATCTGTAAACAACATTTTTTTATTTCTATTAAAAAAAAAAGAAGAAGGAAAAAAATAACAATAACACAGAAAATTAGAATCCGAAATTTCACTCGGTTTTTGGGGACATTTGGTACCCAATTTGTGGCATAATCAGAATGAACATGTTGATATAGCTAGCTGCGAAAAAGCCCTGGCCCCGTTGGCCGTGCCGGCCGCCCGTCATTTCTGTGCCGCGACGCTTATCAGCCTCGCGACGAGAAGTTCATGCTCTCGTCTCGTCTCGATCAATTTTCCTTTTTTTCCTCTGAGCCTTCTTGTCTTTGATTATTTAATATCTCAATTGTCAAGCAGTGACTGAGTCTTGTTGGCGATATTCGTCAAATTAAGATTATCGAATATTTACATAATCCCTCGTTCGTCCTAACGATCCTTGATCCTCGATGCAGCAGTGCCAATTTTTTAATCTGTAAACAACATTTTTTTATTTCTATTAAAAAAAAAAGAAGAAGGAAAAAAATAACAATAACACAGAAAATTAGAATCCGAAATTTCACTCGGTTTTTGGGGACATTTGGTACCCAATTTGTGGCATAATCAGAATGAACATGTTGATATAGCTAGCTGCGAAAAAGCCCTGGCCCCGTTGGCCGTGCCGGCCGCCCGTCATTTCTGTGCCGCGACGCTTATCAGCCTCGCGACGAGAAGTTCATGCTCTCGTCTCGTCTCGATCAATTTTCCTTTTTTTCCTCTGAGCCTTCTTGTCTTTGATTATTTAATATCTCAATTGTCAAGCAGTGACTGAGTCTTGTTGGCGATATTCGTCAAATTAAGATTATCGAATATTTACATAATCCCTCGTTCGTCCTAACGATCCTTGATCCTCGATGCAGCAGTGCCAATTTTTTAATCTGTAAACAACATTTTTTTATTTCTATTAAAAAAAAAAGAAGAAGGAAAAAAATAACAATAACACAGATAATTAGAATCCGAAATTTCACTCGGTTTTTGGGGACATTTGGTACTCAATTTGTGGTATAATCAGAATGAACATGTTGATATAGCTAGCTGCGAAAAAGCCCTGGCCCCGTTGGCCGTGCCGGCCGCCCGTCATTTCTGTGCCGCGACGCTTATCAGCCTCGCGACGAGAAGTTCATGCTCTCGTCTCGTCTCGATCAATTTTCCTTTTTTTCCTCTGAGCCTTCTTGTCTTTGATTATTTAATATCTCAATTGTCAAGCAGTGACTGAGTCTTGTTGGCGATATTCGTCAAATTAAGATTATCGAATATTTACATAATCCCTCGTTCGTCCCAACGATCCTTGACCCTCGATGCAGCAGTGCCAATTTTTTAATCTGTTAACAACATTTTTTTATTTCTATTAAAAAAAAAGAAGAAGGAAAAAAAATAACAATAACACAGAAAATTAGAATCCGAAATTTCACTCGGTTTTTGGGGACATTTGGTACCCAATTTGTGGCATAATCAGAATGAACATGTTGATATAGCTAGCTGCGAAAAAGCCGGAAAGGAACGAACCATAACTCTGCTTCTTCAAGCCGGACACGTTGACGCGGATCCTCGACTTATTGTGTATCACGTCGCCCAGATAAATACATAGGGGTGGGGGGTGGGTGTGGGCGTGGGACGAGGGGTGGAAGGGCCAGAGCTGCGCTATGTGCAAAACCACAGCGCTGCGTGTACATACTTTACTGTCGGGAGCTTTACGGGGTAGACGCGGCGTGCGCGGAAAATTAATGCATCCCATTCGCCTCGCCACTTCCGTTGCAGCGCGAATTAGCATACAGCTCGCCGGGGGAGCAGCGCGAGGGAAGCGCCGCGGGGCGCTCGCCGCGGGAAGCTTTATTATGTTGGTCATTCTCACATTTGTGCGCATTTTCTTCTATACCTATTAGCCGCCCTGGCATGCGCAATATGTACGTAATATCGTCCGGTGCATGATTTTGCTCTCTCGCGGAGGAAACTTTGTTTTTTTTTCGCGTAGAAAATAAAAATCGCGATTTTTCGCGTTGTAGTCGAGTCGTCTCTGCGTTTGGGTTACGTGCATTTGATTGTCCTCGTTGCGCTGTCAGAAAAAAAGTTTGACTGAAAAAAATTCGTTTCTCGGTTTTTCTCCTCGAATTTTCGATTTTTCGGAAAACAGACGAAAATAAACCTGCACAACGAGCTCGGTGTATTAATGGAAGCAATCGGAAATACGTCTGTTACGTATCCGCGTCGCCCGTTCGGAAATGTTGATAACGGGGGCTTCGCGGCTCGCATGCAACTCATGCACGAGGATCGTCATGTTGCACGCCGTCTATTTTCCGATCCCGGCGGTGCCCGAGAGGTACACTGAAAAAAATTAATAGTTGTGATCACCAATCGTTGGTCAGAGCTATCAATATTTTCTCACTGTAACCAATATTTTGGTAGATCGAACAAATGATTGGTAATCGCAACTACTAATTTTTCTCAGTGTACAACCGCGCGGAATCTTCTGTGCATGCGTACGACCGCGAGAGGGCGAGACGAGTCCGCGGGGGGGGCAAAAGCGCGCGGCGAGGGTCAAAGCGACGCGGGAAGACAGGGAAAATCGTGGCGTGTCACGCGTATGGAAGCGTGCCAAACGCTTCGGGGGCTGCTGCGTTGCCTCGACGCGGGCCAACGCCAAACTTTCCGGGGCAAAGCGACTCCGCTCCTCTCTCCCAATTGCCTCGTTGCCCTCGTGCTGCACCGACGCAACAACCATTCAGAATTGTCGGATTGATGGGCCACGGAAATTCGCTCATCACCTCCCGGCTTTGCGGCTTCGGAGTTGGTCACAAAAGTTGCGATCACGTTTTTTAATTGGAGAACAGTTGAACGGGGCTGAATTATTTGACTTAGCGGATCAATTAAATGGTGCACTGAAAAAAATTAATAGTTTTCATTACCAATCGTTGGTCAGAGCTACCAATATTTTAGTAACTGCAACCAATATTTTGGTAGATAGAACCAATGATTGGTAATGGCAACTACTCATTTTTCTCAGTGTGGGTTAAATCAACTGGTTAAAATTTGACCAGTTGAATCAACTAAACCAATTGTTTATTAAATTTATTTGTTATCAGTAAATTTCGAGATGAATAAAAATAAATGAATTATTGATAAAGGAATTACCCACTATTAGCTGACAAATATTGCCACATTTTTTCATAAATGTGGGTGACATTCACGTCCCTTTTACAAAAAGCAAAAAAAAATAGTTTTCACATCAAATCCCCCCGAAAAAACTCAAGTTCCCGAATCTCAAGTTGACGCAGCGATATTTCCGCCACAAAGGAAGCGTCCCGCTCCTCCCCTCCCAGCGTTTGTGACTGATACCACTCGCAATTTTGCCAACGCACGCGCGGGTGAGAAATGCGCCCGATCGATTTTCGTGACTTTTATTAATTCTCGCGAGCGCATAGGGCGCGCGCGGTTATGAATGACACGACTCGGCCGCGCGCTAACCGAAGCCGGCTCGCGCGCAAATTGCGATGCAGTGTTTACCTACTGTGCAATTTGCAATTCATTCTTCCGAGGGTTGAGGGGTCGTATGGCACCCTCCCCCCCGCTCTAATTTTAATTAATAATGCACACAGGATGCGCTCGTGGGGGGAAGGTGACGGAGGGAGGGATGAGGGGTGGATTATTCGTTTAAGTGGCTTTGCCCCCTCGAAGCTCGCCGGCTGCTTCGACGCGACGTCAACGTCGCTTTGTACGTCCGTCGGAAATTCTCGCGCGCGCCGTTTCCCCTCTCGATGCAACGAGAAAGCGCGCGTCTTCGACTGCAACGAGGGTGCGCGCCCCCTGCGCGACGCCCCCGACGAATAAGGGACGTGGGGGAAAAGACGAACTATTATCGGAAATTGCATAACGCGCGCCGGGTATAAGCGACGGGTTCGACGTTGTACGGGACTTTGAAATCCTGTTACAGTTTCCTCGCGCTTCTGTCGTCTCATACTCACCCCCCACCCCACCTCCACCCCCATACACACATACACACATGGAAGAATGTCATTCAGGTTTCAGGGAGTCGCGACAAAGCGAAAGAGAGGGAAATGAGGAAATAATTTCTATGGCCGTTGTTGCACAGCTGCATCCACTGTTCCTTTATAGCTGAGGCTGAGGAGTTTGGCATTGTCCTTAATAGCTAATTAGTATCAATAACGAATGTCGGCGGGTAAACGAACTGACAGGATAATCGACGTCAGTCGTGCGATTGAACATTATTTGCTTTGTAATGTATAATATTTTTTGGAGCCGTTAAATTAATTAAAAAATTACCACAACTAAATGTATATGGTTACTGTTGCACAGCCATAACTACTGCTCATTCGTAGCCGATCTTGTTTTTTTTTTTTTTCGACAGAAAATTAATACCAATAACGTCGGTCGTTGGGTAACCGCGTCGACGGGATAATCGACTGCGTTAGTTCGTTTCCATTGGCGAACATAAATCATCGGCGCGACGTTTATGCGCGACGTCACCCGTGCGCTTCGCCTAACTTGCCGTGTTTTTCGGGAGAACGCGACTTGACTTTGTTACGGAAGAATTCGTCTGATCTCGTGAGGGGGGGATCGGGAGCTACACTCGCAATCAGCCCCTTCGGCGGGTTTCGAAAGTTTCTTCGTTGCCCGCGTGACTCGCGCGCTTTGGCCCAGTTCCGCGAGGATCTTCCGGGTTTTGTATTAGCGGGATTCGGACTTCCTCCGAGGACGACGGAGAATAATAATTACTCAAACGTGTAACATTTATGTGCGCCGTGATTTTCCGAACCAGCGAAGTTTCGCCGTGTGACCGATGCACGATGAATGCGATAAAGTGGAGCGAAATTGTTTGTTGCATGTTTTAAGGGGCCAACCACCTTAACGGAGTCAGGTCAGGTCAGAGATTTTGTTTTTGGCTTATTAATACAGTCGTAGAAAATCTGTAAATTTGCAAAGTCGTAACTCTGAAATAGGAGCAACAAAAGATTTTTTTGTTTAATTAGTGCTGGACTAAACTCACATAATTAAACAAAAAAAAATCTATAAGAAATATTATCAATCAGGTTATTAATGTCATTTAACATAAATTAAATTTTAGTTGACGAAATTCTTTTTAATATAATTTAATATTCAGACAATATACGTGTCGAATATTTAAAATATTTAGTTCTGTGCTGTGAACACGTTGAATTAGCAAAAGTTGACTATGTGTTAGACACGTGGACATCGGAGCACATGGAGATCGTCGATTCCCGCGCAATTTGCAAAAGTGGATCGCGACAGTAAAGCACAACGAGCCGTTCGCACGGATTGAAACCAGCGCTGAACGAATTTTCAATAAAATAATTCACATTATATTTTAGCCGAGCTGTAATAGGACCAGATCCAAGCGCACTCCTTGTCTGATCTCGACTTACCCTATCCACTGCGAGTCTCCTCGAGGCGCGCGTGCTGCTCGCCGAGCGCCGCGCGTTCCGACGCCTGCGTGACCTGCACCAACGAGCGTTGTGTGCACTCGAGTGCGCGAAATGCACTCCACGAACTCGTGCGCCGAGTCGACCCGTTTGAATTAGCCGCGAATGAAGCGCAACGCGCGAGAACGCACAAATGTTTCGAGACGACGATGAGTCGACAACTTTTATATTTTTCTGTGACTATCAATTAATCGAGGATAACCAACATTTTTTTTCTAAAGGCCTAATATTTTCCGCACCATAAAAAAAAAAAAAAATGAACACAGTAAAAATGCACGTTTTGTTTAATCACAATATGCGCCTCGCAGTGATCTGATTACACCGAGATCCAGATTCATTTTGCGAACGTTGTTGCAGTTATTATAAACAGACGCGAGTCACAGATTTTTGGAAATTAATCGCGAATCGCGGAAACAAATTTATGCACAGTGAAGAGCACGAGAACGAGGAGTCGAACTGTCAATCGCAGAGGTTGATACACCACTTCGCGGTGAGCGGCGAACGCGCTGCGACAGATCGGCAACAGCAGCAGCAGTAGCGATCGCGGGGACGAGAGGCGCGGAAGGGAAGGTGAACCACGCCGAGTGCAACGTGACCGCGGTCCCGCGGACCGGCGCGGATTGGTCACGTTGGTCACGTGACGCCGAAGTCACGTTGCGGCCGCCGTGGTCTCGGGCCGTTCTCCTGCTCGTACGTACGCGGCGACTAACACACGAGCGCGGGTCCCGGGTTCACAGTGTGCGCGCCGTAAGGACAACATTGCGCCGCAATCACTTTCTTCGCGGCGCGTACCCGTTCGACCGCCGTTCGCGATTTCGTCATCGGTCGCTAATTTTGAGTTTACCTGAATACCTGCGTTTTTTTAATATTATTCGCACCTTTTCGAGAAAAAAAAAAAAAAAAAAAAAAAAAAAAAGAAAAAATCCCAAAGTCTGCAGCGAGTAAGTGAAACTCGTGAAGAACGCAAAGGACCCGTTCAACCGCGGTTCGCGATTTCAACATCGGTCGCTAATTTTGAGTTTACCTGAATACCTGCGTTTTTTTAATATTATTCGCACCTTTTCGAGAAAAAAAAAAAAAAAAAAAAAAAAAGAAAAAATCCCAAAGTCTGCAGCAAGTAAGTGAAACTCGTGAAGAACGCAAAGGACCCGTTCAACCGCGGTTCGCGATTTCAACATCGGTCGCTAATTTTGAGTTTACCTGAATACCTGCGTTTTTTTAAATATTATTCGCACCTTTTCGAGAAAAAAAAAAAAAAAAGAAAAAATCCCAAAGTCTGCAGCGAGTAAGTGAAACTCGTGAAGAACGCAAAGGACCCATTCAACCGCGGTTCGCGATTTCAACATCGGTCGCTAATTTTGAGTTTACCTGAATACCTGCGTTTTTTAAATATTATTCGCACCTTTTCGAGAAAAAAAAAAAAAAAAAAAAAAGAGAAAAAATCCCAAAGTCTGCAGCGAGTAAGTGAAACTCGTGAAGAACGCAAAGGACCCGTTCAACCGGGGTTCGTGATTTCGTCATCGGTCGCTAATTTTGAGTTTACCTGAATACCTGCGTTTTTTAATATTATTCGCACCTTTTCGAGAAAAAAAAAAAAAAAAAAAAAAATCCCAAAGTCTGCAGCGAGTAAGTGAAACTCGTGAAGAACGCAAAGGACCCGTTCAACCGGGGTTCGTGATTTCAACATCGGTCGCTAATTTTGAGTTTACCTGAATACCTGCGTTTTTTAAATATTATTCGCACCTTTTCGAGAAAAAAAAAAAAAAAAAAAAAGAGAAAAAATCCCAAAGTCTGCAGCGAGTAAGTGAAACTCGTGAAGAACGCAAAGGACCCGTTCAACCGGGGTTCGTGATTTCGTCATCGGTCGCTAATTTTGAGTTTACCTGAATACCTGCGTTTTTTAATATTATTCGCACCTTTTCGAGAAAAAAAAAAAAAAAAAAAAAAATCCCAAAGTCTGCAGCGAGTAAGTGAAACTCGTGAAGAACGCAAAGGACCCGTTCAACCGGGGTTCGTGATTTCAACATCGGTCGCTAATTTTGAGTTTACCTGAATACCTGCGTTTTTTTAAATATTATTCGCACCTTTTCGAGAAAAAAAAAAAAAAAAAAAAAAAAAAAAAAGAAAAATCCCAAAGTCTGCAGCGAGTAAGTGAAACTCGTGAAGAACGCAAAGGACCCGTTCAACCGCGGTCCGCGATTTCAACATCGGTCGCTAATTTTGAGTTTACCTGAATACCTGCGTTTTTTTAATATTATTCGCACCTTTTCGATAAAAAATAAAATAAAATAAACTAAAAAAATCCCAAAGTCTGTAGCGAGTTAGTGAAACTCGTGGAGAACGCAAAGGACAACATTGCATCGAATTATTTCCCACCGCATTTTCCTCGATCCTCGTAACCTTTGCGGGTGCAACTACTTCGTCAGTTGCTAATTTTGAATTGACCCAAATACTTGTTTTGTTTTTAATCTTCTTTGTGAAATAAAAAAATTTGATAGAAGCAAAAAGATTCTCGCTGCGATTACATTTTTTTAATTTAAATTGATATAAACATTTTTTGTGAAAAGTTTTCAATTTCAGACTTTAATGCAGATGTTAAAATTCGTCGTAACCTTCGGTTTCGTGTAATATAAATAGATCGACATGTAACAAGACATAATTGTTGACTAACAAGACGCGCAGCATCGTTATGTGAGATCGCAGCACGAAAGTGGTACAAAATGCGGCGCACCGTGATATGTCGTATATAGCATGTACCTATATGTATATGGACATATCTACAGGTCTATGATAACGCAACATCGCGATCTTGCGTTACGACATTCACCCTGTCATTAGATAATCCAGCGTTTGGCTTTACTCGTAACCCACTGACGATGCTGCGGTAACGATTCAGTTGCACCGGGAACAAAAGATCAAAGTGGTCCGATATATATATTTTTTTTCAAACCAACTCCACGATTGAGAAGCCACACGAGCAACGATTCTCACCATTGCCGGTGTTCTTGACCCTATTTTACAGTACAGTTAACGTCCAGCGCAACGTATTACTGACAAGGTGCATTATCCGGGCTTCCTACTAAGTCTGGCTGTTGAACTTGCGCGACGACTTAACGTGTGAAGTTGTAACGTCGAACATTTGACGAAAAAAAAAAAAAGTATTCCGTGTCTTAAGGATGAGCCACGTAGGTATCCAATTTTCGAACAAAAGTTTTTAAAAAATCAAATTTATTAAAGATACGGAGCACATCGATTATTAATAATGGAATGCCAAAATCTTAGTTTTGGCATTTTGTTAATTAATTTTTTGACTTAGAAAACGTTTTTTCTTACGGAATAAATGCGCCGGCTTTTCCGAGAAAATTTGCTGGTTCTGTCATTGTTAATGTTACTATTATTACAATAATAAAAAATGAGTGTATACGTTGTAGCACCCTATTGTGGAAAAATAAATCCGAGATATTGGAGTGGCGACGGGGAGGACACATATCGTGGCGAATGTATCGCAAGCGACTGCAAAGTTATTTTATAATTTTTATTGATTTTATTCTCGTATACAGAAGTGTATCAAGAAGTAACGGAAGAACTTATGGACTCTCGACGTTTTTCTTTTTTTGCAATATTAATTTTTTTTTTAATTCTTCGATACTCGGTATATAACTATAGATCGAGAGCTTCAGTTACTTTTGCCACACCTTGTATCATTCATGTATTCGTATCATGTATTTATGTATAACATTATGTATAAAACTGTCTCTTACTAAAAATCTTTCGCCTCTTTCTCGCCGCACTCGATTATTCACGTGTTATCATTACGTTTTATTTTATTTCTTGCTGTGTTCTTCTTTTTTTGTTTATTTAATATTATTATTACTGGATTTTTCTCGTTTTCTCTCTTCGCTTTATTTAGATCTACGGTGTTTTTTTTTTTTATTCTTTTACCTCGTAAACTATTGTTCCGTTATTAATACAATAATATTCGACGATATCTCGTGTCTGCATTATAACGCTAAATATTTTTTCTTTATCATCATTCTATACATTTCTCATATGTTTTTTGTTTTTTATATTCATGCATGCAGTTTTTTTTTACAATTTCAATAGCATATAGTACGATTAACAGGTGAGGATTAAAAACTCAATTTGGCGAAATGATTCGCGCGGTCTTGACGCGTCTGTTACGATTTCTTCTTTTGCTCTTCGTTTAGTCATTCGGCGGAGATTTTGCAACGTTGATCGATGCGAAAGCTCGCGGTCTGAGCCGCTGCAAAAGTGCAAAGATTTTCTATTCGATTGTAGAAAATAATATACACGTGTGTATAGGACAATACAAGTCGGGAAAGTATCAATCATAACAACGATAAATGACATTATCAACTTTGCTCGCACTTAGGAAACGGCACGGGCCGTTTTATTTAATTATTCTCGAGACCGCGTGTCGTCTCTCAACTATATTTTCAAAGAAGAAGGAAAAACGAACGAATCAAGCGCGGACGCTTGACGAGCGAAGGACCTCGACGGGATATCCGAAGTCCGTGTATTACTGCTGCGAAGACTGAGTGAAAAAATAATCGAGTCTCTCTCTCTCGCGGCCGCCCATCCACGTATTACGACTCGCGAGTACCTCGCGGCTGAACTGTACAAACTGTAAATCATTTCGCGGATCTCGACGTCCTCGGTTAGCCGACACTTATCGTTACACTATAGCGTAAAGTTATTTTGAACATTACTCAAAAATCATTATTCGTTATTCAAAATAGATTCTCTAGTTGTCGATTCTTTTTTTTTCTTTTGCGTGATTTTTCTCTCTCTCTCTCTCTCTCTCTCTCTTTCTCTCTTTCGTTTCACAATGTTGCAACGTATTAAACGCGATATAAACGGCAGGAAGGAAACAATCGTAAACGAATAAACAGTCGAGGATGCAAAAATCGATTAACTTCTTTGCACTCGAGGAAAAGTGATGAATACTGTAATTGATCGGTCGACGAAATGTTTGGACATACGTGAGAATGAGTTTGTGTACAAAAATGATGCTGAGGCGATGTAGTTGAAAGTGAACCGTAACAAAATAATAGGGACGATGTTGCTTCGTAACATTTGGCAGTAATGTCGAAGGCGCATCGAGCGAAAGAACAACAAAGTAACGAGGATCAGCCGACTTTCGTCGCGTAGCCGGCTATTCGCAGTATTCGGCTGACAACGTTCGCGACACGAAAACAGGATTTCGTCGAAGAATTTTCCTAACACTAACGATGAAAACAATGTTCGTAAAAAATATTGGTGTTCCTCTACTATTGCGTATCCGCGCGTAAAGCGGATTAGTAAAAAAAAATAATAACGAGAGCGATTGCCATTCTTGCGTACATAAAAATCCTGCACTGTGTTCATTTAATTCGTTTTCGCTTTTGGCGGTAGGAACGATTTACAATCATCGTCTTAACTTCTGGCCATTTTGGGTAATCTACGTAGCAACTAATCAGCGAGTATCAGCTGAACATTTGACAGTTTAGAACACCACGAAGATTTTGAGAAGCGTACAAAGTGATTTTTTTAGCTGAACGATCTGAGCTCGACGATACAATTAATGTTTTTCTACATTCCTTCATCTCTCTATTGCATATTTCGAACAAGTAGCTGATATTCTTCTCGTCAATAATTTTACCTTAAAATGCAATGCGACGATATCGTTAAAAAGCTAAAACAGATGCATTTTGAGATACCACTTTCCTCTAAAAAAACGCAAAAGAGACGATGGACAAGTAGCGACTCTACTGACGTTAGATGTGACTTTTTCAATAGTAGAACTGGACAAAATTGATTGAAAGTGTAACAACATTCGTAGGACGTGTTATTCTCAAACTACGCTCAAACTATTTTCAACAATTTTGTGAAGTCTGACGGAATAGTACGAGAATTTCGAATCAATTACAATCGGTTTTACCGTCGAAAACGTTAAATCCAGAGCGAGACTACAATTTCGCTTACAATTTTGTTTGCACATTGCTGCGAGCTTTACCCGCAAACGGTGAGATATTCGTGATACTATAAATAAGAATTTCAAGCGCCATTGATCAATTTATATGCCAGCTACGACATTAAGTTTACAATTATTCTAATACTGGTAAGAATATATTCTTCTCGTGTTCGCCACTGGGAAAGATAAAACAACAACGGAAGCGCGCCGCGCGGACGCGCGGCGACGAAAAATGTCATTACGACGTTTCTATGAATTTCGTTGTACAAACGAACGTCGTCGCGCGCGGTTTCTCTCTCGAGCGAGTAATTCGCGAAATTAAAAAATATTATCATACAATTAGTTACGGCGATAATATATGTATACCATATCCTCTGGCCCATCTTTCTCTCTCTCTCTCTCTCTTCCTTTCTTTTTCTCTCTCGTTATAACCAGGTACGCATGTTTTTTTTTCATGTCACGCAAGTATTTCTCGTCTTTTTCCTCAATATACATTAAATAATGTACGCGATTTATTCAAATTGTCACATTATTGTTTGTTAACATTTATAGGAACATCCGTGTTGGAGGGTTCGCATTAAGGCGACACGAAGGTGTCGGCATTGTCGCACGGTTTCTAAATCATATTTTCTACGATTGAAAATGATGACTTGAAAAAAAATCGACGGACTTTCGTATCGCCTTAAAAATGTTTCATATCTTTCCGTCCCATTTCTTATGTTTCTCTCTGTCTCATTTAACGCTGCTTCATTTTACCGCCTGCTTCTGAGGTCTTCGACGCTGTTTACCGCTGTGACTTGTCTGACCCTATTCCCTTGGTTGGCAGTGTGTGAATTAGTGTTTATTCTCGCAGTTTTAGTAGCCACACTGGCGTTCATCGCGACGTTGTTGCTTTCCATCGCCCTCCTCGAGCCTCTCGTGCGACCGGCGATTCTCTCCATGTCGTTGAACTGCGCCTGCAGTCTAAGCGCCAATTCGAAATCTTCCTTCTCCTGCAGAACCAGACGTTCGATTCGCTGCTGTTCCTTGATTATTTGTTCGTCGATGTCGTCTTTAGCATCCTCACAATTGTTCTTCTCTCCTCCCTCGATTCTCTCGGAATCCTCCGCCGAACTCTCGTCTTCGGACTCGTTTCGCCTCGCGTTTTTCTCCACCGTTTTCGCGCGCTTCGCCTTCGACGATTTTCCCTTATTCCTCGTCGTTCTCTTGCTCTTTCGCCTCTCCGCGCCTTCGTTGTTCGACTCGATCGACGAGTCGAGTTTGTCCGACGAACTTCCCTCGTCGGTTCGCGCGGCGTTCCTCGTCCGCTGGCGTTTCGTCCTCGTCGCAGATTTTCCCGCGTTTCGCTTGCGCTTCGAAGGTACTGTCGCCGGTGTCTCTTCGGCCACGTCGGAATCCTCGACCTCCATTTTCGCCGTCCGGGCGCGTCGCCTGGTGCTGCGTTGCAGCGGTTCGGCTTCGGATTCGACGATCATCACGTTCTCGCGATTCACCTTTCGTCGCTTTATCCTCTCGGCGATGTTCTCGATGGTGCAGCTGCCGTCGTCGTAAGCCTCCGGCGGTATTTTCGTCTCCGAATTCTCGGGCGACGAGCTCGACGTCTCGCGCTCTTCCTTCGACTCGATCTTCTTGTCGTTCCACAAGTTTCGCTGTCGCTTGTTCTTCACGATCGTGCCATTCTTGTTGGCTTGAGCCTTCGCGGGTTTACTCACTTTCGCGACCTCCACAGTCTCGTCCATGATCAGACGTTTGCTGACTTTAGTGCCGTTCAGTATTCGGTTTATGTTTTTCGCGTAATTCTTATTACTGTCGAAGGACGAATCGGGTGCTAAATCTAGCCTGCGTACTGTGTCGGATACTTGTGACTTTAGCAGTTTTCCGGGCATCTGATGGGGATGGAGAGACGAAGTCGACGCGACACTCGCATCAGTCTCGTTGTCCGTCATTCCGAATGTTTGCCGTAGCTCTAGATTTTGTCTCGCTTTTCCTGGAAAATAGAAACGATATAATATACCATTGCCGGTGACGTTATTATCCGCAGGACGATAGATACCTCTGAAAGCGCTCCAAGAACATCCCAGTATCCTCTTCACGTGCGTCGGTGACGGTGGCTTCGGCACTGCGTTCGTCACGCGCTTCAAAATAGGTATAACTCTGACGAGTTTCGGATCTATCGGTCGACCATCTGAAATTCACGATTGATCGATTAACAAACGAATACGAATTTGAGGAAATGATTCTCGTTCGGTGCCTCACCATAAGACATCTTCAAGGCAGTTCTCGCCATCGGTTTGATCGGTTTGAAGTGATGAATCTCTTGATTGATGCTGTCATGGCTTCCGGCACTTTCGGCGCTTCCGATTCTCTCGTCGTCCTCGCCCGTCGTCATACAAACTTCCACGCCGAGACTCTTCTTCTTGCTGCTGAGAACGTCCTTCGGCACGTGCAACTCCTCCTTGATCCGAGTTCCATAGTTCGGCGCATTGGAGCAACTCGGCTCGACGACAAAATTCGAGCCACCGGGGTTCGAATACTTGGCGATTGTCTGATGCTTCAGCGTTCTCGTAACAGCGTTGTGGATCGGCAAAGACTTTTGACTGGGCGCTTTGTCGTTATTGCTTTCCTTGTAGATACTCGACAATCGAGCTTTAACGGGCACATGTCTGTCAGCCCGAATCTTCGAGATTATCGACACGTTCGTTTTCGGAATATCCACGTCATCCTTGACACTCGCGAGATCGTCTTTTTTTACGTGTAAGCTCGGATACTGCGAATTTGTCGAGCTCACATTGTTAACGGACGTTAATCTGTTCTCAGCTCTCGTTTGTTCCTCGCCTGTGGAGCTCGACACCTTATACTCGCCGTAGTACTTCGTTCCACTCTTTTCCTTACTGACTAACTGCTTCTTCGCCAAGCTCTTCGCCATCAATTGATCCTGCGCCAACTGGGCCAACTGTTGCTGCTCCTCGGCCTGAATCTTCCTGATTAACGCCTCGTTCGCTATTCTCTCCGCGTCGCGCTGCCTGCGCATTTCCTCCTCTGCGATCTTGAGCTGCACCTCATATTCCCTGCGTATCTCGCCAGCCGCGCTGAGTATTACTTTCTTCGATGTGAAGCCTTTTTGTAAGATAGGGAAAACAGATCAACCATTAGAACATTGCGTATCTGATAAAAAGTTACAGCACACTTAACAATAGTCTATTATAAAAATATATTAATAGATCAGAATTAAAGGAATCGATAAAAATGGTATAACATGGAAATAAACAAAAATTATAAAACTCAGCACATAAAAAATATCCTAATATGATCCCATCTACACTGATACAAGACCGTAAAAACTGCATTCCACAATCACTATTTTTTTAAATCAAGTCCATCGCTTGATTTTCCCCATCGCGCTGTTCACCCCAAACAAACAAACTTTTCAAAATAATCGCAACTTCAATAAAATACTCGGAATGAAGAAACAATTACAAAACTCACTTCACAACTTTCCACAAACACCCCGAACAAACAAATTTACCCCAACAATCGCAGCTTCGACAAAATACTCCGAACCAAGGAGAAAAAAAAAAAAAAGAAAACAAAGCCTGCTCGCAACTTTTGCCCAGCGCTGTTCGAGATTCTTGTTCCAAAATGCAGCAGCGAAGGTAAGAACGCGCAAGCGGTCTCACGAATCCGTGAAAACGCGAGAAAAACAAGCCGTCGACGTATTTCTCGTGATACACAGATCGAGAGCGAAAAGTGAGGTTAGGTCGCGTTTGTTTATCGTCGCGGCGGATCCGCTCACCGGAGTCCAGCTCGATGTCTCCCTCGTCGCCGTTGTGTTTTCCCTCGACCTCCTTCGGGAATCGCGTTCGTATGAGTTCCCAGAGCGCGCTGTTGACGAGGGTCTCGGATTTCGTGGCCGTACGCACCCAGGAACCGACTCGCACCCTGCACAACGGGCAGCTCAGGCTGTTGTGCTCGAAGGTTCCCTTGAGGCAGCCGAGGCAGAGGTTGTGGGTGCACGGCAGGGTCACGGGCTCGATGAGGATGCCCCGACACACCGGGCACATCAGATCACGAAGATTCACCTCCGCGGACGCGCGGCTCATCGTGAGATCAAACAACTTTGACGTTCTTTTCAAATACGTCGCCATCTTCCCATCCTTCTTACGTCAGGCACTGCCACTGATCGCCGCCGAGTGCTGCTTGTATGCCTGTTTTCCGCGACGCGAGGACGGCGCGTTATACGCGCGTATTGTGTGTGTTTTTCGGAGACGAAGACACGAACGACGGGACAACAAATTCGGCCGTGGGAGCGCAGCGACGACGGCGACAAGGTCGCGAAGTCGGTGAACAGGGGCACTCTTGGCGTAGGTTACCGACGGAGGGTAACAGTGACGATGATACCACAAAAAATATAGACGTGCATCGTAGGGCTCTACGTTACCGGTAGCAAAGCTTAAGTGAAACTTAAGTCTACCTTACCATACGTTTTCTATCTTACCGACCGCCGCTCTATTCTTCAATCAGCTTGTAAACAGATTTGAGTGTAGATCCCTGCAGTATCGACAATTCGAAAAAATTTGGTTTCTATAAACAAATATTGGCAGTTAATTGCAGAAAGATATGCAAAGTTTTTAATTTTTAAAGGAAAACTTGAACTGTCAACCTTTCTGAAGTCATTTGGTTACTTTCATTTCGTAGAGATCAACGAGAACTGTCGCTGAATGTGCAGCCGAATGCCTCGAGATGGAGCAGTACTGACATATGATATGACTTTTTACGAAACAGGGGTAGACATTTTTGTTTCAACCCTTCATGGCATCCGCAGCAACTGCGAATTAAATCAATCTTTGTAAGTTTTTACAAGATTGTACGATTTTTTATATTCTCAGGTGGTGCAAAAACTTCTCTGTTTATTGCCAGAATAAAACAAATAAAAATTATTCGGTATTTTGTTATTATGAAGGAAGCAATATAGGCAAAAAGTTGCAACAAATGCAAACTATAAGACAAAGGGCGTTAATTAAACAGGCCAACAAACTTCAGAAATTATCAGAAATGTTATTTTACTACCATGAACTACTGCATTAAAAAAAATGCGTTATGGAATCTTCTTGATGATCAGAACGCAGGAAATTTAGGCCTTGACTCATAAAAATATTGCGTTGAGCTGACTATTCGATAAATTAACTAAATAAAAATTCTATAAGTGAAAGAAAAAATCATCAGAATATTCGTCAGAATGTTTTAACAAAAATATTTATCCATTTCGCGCGCAGCGAATCGGAGCAAACGAGCAAAAAAAAACGCGGCGTGGTTTATTGTTAATATAATAAAGATCGACATTTTTCCGATCCATCGAAAATGCGAGACATTTAAATTTCGCTCCAAGGGAAACAAGAACAAAAAAAAAAAAAAAACGTTCCGAAAAGGGGGAGGGGGCTTCTCGTTATAAGATGGTAGTGTCGTATCGGCGAGCGTTGAGGTCTAACGACGTGAATTTTATGGTGATCATGGGCGCGTGAACGCGAAAATTAAATGATAATGATATCCCCCTGACGTCGAATACACAGGAAGTCGGTAACACAGCTCGGGGACCAGCAGCCCAAGAGCGCCACCGATTTACCTTTGCCAACGGTGCTCGCCCTCTCGTTTTCCACCTCTCGTTCCTTTTTTCTCAATCTGCCCCTCGGTCCCTGTTCTTATTATTTTTACGTTTGTTTATTTATTTATTTATTTATTTTCCGAGCGCGCGTACCGCGAGAAAATTGTATTCCTCGTTAAGCGACTCGAGTCGTTCCTCGTCCCTCGGCGCAGCCTCGACAGCCGAGTCTCCTTTACCGTTTTTTGACGTGTATCTCGCCCGGACCAAATAAATCGTTAAGCGATCTCTCCATTTGCCGCGCCTCAGGCTAATGGCCCGCGCAGGCCTTGTTATCGCAGCCTCTTTCCATCAAGTTCCACGCCGAATCGACCACCGCGCGCCAACCAACTCGTTGTTCTCCACGAAAAAAAAACTTGAATTTCGAGGCTTCGTGGATTCGTCGTGACAATAATTAATATAGAAATCCAAGTCGTTCACGTGGTGATGTTACCAACGATTTGTGGTCATACGAATTGAAAAATTTCGAAAATACGCGAACAATTTGTACAAACGGAAAAAAAATGATTTTTCTTACAGACTCAACCTAAAAGAATATTCAAAACATAAGAGTGTTACTTGTGTGTATTTGTATAAGCAACGATGTTGTTCATGTCTGATCAATTTTATACATAAGTTTGAGGGAATAGAAATAAAAGAAAAACATTCTGTTTTTGGCAATAATAATAAGGTAATCGTTTATTTTTCAATTTTAGCAGCACAACTGTTATCGCACCCTGATGTCGCCCTTATCAGTCCATCTGCCTTACCCTGAAATCAATGAAAACAGAAGTATATTCTCAAGAAAATGTCTACGGTGACTATATACCAAAACCGGAATACCAATTACTTAGCGTTTAGCTACAATTAAAACACCAAACCATATCAATACATTACGTACAATAATTACAAAACGAACAATCATCCCCTTTTCAAAAACGTGAAATATTTTATTTCCCGAAACAAAGCTCAATCGTCGACATTTTTGGCTCACCAACAAAACGTCATTTCGCCTCGCGCATTGAATGTCGTAATTTCGAGAAAATTATTCAACTGAACGTATAGGACGCGTGGATAAAAAATCCGTTACAAAAATGCAAAAAACCAGTGAGGCATTGGGGGGGGGGGGGGGGGGGTGAGGACCGAGCTCGAAACGTTTTCATCGCGCCTGACAATTCTATTGGTCGTTAGGTGCCTCTCAAGCGGGGTTCTCGTACCCGGGGGTTTCGTCCCCCTAATCTAATCCCTAACGACGTAACGACGTTACCTTGTTAAATAAATGTCACGCGGGGCGCGCGGGTAACAAGAGAGACCGTCCGAGAGAGAAAACGAATGCGAGCGACGAGGAGAGACTAATAAAAAAAAGAGGCAACAAAAAGAGGGGTGGCTACGACATAATAGAACCGAGGCGACGGGGCCGGCGATTCACCGACACGTGAAAAGCCAAACCCACCCCTAAAAAGTGGGCCAACGTTCGCACGAATCAAAATGGTGGCCACTCGCGGCGCGGCGAACGCGCTGCACACACCCCGCGCGCGCTGGCCAGCGCCCCAGCAGCAGCAGCTCGTCGGCCCCGACCAGTGAATAGCGACAAAACGAAATAAAATGTATCGTGAAAAAAGAACGCCGCCATGGACGCGTGCGCGCGACATATTGTTCGGTCGCGTCCCGTGTGAACGCCGAAACTCACCGACGAGTACGTGCGAACTGTCGATTTGTCGATTTACACCGTGGCCGTTGTTACTTTGTCGCGTTCGGAGTCATAGAAACATATGACGAGAGTATATATAACGTCAACGGCGTCGGTCCGGGTGTAATGACGATCAATTAGGAAGCCCCTCGCACTGTTGGGAAACATCAGTGACAATGAGCGCGGTTTCATTTTGACTTCGTCGACGTTGCGCGCAGCGATGACATTGTAATAAATCGCATTTGGGTTGATGGAAATCGTACTGTTTTTATTACAGGTTTTATGTATTTTGCATAAAACACAAAACCCATTGGCTTGATCGCGAGGTTTTTTTGTCGTTTTATTTTATACCGGGGGAAGATTAGGGTGGTCATTTATATGGGGAGATAATCATTTTAGTTGTATGCATTTGTCAAGAGACGCGGTGGCGTTTTGACGACAAGAATAACAAAAAAACGCCGAAACTCACCGACGAGTGCGTTCGCGGTACGTGCGAACTGTCGATTTGTCGATTTACACCGTGGCCGTTGTTACTTTGTCGCGTTCGGAGTCATAGAAACATATGACGAGAGTATATATAACGTCAACGGCGTCGGTCCGGGTGTAATGACGATCAATTAGGAAGCCCCTCGCACTGTTGGGAAACATCAGTGACAATGAGCGCGGTTTCATTTTGACTTCGTCGACGTTGCGCGCAGCGATGACATTGTAATAAATCGCATTTGGGTTGATGGAAATCGTACTGTTTTTATTACAGGTTTTATGTATTTTGCATAAAACACAAAACCCATTGGCTTGATCGCGAGGTTTTTTTGTCGTTTTATTTTATACCGGGGGAAGATTAGGGTGGTCATTTATATGGGGAGATAATCATTTTAGTTGTATGAATTTGTCAAGAGACGCGGTGGCGTTTTGACGACAAGAATTAAAAAAAAACGCCGAAACTCACCGACGAGTGCGTTCGCGGTACGTGCGAACTGTCGATTTGTCGATTTACACCGTGGCCGTTGTACTTTGTCGCGTTCGGAGTCATAGAAACATATGACGAGAGTATATATAACGTCAACGGCGTCGGTCCGGGTGTAATGACGATCAATTATAGGAAGCCCCTCGCACTGTTGGGAAACATCAGTGACAATGAGCGCGGTTTCATTTTGACTTCGTCGACGTTGCGCGCAGCGATGACATTGTAATAAATCGCATTTGGGTTGATGGAAATCGTACTGTTTTTATTACAGGTTTTATGTATTTTGCGTAAAACACAAAACCCATTGGCTTGATCGCGAGGTTTTTTTGTCGTTTTATTTTATACCGGGGGAAGATTAGGGTGGTCATTTATATGGGGAGATAATCATTTTAGTTGTATGAATTTGTCAAGAGACGCGGTGGCGTTTTGACGACAAGAATAATAAAAAAACGCCGAAACTCACCGACGAGTGCGTTCGCGGTACGTGCGAACTGTCGATTTGTCGATTTACACCGTGGCCGTTGTTACTTTGTCGCGTTCGGAGTCATAGAAACATGACGAGAGTATTATAACGTCAACGGCGTCGGTCCGGGTGTAATGACGATCAATTAGGAAGCCCCTCGCACTGGTGGAAAATATCAGTGACAATAAGTCACGCGCAGTTTCATTTTGACTTCGTCGACGTTGCGCGCAGCGATGACATTGTAATAAATCGCATTTGGGTTGGTGGAAATCGTACTGTTTTTATTACAGGTTTTATGTATTTTGCGTAAAACACAAAACCCATTGGCTTGATCGCGAGGTTTCTTTGTCGTTTTATTTTGCACCGCAATGAGAACAAAAATCCAACTCAATCCAACAAAACGTACGGTTGCGGGCGGCGAAATATATATTTTGCAAATTAGACAAAATATTTAATTGGTCGAAGCAACTGGTGATAGAATTTAGAAAATCTCGATTAGCATTGCCGAATATTTTGTCCAATCTGCAAAATATTTATTTCGCCGCCCGCAACCGTACGTTTTGTTGGATTGAACAATTTTTTTCCTCAGTGCGGGGGAAGATTAGGGTAGTTATTTATATGGGATAATAATCATTTTTATGGTATGAATTTGTCAAGAGACGTTGTGGCGTTTTGACGACAAGAATTTAAAAAAAAAAGAGCTGCTACAGCAATTTTTATTTTAATTTGCCACAGCGCTTCATCGGTCGCTTTAAAATAGTAACTAAAATTGTATGGTATTATCTATGAAAAACCGTCTCCGACGAAAATTTGATCACGTCAGATATTTTTTTTTTATTTTGAATTATAGCTGGCAGACGAGAAAGAAAAGATATAAACATGTGGGTTTTAGCTGTGGCCAACCAACGATTGGTTTGTAACTAATGATTTTAGGCTTAGTTTAATGTTCTACTCTAAACAATTACAAAAGTCTCCGCGCGTGAACTACGATGCAGTGGTAATAATAGGAACTGACGGTGAAATACTAGATTGTATTGTAAAATAATGTATCGCTGTATTCAATCAGGAAAACAATTGTAATACTATTTTGTGTTGCATGTACCGAAAGTTGGCAATTGCTCAAACTTTTTCTATGCACGATAGTATTTGTAACGAGTGCGTGAATAGTGGTAACTTCGTCCGATATTAATTTCGCGCGGCGGGTTGTGAACTGTCAGTTGCAACTGCATTGAACTTGCAATTGCGATCATATTCGCCCACGAAAACTTTGGATAAGTATTTATTTTCATTTTCATTATCAATAACGCTCTAACAAATACTTGTGAAACACACGATGTGGATTACAGTGCGAAAACAATTTTTAATTTTATTTTTCATCGAAATTCTTGACTTCATTGTTGAAATTTAAAAAACACGTCCGAATCGCGACAACTGCGAACACCGATAACAATTCAAAAATAAAATTCTGATAATTTTAATTGTGCACGATAAAAATATGGACATCGGTTGAACCGAAAGCAGCCGACGCGTCAGCGTCGACGGAAAACGCGCCATTCCGACGCTAAAAGAGGGCAGAGGTATCCACAAATCCACGAATAGCTCTCGCAATTCGTGAACGCCGAAGAAACGCGATATTACTTCATTATTTTCTAATCGATTGTCTCGATCGAGGGAAAACCCACGCCGACGCAATTGGAGAACCCGTTGATACGGACATCCGGCCGCCGTTGGATCGTATCCATCGGACATCTTGAGGCTCCGGAATGAGACGTCATTTTTCGTTCCTCATCCGACGATGGAAAAGGCGTCCGCTTGCGTTGATTCGTCGTAGATTCTTGTCTCCCGCGCAAACAGCCGTTTTTGTCGCAACCCGTTTCTCATCCCCGAACGCGCATCTCTCGGCCTCGGGACCAGCTGGCGTTTTCACACGCGAACCATCGGCCCTCACCGCGAGATTTTTATCTAAACACCTTGACGGCTCATTCAACGAGAGGCGCGATCGTTCCACCCGATAAATACTGGTTTACATGTTTTTCCGGTGCTTTTGTATACCGTGCCCCCGACGACTTTTTGACGGGTTAATTGACGGCGATGTGGAAAATATGAAATTAAATAGTTTTGATAGCTGGAACGACCGGTAAACAAATGTGTTTCTCACTAAATGGTTGATTCTGAATTTGTTTCAACGGGGAATTATTGGTCTTCAAGTTCGTCCGCTCCGTTTCGTGACATTGCTTTGTCATGCGCGGTTTAATTTATGATTTATGGGGTTATCGGTACTTTTGTCGTGTTCTCAAAATCTTCGATGCAGTAAAAGTCAAATGTAACCAATGAATTAATATGACAAACGATGGCGAAAAATACAAAGCAATGAAAAATATGTATTGCTTGAATTTCAACTATATTTTATTATTCTTTAAGCTCTGATCTCTCTCGTTCATTCCTTTGGTTTATCTCGTATGATTACTTTTTTATTTTTACCAATACTTCACGTTCGGTGCTCGACGAAATTAATGAAGTCTATTTTTCGTCGTCAATCTTAAAAGTTTAAACATTTGCTACGAAATAGCCATTTTTCTAATAAAAAAATATTCTCAATTCATATCAACAATATATTATTCATCCAGATTCCTGGTACCGTTTTATTGCTCCAATTCATCACGTCATTAATTATCAATACTGATATTAAGTACTCAATAAATTTAGCGACAGGTCAACATTCCTCCGTCGCAGGACTCACCACGAAAAATCGGCCCCAAGAGTCGAAAATTCCCCTTAAAAAAAAAATGCGAATTTCCCCAAATTGTCAATTCTGAATTAAATTCCCCGTAGAAACGATTGTTCTCCAGGTTCGCGCGCGGCGCGTTTGCCTCGCTCTCGCGCCCATTTTCCTCCTAAACGACGCACCAACCCCGAAGAAAGCCCTTTTTCCGCTCTACGTCGCTATTTCCGTAATCCAACGCGTTTTCACGACGCTCGTTGGTCTAATGCCGCTGCTGCTGCTGCTGCTGCTCCCCGTAGGCGCAGCGACGCGCGTTCGCGAGGCGCGGAACAAAAAAAAACGGTGAGGGATGAAAAAAAAAAAAGAACAGCGGGAAACGCGAGAGAGAAACAAATCTAGCGAGAGAAGAAAAGCCGAGAGTGAGGAGAGAAACGAGCCGCAGGACGATGCGATGGCTAAGTCAGCGTCAGCAGCAGCACCAGCAATAGCAAACGTGAACCGGCAGCAGAAACGCGAGCGAGACGGTGCATAAGGAAAAACGAGCGAGAGAAAGAGAGAGAAAAAAAGAGAGTGAGACACTGCACGAGAGTGACAGAGAAAAAAAATGAGAGAGCGAGAAAAAAAAGAGCGAGAGGGCGAGTTGTGTGTGCGCGCGCCCTGAAAGAAAAATAATAATTCACAGAGCAACAATTCACAAGGAACGCGAAAATAATTGCGAGTTCCGTGCTCGCGCAGAGAGAGAGCTCGAGGCCTGCCGTGAATTGCTTCGAGCGGTTTTTCTTTTTCTCTCTTTTTTTTTCTTCCTCCTCCTCCGCCTCCTCCTCCTCCTTTTTTTTATTCCTCTCTCGCGCCCCCGTTCGTCGCGGGGGATGCAGCGAGTGCGGGGGTGGCCGAGAAGGAGTGCAGCCTGCTGCTGCTACTGCTGCTTGCTGCTTGCTGCCTCGGTCGCAAGGGTACGACGACGACGACGACGACGACTACGACTACGACGACTACGACGACGACGACGATGACGACGACGACGGCGACGACGACGACGACGACGCGGGACGCCTGCTCTCGTGCGTTCTCCCATGGGGCGAACGCGCGTGCGAGAGAGACCGATATCCAATTAAAAATATTACACATTACCCGCTACAGGACGCTAAAATGTATTTACTGTTTAAAAGCGGCGCGCGCTGCCGGAGAAGGACAGTAGGGGGCGAGCTATCCGTCCGCGTCGCGGCCGTGCGCCGAATCTACAGGGTGTATCAGAATCCGCCGCGCGCCTCCAACGGCCTAGTCCGAGAATCCCGGGACGACTCGAAGAAAGAATGGCCGCTGGATTTCCCAATAGTTCGCGTGGTTCGTGATTGGCCGGCGATTTGGCAACTCTCGACTTGTTCGTAACTTGCTCGCAACTCGCCCGTAATTCTCTATTGCTACTTAGAAGTTGCTCGGCCGAGTTACTCAACTTGCGTACTTCAATATAAGTCGAGTTACTCTCAACTTATCAATTCACAGAATTTATACTCGGTACACAGTACTCTTATACTCAAATATAAGTTAAAGAACTCATTCTTAAATTGCTAAAAAAATGATCCCTAAATTTCAGGCAAATACACAGAAATTTTGATGCAAGTTAACGAGAAAATAAAAATGGAAAAATTAGAATTGGGAAAAGATTACATCTACACTGAGAAAAATTAATGGGACAACAATGTCGAATATAGCGAATTTTAGTATACAAATAGGTGACAGTTACCCAAATATATTGCCGGTGACATTAATTATCGTCGCGAGAACCATAAAAGCATTGTTGTCCCATCAGGCAAATATGTCGTATATTACAATTGACCTTACATTTTTCGGCGTGTAAGTTGCAACCAACTTTGAGGTCACTTTCATAGACCCTCGTCGTTCTGAAATCATCGCGCATTTAGCTTTCAAACTTTGAGCGTCAAACTTTTTCCGGGACCATTTGCGGTCGCGTAAATTTATCGTAATCCCCGAGCCCGAAAATTCTGGCACACCCTGTACATATTCACACATATGTGCGCACGCGCTCACAAACACACACGGATTTCTCGCACGAACATTCGCGAAATCGCGCACACACGGTTGGTATTTATTTCGCGTATATACTCATCGTCTTGATCGCGTCATTATGCACTCGAGAACTTCGGGCGCGCGAAAGTCATTCACGCCCACACCGCGGAGTCGTCGTCGCGCGCGGGGCGAACGACGACGGAAACGACGTGGCGCGAGGGAGGCGCAAGGGGAGGCGGCGGCGGCGGCGGCGACACTCTCGCATTAATTGGTCAGCCCGTAATTGATCACTCGTAATTATCTTCCCGAAGTCGCGCCCGAGCTACCAGCAACGACGACGACGACGACGACGACGACGACTACGACGACTACGACGACGACTACGACGACGACGACGACGAGAGGCTTTCGATGCGCCGAGCCGGAGACTCCTCAAAGAGACGTTTTGACTTCGATTCGGGTGATTTGGACCTCGGACTATGATGTCGAGTGGCGAGAAAGGGGACGACGGAGGAGGTGGACGAGGAGAAGCGGAATTGAATGGATTCCGGACGATGAGTCACGGAGCTACTGCAATCACCTGGAATCCGTGGCAAGGAGATAACTGTGATTCGTTTGAGAGCGCCGGGACACCGGCGTCTGAATGGCAACCCGATGTTTCAATCACCGGACGGTCGGAAGATGTACAGCGTTACGATAATTTGTAATCGGATCGACATTAAGCGATATTGCAAGGATTTTTGAGAGAGGATTTTTATTTTTTTTTTGTGCATGTTGAAGACACGTATTCTTGGATTTTTATGAGAGACAAGTGTTTCTGATTACGGAAATATATGTGACATGGGTGTCAGGGCCAATACCAACAAATCAAGCAATAACGTTGAATGATCTTCTGACACAGCAAAATGTTGCTATAAAAAAAACTGGAAAACGTGCAATTCACTGTCACGTAAAATTGAAATGTACATCACAAAGTAGAAAGAAACAAATGCAGAATCGAAGATGCTACAAAAATTAATTTTTTAATTAATTCAGCCATCCCCATTAACGTCTGACTAACCGTCGATGGAATCTCGAAGCCAACGCTAAATATCGTTTCCAATCACTTTTACAAACTAGAACTGCTTCGGGCACTAATTTTCAGGCGCGTACATTTTCATCGCGGGACTGACATTTTCCGACGGATACCAAGAGACTCGTGAAAAAAAGGCCCTATTCACGAGCTTCCTTTACCCCTTCGAATGGTCACGTCATCCCAAAATCAGATCAGATGATAATGGGTTAAAAAATGTGTAGGTATCTTCCGTTTGTAATTCGAGAATACTCGATCGATTTACGATTTTACTCAGTCTCGATCATGCCCCCAAACCAGGAAGTCTTCCATCTTCTCGTCGCGCGACTCACGCGAACGTCGAGGAAAACAAAATAAAAAAAAAATTATTTCCCGTTGTGCTGCCACAATGAGTCGCGCGGACAAATTGATTTTGACGGCGATGTAAACAGCACACGCGATCTGCCGTTTTTGGTTCTACGGCCACCGGAGAACGAAACCGAACGGCCCGGGAGATTCGGACGCTTCTCGCGCGCCGATCTAACGAGAACTGACGGCGACCCGGGGGATCGGTAACCGAGGAAGAAGATATCGAAGAACCGAGGCGACCTAAGGACGAGCAGATCGATCCTCGCCACCGATATTGAACGTGACATGTTTTGAACACACACCCCTTTCACGGTACCCATTTTCGATTTCTATGAGGTGTATTTACGGCCACCGGTTTCTTCCCACGTGCACAGAGCCGCCGAGAGCGAGAAACCCCCGCGCGGTCTCGTGTTACCGTCCATTATTCGCGCCCCCGCGGACCGCGGCCGAAGAAATTTTGACCGAGAAACTCGAGAGACCCGACGAAGTCGTGAATCGTAGGTGAAACCGATGCTTCGGGGTATTACAACACCCAAATTCGTTTATCACAATTTTTTTGAAAATCCGAAAATTCAACTTGTGCTAGGATGAACAAAAAATGTATTTTTAATATATTTTAGGTTTATGGGGGGGTGGTAAATAAATTTGTGGATGTCAATTGGATGTAATGGAAAATCTTGGGCAATGAGTGAGGACAGATCGATATTTATTATTATTCGGATCGCAGGTACGTGAGTCGAGCCGAAAACGCCAACGATCGAAATCCCCGAGGATCGTAGGAGCGAGAAGACATAACATATGCCGCGGGGTATCGCTTGAATAAGTTAATTAGAGCAGGTAGGGCTTTCAGTTCGCGCCAAGACAAAGGCGCGTCCCGTCAAACCGAACCAAAATAAGAACCATTCAAGGAACCACGGCTGCGATCAACCGCTGTATCCCCTGACACCCAGATTTCACTCATTTATACCCAAAAAAAAAAAAGCTTTTAAAAAACGCCTATTTTTCTCGTGAATTATTGTCGTTCGAGAATCGGCAGCGCGGGACGATTCTTCGAGATCCGAGATAACCGGATCGGTATGAAAAATTTGGTGATGGATTTTAGTTCGACAATCGCTTTGTCCCAGCAAAAAATTTACTACAATATATCGGAATACCAGAACACATATATCAGTCCACCCGAAAAGTGTTATTGATAATCCAACGTCATCAAAATGGTTGTCAATCCAGCGATCATCACCGGATTTCGTATTTGCTTCTCGCGAAGCCCCCGGTAGCGTCTCCCGGCGGTCGCCATTTTATCAAAAGACACTTCTCAAAGTGGCCCAAGGTGCTCCGCGTGACTCTCCGCATCGAGGTTATCTTGAGACAAGCCGGAGTCTTGTCCTTTTAGCGTTAATTGAAAAAAACAAGGAGACGTCACAACGCGCGTGTCTTCCGTCGTCAAGAAACCCATCATCATCAAAGCTCTCTTTTCGCCACCTCTTTTCGCCACCAGAAATCTTTCATCACAGCGAAAAAAATCACCAATGTCATCGGTTCCGTCGTCAACGCTGTCGTAGTCCACCCAAATCTTGACGTACCCCTGTTCCTAATGTACCAAAATCTCTACGACAAAAAAAAACCCAAGAAAAATCTATCCTCAAGAAGCACTGAGAAAAATTAGTAGTGGCGATTACCGATCATTGGTTCAATCTACCAAAATATTGCTTGCAGTTACTAAAATATTGGTAGCTCTGTCCAACGATTGGTAATCACAAATATGCATTTTTTTTCAGTGCGTCAGAATCAACGTTCTCACGTTGTGAACGGGGTGTAAGACTCTCGCGAAACCTGCAGCAGTGGCAGCAACAGCAGCAGCAGCAGCAGCCCTAAAGCTGGAGGTGTAAGTCTTCGTGGAAGGAGCAGATTAACGTGGGCGCGGGTGAGCAAGTGTTAGGTAGTAGTAGCAGCAGCAGCATCAGCAGCAGCAACACCAGCAGAGTCAATGGGGTTGGGGTTTCGAGTCGCGAGGGTGTTGGGCTCGTATCGGGGATGAGGGAGGGCGTAGGGCAGGGGAATGGGGGGTTGGAGAAGGAGGAGGAGGAGGGGGGGGGGGGGGGTCTAGGGAGGCCGAGCCCGGGGCAGAGTTCTGGGTTTACATTTCGCTCTGCCATCCGTGGTGTTTCGACGTGTCGCTGCATACATTATCTCCCCGCGGGCGGCCACCCACCCGCGCTTCGTCGGCCGCGCGCTACAACACCGAGACGTTGACGACGACGACGACGGGTGCATCGGGAGGGGGTGGAGGGGGAAAGAGGCAGAAGGAGGGTGCGCGCGGGTGGCGACGACGACGGCGTCGGCGGTGCAACGCACGGTCGCCCGCGCGAGTCTCCTCGGGAACAGGCAAAAATGCACGGGGCGATTGTAAAAGGAAAAATTTTTTCTTTGCCCTCTGATTGGCGGTTGCCGTGGCAACACACCCGCGGCGCCCCCTCTCGCTCTCTTCCTCTCGCGATTCCTCCGACCTCTTCTCTCTCGCTTTTTTTTCTCTCTCTCGCTTTCTGTCTTTCTCTCTCTCTCTCTCTCTCTCTCTCCGCCTGCTCGTCTCTCGCGCTCTTCCACACCGCGCGCGCGGCCTCTAATTATTTCCAGACACTGAGAATCGAACGGCGACGACGACGACGAGTGAGCGCGGCCGCACCACCATCAACCCGGCCGCGTCACCACCACCGACGCGAGTCAGCCAGTTCTCGCAACAGAACCGGCGCAGGGGGGCGGCCGCGGGGGTGGGCGGGGGGCCGGAGGGGCGGGAGGGGGAGCGGAGAAAAAAAAAGCGGCACCGACGGAATAACGACCACCGAGAGAAAGGAAGACGTCACGTGGGTTACACACGAGCCACGTACGAGAGTCGATGTGCGATATGCGAGAGAGGGAGATGCGGGCGCGACGTACGTCGTCACCCATCGTCGTGTGATGGGCGCATCACAGACACACTATTTATCAAACGGATGCCCGAGCCGCCGCGCACCACCTCCCTGTAACCCACCACCACCGTCACCGCCACCCCCGAGGTCCGTGTGTGTTTCAGGCGCGTTATTGTGATGGCCAGACCCGCGCCCGCGGTTTGCCCGCGGCTTCCAGCCGACTCTGATGCCAACTCTGACGTAGACTGAGAGAGAAGAGAGAAAGAGATGCGAGATGTGAGAGTGAGAGGCGGAGGGAGCGGCTGAGGGTAGGAGGGGAAGGGAGGGAGAGACGATACGGCGAATCGAGATTTATAAGCATTTTTTTTTTTTTTCTTTAGGAGCATCGAGAAGAATTCTTGAGATTTTTCGAAGAAAATACGTAATTGATTAATTTTTTTATTATTTTTGTTATTATTATTTTTTTTTATAAATCCGGTGAAGGCAGTTGGACGAGTGTGAAACACCCTTAACGCGTCGTCGCTGGTTTTACGCGTATCGGGGAAAGCGCGCACAATGGAAAAAAGACGCGCGGGCTGCCAGCGCTGCTGCTGCTGCGCGGGTGTATAATAGACATTTTACCTCGCTGCGGACTCTTTGTCTGACACTCTCTCCCGTCAAGTGCCGGGAGAGCGCGAGGCAGACCGTAGGAAGACGAAGCGGTCTGCCAAGCGCCATGGGCAATTTTTTCATTCCGCGCGCCGACGAGCACATTGTCTTAACGAGAATGGTCCGCGGATGGTCTTGTCGACGGTCGCGCGCGCGCGCGCGTTTTCATCGCGATGGTGGAGCGCGCGAGTGAAAATGACGATAGCGCGAGCGCGGATGATGACAGTATAGGGCGAAAATGGTCGGTGGTTCGAAAAATCGTCCATTTGCCATGTGGGAAACTGCTGCCGGATTACATTATTTTTTTAGTTGGAAATATTTAAAAACGTTTTTTATAGACATCGATCTTTTAATTTTAGGACTAAATTACCAGCTTTGGGAATATTTAAGATCGGCAATGAACATTTATTTCTTCTAAGGTTCGAACTTCTGTTTTTTCTAAAATCAAATTACAAACCAATAAACTTCATTAAATTTCGTCCTAGTGTTCCCCGTTAAAATTCACAAAATCCCATTTGTTAATTTCAGAGTAGTGCAAACTACTTCTTAAATAAAATACCACATCGTCGAAGTGACTAAACGACCCGGAGCGAAGAATTTCTAGCCACAACAATAAGTCCAATCGACAAATCCCGAATGTCCGAAAATGTTGATCCTACAATAATACGTGAAAAACGAGAACATCGTGTATTATGTCGCGATAGACGTTTTCAGTCGCCGCGACACAAGGCGGAAAATGAAAAATTCGTATGTGCGGTCGCCGCGGTACGAGAGGCGAATACTTGGCGCGGCCCGAGACCGAGCGAACGTTTACAAGATTAAAACGCGCAGCGTTTTGTCCCTCTTTACGCCGACGTCCACACGCGCGGCGGTTCGTGTGCGCGCACAAACTCGAGAACATAAAAGCCGCGCGCGGCTCGCGGGCGATTTTCCCGCCGACAAACCGAGCCAGCGCCGCGGTGACGGCTTCATTCACATCATTTCATCGTCACTTAAACGCTTCGCCCGAAGAATATATGTATCTCGTTCCATCGCTTGTTTCCCTCGTCTCTCACCTCGTCCCGCGCGGGGTCTCGAGTTGCGCCTCGTGACACGTGTAAAAACACATTTTTCGCCCTGTAAAAACGCGACGATCGAGATACGAGAAATGTATTTCCGACGAGCCACAACAAATAGCCGAAGGGACAACGTTCGGCCGGCCGCGACCGATGAATGCGTCGCGGGGTGTTCGAGGCGTGAAAAGGCGAGTTCGAGTATACACGGAAAAAAAAACTTTTACTCCGGACCCTCGAGGGTCGGCGAAGCCTCGAATTTCACAAACTCGCCCCCCCCCCCTTCACCCTCGATGAAAATTAGCTGACGTCGCTACGTTGCCATGCAAAAATGGTATTTCACAGGAAATACCATTTTGTCGTGCTACGATTTTTCCAAAGAACGATGCACTGAGAAGAGGTCGATTAAATTTGACGAAAAATACACGTCTAACGCGCGGCAAGAAAACACAAAAAAAAAACATTTACAACCTCGAGGGTCAGAGCTTCGAATTTTACAAACTCGCTTTTTTCCTTCTTTGCCTCGATGAAAATTGGCTCTTTGACATAGGAAATAGACGTTATATGTGCGGTGCAAAGACGATTTTTCGAAAATGCAACGCGATAAAAAGAAACGAGACGAGATTGAATTTGCGGGAAAAAATACCGGTCCAGAAAAAAAACTAGAAAATATTTTACCTGGGCCCTCTTCGAGTGTCGGCGAAGCTTCGAATTTCACTGACTCGCTTTTCGTTCCCCCTCTCCGACCCCCGTGAAAATTAGCTGTCGGACGTGTTTGCCAAAAAAGACCAAAATGGTTTTTCTTGGGAAATAAGGTTTTGTATTTCGTACACAGATATTTTTCCAACTCGTCTCGTTGCGGTGCAACGGGACGAGGTGGATTAAATTTGCAGGAAATGCGGCTCGAGCTGCTTTTCAAGGTGCGGAAAAATTCAAATAAGATTTGTAGTATAATCGTGAATGCTCGGATATTCGATTTGGCGAATCAGGACAGACGAGACGAGACGAGAGACGAGACGACGTCGAGGCCCGTGAGGCAAACGTCGTCGCCGACAGGTCACGCGACTCAACCGCGAGGTGTGCGAATGAGAACGACCGAGTTTGCCGGGGAAAATTGACAAAATTGCTTTTTGCCACGGATCGCGACGTCGCGACAAGACGCGACGCGCCAGACGAGCCACTCGCTCGGCGGTTCGAGGGAAAAATGTGAAATGCCGAGATATCGCAAAAATTTGCAGTAACTTCACTCACAAGTGCGTCAAATTCGATCTAAAAAAATCATCAACTTATACGAGCCTTCAGATCGACGATTTATATAATTTTATAGATTGACAATGAAGTATAAATAATTCATCAAAGGTATTGTTACATTTTTTTCACTCTTATTAAATCTTAGAAATATAAATTTCTCAAACAGATATTTTTTATTTATCTTTCGAGTTCTCACATTAAAATCGCTCAATTAGTACATTTAGTTGTAATTATTTTTATATAAAAAATTGGATATTAAGCTAATAAAATTGGATAAAAATACATCGGCATAAATTACAATTGCAATTTAACAATCGTAATTGCATTTTAATTTCCCGAAACATTTTTTCCTCCTCGCGGTGACCGAGCGACAGTGGAAAGTATAGAAATTTTAGGCCTACGCGCCGTCGGCTCGCGAATACCGAGGAGTCGTTCCGTCGCGTCGCGAATGTCCCGCGCAGGGTCGGCCGCGAAAAAAAATTGTATTCGATTCTCACGAGTCGCGTTGGGCCGCGAGCTGCGTCCGGCAAATGCGAGTCGACTATTTCTAGGACTCGAACGGCGATTGAACAGTTGTTCGGGGAAGGACGGAGAAACGGGTTTCTTTGACAATGACGGCCCTAATCCTCACACCTCGAACCGAGCGCGCGCGCGGGGATCACTCGCGTGTGGCACTTCTAATAGAGAACCGGTTCCTCGGCGTGGGAGAGTCTTGCGATCGAGAAGCGATGAAATTAATACGCCAACATGTTCGTTCCCTCGCTGCGATTGTTCGTTGGCTGCGTCGACGAGAATCTCCGATGTCGACGACGATGTGTATTAAACTGTGATGTACGTACATCGAGTAATGAATCGGATGACTGAATTTAAAATGCGTTGACGTTTTTTACTTATTTAAAAGAAGTTTTGGCCATCACGCAAATTTTGTTTGGAAATTTCGACAAGTGAACGAAGATTAAATCCATAGACATTGAGGTTTAGGTAACTTGAGTCTGACGAATAAACTTAGAGGTTTTTACATTTCTGTGAAGGAAGAAATTAGTTTTCTGTTTTTCGCTGCTCTCGATTTGAGGCTAAGATTTGAAACATTCATTATTTTATTAGTAATTGATATATGTGATTTGTGATAATGATCTCTTTGTTTAAACCGATTAAAGTGATGATATTAAAGAAAAGGAATGCTAGAGATTTTTTTAGTAACGCCCAACTAGAAACCTGAAACGGTTGATCTACATTTTGGGGTTCCTGGTGCAATTCGTCATCGCTTCTAGGATTATATAATTTTGTATCAAGCTACAAAATTATTCTAACCTAACGTTAATGTATTTTGTCAGCCAAATCTTATAAAGTTCCTGTTTTTACAGTCACGATTGACAAAATGTGTCCAACGTATCTGAGACCAAATCTCGTGTGTACCGTTTTCTAAGTATCAATCATCACAAAATTATATCCCACCAAAAAATGTAGTATAAAAACCATCTTAGCCTTTTTTATAGAAAAGCTTACAATCTCCCAGAATCTCAAAGTAACTACGAAACGCAAAAGCAGAAATCACCACCAATTTTGTCGGTTTTTGCAACGTTTATCGTTTTCCGCAAGTCGTCGAAAAAATGTCCACAAAAATGTGACAACGATTCCGAAGCAACAATTTTAAGGGAACATGAAGAATAAATTCTGACTAGCAAACTCGTGAATTCATCGGCATCTCCTACCGAAAAATTCTCTTTTCCTCGGCCCGCGTAATATTTTCATATTTCCTCGATTTTCCATTATGTCGCCCAAGAGCTTCACAGGCCCGGATTCAAATCCCGGGTGAACACAAAAGTCGCGTCGGACGTTATGTATCGAGGGCTCGGGGTGTGTCCGCAAATATTGTCGCCGGCAGATGCAATCCCGGTGAGTTCGGTCTCGTCGCCGGCGAAAAGACGGCATACGTAGCGCAATTCTTTTCAGGCCATCTATGCAAACGTGTCTGGCTGCTGGCAAACTTTTTGAATTTTCACGCGTAGCGTAAACATACAATCTCGCCCGTAAAAGAGACGTCAAAATGATTTTCCATCCATCGGTCCCTAGGCGTCGAAACCTTTCGAGCCAACCTTTCGAGTGTCTTGATGAACCAGCCACGAAAAAAAGGAAAAAACGAGAAGTCAAAACATACCACATAAACCGATAGCAAATTTTTTAAATTTTCGAACATAAGAAAGATTTTCTATAGATTTTCCCTGTTTATCGCAACACCAACCATATGTTAGTCCTGATGAGCCAACACCAAAAAAAAACAAAAAAGAAAAATGAAAAGAAGACAAAGAAAAAACCAACACCTGCAACTCGAACTGCAGTTAAACGTGTCTGGCTGCCAGCAAATTCTTTAAACATCAACCCGAAGTACAAAAACATAATATCCCCATAAAAAGTCATTGAAATGATTTTCCATCGATCAGTCGTCCCTACCCATCGGGACCACCAACCTTCCACGTGTCTCGACAAACCAGAATAAAAAAAGCAGTAAAAAAAACCAAACATAAAAAACAAAAAAAGGAAAACCAAAACATACCGCGTGAACTGCAGGTAAGCAGAGAGCCACAGTTGATGAGCTGTCCCGCGAGTAATCCGACGCCAGGCACCGGCGTCAAAAAACTAACCGGCAAATATAGCGTACACGACCGACCAGCAAGAGCTCTCTCTCTCTCTCTCTCTCTCTCTCGCTTTTTTATTTTTTATTAATTCTCCTTCCTCGTTCCATCCAGTTCTTGCTTATTTCCTTCCTCTTCCTTTTCCCTCTTGCTTTTTTTTTCTTTCCCTCCAAACGCAACAAGCATGGCCACCGTCGGTCACCGGTGCGTGAAACGCCTTCCCGCGAAAACGCGCGCAATATACGTCTCCTCGTACGCCAGGCAGAGATCATCGCTGCTGCTGCTGCTGGTGCTGCTCCTGCCTTACGTCGCGCAGGGCTCGTCTCGTAGGGCAGGATCAACAGCAGCAGCAGCAGCAGCCGAGGAGGCAGCAGGAGAGGGCCGAGCGGTGGAATCACGCTAATGTCCTCTCGCCGGCCGTTTCGTCCGGGGAGGAGGGCGTGGAGGGTGGAGGGGGGGGGGGGGGGTGGAAGGGGGTGGAGGGGGGTGGCAAAGGGTTGGATGTCGCGGTGCAGGAGGCCGGGCGGAGTGCCCGGAGCCCGCGCGAAGGGTGTACATAACCGACGGGTTTTTCGGTATAGATTCAGCCAGGGGCCGGAGCCGGAGCCGCGGCGACGGCGACGGCGGCGGCGAAATCATTAAAAATAATGCGAAAACAAAGGAGAGGGGCGTGCCCGGTGCCAAGATGGCCGTGCGGCGGCAGCGGCGGCGTCGCGCCGCCGCTGCGCCGAGTCCCGCCGGAGGCTGGAGGCTTTTAATTAATGCAAAAAACGTCTAGCCCCACCACTCGGCTCCTCTCGCGGGCCGTGTCCACCCCGCGCGGGGGTGGGGGGTCGCCGGGGGGGGGTGGCGAAGGCCGGGCCACGAGTCTGTCGCGTGTGCCTCGACGTCGCAAGGGAGGTTTCACATTTCTATGTATTTCGCGATAATTTCCGGGGCAAACAATCGCGCCGCTATATATACGCCGCGCGATCATCCGGGGGGTGGGTGGGTGGGGGGTGCGGATTATTATTTTTCGACTATATACGCCGCGGCGCTGTTCCGGCATTTTCGTCGCGCGCACCCTCTCGGCGCCGCTCCGACCGGCAATGCGTTTTAGCCTCGTCGCGACTTGAGGTTTTGGAGGAGACTGTACCGCGAGCGAGCGAGCGAGCCGTAATGGGGTGGATATGTGTGCACGGCGCACCACCCTTCGCGCGGGGGTTGGAGAGGGTGCGATATAACGGGTGGGGGATGCGTCGGGAGGTAGAAACGCCGTTCGCGATATTTTCAGGGCCTCCCGACGCGTCCTCGGGGACCGGGCGACCGCTGCGGAGGCGCCGGGAGCGGTGATGAAAATCCGCCTTGAGGATCGGACCGCAGTTTATTTAATTTAATTTATTTTTTTTGGTGATTGTGGAGTAGGGGAGACGTACCGTTTTTGGCCATCTTAGGGCCAATAGTGGCCATCACACACTGAGAAAAATTAGTAGTTGCCATTACCAATCATTGGTTCGATCTACCAAAATATTGGTTGCAGTTACTAAAATATTGGTAGCTCTGACCAACCATTGGTGATCACAACTATTAATTGTTTTCAGTGCATTCAAAGGAATAAATCAAAACATTTAATCGAATAAAAAAAAAACGTCGCGTAGGTCATTCAGTGAATTAAAATCAATTAGTTAAAAAAATAAACGTGCAATTATGTAGGGAAAAAATAATTTGAAGAATAAAATAATAAAAATGGCTACAATAGGCACAGTGGCCACTAACGGTACGTCGACCCTAGGAACTTGCTTTTTTGCTCGGGAAAAAGACGGGTTATAGGCAATTTCCCGAGTTTTTTCCCTGCTAAAATGAGATTTTGTTTATCGAACAAAATAATGTAAAAATATATCTGTCAGTTATTAAATTTGTATTTTAAATCACATGGAAATCTGGTCATAATTCAAGGGATCCCGACGTATCCGGAGGTCCGGAGTAGACGCTGTTGCGGCCACGGGGACATTGACGAAAATTCGATTTGCCGGCCGGAAGGTCCGCGAATTTCACCGGAAAACGTCGTGTATTAAAATTCGCGTCTCCGGCGGAGGAATTGGCGCGAAAAGACGCCCACGACAGTCGTCGTCCTCGTCTTGGTCCACCGCGCGGGTGCGATACGCGCGGGAGATGCAAAAATCAACATGGCAGAGGAGACGCGAGCAGAGAAACGGGAGAAAGATGGCGCCGGGCGCGCCGGGGCTCCTCGGGTTCTCTCGGGCCGCGAGCGGGACGCGCGCAAAACACGATTATAGGATTTAAATATTTAAATCGCTTTACTCGCGGCGTGTGCGCCGGGTTTCCTCGAGAAAAGCGACGGGAAAACTATGAGCATCGTGAATCGCGGCTAAATAAACGCGTTAACGAGCTGAATTAAGCGATTTTACGACGACGACCTCGAGCCACGTTCTCGCTACGGTCGCTTATGCTGATTTCCTGCAAATTTACCTAACCACAATTTGCGAAAGCGCGTTTAAAGAGCGAAGCTCGTCGTTAACCGTGGGTTGACAATTTGCAAATTTTCGCGCGGATGGTAATGCGCGTCGACTGGGATTTATGGAAAAATTGTCGGTTTTTATTTCGGGCATAGGCACCGGCTCGTTTTATGGAGCGGAAATGTTTGGTTAACGAATTTCACGTTCATGCCGACTGTATTCATTTTTTTTTGTGTTGTTAGAAAATATCTAATTTGGGTGGTTTTCAAATTAGTGCTAAAACATTGTTTGATATATTTTAATATTAGCGAAAAATTCAAGTGTGACATTTCTGATTTACTTTCAGCGCTAGTCATAAACGGTTCAGGCCCTGGCTAGGGCGTTATCCGCCCTTCGAGCGTTTGACTTGGTGCCTAAAGGGTCCCAAAAATGATCCACCAGATATATCCTACTTCCCTCAGCTTCATCTTCGTTTTCAATCTTTCCCATCTTCAGTTATTATTTTCATTCAAGACTCCTATCCTCTATTAAAAAGTGCATGAGCAACCATTGTTGTCAATATAAGTCGGCCTTTGATTGGTCGTGGACCGTCAAGATCGGCCGTTCGTTGTTCAACAGCGCGAGATTTGACAGTTTGTCGTAATGAGCGCGGCAGCACTGTTTAACCTACGACGATGACCCCGATTTGGAGACTAGGCTAATCACACGCGCTGACGCGCGTGCCCCAGGTACCGCTTTGCGCTGCTGGGCTCTTATAAAGCTTTAAAAGGGTAAATCGCAACTAAAAAACCCTTGTTTAGTTGATTAAAAAAAAAGAGAAATTTGTCGTTTTGCTTGTGAGAAATCCTAGGCCTGGCCCCCCGGTCGAAAACCGTACAAATCTGGGTCATGAAATTTATTTTTTCAAAATATCGATTTTTAACCTACACCATCGCTCTCAAGTCGCATATTCTACCCCTGAAAACACTGGTTACAACCCTTTTTTAGTTGATTTTGAAAAAAAAATTTTGTGGTCGAACAGTTTGTCAGAAATCGTAGATCTGGCCGCCGGGCCGAAAACCGCTCAAATCGGGGTCACGAAATTTATTTTTTCAAAATATCGACTTCTAACCTATACCATCGTTCTCAAGTCGCATATTCTACTCCTGACAACAATGGTTACAACCCTTTTTTAGTTGATTTTGAAAAAAAAAATTTTTGGCCGAACAGTTTGTCAGAAATCGTAGATCTGGCCGCCGGGCCGAAAACCGCCCAAATCGGGGTCACGAAATTTATTTTTTCAAAATATCGATTTCTAACCTATACCATCGTTCCCAAGTCGCATATTCTACCCCTGAAAACACTGGTTACAACCCTTTTTTAGTTGATTTTGAAAAAAAAAATTTTGGTCGAACAGTTTGTCAGAAATCGTAGATCTGGCCACCGGGCCGAAAACCGCCCAAATCGGGGTCACGAAATTTATTTTTTCAAAATATCGACTTCTAACCTATACCATCGTTCTCAAGTCGCATATTCTACCCCTGAAAACACTAGTTACAACCCTTTTTTAGTTGATTTTGAAAAAAAAAAAATGTTGTCGAACAGTTTGTCAGAAATCGTAGATCTGGCCGCCAAGCCGAAAACCGCCCAAATCGGGGTCCGATTTGGGCGGTACATATACATTTTTATTTCGTCCCGATACATTTTTCCATAGTGTTTTTAAGTTTACGAAATCTAAAAAAAAAAAATGTTTTCGCTAAAAACGTCATTGTTTCTAGTAATCATAAAAACGTGAAAAAACATCTCGTCTGTTAAGCAGCAATAATTACGCGTCAGACACTCCAAGACGGAAACGTCGCTGCCTCGTTTGTCCAAACGGCGAACGCTCGAGGGTTGAGCGAAGTTGGCGATTTCCGGTTGATGAAGACGATAAGAAGCGTGCGCCCTGTGTGCGCGTTACGGCGTTTCAACTCTCGCGCTTGGGTTGGTCCCGCATCGCCGTTTCGCATGGCGAACGCGCGCGCTCAATTATTTTAGGGGAATCCAGAGAGGAAAAGGGCTGAAGAACCCGCGACGAGGGAAGTTTTCAGACGCAACGGCCGAGGAGAAATCGGAGTCTTCGTCGCGTTGCATTGACGATGGCTCGTGTGTGAAACGTCCGCAGATGCAGACATATAGACACACAGACATACAGGCACCAGTTCTCCACCGCACACTTTGCGCATAGTTATACAACAGCAGCCGGGGCACAAGGGACGGAACAGTGGAGGGTCGAAACGGCGACGAGGACGGGGAGAACCATTAGTAGAAAAATGTTTTCCAAAGGGCTCGAGTACCCCGGCTTCATCGCTATCAACATCACTCCAGCATCAACAACGGCGTGTAAACCCTTTAGGGTGTTGCCAAACGAAAACGACGACGACTCGAACGCTGCGGGGATATAAACGACTTAGGTTGTCGCGATTGAAAACCTTAATGACAAAATGGCCGACGACCGGTCGGTAGGGTTGTCCCCGCGCTAACTGCGGAAAAAGACTGGAATGGCTATCCAATCTCTTTCAGAATTTTTCAATAAAAAACAAAATCTACAATTTCTCGTATCGGAATCATAAACTTCTAGAAACAAATGTCTGACCCGAGTCGAAAGCTGCTTTCCAAAAGTCGATATACTAAAAAAAAAAATTATCCACTCCCCTTAAGTCATTTCCATTCAGGGGTGCGTTTTGCGCCCCACCCGAAACCCTTCGAAAAAACCTGCACAGACTTCGTCCAAAATATGATACCTCAACAAAAAATTCTCCTAAACTTCCCTGTCTACTTCCCCCACTCCCCCTCCCAACCCTCAAGCCCCCGAAGCCCCCCTTGACCCCCTCGAAAGCCCGTCGCAAATTTTTTCGCTCAGGGGTGGCGCCATTTTGAAAGTGAGCGCGCCGGTAGCGTTGCTGAGTTGGTAGTTTTCATCATTTCGCGGGGGATATTCACGGGGGAGGGAGGGGGTGGGGGGGGGGGGGGGGGAGACTATGACGAGACGGAGAATGACGGAAAGTGAGGAGAACGAATGGCGCGCGTATGTGCGACGCGTAAGGCTGCGGCGCAGATGAGACGGGGTAGTCGCCGCGGCTCTGTACACACAAGGGGGGCAAGAGGGGGTTGGGGGTTGGAAAAAAGGGGGGTTGCGGGGCGACATTTTAAAGCCATCATCATCACTCGAGCGGTACCAACGGCGGCGTCGGCGGCGGCGTCGGCAGGATGAGTGAACGGCAGAGAGAGAGAGAGAGTGAGAGAGACAGAAAGACAGAAAAAGAGAGAGAGAGAGAGAGAGAACATCGGAGCGGAGAAGAGTGATAGATACCATTATCCAAAGTCCCCACTCGCTCGGCGCTCGCCCTTCGTGCGTCCTCGAATAATAATGCATAGGAACACAGTATATAACGCGTCGCGTCCGTCTCCCTCTTTTTTTGCTTCTCCCTTTCTCTCCCTCTCTCTCTCTCACTCCGTGTCTGGTTTTTAGCCGCAAAAACGTCGTCAATGCGTCTCTCCCGGATATAATAATGACGGGACGACTTAACATATGCGCATAAATCCATTATTGAAATTTCGCCTGGGCTTTGTGTTAGGCACCGAAGCCTCGGTGCCTGTGTTAGACAGCTCGCTCGCTCGTTCGTTCGTTCGTTCGTTCGTTCGCCCACTCTGCAAAACGCGGCCGACATTTTTATATCTCGGACCCTCCGCGCGGCGCGAAACGCGACGCACTCGTCGCGCGCCGCCCGTACAGATGGAGAACCTGACGGCGAGCGATACCGGAGAGGCAACGCCGCCAATACGCTTGTCCCGTTTGCAACCCCTCCGCATATGTCGCGCGAAAAATGCGAGAAAATAATAATAATGATCATAACACACGGGCGTAAATAATATAATTTATTCGGGTGTTTATGCCGCTGTGGACGCACTTCGGCGAAAAATAGAGATTCTTCTATGCTTCTATTCTAGGCCGGTGGGGAATATACTAGTGGTGAACCCCCTCGCGAACCGCACAAAGCAACCGCCTCGCTCGTTAGGCAGTAATGAGACTAGTGAATAATAGAATGGTGGGTTAGACGTCATTGTGGGGCGAGCATTTTTTTTTGTTGAGAGATTGTTTAATTATCGAGGGATGAAGTGTTTCGGTACAATGGAATTTGGGCGGGGGTGGAAAATGGGAGCAACCGAAAATAAATCATATTTTTCGACCGCAGTATACTTTGCAATTTCTACCCACAAATGTTCGGCTGCTGGTCACATTTTTTTTTTAATTTTTGGATTGTGTTGAAAGAAAAAGTTCTGATAAATATTTATTCAATGAACGAAATCTGTCAAATTGGCTCGAGGTGTAAGAAATATTTTATATTTTTCTGGTTCCCGAAAAAAAAGCTATCAAATAAAATGGAATAAAATAGCAATCACAGCATAAAACGAAGATAAGAATTCAAAACAAAAATTAATTATTAGTCCTGCTGTAAAAAAAAAACTCCAAGAATTACCAGCAAAATTCGCCACCACAACGGTACGAAAACTACCCCTTAAAATGCTTCCTCCGACCGCTAAAATTGCTTAATCCGTCATAAACCCGCGGATCAACCCCCTCCCCGCTCCTCATCCCCCTGTCCCAATATCGCGTTCGATCGCGCAATTATTTCGCGAAATCGTTTAGCCGCGGACAGAGCCGAGCGGAACCCACGCGGGGTTCCTGCAAAATGAAGAGGGCATCGCGGGAGAGCGGAAGAGCGGAAATAAAAGGACGAAGAGGGAGGAAAAAAAAAAATGTAAAGGCCGGCGCGGAAGAAGCGGCCGTTTTTCGTGCCGGACGCTTTCATTCGTGAGATATCGAAGAGTACGACACACAATTTTCCCTGGACCACTAGCTCGCTACAAAAGATGTCGTCTGCTCGTGACAAGCATTCAGCGAGTGAGGAGCGCTCGCCGGGCGACCCGAGAGAGAGAGAGAGAGAGAGAGAGAGAGAGAGAGAGGAAAAGTGAGAAGAAGACGACGAGAGGCAACGAGAGGTGAAGAGCGAGAGTAGAGTGAGAGGGAAATAGAAGGTGATACAGCTGAAGAGAAGCAACGAGAGACGAGGAGAGAGGTGGATCTGTTGTCCGTGAAAAGGGCGCCAAGACCCCCAGAGTCCTTACGATTCTCAGTGGGATCTCGGGCCGCGAGTCGCGTTCACCCTCTCACTTCATTCTTTCGTTCTTTCTCGCTCTATCTCTCTCTCTCTCTCACTCTCTCTCTCTTCCTCTATGTTTCTATATCTATCTCCGTCTCGCTCTCTCGCTTTCCTCAACGACTACAATGCAACCGAGGAAACGACTTTTCCACCGTCGACGCGTCTTTCGACGATGGAAAAAAGAATGTATATCCCGCGACGTAGCGGAGCCGCTGTGAGGTCTGTAGCTTCTACAGCGCGCAAGGAACGTCAGGACGGACGAGCGCGCCAGGAACGTCTTCGAGCCCTCGCGAAATTACTGATAGAAATTTGAGCAATTTTCCAAATGGATCCTTTCACGAAGGAAATCGCGCGCGGTCAATTACGCCGGCCTCGATTCTTCGGCGGTCTCGAGGCTCGCGGACCAAGGATGGGTGGGGGCGGGGGGCGATGGATATATTACATCACCGCGGAGGGAAAACTGGTCCGCGTGACGGGATGAAATGTGCTCGAGGCGGATTTGACGGCGATCGAGTGGATTGGAAAATTGGACGTTACGCGAGTCGCGGTGGAATCGTGGAATGCGAATTCGCAAATTTATTTGCGAAGTATTTGGTTAATGTTACCCTGCGATCTAATTGTCACATCTTAGTTATGGATATTCACGTTTAAAGTTTTTAATTGATTGAATAGAAACGTCACCTTTGGAACTTTATATAATTATTTTTGGAATAAAAAGTCGCTACTCGAAGCTGTTCGTAGTCATAACAGGAATCAGGGAATATTCGTTTCTGTTTCGATTAGACGTGATTATTTATTCCCAATATTTTTAATTTATTTTATTGTTACTTTGATATCCGGAAAAATTTGTGTCATAATTTCATTAAATGCTGAACAATATTTCTAATCAATCTTTTTACAATCAAAATTTTGTTACCAGATCCAGGCTCCTTTCTCCAACTTCGCGAGGATTTTTCCAAGTTTCCTAGATTCTTCATCCCTCGCCATGAGCATCCCCAATCAGGTCACGCGATTCTTTCGCGTTCCAGGCGCTGAATTCACAATAACGCGCGATATTTTCCTCGCGTTCGTCGGCGACGACGGAAGCGGCGCGAGCGCATTGACGATCCGACATTGTGTCACGAAAGAGAGGCGATAAGGAGCGGCGAAAATAGACGAACAAGTCGAGTGAGGAGACTGAAGAGCCGCGAGGAGAGTCGAGAAGAACAGAAACCGTAATGGCTTTACTGTTTGCAACCAACGGAGCATACAGCCATTTTCTATCGCCGAGCGGAGCGAGAGTTAGCTCGTTAGTGTTAAACGTAATTGCGTCACTCGCTAACTGCTGTGTTGCCTCGAGGGGGTCTTTCGTTCTCTCTTAACGCGCTCGTCGCTCTCCTCCGGGCTGTGGCTGCTGCTGCTGCTGCGAGTTTCGCGTGAGTCATTTTGATTGGATCGAGAAATTAAGGGTGGCAAAATGGCGGCAAGGGTAAAAAAAGGCGCTCCCGACTCGACGACTGCGACGCTCGAAATGGAGCACGTTGCATACGCCCCAGCATTTATTTTTTACTTTTTCTTTTATTTTATTTTATTTCTTCCTTCGAGAATTTCAATGTAGTAAAATCGTGAAAGGGTACGAAATTAACGAGGCAAATAATTAGAGAGACGGCGGAGCTGTCGATATATCTGAGCAGGGAAATAAAAATTAAAACGCCCGACGTGTCGAAAGTAAATTTAAATATCCCTTCAGCCATGTCAATATAAAATCGCGTCTATTATTCAGGAGCCAGTTGCATACGACCCAGATCTTTTTATTTTTTATTTTTTGTACTTCAAGCATTTATTTTCAAGAATTTAAATACAGTTAAACAATGAAAGGGCGCGAAATTAACGAGGCAAACAATCAGAGCGTCGTCCGATCTGTTCGTAAATCAAAGGGCAAAAAAAAATTAAAAGCGTCGTCGCGTCCGCGCACAAAGTGAAATAATGTCTCCTCAGCAATATCGATATAAGATTGCGGCGGTTAATCTCATGCGATTATAATAATTCGAGGCACGAGCGCGCGGGGGGCGAAACGAGATGGGAGGTTGAGGGGGCGGGGGGGGGGGGGGGGGAGCGCTCGTTCGAGGAGACGTTTATCGAATTTATTATCAATTTCTCGGCTAACGGCAATTTCCGCGCGGCTCGCGGCGAACCCCTCGGCCATGGATGAGACCTCAACCATCGCGCGCCCCGCGCGTTGAAAGAGCTCCCGCTGACTCCATTTCTGTCTCCAGTCGGCCGGAAGTCTCGCGCGAATGGCTTCTCAGCCATTTCCGCGCGCGCGCGCGACCCTCGACGCTCGCTCTCGGCGAAAGAAGAAATCGAATGAAGCTGCGAGAACGGCCCCGTTGGATTTCCTGAGAAAAAGAGAGAGAGAGAGAGAGGGAGAAAATTTCGCGCACTCGCGGTGAGACTCGCTGGCGGGGGTTGATTCGCCGCGCGGAGGAGCCGCGATCCCTCGAAATAGCGAAATGAGGGCGCGCGCGCGGTCCCACTCGACCTTTCGCCCTTGACGGCGAGATCGCAGCATCCAAATCAGCAATTTGCGTTCAATCTTTAGTCGTAACGATCTTCTGACGTTGAGAAGCGAAGAGGAGATTATTTTTTTTTTGTCATTCACGTTCAGCTAAATGACGGATTTTTTGTTGTGTAAGTCGGTCTCTTCGTGTTTTTATGATACACTGAAAAAAATTGATAGTTGTAATTATCAATCGTTAGTCAGAGCTACCAATATTTTAGTAACTGCAACCAATATTTTGGTATATCGAACCAATGATTGGTAATCACAACTACTAATTTTTCTCAGTGTATATTACATAAATTTGTATGACAAAAAATAATTACAGAACAGGACAAAATGTCTTTTTCGCCAATCATAACAAAAATTCTTCGTTCCCCCCCAAAAAAAAAAAAAAAAAAAAAAAAAAACATCAATCGCCGCATGAATTTTAATGTTCTCCACCCTAGACTCCCAATTTATCAACAAATCCGTAATTAAAAACCTCCGAACATGCACTCGGTATTCCAGCCGATTTTCCGCAACAAAAATAAATCTCATTCGCGCCGGCGAACGTTACCTCAAAACCACGCCGAAAAAAAAAAATCCGCATCCCGTCGCCGCATCCTCCAGACACGAGAGACCCTTAGCCTCGGATCTCGGGTACAAAAAAAAATAACATCTCCTCGGGAATATTTTTCTATCGAGTCTCTCCGCCAACTTCCCGTCAGCCCGGTGGGAAATTTTTCCAGTCTTCGACTGCGCCGTCGAGGCTCCGCGCGCGAACTGCGCCGGCAGGGTCCTTATAGTAGTTTGCATGGTGGGTTACACAAGACGAATCGGCCGAGAAGTGGAAGAAGAAAAATCCAAGAAGAAGAAGAAGAATCCGAATCAGAGCACGCCAAAGACGAAGAAGAAGAAGAAGCAGCAGAATCGCAAGAATCAGAAGGCTCAGCCACGACGAGGAGACGAAGAGGTGGGAACGGCTACGTGAAATCCGACCTCCCGATGCGTGCACGATGCAACGCAACGCAATATGGCGAGTTCTTAAGGGGGGGCAGAGCGACAACCCCCTTGCACCCCGAGTTCCAGGGGTGCGACGGGGTAGGTCCGGGGGGGATGAAAAAGCGGTGGGACCCGGTTGGATCGAAGAGAAAAAGAGGGTTGGCTAGGCATCAGCCAACGCAGTGTTGGAATATGTATACACATATATACACATCCATACATATAGCTACATATATACAGAATATGAATATTGTCGGCGTGGCGCAATGCACTGCCCCGATTTTCCTCGAGGGGGCGAACGGCGCGGCGTTCACCCTGCCCGACACCCCGCGGTGCACCTACCTACCTACCTACTACCTACCTACTACCTACCCCCCTCTCGCGCCGCGTCCCGCGATGCAACTCGCCCGCGGCGAGAAAAACTCCGACAATGCACACCGAGGGTTGCGATTCGTAATGCAACGGGCGCCGATTGGCGGAGCCGTCGGGGTGGTGGGCGTGGTTGGATCCGCGCACAGGCCACCTTATGATTTTATACCGTAGACTACGTTGACGACCCTTTTCGTCGAGCTTCTCTGTCGCTGCCTTCGCAGCTCTCTCGTCGCTTCGACCGTCTCATCCTTTCGCCTCGTCCTTATACAGGACTTTTCTCTCTGTCTGTCTGAATGTCTATCTCTCTGTCGCTCTGTGTCCACCTTTTATTCGCGTCTCAGTCGGTACAGTGGGCACTATCTCTTCTCGCTGCGACGTCTGCTCGATACACGACTCTATCTGCGCTTCTTTCCACCGAACGCATAAAGCACACTGAGAATGGGGAGCTCAGTGGGTGTGTTTGTGTGGGTGGGTGGGTGAGTGTTATATAGAAATCGAGAAAAAGTACTTCGAGGCGTCTGTTGCAGTGGAAAAAGCTGAGATTCCCAGGTGCAACGAACTTGGGGGTTGGAACACTGCGGCATCGGGGAAATAGCCGGGAACTAGTTGCCTTTCATGGTTGCACTCACTTTTAACATTTTTTTTATTTTTAATTATGGAATAGCGATGAATGCGACGATATTTCGGGGATTCAGAAAAATCGTCGTTGAGGCTACAAGTGACTGATATGCGTAACTAGGTATAGATGTAGGCTTTTTGTTATATTTATACTTTTTTTTTTAATTTCCTATTTACAGTAATCACTGCTGAATTTTTCGCTCCATGTAGCGAAAAAATATTATTCCGTGTACATTTTCATATTGCATTGTGCGACGGTCGCGACAAATTATTCAAAGTGAATCGTGTCCGCTCGTCGCGTCTGTTGCAGTGGAAAAAGCTGAGATTCCCAGGTGCAACGAACTTGGGGGTTGGAACACTGCGGCATCGGGGAAATAGCCGGGAACTAGTTGCCTTTCATGGTTGCACTCACTTTTAACATTTTTTTTATTTTTAATTATGGAATAGCGATGAATGCGACGATATTTCGGGGATTCAGAAAAATCGTCGTTGAGGCTACAAGTGACTGATATGCGTAACTAGGTATAGATGTAGGCTTTTTGTTATATTTATACTTTTGTTTTTTTTTTATTTCCTATTTACAGTAACCACTGCTGAATTTTTCGCTCCATGTAGCGAAAAAATATTATTCCGTGTACATTTTCATATTGCATTGTGCCACGGTCGCGACAAATTATTCAAAGTGAATCGTGTCCGCTCGTCGCGATTTCGTCGCCGCGAGAGGAACGAGGCGCGATGATAACGGGAAGAAGTGGTCGCGCATCCAAACCCGAGACTCCGGGATTATTAATATAGATAACCCATGCAGATGACGAGGAACGATTCAGGGAGTGGGGGGAGAGAGCGCGAGGCTGCGCTTAAGAGCCCTCGTCTCTCGTCGGGGAGTTTAGCCGGCTCAGCACATTAATATTCATAATGTGGTGACGGTGGTTACTGCGCTGGTGCCCCGAACCATCGATGGGAAGCGCGCGCAGGGACCGACCAACGGCATCGGGAATTCACCGGAGAAGTGGGGAAATCTAAATCTTCCATAACTACTCCGAGATTTTGCGGTTGGACTGGCTGACTTGTATATCAAGTAATAAGTATTAACCTCTAAGTACCAGCGCCTTTTATGTACGTCACTTTTGACATTGGCACAACTGTTCGTTAATTTTTTAAATAAATTTTCTAAAATTGATAGTTAAAGAAATGAATCAAACTGCCGGTGATGTTAAAGAGTGATTATTTTCATGGTGAAAATAAAATTTATTTGAGAAAAAATCGCATCAACACTGAGTTAGTCTTCGTATGAAAAAAAAAGGTCTAGAAAAGAAGTTAAAAAGTACGATTATAATTGAAGTATGACCACTTTCTAGGCGAAAGGAAATTAATTGAGGCAAAAATATAGTGAACACTGAGTCCAGGTTCTAGGATCCTAATCGAAGCACCATCGGTGCGTATCTCCGATTAATCTAAGTTCCAAAAATTTCGTCAAACCGGCAGACGCGAACGGGTCACGTCGAGTGCGTCTGCAAGCTCTGGGAGCTCTCGAGAATCTCGGGGAAACGAGCGATACTCGAGAGAGTGCAGTCTCTGCAGTCGGAATATTGATACGACACTCTTGGATTGCTAGGATATTTCTTCAAGATACTATAGAAATACAACGTCAAATGCGGAGGTTTCGATGTCGGCCGTATTAGTGCTAGATGTATCATTGATAGATGTATCATTGAAATAAGCTCGCAAATTATCTCAACTCACGGTGACAAATAAGAGATTTCAATTTAATCAAATCACTAATTGTAAAAATGGAACATTTTTTTCTTCCCGCAATCAAACAAAATCCAGTAGTTCATCTAGTTCATTTCAAATCACCAATGCCATCTGCAACCATATCGCGCCCAAATTTCAGGCTGATACTTAAAAAAAATGATGTCCACTTCGTCATAATTTCCCTCTCATAGGAAAACAAAACGTCCCGCCCAAAAATCTCCCCCCAATAATTTCCCTCTCAAAAAAAAAAAATATTTTTGTAATTTTATTTTATTTCTTTGTATATTATATTATTAGGTTTGATTTTGGTTTATATTCTTTCTTATTTCGGACTGTGAATTTTGTATTTAGTGTTAAGCGAATTATTGTTATGGGGAAGTGCCGGAATGTGGCAACCCGCCTACACTGAGAAAAATTAGTAGTTGCGGTTACCAATTATTGGTTCGATCTACCAAAATATTGGTTGCAGGTACTAAAATATTGGTAGCTCTGACCAATGATTGGTAATCACAACTATTCATTTTTTTCGGTGTACTTGGGTTTTCTTTTTTTCCCGGAAACGGAGTGCCTAAAGGACTAGTGGTCCCAGAACGCAATAAATTAATCTAATCTAATCTCATCACCAAAACAAATCGTCCCAACTAAACCATCCAAAACCTCCCACCAATTGTTTCTCAACCCCCCCCCGACAAAAAACACGTAAATTCCCCGTTAGATCCGCAATTGTTTTCAGCGACTGTACGACTTCATCGTCGACGAGTGGCCGGAGGGCTCGTAATGTCTCCAGACTCGCCTGTCGCACCCTCCGCGTTGCGCCGCTCGGGCTACGTGCTCCTACAGCTTTTTTCGCACGAGAACCGCAATCGCGTTTTCCGCAGGCGTCTCGTCCGCTTTTTACATTCTCATCCGTCTTGTCTCCTCGCGTCTAACTAGCGTTCTCGGCGTGTATGACACTAGACACGCGAGGCACCGTGAAGCGGCCACTAGAGGCGAAGTGCCAGATTCTCGCTCGAGCCTCAGGTTTCCTCGCGGGAGCTTCAGCAGGTTCAGTCGTCGTCGTCGTCGTCGTCGTCGCGAGCCTCAGGTTTGTCGAGGGAGAGAGAGAGGCCTGTTGCATCTTCGCTAGCCTCGGGCCACTCGCTCGCCTCGTTCTTCCCCTGTCTCTTATTTTCCACACACACATACAGACGGATGTACGGACGGACAGGTACTCAGCAACGTCCTCGTGGAAAATCTCCGGCAACCTGACGACTCTCGACGACCTCGGAACCATTGCGGGGGTAGTTTTGACACCGGCTCCGCCGGCAAAAAAAAAGCGGTACTCGCCGTGGCCTGGGAACTGATACACTTTTCTCACCCAGACTTTCGCCACTTGGAGCGCGCACACGAACCCAGCGTGGGACTGCACGCTGCTTTGTTTCGCTGAAAAATGGTTATTCTTCGCTCGGCGAGTCGTCTGGGCGACGTAATTAGCGCTGTCTGCGGTCGAGAGGAGGAGGCTCGAGCTTTCGCGGGATACAAAAGCCTTTTTTTAAGTCGCGTCGACGGGAACTGAGGATCCTTGGAAAAACGTCACGACGCATATCATTTTTGGGGGACTTATCAGCGGCTACTTTACATCTACGTATTATTTGAAATGGGGGAATGGCTGTTGGATGTCTGAGGTATTGATTCTTCGCACGGAAATTAATTTTGTGTACTAAACGAATTTAATCTGGATAAAGAGCGACGATAAATCAGCTTGTATCGTCACTTTCGCGTTTCATTGATAATTTTTTGCAGTGTGACAGACAAATTAGGTCCTCAGCATCGCATTTAATCACGACGCCCAAAAGAAATAACATTTCGGTGCCAATATCATATTAACATCCGTCAAATCGCACAGAAAAAAAAAAGAATTCCATCATGCAGTATCACAATTGATATCAAGTGATTTAAATAAAATTGATTATCGTTATCGTGTTTAATATGAAAATCAATGTCAGGGACAAAAATCGTTGATTTCGATGTAAATCTTTAACCGTATTTGAAATACAATAAAACATTTAATTCATTCACCAGGAATTGAAAAGATTCAACGCATGTATAATATTTATTTGACTGACGTCTTCTAAGCCGAGTTCTAAGCCTTTAATATACAATCCTATAATATACCGCCTCTCGTTAATTCTATCGAAAACTATTCGACCGCGAAACATCATTTTTGCGTCACGATTGCGGCTGAATATTTCCCTCGTCGCCTCCATCCCATTATCATAACGACGCGACGTCATCGCTTCCACGGCGTTATCACCCGACCTCGCGTCTCGTTTTACACAGTTGTCGTCGTTCGCGATAACGAGGGGAACTGCATTTTTTCCGCGGCCGCGGTATCCCTTGTCCCGAGGTATTCTTGTTATATTTACGCGTTCAATTTGCTTTGAATCGCAAGTTCATCGCGGGACACGTTTCAACTGTATCGAATGAACGCGCCGCGGAGCTTCGGAGGCGACTTTTGATTTTTAACGAACCGCGCCCGGCGGGAGTCGTGACTCCCGCGTCGAAGTTCGGCCAACGCCGGGAGGACGATTTTGGCGTCGACGCGTCCGGGCGCCAAAAGCGCCCGAGGCATTCGGGGCGCGCGTGGACGCTGCGCGAGCTCCACGGGTCTCTCTCTGCGAAATACGCGTTGTCTTCGAATACGGCCAATATACGACCGAACCGGTAGAGGACAATCCCGACACGTTTCTCCGTCTCTGTCGACTCTGTCGTCGCTCGTCCTGTCGGTCTCGCTCGCTCGGTTCGCGCGATCAGGACCGAGCGATTCTTGCCCTTCCGCGTTTCCCAACCATAATTGGATCCCGTGACGAGCGAATGACGAGAACAACGGCGAGCCCGCGCGGCCAATAATGATATCGTCGAGGACACGCAGCGACGTGCTTAGACCGAGATTTGACGTCGATGAAACGACAAATCGAGCCAATCTCGTTGCTCTCTCTGGTTCTCTCTGGTTTTCCGTCTCTGTCTCTCTCACTATGTCTCTCTCGCTTTGACATCGATTATTCCCCGGCAGATTCAACCGTCGTGCGTGAAATACACTGTACTCGGTGTATTTCAACTGGCGAAAGCGAGTGAAGAGATTATTTTTTTATTTTATTTTTTTAATGGGTTTAATGTGCGTGGAATTGCTGTATATGTTTGGGGGATCTGTTGGGATTCTTCTTTCGGTCGTAATTATTCTTGGTTTTTAATAAATTGTTTTTTTTTTAGCAATAAATATGTTGCTATGTTCAAAGAGACTTTAATATAAAAAATCAGAACGAGAGATTGATACTATTTTCACTGAAAGTTAGATAGACGTAGAAAAAGCATCGCTTACAAATTTTACCTAATCCACCATCCGCCTCCGACTGAATAAAAAAATCAGTACACTTTTTTATTGGCTTTCAAGTATCACATATTTCATGTAAATTTTTTTATTTTGTGAATTTAAGAAATGTTAAAAAAGTGATAATCGTGACTAAGAAATGGCGGCCGTGCAACTTTGTTCGAAAGAAGCGCCGACGAGACGGACGCCCGACCGCGAATTGGCATAATCCTTTAAATGTCTCGTTTCGCAAGTTCCCGGTGTGAGTTGCGATCGTTAAACAGCGAAAAGTTTCAAGAGTGGGAGAGAGAGAGAAGGAAGAATACTAAAAAAAAACAGGGGAGAATGAAACAGACGACAAGGAAACAGTTTGCGACGCGGATAACAAGAAATCCAAACGAACGACGCGGCGAAGCTGAAGTTCAACTTATAATGTAACATTTAACGAAGAGCACGACAAGATGAAGAAGACAAGGATAACTCTTGCGGTTTACTATAAAAAAAAGAAAAAAAAAACGGAAGAACCACAAAGACAGCGACTACAACGACGTCAACTTCGTAGCTGTAAAAAAAGAAACATTTTTGCGTTAAGAACACAAATTCCCTTTGAAGTCATATTTCATTCCCATCCTTGGGGCCTCTTTTTACCCCCTGCGCGTCTTTGATAAATTCGGGTAAACCGTTCTGTCGCTGAAGATCACGTTACGCCTCGAGACCTGCGACGTCTTATGATCCGCGCCTCGTTACCACGAAAAATCACCTCTCGGCTCGAAGAAAGATCGAGTGTCGCGAAATAATTGGAAAGAGTGTGAGACACTTTTGTAACTTTTTGGTAAAATATTAATTTTCTTTTAATATCATTTTTTATGTATTTTGAACATTTCTTTGAATATTTATTTATTCTATTACACATTTAATTGATCATCGATACTGAAAAATAATTTTCGTTGGTGGTTTTCGTTTTTCGTTCGTTATGCATTTCGTTAGCGAGTGCAATGGTGGCGTTTCGAGGAGTGATCGCGCGACTCGGTGGTACGGAAGTATTGACCGAGGCGGAGTTCGAGGGGGTGCAAGCAGACGGCAGCACGTCGGGAATTACCGGCATCAACGACGCTGCCATCTGTGGAAATAGCATTCAACTCCGTTGTGATTGCGTTGGCAATGTTAAACAAACACCACAGAATCATGTTTTTCCAAATTTTTCATCAATTAAAGTGACATTTAGTTCCCACAAAAAGTCCTCAATAGACGATAATTTTATTTTTCGCTATTTTTTAATTTCTCACGATTTTGAGATGTCGAAACTTTATTAATAATGATCATTACTTAATGCAAAACCAGTCATTAAATAAAACGACACTCGAGTCGGACCATTTTTTGTGTTCGATTTTCTCACAATACTCGAGAAAATTATATTTCTCAAAGGGCCCCACCGTCAAATCGAGATCGAAAAAAAAAAAAAAAAAACCCGAGACCGAGAATCGCGTCTGACGTGGTTACGGCGCGACGAGGGACCGGCCGAGCGCATTATATGGGAATCTCGAGTGTACGCGAGGTCCGGTAGGGCGGACGCGAGCTCCGTGGGTCCGCGCAGTGCTCGAAGTCATCTTTCGAGTGGAGATTAAAAGAAAGACTACCAGTTAGAAGCGATGACTCGGTGACTTTTTTCCTCGCTTCGAGAGCCCGGGAATTATCCTGTTGTGAATTTTTCGGTATTGGCCGTGGGTGGTCCGGCGAGTATTGCGCTCCACGTGCATCGCGAGGCGATTCTCCGACAGGTAACAACGGAATGGCGCTCGGTCCGTTCTTCGAAGCTTCAAATTGACTGCGAAAAAAAACAATTGTCAATGCCTAAAAAAATCATAAAAAATAATGTACAATTAAAAAGGAAAAAAAAGAAAATGGTTATAAAGGTTCAGTGCGAGCCAAATATTATATCTATAATTTGTAAAAGTTTCGAAACTTATGGCAACTTGGCACTACTTTGATTAATATCTAAAACTGTGACTAATAACTGAAATACGATAATCTCAAAGGTCAATATTGTAAAAACAAAACGGTGTAATTCGTAATTCGCACGAGTTAATCCGAGGCTCCGCAAAATTTCCTCGTTTGCGTATCAAACGAGGCGATACTAAATATGTATATCCTGAATCGCGAATCAGCAATTTCCCGCGAGGCGGAGGATATTAACCGGAATATCGGAAGAAGGCCGAGCTATAGGGACAAAACGCGAACAGACGACGAAAGGATGACTCACCCCCCCTCCGCCTCTTCTCCCTTCCCCCTTCCACTCGACATTCTGGGATCTGAAACTCTTTTCGCGATATAGATAGACAGAGACGTTCTTCAATCCTGTCTTTCCCGGCTGCTTTCCTTTCCATCCAGGCCAAGGATATCCACGATTAATCAGGAGTACTGTAATTGAATTTAACGTCCCAATTGAGCATTTTCGCTTACAAAGAGCGCGGAAGCCGAGAGAAAGAGGGAGAAGGACGGAGAAAGTGAGATCGAGAGACAGAGAGAGGGACACAAAGAGGGAGGAAGAACGGAATATAAGGAAACGAAGCGAGAGAACAAGACATAGATCGGTCGAGCTTCGAGCCGTAATTGGAAAAGCTTCGGGATTAACAGTTTTGCGAGGATCGGCGAAAGTCGTCGGCTTTATACTCGCGGGTCAAACGAATTCCGTCTTCCATACTCGAGTTCGCCTCAAAGGGACACAATGTATCATTACACATTGTGATTCCTTCGTCGCGGAAACCCGTGTTCGGGGATGAAACGCTCGAGTAGAGTAACGACAAATTCATAGGTTACACGAGCTATTAACTTTGGTATTTTTTTATGAACGATAACACTTTTTTTTTTAGAAAAATGATACCTAACTTTCAGAAATATTTTCCAAAAACATTGTTTACATTGTTGGTTACATCTTTTGAATAGTCAAGTAACTATTAAGTTATAATATTGAAACTATTTTCGGATTAATCTTCACTTAGCATCATAAATAATCATGTAAAAATTATTTTCCTGCAACATATCATCAATAATTAATCTTCAGAACTCGCCACAAAAAGATGACTATATTTAATAACGACTACTCTTAATTAGCTGACGTTACATCAATGTGACAGATAAACTACTTCAGTCTCACGAAACCAGGCGAAAAAAAAAAAATCAACCGATTGTTCCTCGCATTAGGTGCAACGTGACAAAAAACTGTTTTCTTCTCTAAACGAAGCCCCCAAATTTGCGTACATAATTCAGAGCGTGGAAACGGAGTCGGCTTGTCGACTAATTTCACGTGTCTGACGTACACCGCGAATTACAGTTCCAAAGTGCCGCGAGCCCAGACTGGAAGGACGACCCGGAAATTTCAAGGCGTTTCAATGGTATTGCAGTTAATTTTGCTGGTCATACACACAAAAAAATACAAAAAATATCTCAGGTCCTGAAATATCCGAGCTCGCTATGGGAAAGATCCTGAAATGAGCAACTTCCGGATTTTAGATGACTCCACGAACCGTAAACTTCGTAATTCTCTTTCTCTCTCTCTTGCTCTTTCTCTGTCTAAAATTTCTTTTCTTCATTTTTCCGTCGTAAAAGTGACGCCCGAGTTGCTACGAAATTTCGGCAGTTTATTCCAACGAAAACCCGTGAGACGTTGTCGCATATATCCCCGGGAATATAAACAATGCTGCAGGCGCTGGAAGCTGCTCTCCAAATGATCATCAGGGGCTTTTATCAACCCCCGCCACCCCCCCCCTCGGCAGTCGCGAGACGCGCCAGCGCGTCTCGTGTGTGCGAAATGTTTTCGAGACCATTCACGAGAGATATAGGGAAAGAAAAAGAGAAAGAAAAAAAGTGGTATAGCTGAGAGAGACGCGCGGAGAGGCGGCAAAGGCCGCGGGCATTGCGAGAAACGAACTAAACTCGAATCCTCTTCTCGCTGAAGATGAGAGGCTTAAAAACTCGAGAGTGCAATCTGTCCCGATGAAGATGTGCGGAGTCTGTCCCGGTTGTATTATGTGCGTTAGGCGCGAGGCCCCGAGGAAAGCAACGCGAGCAGGCGACGCGAATTGGACGGGAAACTCGGCGCAATTCGGGATAAATAATAATCTGGATGAGCCGGGCGTTGCAAATATGAGCCATTCATTTTTCCGGAAGCATCGGGAGATTGGATGTGAGATTTTGGGTTACTGAAAAGAAGAAAGAGGGAAAAGCTAGGGGGAGAATTGTTTGCAGTACATGCAGAGTAAGCTGCTGGGTAAGACGATGAATCTTGCAGGGTCGAGGACATTTGAGTCTTCTGGAAATACGGGAGAAACGATTTTTGATCGTCATTGTTGCCGAGAGGACGTAATGAATCGTTCAACGAATTAATCAACTTACAACTGTTACAATTGCTGAGATTTTGGATGTCTTAGAATAAAAAAAGAGGAAGGAGTATTTTTTACAAAATATTTTCGCGATATGTTACATTTTTGTTATTATTATTGTTGGATGAATGTAAAAATAATTAAACGAATTAATCCACATTTATAAGTTTCTAAGAGTCGAACGTTTTTCGAGTCGATATATTGATGAATGTCGGTAACTTCACTTACCACAACGAACAATCGTATCAAAAGGATAATAATAACCGTAGCAGAGAAAAGCTCTCACGGCATTTTCGATAATTACTTACAATATTACGAGCCCTTCACGATGCTGCCGAAGGAGCCAAAAAGCTCCTGCAGCGATCCCGAAGATAAATGACCACCTGGATCAATCTGGGATTTTAAATGCGAGCCGTTCACTTTGCCGGAAACATTACGAGATTGGATGCGAGATTTTGGATTATTACGACGACGAAAAAAAGAAAAAAAAAAAAAGGGCGAAACACTTTTTCGCAGGAGAGCTGCGCGGGCTGCGAGGGAGAATTTTACACACTCGAGGATTCTCCTGGCGCGAAGAGGAGCGATTAATATTTATTATTATTATTGCCGGTAGGATGTAGTGTCCACTTGTCTGTCGCCTGCTCAATTCGGAGTACCGCGTGAGGGAGTGAAAGAGTGAAAGAGAGGAAACGAGAGAGAGATGGAATATTTCTCTTCGTACTCTCTTACTCCGCACGACGCGTAGTACGCGATAATCTCTCAAGACAAGTAGCAAACAAGGGAGGCAGCAGCATCGTCGCGACTCTGTCACGAGGTGCGAGCTCGTCCCGGTAGGGTTACGAAATGAAGGGGGTTGACTGAATGCTCCTCCTGTGTTTCAACCCAACCCCTTCAAGATGATGCCCGTCGATTTGAATAAATTTCAATCTCTCGCAAAAATGCAACGATAATAATGCCCCTCCCCCTGCCCCTTCAAACCTCGGCTCACCCACCTTTCCACCTTCCTTCCCCCCCCCCCCCCCCCCCCCCCCCCCGACGTCACTCTGTATGGCTGTATTATAATGAACGGGAAGGTTATGCTTAGGAAGGAGAACATTTTAATGCGCTCTTCAGGGCGAATATACTATACGTACTTTACGAGCGCATTAAAATTTCATGTGTGTGTAGAATTTTATCGAGCTGGAGTCCTGGTTTCTTTTATTTTTTTAGATTTAATTACATTTTTTTGCACGGGCGACGAGAAGTGATTTGATTTTCGAATCGGGGGCGACAATGAAGTGACGAGGCGGGAGTAGAATTGATTTTTGTTTTTCTCTTTTTTTTAACGTAGCCTCACTAATAAATGTGAGTGGAAATAGAAATAAGTGTGATTTTTTTGCTAGGTCTATATCGAACACCCAAAGCAGGGATGTTATTGTTATGGATTTTTATTTGTGCAGTAAATTGTCACAGGTTATCGGAAAAACTGAACTTATTATAAAAATAAATAATGTGTTAACTATGAATATACAAAATATGCTTATCGGAAGTCATTGAACTAGTTTCAACATTCGTAAACGTATCCTCGAAACAGCATTTTTTATTTACAATGATACAAATTTTGGTGAACTCACAAAACTAGACAATTACAAATAAAGTTAACGTGCAGACAAAAACGAGAAGCAGATTTAACTTCAACGAAGTCCTTGGATAAAAATCGCATAACTTAAAGTTCTCAAAAATTAAAAAACATACGTTTACAGATGAAAATAAACATACAAATTAAGGCGAATCAATAAAGCTAGATGAATAGTGCGGTTTACTAAAAATTGAGAAATCATCGCGTCGAGATGTCGAAGAAAAAATGGCTCAATTGCGGCAAATGCGACTGGAGTCTGAAAACTTTCGAAAATCGTACACAGCTCGTTTTGGTTCTCGCGGGTGTGAGTGCGCGCAGCAACTCATCCCACGACTGCTTTTTCTCTCGCCTCTCGCGGCAGATCTTACCACTACCACCGTCGTAAATCCCGTCGCCTCGTTGTTTCGAATTGGCGGTGTGAAAATCGCGGCAATATCGGAAAAGCGCTCCTAAGTCGAGAGTAAGTACGGACTGAAATCGCGTGAAATCCCAACGAGGGGTGAGTTATAAATCGATTTGCGCACCGGCCAATGAGCGCCGAAAGTGGCGCTTTCTGATTGGCCCGCAGCCAGGCCACTCCCACGTCGTTAATAGCGGCTCCGAACGAAAGCCCGTTTTACACTGCCGCGTGATCTTCTCCGCTCAGTTCTTCCAACCAGTCTGCGAGCCAACCGATATACCATTTTTTATAACAATTTTTTTACAAAAAAACAAAACACAAATGAAATGCTTAATCATTTTGTCCAAGAGTAAAACTCATTGAAACTTAAAATTTGTTCATGAAATTGCTATTAATCTGTGAAGACAGAAACTTTTACCTTTTTGTCAGATATCACTCAGAATTGTTAATTAAAAGAAAAACTGATAAAAATGAAACTCAAAGTCTACCAAAGCCGAGCGATTGTCATCTACGTCGACCGACCGATATGATCCATGTTGCATGTTATGAAAAATGCAAAAAACCAGTGAGTTGAAATAGATATCCAAAAATAATTTAACTGTTACAAATGTACCTAAACTGTTTTTTAATAACCTTACTGCCCACAAACAAGATAAAATATTGTACTTCTGGGACTAGAAGAAACATGCAAAAACTTTCCATAATTTCTAAATACCAAGTCGTACCCTTCTTAAAATTATTACCCCAAAAACAATGTCTCCCCAAAAAAAATCTTCTCTACCCGACTTCCGAAAAACCAGGTTCATCATCCACATCTGGACCCGACTCATCCGCCGAAATTATTTTCCCAGAGTGATGCGGGCCGCGCGTAGGCGTATCCACATCGGGCGTGTACCCGGAACGTTCACACCCACCGTTCTAACTAGGGCTATGTCTGGCCGGATGCCCGTCTCAAAAAACCGACCAATCCGCGATGCGAGACGGCCACTGTCGCGCGGGCAGAATACCGCACACGGCGGGGGCAACGTGTTCTACCCTTTGTGTCGCCTCCTGACGTGCACGTGTGTATGTGTTCGTACCCGACGAAAGGTGGGCGCTCTCTCGTTTCCCTGTCTCACTCTCACCCCATCAGTAGCCGCGCCGGTGCGGCTGGTGGTGGTGGTGGTGGTGGTGGTGGTGGTGGAGGGGTGCGCCATGAGTTGCATGCCTCATTCGAGGCTGCACCCCCGCGCTCGTTGTTGCGCCGGGCGATGCACGCGGCGGGGGTAGTTTCGCCGGGGCTTACACCCCGCCCCCTCCGGTCTCTTCTCTTCTCGCCTCGTCGCCCCTCGCCCTGTCTCGCTTCCTCGCGCCTGAAACCCCCGAGTCCGGGGGTAGTACCTCACGCTTCTCCCTCTCTTTTTTCCACTCTCCCAATTTTTTTTTTTTTTTCTCTTCTTTCTCGTCTCGCATTCACACGCACGACGCTCCGGCGTTTCCCTCTCTCTCCGTCTTCCGCGCGAGCGGAAACGTCCGTCTCGCTCGTCTCTCTTTCTCCGTTTTTCTCTCTCTCTCTCTCTCCCTCGTTCAGCCCCTGCCCCACCCCCGACGCGTCGACACTCTGCCCCGCGCGAGTTGTACGCGCGTGCGGCGGCGACGGCAGCGGCGGTTCTTCCGCCGCGCTTCCTCCGCGAGTCACCCCCGTCAGCGGCTCAGTTGCCGATCGCCGCGACGACGAAACGGTACGACATCACGCGAGTTGTCGCCGCGCGCCCCGCACGAGCAGCAACAGCAGCAGCAGCACCAGCAGCAGCAGCAGCAGCACCACGCCGTCAACCCCGACAGCCCCGACGGATCACACGACGCGCAGCATCCGCACCCGGCACCGACCACGCCACGCTCGTCGACGAACTGTTGCCCGCGACTGTTTTTTTTTTCCCACCGACGGTGGAAAGTTTCCGGCGAATTCCGACGCCGCGTCGTTTGTTGTGCGGTTGTTTTTTTCCGTCGCTTACTTTTCGCACGAGTTTTTCGCACGCTGCGGCTGAGGACATCGGACAGACCGACGATTGGGGACTTGGAGTGTGGAAAAATAAATCTCTGTCGACGGAAAAGCCTGGAGAGTCAGGAGGATAAGACAGAAACAGTGAAGAGTGTCGATTGCGATTTTTCGGCGATCTGCCGCGCGCTGAAATCGTTAAGTGACCGCAGTGCGCACGTTTCGTACGGGTTTGTCGTCTGCTGTGCCGTCGGAGTGAAGAATTCCGCAGGCAGAAGGGAGGAGGAGAGAGAGAAAGAGGGCGAGTGAGAGGTCCCGAGGCTCCCAGCGAAGAGTGAATGGACCAGGACACTGGAGGCTTCGTCCCGGTAACCCGATCCGCCGATCTTTCAGTGAGTAGAAATATAAAGCAGCGAGCGTGGCCAGCGGCGGCGACGACTGCTGCTGCACAACCCGTGTTCCGAATTATCCAACGCGACGCGGAAGCGACGCGAGAAATTGACGAAAAAATAAATAATATAACGGACCTAAGTGCGCGACTGGCCTAACGATCCGAGTGGGATCGACGCGCTGAGCATCGAAGACGAAAAATCCGCAGAAGCCAAGCATCGAAAAACACGCGACGAAAACGTCACCAACGAATAACGACGATTGTAACTAATCGTGTAATTAGAATTAGCGGATTATTGTTGTTGTTATTGTTGTACATCATCCTCTTCTACGTCTCGCGTCTGTAATTGACTGCCGTCGCTCGCCGAAAAATTCGCACGACGCGACAAAATTCGCGGGACCTGCGAGCACATAGCTCGCGGCCGTCGCTTCGCGATTCTCGTCCGGCGCTACTGACGGCTCCGCATCTCGACGCGGGACTCGCTCTTCCGCAGCGGCGAATCGTCGTGGATCAACGATTCGTGCCGTTTTCCACTGATTATGGAGATCTATGAAAACACGTAGGACCGACGAAGGTCAATAGCGTCGACGACCGAGACTGAGGGATACAACGCCGAGGGAATCATCGAAGCCGTTTCGTCCGTCGGAAGCCGCGACGCGAGACGCGTTATGCGAGGGCCTACAACACTTTCTCCGAGGATGCCAAAATAGTTCGACGACTCTATCAGAGTTTGTGAAGTTGAAACCTCCACGTCGATCGATCGTGGCGCGAAATCCGCCGCATCCAACGCGACTATCAAATAAACCCGACGAAAAAAGATAAACGACACAACGATCGTTCAAAGGCCTTGACTGCGTTTTTGCTTCGAAATAAGAATTGCCACATTTTTCTCTCGTCGAGCTATGCAACATTGAGGCCATCACGATTCAGCCGAAGAAGGAGTCGAAGATGCCGCAGCGATCGCCGTTCGCGATCCAGGAGCTTCTGGGCCTCAACGGCACCGGAAACGGAAGCGGCGGCGGTGGCGGCGGCGGCGGCGGTGGTGGAGGCGGTGGAGGTGGATCAACCGATCGCGGATCGCCACAGGGCTCGCCGCCCGCCGGTATCTCCGCCGTGTCGTACGCCCCGGCGGCGCCGCATCACAAGCTATGGGAGTACATGCCCAGTCTGACGAATCACCTGGGGAATCTGGGGAATCTCGGCAACCTGGGAAATCTAACGGCATCGCGGATGGCGTATCTCAACGCTCAGGCGGCTGTAGCCGCGGCGTTTCTGCCGCCGCCGCATCCTCATCCAGCTCACCACGTTGCTCATCATCAGGTGCACCAACCGGGTCAGCTCGCTGGCTCGCCCGGGGTCAACGTGCATCCGGCCGCGCACGCGCAACACGTACTTCCGGGCACCGCCGTGTCCGCCAATCATCATCAGCACAGTCCCAGTCAACACACGCCGCCTCACGGTAAGTCTTGATCGATGATCCATTGTTGCGTTGATTTTCGGAGGTTTAACGACACTGAGAAAAAAAATGGCTAAATCGAATAAAACGTGCGGTTGCGGGCGGCGAAATAAATATTTTGCCGATTGGACAAAATATTCGGCAATGCTAATCGTGATTTGTTTATTCTATCACCAGTTGCTTCGATCAATTAAATATTTTGTCGAATTTGCAAAATATTTATTTCGCTGCCCGCAACCGCACATTTTGTTGGATTTAGCCATTTTTTTTTCTCAGTGTATATTTAGGGTTAACCTTGATTGTTTTGTGTTTAGACAGATGAGGTTTTGATGATTTAGAGCGCTTAGCTATTAATTGTGTCGCGGATCAAGATGACAAACCCATGAAAACAATGAGATAGAAATACGCAATGATAGAACTGTATATTATACAATTATATAATAGTACCTATTATATACAAGTAAAACAAATTTAGAAATTACTTTTCTGGCATATTAAACCCGTTAAAAGCCTAAGATCAAACTAAACTCAACCGAAAAAAAGGCAGCAGACCCGCAAATCCAAAAGAATCCTAATTACTGGATTGCACAAGTCGTCGTGTCATTGAAATGGTGCCTATTGATCGCGAGTCAATTAGACTAACCCCACGAGATGATGTCTGCCCATTCGCGTCTTCCAATGCAACCAACACGACGGCGAAATAATCAATTTAATTGCCACAGATGCAAACCGGTTATTGGCCGCGGTATTGACGATTTTTGCAGAGCAAATAGACAGACTTTTCCCATCGGAACGCGATGTCAATGTTGTCCATAGCGAAAGAAAACTCGCTCGTTCTCTCTCTTTCTTGTCTTACCATCAACGAAGACTCGCGACGCAAAGTAAATTAATAGCTGTATCGTTTGTTGGGTGTGAAACGAACACTTAACGGCAAATGGTCTATTGGCACTGCGCCTCTGTATCACTTAACAACAGGGTCGAGATATGGCGGCGCGCGCGCGGCTTTTGCCGTATTCCCCGTGTACGTGTGAAAAGAGGGCCACTGAGGATCGCGTTACTGTAAATCGATACGCTCCTTGTCGACTCGTCGTTCGAGTAGTCGAACCGCTGAGTAGGCTGTCCGTGTGTCTGCGTGTCCGTGTACGTCTCTCCATTGTCCGTCTCAGCGAGGAAAATAATGCGTTTTGCCCGGGAAATAGTATCGCGCATATAACTCCGGACCAGCTGTGACGACGCCATCAAGCGAGAGAGAGAGAGAGAGAGAGAGAGAGAGAGAGAAAACAGCTTTTCATACCGTCTGCAGTCGAGAAATCCGGAAACCAAGATTTCAATCAATTCAATTAAAACGATGCAGACGCTATTTTTTCCTTTCTTTTTCTTTTCAACACTCGATCCAATCGCGCCCGCGCGACGATTGTCCGACTCGAGTCATCGATGGGGTTCCGTGCGGCCTATTGAAAATTAGAGGCCATCGGTAAATTGTGACCTCCGGCGTTTTCGGGCAAGGACAAACGGGCGGGAATTAAATGTTTGGAGGAGAGGACCAGGGTGAATTAAATATTTTCATTGGTTATGATCCATTGGGTGTGATAAACAATAAAAAATTAAAATCCTCGTGTCCGCAATCCTGAAAACCAATAATTTTGTCTTTTTGCTTTATATCGTCGAGCCGCGTGGGTCGATTGATCGATCGAAGTCATCAATACGGAGTCGCGAACACCATGAAATGAATTACTGGGCCCATCGTCACCTTCGAATTGTCGTCGCCGGGGTCGAAGTCGAGAAAAACAAAAACGTAAACAGGAACCTCTAAGAGCCAAACAAATGTGACCTCGTGTGGGAATTGAATATTTTCGTTAGAATAATCCATCGCCCCTCCTCTCGGCGTTATGAATAATTAGTGGTATAATGAGTTGAGTGTCGGGCAGACCTGCAATGTCTCACCAGCGACACAAAGGGCCTCTGCAAAAAAAAAATAAAACAAGAACAAAAAAAAAAGAAAACACAAAAAAGTGGTCGGTCCTGCGTTCGTCTCGCGATTGAAACTGGGTTCTCAACCCGGGGGTTCCCGGCCGGGTCGGACCCTTTTCCCGTAGCCCCGGCGTCATAATCCCATTAACGTCCCGGCGAACGAGTCAATTTCGACGGCGAGGCGGTGAATCCTCGTTGGGGTTGCGTCCGCCTCGCGTCCTTCGAACGCACAAAATGGCTGGATCAGCGAGAAGACCCCCCGAGTGTCGTTCCCAATTCAAGGAAAAAAATACTCGAATTTTGGCACAATGAACGATCGATACCCGGCAATTTTTTTGTTTTTTTTTTTTCTTCCCGGAAAATGTCATCCCCTGATCCCCTCCCCGCGGGTTCAAACGACATCGTTCGACGTCGAAACGGAATCATCATCATTTCGCCGAGGGTAGAGAAGGAGCGTCGGTGAATTTTGAGAACGATTTTGGGGTATCGGGTTTCCGGGACTGACGAGGGACAAAAAGCTTGTGCCCGGTCCATTCAAACGTCACTCTGGCACCTCGTCTTACGCGTGGTTGGCATACACCACGGCGGAGGATACGCATTTATTTCACGACGCACTTGGCCGGTGCGTCGTCGTCGTCGTCGTCGTCGTCGTTCGTCGTTCCCTCTCTCTCAATTGTCTCAAAAGTTGAGTAAGGACTCGGGGCAGCAGTCTTGGCCGCTGCTGCTGCTGCTGCTGCTGCGGAATCCTGGTTGTTTGCTCCCAACCAGCCTGCCGGTTCGCTGCTCGGTGGCACGGGACCTCGGATCCTCGATCGCGCGCAACACAACGCAAACTGGCTTGGAAATAATTATTTCGATTCCCCCTCATCGCGGATGCCATCGATCCCCGTGTCGTACGTTTCTCGCTCTTCCGCCTCGTCGTCTCTCGTGCCGCCCTTCCTAATGTTCCCTCCTATTCCCGTTCGCCTCCTCCCTGGGCGAACGGTCGACGTTCGCTCCATCGAGGCATCGCCTAAACCGCTTAGCGACTTCTCACTGACTTCATTGTCTTCCGACGCGATCGTGAAGCGAGTCCAAGTCGAGTGAGCATTTCGCACACGGACTTGTCCGAATTTTCGGGGATTCCCGGGGTGTCACAGGCGCTGTTATGCGCGGTGATCCTGTTGCATACGCGAGACAAGTCGCTGCAGGAATATTTAACTCCGGGTGTTGGGGCGTTTTGCACTCGCTGTATACACACACGTTACATGCACAATACATACACTGTACATGCACTGTACATACACTGTACCCACACTGTGCCCACACAGTTTACACACACTACACATGCACTGTACATACACTGTATACTCAGAGAAATCGTGTAAGTTCTGGTAACTATAAAGTGACAACTATCAAATTTTCGTTCATGCTATTATATTTTTATAGTTCACGGCAATTCCTTAATAGTTATGATAACTGCGTTATAGTAACCATAACTAGAAAAATAGTTGCTGTACCTATAAAAAATACTTGTCACTTTATGGTTGCCACTTTATAGTTGCCAATACCAGATGTTTCTCTCAGTGTACCCACACTGTACCCACACAGTTTACACAAACTATACATGCACTATACACACACTGTACACATACTGTACACATGCTGCATATTCACACAAAATGTGCAAACAGAAAATAAGCTTGAAGGAAATAGTATATCGCCGCACTGAAAAAAAAATCGGTAGTTGCGGCTACCAATCATTGGTTCTATGATTGGCAGCCGCGACTGTACCAAAATATTGGTTGCAGTTACTAAAATATTCGTAGCTCTGACCAACGATTGGTAATCACAACTATACATTTTTCTCAATGCGGGAAAATAACTGCCGTCAATAAATCCGGAAACCAAAATTTCAATCAATTCAATTTCCGGGATTCCCGGTGTGTCCTGCGCTCTTACGTTTATCCTGTTGCACGCAAGACGATTCGCTCCTCTTCCAGGCATATTTAGCTGCCGATGGTCCCCGGTTGTCGCGAGCGTTTCGCAGCATGCGTACACACATCATACACACATTGTACACACACTTTACGCGTACTGTCCACACATGCATACACTGTGCATGTACGCATACACACATGGAGAGAGAGAGAGAAGCGGTTGGCTTGCGTACTTTAGGATCGCAAACGAGCGAGCATATACACACGGGCCGCTTTCTCGGCCCGTTTGAAGTTGGCAATCAACGAGATTGCCTATCAACGCCTGAGAAACCCCGGGCGAGCTTTTCCCTACTAGGCGGCAGCGCGGCCCAGGCCAGGCGCACCCTCTCCCTGCCTGTGCTTCATCCGCGGCGTCGACGTCGTCGTCGACGTCGTCGTCGTCGTCGTCGTCGCCGTCGTCGTCGACGTCGTCGTTTCTCCCTCTCGCAGGCTCCTTCCGTGACTCACACCCCCGGAACGCGCGGTGCCTCGGCTGTTCTCATTCGATCCTACGCTCAAACGTCACACACTCTTTTCTCACTTTCGCTCCTTTCCCTCCTCGCGTTGACTCGCGTGTGTGTGTGCAAAAACGCGCCTCGAAGCGCGCGAGCACAGAAACGCTTGCACAAAACGTCCCACAATCGTAGCCTCTTGTTGCTCCCGGCTGTTGTTTTATTTCTCCTTATTCTGGAGACTGAGCCTACACCCCTCCCCCCCCCCCCCCTCCCCCTTACTGCCGCTTTCCACGTGAAACGACAACCTCCCCGCCCCAAAAGCCGTACCAACCCGCGCTGAGCGTTACACGAGCCCTTGCTGTTACCTCTTACACGCGGATAGACGTGCACGCACTATTGTAGGGTCATTGTTGCTACTGTGGCGCGAATTTGTGAGGAGGGATGGGAAGAGACGACGAAAGATGTGCAGAGAGACCGGGATTATGCGAATCTTAGAGGAGAGGGAGGGGGAAGGGAGATCCCGAATTTTCGGGTGAAGGCTCGTGAGAAGTTTGCGGAATTCTGGTTGTGCCGATGAGTCTAGTGTAGTAAAAAAATTAACCTTGTGAGATGACACCTTTTTTTGGGCGACACGTAACTTAAATTTTTGTACATATTTTAGGGAGTTTGTTTCAGTAGGAAACAATTTTACGTAAATGCAATGAAATTGTAGGTTGTGTCTCATACGTGCGTTAACAGGTGGCGCCACAGTCCGCGAGGTTCTACAGGGATTTCGAAATTTTTAATTGTCTAAAAATGTAATTCGACTCAATGAAAATATTCGAAAAATAAATGAGATTACTCGATGTAAATTATTCAAAAATGTACTTAATTTGAATTTTTAACTGAACTGCCAACTGTACGTTTCGGGATTTCGTTTGCTAATTTGCTAATTAAATGCTAATTAAAACAGTCCGCGAAATATTCTACAGGGACTTCCGAAATTTTCAATTGTCTAAAAATTTAATTCGACTCAATGAAAATATTCGAAAAATAAATGAGATTACGCGATGTAAATTATTAAAAAATGTACTTAATTTGAATTTCCAACTGAATTGCCAACTGTACCAACGGAATTTCGTTTATGCTAATTAAATTTCTCTGGATTTTTCGCGCACAATGATTTTCGTCAGCCATGTTCCTGACGTCGATATCCCGGTCGAGGCGTAGATTCTCGTTGTGCCAAGGCGCGAGAATCTTGAGCAAATTAGCGAATTATGAATTCTTGAGCGCGATGACGCTTTGTTCGCCGGAGAAACGCCGCGCGAGGTGGAAGCGAGGCCAAACGCGCGCGGGCGGCAGAAAAATTCGCACACCCCGAAACACCTATACGTGAATATAGGTAAGAGAGAGCGTGGCGGCCACCCCCAGCGGGGGCTCAAGGCGCACGTTTTTCCTCTCTTTCGCGCCGTATACTCAACTTCCACCGCCACCTTTCATTATTCCTGCGCGGCACCGCGCTCCCTGTGCGCGCGGTGCACTCCGTACTTGCGCGCGTACTTGTCCGCGTTGCGGTTTATATGCACCATCGGGTACACGTAAGTGGCAATACAATTCAAATTAGCCTTCTCCTATTAAATTTCAATATTGTGGGTGAGAACGACCGAGCGAGACTGAAAGTACCAATCGCGCGCTCACCTCTCAACCCTTATTAATGCTTAGTTATTTTTTCTCCTCTTTTTTCATTCCTTTTTATCAGCTTTTCTTCAAACTCGTTTTGCTTCGTTTGAGCGTTGACCTCGTCTTTGATTGAGTCGTCTTTCCGCGATTTCGGGACACAGGTACCTTGAGTGCTTACTGTTTTGTGGTCATAACTAAGCATTTTTTGTGACTTTCTTACTATCGTGAGATCACCTCAAAGCGTTTATCAAGGCTTAGTTATTTTTCCTGTTTTTGTAATTCCCTTCTTCAATTTTTCTTCAAACTCGCTGTACTCTATTTAAGCCTTGACCTGACGAGTTATCTTTCCGTGATTTCGTGAGACAAGAACCTAAAGCGCTTTTATTTTATTTTTTTATTTATTTATTTTTTCGTTGGCAGAGTTGAGAATCTTCCGGTGAGCAAAACAATGCGACGGGTTCGTCTGGAGGCGAGTTCGGGGCCTCGAAAGCTCGCGTCAGCGATTGCGCGAATGCAAATTAAACGAAATTAAACAGTTAATTAAAGCTCAGGGAGCGCCAAGTCCGGACGGTGGGAAAGTATAGAGAGCGCGATGCGCGCGGCGCACCGAGTGGGTCCTCGCCTCGCGGCTCGCCGAGTTAATTGAGATTCTTGGAAGATTTGTCGCGTGGAATGTCTTAATTTAGTCCCTTAAACGTCGCTGACGCGCGCTCGCGCGCCTTAACAACTTTGAATAATTGGATAACACTGCGCAGGGTCGAAGGCGGCGGCTCAGAAGAAGAGGAAGAAGCGGAAGCTGAAGTCGTCTCTTCTTCTGGGTCTTATCTTTCGTCTCCTTCGTTTCCTGGCATTTTTGTGGCCTAAATTTTCTCCCTATAACCTCCAACCTCGTTTTATCTAATGGCAAAACAACAGCCACATTAAGTTTGAATAATTCGGCTGTAGTGTTCGGCTGGACCCATGGAAATAAATTATATGGGAATACGTAAATGTATGTTGGATATTTTATGGTTTATTGACAGGGTCGGGATCCTTATATTTTTTTTTTAAGATCTGGCCGCCGGGCCGAAAACCGCCCAAATCGGGGTCACGAATTTTATTTTTTCAAAATATCGACTTCTAACCTATACCATCGTTCTCAAGTCGCATATTCTACCCCTGAAAACAGTGGTTACGACCCTTTTTTAGTTGATTTTGAAAAAAAAATTTTTGGTCGAACAGTTTGTCAGAAATCGTAGATCTGGCCGCCGGGCCGAAAACCGCCTAAATCGGGGTCACGAAATTTATTTTTTCAAAATATCGACTTCTAACCTATACCATCGTTCTCAAGTCGTATATTCTACCCCTGAAAACAGTGGTTACGACCCTTTTTTAGTTGATTTTGAAAAAAAAATTTTTGGCCGAACAGTTTGTCAGAAATCGTAGATCTGGCCGCCGGGCCGAAAACCGCCTAAATCGGGGTCACGAAATTTATTTTTTCAAAATATCGACTTCTAACCTATACCATCGTTCTCAAGTCGCATATTCTACCCCTGAAAACAGTGGTTACGACCCTTTTTTAGTTGATTTTGAAAAAAAAATTTTTGGTCGAACAGTTTGTCAGAAATCGTAGATCTGGCCGCCGGGCCGAAAACCGCCCAAATCGGGGTCACGAAATTTATTTTTTCAAAATATCGACTTCTAACCTATACCATCGTTCTCAAGTCGCATATTCTACCCCTGAAAACAGTGGTTACGACCCTTTTTTAGTTGATTTTGAAAAAAAAATTGTTGGTCGAACAGTTTGTCAGAAATCGTAGATCTGGCCGCCGGGCCGAAAACCGCCTAAATCGGGGTCACGAAATTTATTTTTTCAAAATATCGACTTCTAACCTATACCATCGTTCTCAAGTTGCATATTCTACCCCTGAAAACACTGCCATCAAACTTTTTGTAGTGGATTAAAAAAAAATACGATATTTGACAGAACTGTCAAAAAGTTATCAAGGACAAATGAACATGGACTCAGTCTGAGAGTCCCAGCCAATCACAGCTCGAATAGTTTGCTAACAATGCTTTCCGTTACTCATGAACTTTTTAAAAGAGGGATATTTCTGCAGCAAAAAAAATCATTAAGTTAGGGAAACACACAATTTCACCCCAAATTTTCGCATCCGAAAAAAGGTTAATCCGTCGTATTCCGGTCACCCCGTTTTACCCCCGGTTGTCCCCGACTCTCTGACTATAAATTGCCATTTCAAATACACGTTTTATACATTTTTCAATATTCATCGCCTCCTCGGGGAGTCAAGGAAAAGCTGAGAAAAAGCCGAAGACGAAGAAGACAAAAAAAAAACGCGGAAGCCGAACTCCTGTCGTCATTTCCCTCGTCTGCCCTAAATTTTCTCCTTTTCTTTTCTCCGCCGCGGCGTCTCCGCTAATCTGAATAACATTACAACGACGAACGACGGGAAAAAGGGGGCGTTTGTCGGAAAAACGCGGGCACCTCTTGTTTTCGCGGCAGTTCCCACGAGCGAGAAGCCGTCGCGGGGGCGTGAAGAGGGCAGAATCGAGAGCCCTTTCGACGCCTGCGTCAGAAAGGCCGTCGAAAGAGGTGAGTGAGTTTCCCAGGACGACGCGACTATGCAGGGTAAATCGAAGGAACGTAATCGACGACCGGCAATTTTCCTCGCACGGTCAGACACGTTTTTCGCCGGCGTCCGACGATCCTCGGTCCACGCGGTCGGTGGTCGCCTCCTCGCGGTCCCCGAGTCTCAATCAACACGCGCGCGCGTCGCCCGTCCGCACAAACCAACCGCGCCCTCACATCGGCCGCGCGCGCAACCTCCGGACGAGCGTCCTAATCGCATAATCCGCTCTGACAAATCAATTTCCCGTGCGACGAGAGAGGCTCAACCGGAGAAACTACTGAGTGGGGAAACGCAATTGCGCTGATTAGTATTATATCTCGTGGAATTGGTTAGACATCTGATATCGTCACCGTGGCCTTCGCTTCGGTTCGACTTGGATTTTAGAAAAACTTCAAAATTGCCAAAAAAAATCATAATGTATTTATCAACATCATTGATTATTATTTGCACTAGTGAAATGGTAAATGACTAATTAATTTGAAATTTATCAGTCACCTTAAATAAATTCTTAAAACACAAGTCACCTATTTATAAGATCGTACAATGAAATAAAAAAAAAGATTTCCAAATCACCTAATTACAAAATTCTAAAATAAAAGAAAAATTAATTCAATTAAATAATTTTTCAATTGTAATATCTTCGCGTAGCCTAACAGAGATTTTTTTCCCTCCTATTTATCCGCGCAAATAATGCAAATCCCTTTACACGCCGCATTACATATCTTCTCGTGCTCGCTCAATATTGACTCAACAGTGTTCTTCTCGCCCGTTGGACGCGCATTCAAGCCGGCCAATCTCCGTTCTCCATTGTAACGACGAAGCCCCGTGCATCTCGCGTGCGTGTCCACAACGGCGTCGCGCACGCGGGCCTCGTTACAACACCTCGTTACAGCCTCGTCGTCGTATACATACAAAAACAATAGGCAGAGAGAGAGAGAGAATCGTGCCGCGCGCGCGGCCGTCGGCGGTGAAAAGAAATAAACTCGTGACTGTGTATCGGACGCAGCGGCCGAAATAAATTGGGCGCGTAATTCCTCGAAGTATCCTCGAAAATTATTGCCGGCGAATCGCATTCGATCGAACCAGCGGAGAGTGAGCGTTGAAGTAATTATACGAGTTTTCAGGGTCAATTTGACATATATGGACGCACGTCGGTGCAGCAGCAGCAGGCGCAGCGCCGACACTCTTCATACATATATCCAATGATTCTGTGCACAGTGGATATATACAGTGCATTCGTGTTTTTGCACGCACGAATGATTATCGAAATATACAACGGAGAAGCGACGATGACGATAGTGCGAGAGACAGACAGAGACAGAGAACGATAGTAGAGCGAGCAAGAGTGAGACAGAGTTACTATCGATCCACTTGAGACTGCAGCAGTAGCGATGCGTGTGCGGTACGTACGCTCTGCGTGCGTAGGGTCGATGCGTGTCCCGCGTGCGTTGCCTCGATGCGTTTCCAGTGTACGCGCGCGGTGCACGCGCGATGCATCTCGGCCGCCGCTGCCGCTGCTGCTGCGTCGGTGGAACACGGACGAGTAGACATGTTGCACCATGGCATAAACTACTCGCATTACTTCCAGTTACACACGGGTCCCGCGTATCAATTGACTGGCTTTCTCGCCGCTGTAACTCAACGCACAGCGCCGGCTCAGCCGCCGCGCGCTGTGCGTTTCTGTACATGCCGCGCGCTCTACCCTTTCCCCACGCACGCATGGTATATATATATACATGTGTGTGCATACACGTATATATAAATATGTGTGTTGCGGCTGCGTGGTGTATATTCAGCTCGTATGGGAAGTCCTCGCGTAGCCGATGGCGGTGAGCGCGCGCTCTCTCGCCGAGCGCCCGGCACCTCGTAAATTTTCGCACCCCCCTTTGACACGCGCCTAATACACAGAGAACTCGTCCGCGCTTTCGCGCAGAGAGGACGATAGATACCGGGGATGGAGAGAGAGAGAGAGAGAGAGAGAGAGAGAGAGAGAGAGAGAGAGGGAGAAGGAGGGAGAAAGGGTGGGGTGGGGGGGAAGTGGAGGGGATGGCTGCGCATCTGCGTCGGTGGTATGGCAACTATACTAGACGTCCGTAGCTTCGGTGTTTCTCGTGTCTCTCTGTCGCTCCTTCTCTTTCTCTGTCTCGCTCTGCTTCTCTCTCTCTCTCTCTCTTTCTCTGTCTCTGTCTCTATTCCCCAAACGGGAAAGAGCGGCGGAGGTAGAGAAGGAGAAAGAGAGACAGAGCGTGGGACACATATATGGCACTGTGGCGGTAATGCGCCACACGGACGACGGGGTTATATATGTGGTAGTAGCACCACCACCACTACTACCACCACCAGCGCCACCACCTCTAAACCCCTCAGGGACCTGCGGGACGTTAATGAAATAACACGGGAATTAGTCTCGGACATTACCGGCAAACTATGTCCATTACCACGCGCCCCCATCCTCCCTCTCCTCCCTCTCTCGCTTTCTCTCGTGTCTCTTCCACAACCCCCCCCCCCCCCCCCCCCCCCCACCCGCTACCGACCCACCCCATCATCGTTCGAGAACAGTGGAGCACGAAACTTCCCGTCTCCTTCTCCACGGGCTGATCACCTCTCTCACCATAAATTCACTGAATAATTCATCGACCGCTCGTGGGATCATCGTGCGCAACGCCCTTCACCCCCGTCGTCGTATTTGTATTTGCAGAATTTAATTTTGTGAATATAAATACGATGACGATGATGATTGATCTCGTCATGTGCAATGTAAGGATTTTTGACAGCGAAAAAAAAAATGGTTTTCCTGTAATTTGGAATTGCACGGAAAATATTTTGTGACGAATTAACGCAGATTTTTTTTTTGCTCGTGAGGTGCGAAAAAAATAGGCGTAATTATTTTAAGGTACAATAATAATAATATGGTTTGTGAACGAGAGAACTTTTATTCGTGGTCCAACGATACAGCTTTTTTTGATAAATTGGGGTTCAATATCAATATTCGAAAAAACGCGGCGAGGATCAATTTTGAATCCCCCCCCATTCCACCCACTTGTGTCCATTTTTCTCCCCACGATGTCCCAAATTCTTCTTAAAAAAAATAGCCCTCAGATTTCGAGCTCCAGCGCTCTCGAGCTTCTTCGCGTCTAAATAGCCGCAGCTTTCCAGGGTGAATTCCCAGCCACCCCGGGAGCACCGAGCCCGAGCTTTTCCTCGTTTTTTCCCGCCTTTAATTAGTACGAAACAAGTATACGAAAAAACCGCGGGGAAAAAAAAACACAGCCGCGAGACTCCGGACCCGAGCGTACGGTATAGGCGTACCGGAATTTCCTGGATCGCGCTCACTCGCTCGCTCGGTGTCGGTACAACGAATTCGCCGACAATAAAAAAAAAAAAAACAACAACGCACACACACTTGTACGCAGCTTATCGTGGGGGCTCACGGTGCTCGTGTACGTAAACGCGGTACCTACAAGATTTTCCAGGCTCTCCCTCTCCCTTCCTTCCTCTTTCTCTCCATCACTCTCTCTCTCTCTCTCTCTGCATCTCTCGCCGCAAGGAGAGAGAGAGGGCGTGAGTGTATGTGTGTGTGTTTGTATGTGCAAGAGGGAGAGAGAGAGAGAGAGAGAGAGAGAGTGAGAGTAAGAGGGACTGAGTGTGTGTCTGTGTGAGAGAGAGAGAGAGAGGGAGGGGGAAAGTAACAGAAAGAGTGAGAGAGCGAGACCCCAGAACCAGCCGTATACATTACAACGCGAGGGGCAGCAGGGAGGGAATTGTACGTTGCATGTCGTATATATACGCGCCCTGCGCGTTACGTACTCGCGCGCAGGGCGACGACGACGGTGGCGGCGGCGGCGGCGGCGGTCGTGATGGTGGTGGTGGTGGTGGTGGTGACGACGCGGTACAAGGTGGTATTCGTGCTTTCAAACGAGCGAGCGTAAGTCGCTCAAATTGGTATGGATTTCCAGTCCAACACCTCGATTGTCCCCGCGTGAAGAGTGCTTCGCGCGAGCATACATGAATTCACGCCTCGAACACTGTCGCGCATGCACTCTCGCGCTCTCGCTTTCTCCTTTTTTTCCCTCCTCTTTCCTGCCTTCTCCCTCCGTTTCTCCCTCCCTCTCTCACTCTTTTCTCGCCTTCGTTATCCTCTTCTTCTTTCTCGCTCTCTCTCTCTCTCTCACTTCGACGCCTCGTCTCGCTCTGAAAGAGCGACGCAGCCTCCTTTCTCTCTCTCTCGCTCTCTCTTTCTGCACGAGACTCTCTCATGTCGTGGCCGAGCTTAGCGGGCCTCACGCACCGAGCGACACCACCGACACCGGTCGACGCTAAGAGAGAGAAGAGAGAGAGAGGGGCAGAGTGCGAGAAATCTTGTAGCTACTGAGCTCGAGCGGCGCGAGCAGTTCACGCTCGCGGAGTCAGGCGGTACCTGGGGCTGTGTGCTCTGTGATATTGTAAGCCACCCCCCACCCTCGTACCCCTCTCTGCCTGCCGCCCCCCCCCCGTGTCCCCCGCGCGCTGAATGCCTTTCCAGCCGGAGTTTCTCTAAGTAGCAGCTTATTCCGCGATCCTCTTCTTCCTTCTCGTCGTGCTGTCGACGTCATCATCATCATCATCATCATCGTTGTCGTCGACGTCGTCGGAGTCGGAATCGTCACCGTCGACGTCGTCGTTGGCGGCGTTAGAGCTGGATGATGTCGGTGAATACCGAGCGGAAGTGTTGGCGGTGTTGATAACTGAGAACGTGGATGACCAGTTATCAATGGTCACTGCTCTGCACATCCAGATGTGATGGGTAAAGAGGAGAATGGTAAGAATATTTGTAGGAAAATGATAGATTAGTGGATTAAAAATTTGTTAAAGGTAATAAATATTAGGGTAGGCGTACCGGTTTTAGCCACCTTAGGGCCGATTGTGGCCATTACATTCAAAACAATAAAACTATACATTTAATCGCATAAAAAAAACGTCGAATAGATCATTCCGTGAATTTATGTGAATTTGTTTGAAAAATCAACATGCAATTATGGGAGAAAAATAATTTTGAGAATAAAAAAATGAAAATGGCCACTATCAGTACAGTGGCTAACGGTACATCTACCCTACCCTAGTTGATACAAAAAAAAATCATGAATCAATAAAATTTCACGTACTAAAAATTAAGAGACAAAACCTCGCACAGATTTACATATCAAGTGACATTTTTAATGTCACTTGATATGTATATTAATCACAGTCTCATCGAATTAAAAAATTAACCTGACCACACAATCCCGCTCACGATCATTAAAAGATCCAGGAAGCAAGGAACGGAACTCGAGTGCCCAAAAAGTCTGACACGTGAGCTCCGAACAGATTATACCGGGTATTACCATCCTTCGGTGTCACGGGGACTTCGCGTACGAATAACGACCCGGGCACAGCGTTAGAGACGCGCGCGCGCGCGCGCCTCCTCTCCTCGAGGATACAAGCAGCGGCGCAGAGCGTGTTAACCGCAAATCCTCCGGTATAATATAATACTAATAGGAACATAATAGGGTCAATAGGGCTGAGCCTCAGCGTCACCGCGCCGCGACACGACAATAAAGATCTTGTCAAAATACTCCGGGTCGCCCGGGCGTCTGCGTTCGAGTAACACGAGAAGAACCGGGGAAGTGGATTTTCTCAATGGGTCGACGCGGCTTGTGCTCCTCTCACGCGCGCCAGTCTCGCCTTTTCTCTCTCTCTCTCTCTCTCGCTCTTCCTCTATTTTTTTTCTCTCTCGATTTCTCTCGCTCCAAGTCTGAGTTTTTCCCATCTCCCTCGTTTCGTTCCTTTCGGGAAGTCTCCGCACCGTTCACCAGGATCGAATGGACTCGGGGCCCCAGCGACGACGCCTGGGGCCCTTTATGTGGTTTTTGAGAAAAACGTGAAACCACTCAACGGAAGGGCACGGATGATGATTGAGGTTTGAGTTTCGCTCGTTGTGATGCGTATAATAAGTACAGTCGGACCCCCGTGATCGTGCGGACGAGGAGAAAGAGAGAGAGAGGGAGAGAGGGAGGGAGCGGAAAATCGAATGAATGGGGATCGAGAGCTCAGATCGCATCGCAGGGCACAAACGACACGCGCGGTGCATCACACTCGGCCCGCTCTCGGGTTTTCCGTAAAGTGAACAATTCTCGGCGGAAACACCGCGCCCATCGGGAGACCTCGATCGGTTTCCTCGGGCCGCGGCGTTATATCGACCGCGTGTATCACACACGATACGCCCTTTTTTGCCCCTGTTGCTCGCACTCGGGTGACCGATTTGTATTACAAGCGTCGATACGAAGGGACCGAGATTTTGAGTCCGAGACGAGCGAACGTCTTTTCGTGGTGGCGTAAAAAAAAATTAATTCGCGATTAGACATTAAAATTGAGTCGAATTTTTAGTGTGGATATTATTTATTATTATCGAATTGTGGGACTAAATTGATAAAATCTAATAATTTACCAGGAAACAAATAAAATAACTTAATTTCACTGATATGAAAAAGAAAAATTTGCATGTACCGAAATACGCGACGAAAGAATTTAACAAAACAGCACAGCCCGTGATTAACAATATCGGACCCACAAAGAAAATCTCTGCCCTCATTATTCGCGCTGCCGTGACGTTATTATCAGGCGCGAGCCTGTCCCTTTAAGACGCCGGCTCGTTAAAGTCGTTTTAGGGTAAATAGAGAGCCGAGGGGCAGGGAGGGGGAGGGAGAAAGAGCGGGAAAACCGTGTGCCTCGCCCCTTGAAAAAAATCCACCCTTATTTTGAGCCTCTTCAGGCAGCCTCCGCTCCGCCACTCGTCGGTGGGGGTGAGTGGGTGGGGGAGGGGAGGGGGAGGGGTGGGCAACTCCGAACTTTCTTAGAATCCAAGGAGCAGAGCCGAGGAATCTTTTTCAGTCGAACTCACCCTCGCTCGTGGCCTGCTTTCTCCTGTTTTTCCCTCGTTGCTGAAGCTGCTGCCCCCTTCGAGGTTGGCTCCTCGGTCGCCTCCGCGCGGGTCGGGAGGGACGTCGCGATGACAGCGACCGGAGGGAAAAACCGAGGGTGGCTCGGGCAACGACGGCTTTATTAGAAAATGGCTGTGCTGAAAACGTCTTAATATAAACGCGAGGAAGTCGCGTCTCTCGCGCCTCTCGCGCTCCTCTCGCGGCCGCCGTGGAAATCTCTCCGCGCCGCTTCGGACTCGTTCGCGCAATTTTATACCGAGACTCGCGCGTTCCGACCCTCCAAGCCGGTGGAGGGGGTGCACCTCCCCACTCCACGCGGCCGATTCGCGCGGCGAGGAAGTCGAGGACTCGTTGAAAACGAGAAACGACCCTCGCGTCTTCTTCTTCCTCACCCTCTGGTTTCTTCCGCGGGCCTCGCGCGCGCCTTGAAGAACGCGACCAATCGACCGACGCCGAATCAACGACCGAAGTGGGGTGCAAGGATTTTCGGGACGCGATTTTCGCGTAATTCACTCATCTCGTTGTGAGTCTTTCCCGTCTGACTACTTTCGGGCTTCTGTGTTTTACGAGTCGTTACAAAGCGATAGCGGAAGTTTGATAGAGGTATGATGTCGATTTATCATATGATGTTGCGAATGCGAATTTGAATTGTGTATTTATAGACGTTGTTTTTTTTGTTGTGTTTGCAGGATTCTCGCAGTCGAAGAGCTCCTTCTCAAACTCGAGTCCCGGTAAGCAATTGTATTTTAAGTGTCCTCTATTAAAGAAATCATGAGCAACCATTATTTTCGATTTATTCGGCCTCTGATTGGTCGTTGGGAAACCGGCAGTTATTTAATATCGAAATTTGGCAGTTTGTCAGAAAAAAATTCGATTTATGCGTTTTTCTCCTCGAATTTTATTTTTATTTTTTGTACTTTTCGGAATCCGCGGAAAAGTTGCCACCGGATAAGGTTTTATGACTATGCGAAAATGGAAAAATATTGTTTCGTAAAAGTAAATCGGAAGGGCTACTCGAAAATTGATGCAACCGGGCCGAAAATTTAGCGAAGCGAATTTGAATTTCGCCGACAGACTGCGAAGTTCGCGGGTCGTTAGATGTCGCGGGAATATTTCCGACTCCTCGTTTTTGCCGTCGTCGCGTCGTCCATTATGTCTCTCCGCTAACCCGGCCGACAGTATCTCGGACCCGTTGGTTGCGCGCGCGCGCAGATGGCCCACCGCGTCGTCGTTCCCGATAAGTTAGCGATGACGTCACGGGCTAAGGGAGAGAAAACGCTCATTTGGTATTCATACGCCGAGGAGTCGCGGATGATTCCGATTTTTCCGAGCCATTAACCGACCCCGCTGTACCGCGTTCATATATATACCGCGCGGTGTCTGCACCGCGTGCGCTGCGCTCGCTGCCGCCGCCCGGGTCCGGCCCAACTGATGTTCCTCTAAACGCGGAACGACAGGTTGAAAATGCGCTGCTCATCGCGCACGAGGGCAGCGAGAGCGTCGCGTGTGTCTGATATTTTTCCAGCCGCATGAAATACGATGGCGAAAAAAAAAAAAAAAAGAAATCTTGCCCTTCGTCATCGCTTAATTATTCGATCAATATCTACGAGTTTTTTTTTTTACAAAATAATTACCAGAAATTGTAAACTCGAAAAATCTCAGGAAAAATGTTGCCACTCGATTTCCCTCGATTCATACGAAGATCTATTATTATTATCATTATTGTTATTTTAATATATTTAAGGGGATTATACGTATTATATGGCGGTTGCGGGTGGTAAGGATATATCGAGTTTCCTGTCAAAACATTTTGAAAAAAAGGCCGTTTACGGGATCCCATGGAGCACCCTGGGCGTCGCGGGTGGACGCGAGGGAGCCGCGCCCACGGTCGATTTACGCGATCCATTCGAACGCTAATTCGGTTAACACGAGACTCGGATTTCTCGTCGTCTCTCCTCGTGTAATTCGAGGCTGCTTCCCGTGGTATCCGGGCAACGTGAATTTTCCAGTTTTCCGGGTCATTTATGCCGTATCCATTGCGGGCAGAGCAATCGAAGACACAAAAGCAGTTTTTTTTTATTGGAAAATTAGAGAATCAACTACATATTTAAAAAACAAATTATAACAAATTTCTTTTAATTCCTTGTTTTGCCATCAAAGTCACAAAAACTATCATAAGGTGTCTGAAATTAAAAAAAATTTAGTTACATAAATTCTACGAACATATTCATCGAATTTGTGTAAATATAACTTGATTATTATTGCTAAAAGGATGTGAAGTATATTTACGGCGCCAGGTATTAATACCCGCGCAGTCGTTATACCAATATTCGGCCATACCGCAATTTCTCTCTGAGTGAGGAAATCGCGTTCACCGCGCGCGCGCGGCTGTGGATCCGAACTGCCGGGCAAAACGTCGCGCATACCACCGACGTAATAGTCCAATTTGTCGGGCAAAGGGAAATACACCGTTGGCGGAAGGAAAAGGAGAGTCGCGGGCGGCGCTGGGTTCGGATTCGAGGAAGCGGAAAATTGGAAAGCACTGAAAGCCACGAGGCGCACGCGGCGAAGCAACAGAGACGCGCGATGTGCATTCGGCGCGTCTGACGTAAACAGAGGAGGAAAAAGCTCATCGAGAAAAAATGAAAATATGCACCACGTGGACATTTTTTTATTTTTTTTTATTTTGTCAAAATTCCACAGGTGCGCTTGCTTGTTGCTCGAAGTGCTTAAATAGTTTTTCGAACCCGAAGTGTGTAAAGGAAAATTCGACGCGAAGCCGCGTCAACGTCGCGTTTCTCGCGAAGCTCGAAGCTGCATCAGCCGCCGGATCCAATCATCTCATTTCCCGGCCGGTATCGATTTCAACGACCGGCAGGGCCGATATTCGGCTCTCCGGCTCGCGGTTGAAAAGAAACGCGTAAGACAGCAGCTACGTAGTCGCTGAGGCAAGAAAGACGGAGAGAGAGAGACGAAGAGAGAGTGAGAGAGCGATAGCGAGAGGAAGATGGACCGATGGTACAGACCAGCGTAACCAAAAGAGAAGAAAATAATCCGAGCTCGGTGTGCGCTTTATAAACGGTTTAAATTCGCGGATGGAACGGAGCCAACTTGCACTCCGCGTGAATCGCAAAGAAAATTTAATGGCAGGGAAGAACGCGCTGAAATAAAAAAACAAATAAAAAACAAATGTCTTGAAACACTAAACGCGACAGCCAAAAAAAAATTACAATTTTGTTAGATCGATAAAAAGAAATTTAGATTCGTCACGAGTGGACAATTTCTTAATTTCATAATTTCGCGGATTACGAGTCGTCGAGAGTTGTATACAAGCGAACGCGATTTTATCGAACCGAAACATTTTCCAATAAAAAAAATTCACAACATTCGCGCGGCGACTCAATTGCTTTTTAAAAGCGCGCGCGGTAATTGTTTCGGGCGAAATTCTCTCGGCGCGCCCGCGCGCACAAAGACCGCGAGCTTTGTAAAAAATTAAATTGACGCTTCAAGAGGGCGGAGAAAAAGGCCTCTCGCGGGCGTTTGTCCCTCGAGTGTGTTCGAAAATTCGAGTCGCCGTCAGTCAGTGGTTTCGGCGGCGCGGCGAACCTCGCGAATCGACATTGATCGCTCGCCCTTTAAAGAGCTTCGCGGGGACTTAAGAGAAGGAGAGAAAAAAAAATGACGAGAGACGCGAGGAGAGAGGGAAAGAGACGGAAAAACAGACGTCTAGCGTCTGACTCTCGATTTCGCTTTCGGGATAAGATGCGACTGGTCGCGACATCAAAGTGGCCGCTGCGGGTGGCTCGTCGCTCCGCCCGCGAAGTATTGACATTTTTTTTTCCGACACATCTCGCGATGCTCCCGATTTCGCGTCGTATTCGCTGCATTTCGACATAACCGCGCGTCGACACCGGAACGCCCGGGCGTTGCCATTGTCATCGCCAACTCGGAAGTTGGCATTTTTTTTTTTTTCGTCACACTTTTCACGTCATTTTTTTCTCGGCTATCACATTGCCTTGATTTTTTTATTCGCCAATGATTCGCGTAGGATATTAACGACCGTTGCAATGCGCATTTTTTCTCGTCTATCCCTTTCTCTCTCTCATGCTCTAATCCTTCTCTCTCTCTCTCACTGCCACGTTTATTCCCATGTACAATACATATATACACATGTACTATATATAATCGTGGAACTCCCGGAAGAAGACGGAAGCCCAGTGGGGAAAGTGAAGGATGGGGTTGCAGCGAGTCCGGGTGGGGGTGGGGGGAAGGGGGGGGGGGGTGGTGAGGGGATTTCAGCAGGAGTGAGAGCCTCCTGCAGTGGTAACAGCCGCAGCAGCAGCAGCAACGCGGCTCACCGGCGAAGGCGACAAAGATATTAATTAAGAATTAACACGGGTACTGCAAACCACCCTTAATTAGTAACAGTCAGCGCCTGGAGCACGCGACGCGGCGCCCACACACCCCTCCCCTCCCCTAGCCTACCCCCTTCTCTCTCTCTAACACTCGCTAGCGGCGCGCACAGTGTGCGATTCGGAGCAACAGTGGCAGCAACAGCGGCAGCCACGGCGTCAGGCAGCGGCAGCGGCAACGCTAGCGGCTCCAGCCGTCAGCGGCAACGAGCCCCGCGGGTGATTCACCCGAATCGAAACGCGTGTATAACGCGCTCGTTCCCGGTCGCCTCGCGCGTTATTTTTTTTTTTTCTCGGTTTTATTTTTCCCGCCACCCTCTCGGCGAAACGAACTTAGCGAGGAATTCTTCGCAGGCGTATCCGAATTTCGCGTGCTAATTAAGCCGGCCGCGTCTCGGACGAGTCCACAAAGTCGCGGCCACAGCGCGATACTCGACACGCGGCTTCGGGGGCTTGTTTGAGATTTAATTATCGGGATTTCGGGACGTCTGGAGGACGTCTTGACGACGATTGCCGGGCGGAGGGAAAAGATCGTTTTTTTGGGACTGGAAGATTTTTTTTTATCGTTTTTATTTTATTTTATTTTATTTTATTTTATTAATACGCTGTGGGTATATATATTTCTTTTGACATCACCATAAATAATTGGCGATATCTGGAAATTATTAAGTATACAAAATTATCATTCATTGTAGTCACAACAATACTTTTTTTTAAATTCTCTAAAAAAATTTTAAAAATTCGATCACTCTCCTATCCCTTCCCTCTCCCAAAAAAAATTACAAATTTGCCCGCGCTTCGCGAGATTCTCGCGACTACGCTCGCGAATCGGACGCCGAGCCACTCCGAGTTGGGCCGAAGAAAAAATAAAAAGAAAAAAAAACGGAGAAAAAAAGGTTAATGAGCCGTCAGCACGTGCGCTGCGCTTATGTATATGACGCGTGTGTACACGACGTACGCGAGGTTTATCACTCCGGGTTGTTTGCACACGCGGGTCGCGCGCTCGATCGGGTGACGGGCCACTCAGGCGCCGCTCTTCTCGCCCGCCTCGAGATAGTTATGCGCGTTCACACGCATCACACCTCGGCAAGGGCCTCGCGTGCTCCGCACCTCGATGAGAGCTGCGGAAACGCAACTGCGGGGAGGGTGTGAAAAAGAGAGAGAAGGAGAAAAACTCACTACGATTGAGAGAAAGAGTGAGAGAGAGAGAAAGCAGAGGATGAGGGAGGGAGTCGGCTGAGAGCGAGAAACCGGGCGAGTGTCGAGAAGTAGCTCAGCCCTCGGGGCCTCGTCTATGCGAAAAACACACATTTGCAGTCGCAGTCGCTTCAGCCCCACTCAAACTCGAAATTAAAAAATTGCCTCGCTGCATCATATCGCCGCGATTTCACGAGCGATCGATGTTATCGATTAGCCAGCATCGCGCGCGACACCGGTAATTAAATTCATCTAATTATTTTTTCGCCACGAGGATCGCACCTGTCGTTCGCATTTTTTTTGTTATTTAATTTTTTTTTTAGTCTGGATTTTATTTTATCTCGCCGAGGCGGGTGACATATAAATTAGGTCTTAATCACGAAATTATTTCGTCGAGTGGCGAAGCGGGGTTTAATCGAAGTGTCCAATTACTCGTATAATTACGAATGTCAGGCGCACGCGCGACGACCGCGCGCTCCGAATGATGAGGTGATATTTTTTTTGGATCTCCGGAGGGCGAATATATTATATATATTTATATATATATTTTTTTTTCGTCACTAGATTTCGAGTCCAGTTGTGGGTTTCTCAGGAAATACGGTCAAATTCAGTGCTATTTATAGATCTCAGTGCTAGTATATCAAACTTTTCTTTCATTAATTAAACACTCTCGGCGAATTTGCTGGCAAAAATATCTAACAATAAAAAATAAATCATGGAATACAATCATTGGAAAATTTTTTTTTCTTTGTAATAATTTTTACTAAAGCCAGATGCCATTTCTCGTCGCGCGCTGTGACTCTTTTTTCGTCCCCCGGTGTCACGTTTTTATTTTCATACGTTTTCGACTCGACAAATTGTGACCTCCCAGGGGGAGGGTTGAAGGGTGTAGGGGGTGGGTACTGCCGTTTCGTTATTGAACACTCGATTCTTTTTTACATTCCCTCGTCCGACTACTCCTCTCCCTCCCTCCATTTCCATCTTTCTGTCTCTCTCTCTCTCTCTCTCTCTCTCTCTGGGCATGAATTCTACCGATCGATGCGACGGTGTGCGTAACACGTACATGCAGAAATCCGTGACGTCATTCCACGCGGTGGCCATTTTGGCTCAGCTGGTCGCGACAAAAGGACCCCGACCGCCGGCACATCCAGCGGGACGCCATGTCCTGTCGGTGCGCGCGGCGCGCGCGGCTCGAGTCGAGTCGTCGCGCGCCGCGCGCGTCGTCTACGCTCGCTGGTCCTAATGCTGATGCTCGAGGCCCGGCGAAGCTCGCGAGAAGAGAGCTCAGCACTCTCGCACAATGGACAATGCTCTACGAGCGTCCACGACTGTGTGCGACGCGCTGTAAGCGGGTTAACACCATCCAGCACCTATAACTCTCGTTACTCTCTACACAGAGACATAAAGAGCGACGGAGAGAGAGACACACAGTCAGAGTGAGAAACAGACATAGTGAGAGAGACAGAGAGAGAGAGAGAGAGAGAGAGAGAGAGAGAGAGAGAGAGAGAGAGAGAAACAGAGTGAGAAAGAGAAAGAAACAGGCAGAGTGACTGAGAGAAACAGACAGAGAGAGACAGAGCGACTGAGCGAGTGCGCACAACCATCGTGAAGTTCCTATGTCCCAATTGAATGCAGAAACGTTCGAACCCTTTGGCTGCGCCCTCAGGACCGGGCCAAAGTCTCCGGGAGGGGATTCGAGTGCATCCCAAGCGAGCGAGAAACAGAGAGAGCAGAAGGCGCGACGAAGGAGGAAAGAAGCCGCGAAACCACCCCTGACCCACCCTCCAGGGGAAATATTTTGACATCGATGGGCGTGGTGTTCGTACCGGGCTTTGTGAGGGCGAGAAAAAAAATTTTTCGGTTTTGAATTTCACCGACCCGAGTCTGTTTAGTCGATACACGCACCTCTCCGTGCGCACCAACACACCAGTGCTCGCGTATTTACGTTGTCGCGCGGAGCGCGAAGGGTGCGGCCGGAGCAAACTTCGGCATCTGCGCGCGGAAATCTCGAAAAAAAAAGGAGATATCATCGATATTCAAAACTACCCTTGACGTCGCACCTGGTGCACGTGCGGCCGGTGAGGATGGCGACTCGATCGAATCTCACACTGAGAAAAATTAATAGTTGGGATTACCAATCGTTGGTCAGAGCTACCAATATTTTAGTAACTGCAACCAATATTTTGGTGGATCAAACCAATGATTGGTTATGGCAACCACTGACTTTTCTCAGTGCAGGGATTGAGGGAGGGAGAAGGGGGGGGGGGGGGGGGGAGCGGATGTTGACGTCGCGAGGAGGGATTTAAGGGTTGAGATAGGCGCAAGATCGGAGAGGAAATATTATTCCTCCGGCGAATAATGCGAGAGTGGCTATGCGGCACGTGGGAAGGTGTCACAAAAAAAAAAAAAAAAAAAAAAAAAAGAAAAAGTGACGAACTCGAGTGGAAGAGGAAAGTGAGGTGAATCGACTCGAGAAACGCGAGGGATGATCCTCTCCCTCCTCCTCCTCTTCCTCCTCCTCCTCCTCCTCCTCGAGGTTTATCTCTCTCTCAGGAGCAGCGGAGCTGTGGATCGACGGCATCGAGAAGCCGTGTATAGAGCGCTGTAAAGTGTTGGAAAGATCGCGGGATACACGCGGAAGAGGAGAGAGGAGCGATCCCGCAGCTCCGGGGTCTGTGACGCCGACGACGATGACGACGACGACGACGACGGCGAGAGAGAGACCCGAGGATCCTCGTGCGCCGCACACATTGTGTGGGTTTAGGGGCCTCTCTCATTGTGCGCGAGAGACGCCAACCACTATGGGGGCATTGTCACCTATTCAACCCGCCGGAGATTCACACGTCGCACACCTTTTCACGGCCGCGGGGATTTTTCCACGAAAGCCAAACGCGCGTGGGTTATATCGCGTGTGGCGCGGGATGAGTGCGCGCCGCGCGACTACCGCCGCGCGAGCTATTGAGTGGAACGAGCGCGCGGGGCAAACCGCGCGCGCCGACTGCGCGCGCGAGACGCTCTGGCAAGCGGAGACGAGCGATACGGGAAAACGTGAAAGCGAATTTCGTGCGCGTGGTTTAAGTACAGATTCGATTTGTCCGATAGGTGTGACAAAATCGTGAGCGACGCGGATTTGTGACAGCAGGTATTTTGAGATGAGTAGGAGATAAGACAATTTGGCAAAAATTACTTTGTGATCGAAATAAGAAATTATAAAAATTGTCGAGGTAAATTTCTTCCGCTAGGTTGGGAATATCCTTCGGATTTTTTTAGACGTAGTGATCAGAATTAACTTGCTGAGAAAACAACGGCTTATTAAATCTAAGATATTAAATAATATATACCCATAATTTCTGTTACTCTTATATTCGACAGACCCAAACGTTTGTGACAAAATCGTGAGAGACGCGGATTTGTGAATTCAGGTATTTTGAGATAAACGCGAGATAAGACAATTTGGCAAATATTACTTTGTGATCGAAATAGGAAATTAGAAAAATTGTCGAGGTCAATTTCTTCCGCTAGGCTGGGAATATCCTTCGGATTTTTTTAGACGTAGTGATCAGAATTAACTTGCTGAAAAAAACAACAGCTTATTAAATCTAAGATATCCTCAATAGTAAATAAAAAATATAGACCCATAATTTCTGTTACTTTTATATTTGACAGACCCAAACGTTTCGGCCGTCGCTGCAGCCTCTCAACTTTGCGTTGATCACGCATCCAAATTAGTCACTTCCAGGGCGACATATTTTTCAACACGAAAGTGTCACGTCCAGTTGCGGATGGAAGTGTGTAAATGTTCCGTAGGCGCCACCGAAGGAGAGAACCTGTGTAGTATATATATAGGCCCGTTCGAGTCAATCTATATTCGGTGTACACGGTGCACCCGGAGCATGTGCGATGGTGCCGGAGGAAGCGGAGCGGCTACAACGCGCGCTGTCTGGCGCCAACGAGGGTTAACGCGTTGGCCCTGCAGCCGCTCGGCAATGCGCGCTCGTCTCCACCCGCGGCTGCTGCTGCTGCTGCTGGTGCTGCTGTGTTGCGTTTCAACGAGGCGCCGCGACTGGTTCAGGAATATTGGGTTACTCCGCTAACAGGCCGACAGTCAACACCTTCCTGAAACGTTACACGTGTTTTCGTTGAGAGCGGTTGTAGCGCGACGACGACGCTGCCGACGACGACGACGAGATACACGAGGTCTGAACTGACGCTGAGTCTCTCGAAGCTGAAGTCAATGAAAGTCAGGGAAACAACACGACTGACGAAATGATTGAAAATTGATGGACTGTTCGTTGGATCTTTGATGTCGGTTGAAAACGAAGAATCTGACTGAAGATCATGAAACTTGACATTGGTGGACGAGCCAAAAATTGGTTGGCCCAAGAAATGACTTTGTGTCGATTTCGAAACGAAATCGCAGCAAACTGGAATCAAGAATACGATAGCAATGAAAGCTTCGCTTATCGTCCAGCTCTGTGGGACAACGAGGCCTTTCATAATTCCACCAGCCAACGGAAATAAAAGTCGAATCAGCGCGAGAAAATTGAGTAAATGATGTAACAACCCTTCATTCTACTTCGCGTAACTACATCACGTACCTGACCCCTTTCAGTGTCCGTCTCCGTCGCAGCGAGACTCGACAATCTTGCGAGCGGAAAATTTTCGTCCACCCTCAAGTTAGGGGGCATTTTTGCTGGTCATTCTCGTAAAGTCGATGCTCATTGCGGAATCTCGAGAGCTCATCTCATCCTCTTCCTGAAAAGGAGGATGAGGACGCGGTGGTCAGAGGTCGAGCAGAGACAGAGAGAAAGAGGGAGGCGTACTCCCTCTTGGAGCACGCTATGGCCGAGGCATAAAGGGTGCGCCTGGCCTGGCCAGGGTGAACACTGGATACCGGGACAAGGGGGATGCGGGAGGTCAAGGGAGGTGGGCGGTTGGCCAGCGAGCGGCGAGTTAATGGAAACGGGTGAGCGTTGGAGCCATGGAAGAGCGAATAAGGCAGAGGAGCGCGAGAGAACGCGCGAGAAACGGGAGAACGCAGCAGCAGCGGCCGCGCGACGACGACGACGCCGACGACGACGAAGAGAGGCAACGGCGGGCCGGGGCCGCTCTAGCGGGCGGTAGTCGCGTTAGGGACGGGGCCATTAAGCTTAATGACATAATGAAGTAAATGGCCGTGCCCCGGGCCTAGGACTCGACTATAGCTTATAACCGCGCTCGAACGCAACCCTTTACCCACCACCCTTTGGCACCCGCGTGCGCGCAATATACCGCGCGCCCGGAATTCCTGACTTATGCCCTCGAAGCCAACGGTGGTGAGAGCGAGCGAGCGAGAGACTCGGTGAAACCGGGCGAGGCCGCGAAAACGGTACAGCACTACATTGTCCGTTTGGCGAAAGGGTTCGAGAGGGCGAGCGAGACGGGGCGAAACGTTTTGAACTAGCTAAAAGCAAATTGGAAGGTTTCAGGCGCCGAAGAAATATTACTGCCTGTACTGCATGGGCGATAGGAAACACGCGGGCGCGGGTTCTCTAATTTATTTCGCGCCCGGGACGTGTGTGTTGCCGGCTCGCAGAGCACTCGAGTCGAACGCGTAGTTTCGCCTGTGCAAACTCCAGCCGGGGCTCGATTCCAGCGATTCCAGCGAGGTACAGACCGCAGCACTTGGAACGTGGTGCCAGGTTGGGGCTAGGAGGGAAGTCCTCAAAGAGATCTGTGGAATGGTCGTGAGAGCCGCGTGAGAGCCGGAAAAGCGAAGGAGGGGTGGGAACCTAGTCACTTTCTTAGGGAGAACAACGCTCACAAGACTGGAGACTGTTTTTTTGTGACTGGAAGAGGTAGGAGAAATAAGATGATGTGGTGGGGAAGAGAACGCCTTGATTCTGGGTAATTAAGGTCCCCTTTCTGACTTGAGCTCTCAAAGTCCAGGTTCGTGTGGAGCTGGTGGAAGGTCCGTTTTGCAAAGGGGTTGAAGGAAAATGCGTTTCCAACTGGCTAAAAGCCATTTGAAAAGTTTCCACCCTACACAAATGTTGCCCTGTTCACGCGTCGATGATGGAAAAATAGGAACACTGGTCCCCGATTAATTTATCCGGATATTCGGTATAGGGTTTCGGAGCCCGAGGCTAGTTTCATGGTAAAGGAATGCCCAAGTTCCGATTCTAGAGTTGGGACCATAATCGGAATGTAGGATTCCAAGCGCAGAAAAGTCCTTGAAGAGATCTCGGGAGTCCGGAGCTACGAACCGGGGAGGGGGCTATGAGTAGTGGGTAGTAAAAGTGAAAGAGAGGAGGAACAAGACGTTATCCCCTTCTAAAGGAACAAGGTCCGTGACACTCTTTTTTTTCAGAGCAAAAAAAACGTAGGAAGAAGAAGACGAAGAGGAGGAGGAGGAGGTGGAGGGGAGGAAGAAAAAAGCCTTGTTTTCGGGCAATCAACACTTCCCTCATTGTCGCGCGGTGGCAGTTGAATGCGTGGCCATCATAATATTCACACCATTCTCGGTCGTCTCGGGTTTCAATATGGCCACGAACGGCACAAACTCCGCCGGCAGCAGCAGCATAGCTCACAGCAGCAGAATGGAGCTCGGCGAGCGTTGGCTCGCGCGCCTTCTTGCACCACCGCTGTACGGTATTACATTCCACTCCCCATGGCAAAAACACTTCTAGCCCCGTGATGGCTTTCTTGTTTAATCTCCGGGATTTGTCGTGGCCGCGCGTGGATCGAGGTTCACACACTCGGCCCGCGCGAAATCGCGTTTGGCCCCGGTCACTCGCCAAGTGACAACCTCCAAGTGAAGTCCTCGGCCCGTGCGAGTCTGTTTTTCGTAGGTACAACTGTTCCGACTACGACGATGTTCACTGTGCCTTTATCAAGGTTGCAGGGTTACCATTTGGTGCAGAAAACTATAATTCTCTAGTTTTCAATTGGAATAAGAACAAACTTTTTTTTGTTGTTTAATTGTCGTTCCTGTTTGCAGATTTATCATTTATTGCAAAAACCTGCAAAACCCCAGCCTTCAATTTTGAATACGAAAAAACTTTCCGCTGTGTGTTTTATCAAGACTGCAGGTTTATCATTTGGTGCAGAAAATTATAATTTCCTTGTTTTCTATTAGAATACGATCAAACTTTTTTTTCGTCGTTGTTTAATTGTCGTTGCTATTGTTTGCAGATTTATCATTCATTGCAAAAACCTACAAAACTCCAGCCTTCAATTTTGAATACGAACAAACTTATCGCTCTTAAGCTGTCGTTGTCGCTGTTGTCGTTGTTGTTACTCCCATTTATCCAGCACTTAATCCGACGATAAGTAATTCATGCGAGGCCAATAGCGCGTGAGGAAACGACCGGGTGTCGGTGGGCAAACTCTCATCGTCCACCCCCCCCCCTCCTCCCCCCTCCCCCTCAGCCTACTGCGTACTCGAGAGCCGTAAAAGAACAAGGAGGGTGGGCGAGTCGAACGATTGAATTGACCAAATTGATTCGACCCCAAAAACATCGCGTCTGCCGACGCGAGGCGGTGGCGGCTCACGAGGCCGAAAAACCCCGCGGCCCAGAACGGCTGTCGACGAGACCGACCTACAAGTGTTTTACATGATGTTTCCACGATGTAGCCGACGAGTCGTACAAGTCTGCGAACGAACGGGGGTCCCTAATCTAGCGAAACATCCCTCGGGACCCGTTTTCGAGACCCGTGTCTGCACTCGATACGCTCGATTCGACCCTGCTCGTGCTGCCCCGGTGTCCCCTCTACCCTCCTCTCCCCCCGCGACGCCATCCCGGCGCCCCTCATCTGGACCTTCCCTTGAGTGTGTGTAGACAAATCGCACCCGCTACTGTGTGCACTGGCTCAATTCGTCGAGGCCGATTTTTCTTTTCACCACTTGCCACGGGATTATATTCGTGTTTATCAGTTTATTTGTTTTTTTTTCTCCTGTTTCTTCAATACCGCGTAGCTGTTTGATGTAGATACGGCTGAAAATATTGTTGACAATATTATTTTCGTCTCGACATAATATTCAATTTTTCGCCAAGTTATGAATTTTTTTATTTACAGAAATTTTAGTATGATTTTTTTTCGTGAGTTGCAACTTGAATACCTTGAACTCAGATATTTATGTTATTTTCTCCCGAATTTTTGCAGATGACGAGAAATTTCCTTTGCTTTGATTCCGTGCTCGATTTTTTTTTTATTTCTATATTTTCTTCTACAATTCGCATGAAATTGGAAATTCGACGTTAACTGGAAAACCAACACGCGGATTTTTTTTCGGTGACAGCATTCGGTTCGCGAGAGTCCGAAGGGTTGAGCGACTGTCACAATGAGACTCACAGGGATAGAGAGAGCGAGCGAGAGATAGGGACCCGGCGTCGTCGTTGGCAGCAGGAAGGCATGACGAAAGCGCGACAGCCTCGGCGGACCGGACGGGCTGGCTGGCTGGCGCTCTCGCGCCTGTGGCGTGTCAAATCGTCTCGGGGGCCTACGACGTAATTTCGTCGCGGTGCAACGGCTTGAGAAATAAGCGGCTCAATATTCCGGTGCTCGAATGACTCGTGCCTTGCAAAGCGTGATAAAATACAAACAAGCAGTGAGATCGTGACAGAATCTCCACAAACGAGTTGAATCGAAATAATCCAGCGAAAAAAAAAAAAACCAAAAAAAAATATACCGACACAAAACGTCGAGACGAAACGACGCAAACAAATACCAAATGCCCGAGGTCTCTTGCGACGCGGGTAATCGAAACAAATTTTCAATTACCCTATACAAAGCGTCAATTCCCAGTTTAAATCTTCATATGGGGCTGTGGTGGGGGAGGGCGAGGGAGTTAAAGCGCTGCTGCGGGTTTGGTGAGTCTGATTCGCTCGAGGAGACCAGTGAAAAGATTCACCAAATTAAATTTCGGGATTAGTAGGTACCGCGGGCTGAGCGCGCTGGGAAGGGGGTAGCGCGCGCCCTTAATGCGTACAAGTAGCGTCGCAAGACGTCCCAGGGGGGTGCTACACGCTCTACCCGGGACTCTGCTGCTCGCTCATCGATGTCTCACGGGACGAGTTCCATGGACGATTCGCCCCATAATAAACGCGACAACGCGTTTGCGGATCTGCTCACCCTATATTTTCTTCTTCTTCTTTTACCCCCCGTCGGTTTTTGTGTCTCCGACCAGCCGACCCTCGCAGACCGTCAAACATCCACTAGTTTTTTTATGCGTCGAAATGTGTCCATAAATTGTGGGTTAATCAGAAATGAAAACAGAATTTTACGAACCGCCAAAAAAATGCAGTAAGAAACTGCTTTTTTACCCGGTATATATTTTATTAGTTATTTCGTTTATTTTAAGTCCGCATCATCGCAACTTGACCAAAAACGGAATACGAGAAACTCTAAATGCACGCGCGGATCTGCTCGAAAGATTCGTGGCGGAAAAAGGAGGGGCGAGGGGTAAGGCAAGGAGCGAGGGGCGGGAGGGAGGGGGGGGTGGCGAAGGCGAGGGGGTTAGGAGGGGGGTTGGTGATAAATTCAAAGCGAAAGCCAAGAGTAGTCGGGGTGGGTGGTGAGAGGCTCATAGAAGTAGAGACGAGGCGACCGAGAGGATGCTGAGAGAAAGCGCCGGGCGAAAGCGGCTCAAAGCCGGCCGCGAGAGAGAGCTGTGCGCGCGTCTAGTGCCCGGGGAAGGCGCAGGCGAGCGCGCGGGTTCGGGCCCGCCGAACGACGAGCGCGCGCCCCGAGACTCGAGGCTTTAACAGCTACTAAAGCACAAGCTCCTTCCGTCTCGCTCTTAAGCACGGAAAACAAGCCGAGTTAGACGAAGGGGCATTTCGAGGGCCGCCATTGGCCATCCAGTCTCCTTTATAGCCCCCGGTTGCCTGGTAACCGGCGACAGCGCCGCGGCGGCACCGCCGGAACCACCAGCCGCGCCGTTACTATACCGGCGACGTGCACAACGAGATTCGTATGAACCTCCACCACCACCACCACCACCACCGTCACCAGCATCGCCGTCACCAACGCCGCACCTCCACCATCACCACCACCATCACCCACCTCCACCATCACCGACAACCCCTTTCCCAGCGAGTGTGTATCGCCTGCTACCCCAAACACACCCTCGTTTTCGGTACACACAACCCTGGAATTTTCCCTCTCTCCTCGCGCCTCTCCTCCTTTCTCCTTTCTCGCTTTCTCTGTCTCGGTTTCTCTCGTTCTCGCTCTGTCTCTTGGAGGAGTCTGTCCTCGTCGCTCTCGCGACCTCTGCCGCCTTTTTCCATCGCCACGACGAGACCCTCATTGACTCTACGATAACGCGCGCGCCTCTCTCTCACTATCCCTGCACACCACTTTGTCCACGGTACAATCTACATTTTCCCGCGACAGACTCGGCTGGCCGAATGCTGCGCGCACGACGACAAATGGGACAAATAGACTCGGCGGACTGCGGGACACGAGGCAGTGACCGTGAAGATTTTCGGGCTGAGATAAAGAAGCATGAAGTCTAAGCACTGACGGGGCAGTTAGCGTTAGGGATGGTGGGTTTGTTTTTGTGAGGCTGGGTTAAGGGATTTTAAGAAGACTTGTGGCATTTTTACATTTTTGGGAGATATTAGGCTGATTCTCTTGTTGGGATTTTTGCGGTGAAGTTGTACCTGTATTTTTGTTTGTTTTTTGGTTATTACATATTTTATTTTAGATCGTGTGAGACTTTTGTTAATTTCGATTTTCTTCGTTGTCCATATTTTAGTTGGGATTTTTATATAAGGTATAGACACGATTCTATGCCCTTCAAATAAAAACAAAATGAGCATGAATTATTATTGTCATAGCTTTCGATGCTGACGAATTAATTTGAACTCGAACTCGAAAAGCTAACTTATTATTATACATCATTATGTATCCGACCACACATCTCGTTATTTCGACTGACAAATTTAATTGAATCAAGCTCCGCGTTCGCCAAACATTTGTCGACTCGTCATCCTGTATAAATTTGTGCACCGCGGCATCATTGCTGCGAACTTCCACAATGCGCTCGCCAAGTGTTAATTCAATGTTGACCGGTCATTGATTGGCGTATCCTCTTCGGTTCAATTCGACGAAACAGCTTTTGGTGCAACGCAACGAGGTTGAGGGGGGGAGAAAATGGGAACGAACGCGCTCGCGCCGTCGACACTGGGACCGTGAGACGGGGGAAACCCGAGAAAGCGAGAACTTTTTAAAAACAATATTCACTCCCGGTCTCGACTGTCCGCGAAGCCGCTGTCGGGTGGAAGACAGTGACCATATGGCAAGCGTCTCAGAGCAAGCAGCAACGCTCGCTTCACCCTCGCTCGCTCCTTCCGGACTACCGAAATTTTCTCCCAATGTTTTTCTTCGACTCTCTCTTTCTCCTTCTTCGTCTTCTTTTATTTTCATTAATTTTTTTAATCTTCGAGTGTCTGGCAACCAAAAACAGTCTTCAGTCTTCAGTCCTCATTCTCTTCATCCACTCTTCTTTTTTTCGTCGCTCTTTGCTCCTACGCTCGCAAATTGTCACAAGACAAAGCCGAAAATTCGTCTCTTTGATACATTTCTGCAGTTTTGTCTACCTCTTCTGTTTCCAATTCGTCCGTTCGTACAACGAATGGAAAACAGCTTTCAGCCTTCGGTCTTCATCCAAATCTTGAGTCTTCTTCCTCTACCGTTTTCATACATCGGACGATCCTTGATCCTTGCTTCTCCAAATTTTCCAAGCGCCAAAGCAATCAAAGCTCGTCACCTCCTTCTCATCCGTCACCACTTTTATTCCTCCCATCTCATAGCAAATGTCTACATTAGCAGAACAAACACAGAGTCCAGAGTCCAGAGTCCTCAGTCTTCAGTCCTCAGTCTTCCTCTTTCTCCTCGTTCGCCCGTCTCCAAATTCTCAAAGCCGAATATTCCCAAAGAGCCCAGAATCTCGCGTCCCGTCTCCTTCGATACATATTTCTACTGCGTTCCCCACGTCTCGTCGGGGGCGCCGCCCGACAGTTCAGTCCAATCGTAGAGCCTGAATAGAGAGCTCGCCAAACGCAGAACGTTTGGCGCGCAACCGGAGCGACTCGCTCGAAGTAGTCTTGACGTCACAGCGAACGTTGCGTTTTCAGAGTCCAATTAGCAAAGGGACGGATAAATGGAATTAAGCTTTTAATTAATAGTTAATTAGCCGAGCGAGAGAGAGACAGAGCTAGCGAGTCTCGTGCCGGGCGTCGACGCCCCACGACCACCCCTCCACCCCCTAGACCCCTACCCCCACTCCCACCCTCCCAACAGCAGCAGCAGCAGCAGCAGCAGCAGCAGCAGCGATGAAACCGGGGAGCCCGGCTTCGCGCGTGCAAAACGCGCTGTTCTCTCTCTCGTGTATGCGCTATGTGCACCGGCCTCCTCTGCACTTCATTGTACAAAACCGTGTGTACCCGGAGGCTGCTGCTGCTGCTGCTGCTGCTGCTGCTGCCGCTGCTCTCCGGCCCGGCAGTCACTACCTCGTTAATTCGAAATTAATTTATAATTGATAATTATTTTCGGGCGAGCGGGGAACGCGAGCCGCACCCGGCGCCAGCGCCGCTGCTGCAGCCCCGCGTCGCGCGCGCGTCCACCTTTCCCGCCCGCTCGAGCCTGGGCTTTGTCAGTCATGGTGGAAAATTAGCGAGCCACCGTGCGCGCCGCGCGCCTCTACCTCTGTGTGCGGCGGCGGCGGCGCGACGCGTATATAACGCGACGCGAGCCTGGAAAATCTCGTCGCGCTCGAGACACTTGAGCCATTTTTTTGAAAAATATATGTGCGGGTATATGTATATTTATATACGTGTGTGTTGATTTTTTTTATTTTTTTTTTTTCTTCTCACCTTGGGGATATAACACAGACTTGTGCATGATTTTCCACCGCGCTGCCTGGATTTCGTAATTGGGCAGAATATTATCCCTGAAAAAAGGAAGGGGCATTTTAATTTCCTGGGATATGAGATATAGCGGGCGAGAAATTTTTAGTTAGGTTCGGGGGTTTTAAGGACGCCGCGCGATGATGAGTAATTTACGGGCGTGAGTGCAACATTTTTTTGGAGAGGATTCATTGGCCTTGGATTTTGGAGCCAATTTTTTCGGTCGGTTACTGTTATTATAAATATTGTTATTATTTCTTTTGATAGTATAGATAACATTTTGTTAGAGTGACTGACTTGTGATTGGCCAAAACAATAATAATTTTAATATTGGCTCGCAATTTGGCCAGACTATAATTATTTTTAAAGTATTTGATTCAAATAATGGTAAATATGTAAACACTTCCTTGCAATTCGATGCGATATACTGGGCGACGTTACCGCGAAAGGAAGTATTATTGAATCCGGGAGTTTTCGGACGAGGCGATGGAGGAACGATCGAAGCCGGAACAAGCGAGACCGGGCACAAATTTCTCTCGCGCTTTCGACGCCGTTATAATGGGTAATTTGATATTCGAGGTGTACTGCGCACCCGCTGCCTCGGCTGTGCGGACGGGACGCTCTGTGTACGCGCGTCCCTCGCTTTCGGTATCCGCTTTAATCATCAATTATAGAAGCGTGCGCCTTCTCTCTCGTCGTCCGTATCTACGCGCGTGCGCGCGCGCGAGAAAATAACGAGCCTCCAATAATCTAATACCGTTGCTGCTTTTGTTGCCGCTATTGTTGCCGGAGTGACGCATAAGCGCGGACCAGCAAAAGAATTACAGAAAAAAAATGTGATTTTACAAGTAGAATTTGTATTATCTCTATAATTAAAAGTAATATTAATTTTTTATTCAGTTCTGAACGAAGTACTATAAGCAATAATTTGTATATTTGAGGCGTTGATTTTATTTTAAGCCAATAGCGAATTTATGGTTCATTTTTTTTATTCTATATTTTACAGGTGTCGGTCACAGCATCGAGTCCGGCAAAGACTTCACGGTCGACGGTCTCTCGGGTTTCAGTAAAAAGAAGAAGAAGAAGCGTCGTCATAGGTGAGTCTCTGACGATAACTTGGCACATAACGAATAATACATTTTAATTCTCTGCGTAATGTACGGAAATAAAAAATAAAATGATCGCGGTAATTGAGTGACTCGCGAATTTCGACGCCCGTCAACTGTAACATTGCGAAATGTGCGGCGAGCAAGATTCTCATGCTAATACGATAACCAATTTCGGGCGACTAATACGTTTCGAGCTCGCAAAAAAAAAAAGTCGAGCCGGTGCGAATAATGATGGAATCCTTCGATGGATCCTCGCAATCCTAAGTCAACAGCCGGGAGAAACGAGTCACGAATAATAAGCAAAAGGCGCGGCCAACACTTCGACGTCGGTGTTATAACCATTTTTTTTTTTTTTTTCGTTTTTTTTTCGTTCATTCCGATTTTTTCCTCTCGCCGAGGCGAATAATAAGGCATCGAGGAGGCTTAAAGAGCCCAATCGGATTTCGGCGGAGGCGACGAGCTCGCGCGGGGAAACGCGGATGTACAATTACCCGATGATCCGCGCTGCTAGAGAGACACTTGACGGGATGATTACCGGTTGTTTAGGGCACCCGTATTATTGCTTTACGACGCGCTCGGCGCTCCGCAGACTTCGGACGCTCGTGGAGATCGAAACCGTGACTGTGACGTTTCGCGCACCTGTCCAAGTCGATTTTAAAAATTAATGTGTTCGTTATTTCGATGAACGTCAATGACTTTTTTTATGCGTGAAATTTTTATTTTTATCAAATGGTTCAAGAATTTTTGCTGACGACATTTTTGCATCACGATGGTTGCGATTTTTGTGAGGGAGAGAAATGTGTATAGGGATGAATTTTGAAATTTCGGTGAAGGTGATTGGCGTTTGGATGAAATTCACGATTACATTGCAAAAAAAAAAAAAAGAAAGCAGATGCTGATTGGTTTGAAAATGAAGCTGATTGATTGGTTTTTTTAGTTTTAATGAGGGACTGCCACGACTGATTTAGTCATTAACATTGCGTAATTTTAGGTGTTTACAAAGACTTTTGGCTTCGAAATAGATGCTCAACGGATCACTATAATTTGTTGAATGCCTCTCGCGGGAAAATCACGCGCGTTGAAACGATTATGAGCGCAGTGAACGAGTCAATGAGAATTCGTTGCACGTCTGGAAAAAAAAAAACGTCTTGAAAAAAATCATCGATTGAAATAGCCCGAGGCAATATTATCTAACGTTAGGTTTAAACCACGAAAGCAACATCGTTAACATCTCAACAGGAAATTTTCAACAGCTTCTGCAAAATATTCTTTTAGCCACCATTAACAGCGCGTTTTGTTAGATTTAGCCGTTTTTTTCTCACTGCAGCATTGAGCGCACGACGAGGGTCGAAGACCGTTCGCAACTGCACAGGAAACGCGTGACGTACACACGTGAAAATATACTAACGAGGTAGCCGGGCGGTTATATGGATGCCTATAGCCATTCACATAGCCACCCGGACGTTTCGAACCAAGTGAGCAGCTCAACCACGAACGCGTTCGACGCGCGTGGAAATGACTTTCGGTTTCTCGAAGATTTCGAGGTGCCGAACGCTCAGGTGTTCGGCCCGATCGCAGCGGTTGCTATATCGACGAGGCCGGTACCAGCAGAAGCAGCAGGTAGACACGAATCGTCCCTCGCGCCACGGGAACGCCTCTTTGTGTTTAGTCTCGGGTTCTACTCGCGTCTCCGACCGCGTCGGGTTTTACGGTGCGGTCAGCTCTCGTTCTCCGTCTCTCTTTCGTTCTTGCGTCTCGTTCTCTCTCATCGCGAGGCTCCGGGTAATCTCTCGAATTAACGATAATTGGACGTCTTTTTCAATGACGCGGTGAGGCGTGAATACCCCGCCTCCTCGTGTATATCTTGAGGCGCGCGTCTTGAATATTCCCGAGGCGCGCTCGGGGCGCGACGTCTCCCGCGCGCTGACTGGCAGAAACATCCGAGGGTAGTTCGTGGATTTCTTTTTTTTTTTCTCCTTTTCTCTTGCTTTATTTATTTTTTCGCATGCCCTTGGCCCCTTTGGTCAATTTAATTGCGTGCAAATAGACACGAGGCCGGGGAAGTGGTACTTTTCGCCGTGGAACGCGTCGAGGCTGGACTCGCGAGGTGTTAGACCCCTATTACAGGCTGTAATCGGGTGTAAGTAGGTTCGCGCGCGGATTTGTTTCTTCGGGACGCGACGCTCGCGACTTCGCACGACTTAAATGCGAACGGATAGACGAGACCGCGGAAATGGCCCTTTTTGCTGTGGGGCACGTAGAGGTGAGTGGTGGGAGGTATTTACAGGCTGTAATATGTTGTAACTAGGTTCGCGTGAAGGGTTGCTTCTTGGGAACGCGATGCACTCGCGACTTTGGTCAATTCGAATGCGTGCGGATGGACGAGGCCATACGGTAATGGCACTTTGCGCTGTAGGGCAGGTTGTGAGCTTGATCTTGGGCGGTATTTACAGGCTGTAATAGGGTGTCACTGGGTTGGCGCGTGGATAAATCTTCAAGATGTGTGACACTCGCGGCTTTGGTAAATTTAAATGCCTGCGAATAGACGAGGCCACACGCGAAGTGGTACTTTTCGCTGTGGGACACGTTGAGGCTGGTCTTGGAAGGTATTACAGGCTGTAATAGGGTGCAACTTGCGGGTTCACGTGCGGCTGCTTCTTCGGGACGCGATACTCGCGGCTCGCCGGCAGCCGGAGAGAAGCTCGAGGCGGAGATGAAGAACGCTCATTTACCCTCCGAGGAGATAAGATATTTTCAGGAGTGAATGGAAAATATATTTTACGTATTAATTCACTCGTCGAGAATGTCGTTGATACGATCTTTAGATATGTTTTTGAATTTAATTCGATTACATGGCAATTATCCTTTCAATTAATATTAATGTGAGCCGTAATATTAAGTTTTCTCAAATTCATTAAAATATTATCTTAGCCTTAGTGCGGCTTAGTAATAACTATTAAATTAAATAAAAATAACTGCCCCTATAGATTAGAAACGTGATGAATGAAAAATTGCGCGACTCTTATTTCGGGTAGAAACGTAAATACCTTTCGCTGTGCGTTACGACGTTAAGGTTAGTTTTAAGACACAAGCTGTAATGGCATATAACTAGGTTCACGTGGTTGTTGCTCCAGGACGATCTTCACGTCCCAGCAGCTGGAGGCGCTGGAGGCAGCGTTCAAGGACGCTCATTATCCGGATGTTTATGCGCGCGAGATGCTCAGTCTGAGGACCGATCTACCCGAGGACAGGATACAGGTGAGTCTTTCATTTTTTTTTATTTATTTTTTGTTTTTACACTTTTTTAATTTATTTTTTTTCGGTCGCCTCTTACAGTTAATTTATTTCGAAAAAAATTAACGTCGCTCATTACTCGACGATATAAATTGTCGCTGTCGCGCGTTGACGAGCTAAGCAGCTATGATAATGAGGCGCGCCACGAGGAGAGAAATTGTCGGCGAGTCGAGGCGACTTTTGGCCCTCCGCACGTGTCGCCGGCTCGGGCCATTGAAATCTTTAACGAACTTAGTACCGAAACGCAATTACACAATGGCCCGGGGACAATTATTGCACAGACTATGGTCGACGTCTTTCACTTTGACCCTTTCTCGCATTTTTACTCTCGCTGCGCCGCGCAAAGCGAGAACCGTCTTCGAGTATTTTTCATAATCTCGGCGGCCTCGCGGGGCGATCTTAAATTCATTAACCACTTCAGCAAACGCATTCGGATACAATCGGAGAAATCACCACAAAACTGGCGACCTTTGAGTGATGTTTGAAGTTGGACGTCCTGGTTAATATTGCGCTCCCACTGAAGTTGGTCACGTTATGAATGAAATAATTAAGGCGATGAAATACTAGCAACACGTTGTTGCTAGTATTTAAAAATCAAGAACATCAAGATTATTTGAGTCAACCATATCCCTGATAACACCGGATGCAAGGTCATACGTAGTTACCATATGGGACTCTAAAAGTACCCTTTTCAATGATCAGTCTAACTTTTACAGGCGTAATGCTAAGATTAGCATTCAATTACGATTGCTTTTCGGACATCATAAGCGTGAAAATGGAAACCCCAGTAGGGGACCTCAGTGCATGAATGGTCACAAATGGATCCTTTGGTGTTGGGATAAAAGGGATAAAATCCATTCATCACTTAAGTAAATCGTAAAATTCAAAATTTCTCGCCCGAGTGAAAAAAAAAAACAAAAATAAAATAAAAAAAATCGCGAAGGACAATTATGATGCATACAATAACTGCCCTAAAATTGAATAAATCGTGTGCTCCGAGTATTTCGATAAAACGAAACCTTCCCCGGACTCGGGCGAACAGAGAGAACACGAGGGGATCGACGGAATGGCGGACAGCGTCGACCAACGGCGCGGGACTGCGCGGAGGGTGCAGGGAGGAGACGGAGGAGTAGGGGGGTGAAAGGGAGATGGAGGAGGAGGAGGTTGCAGCAAAGGAAACAAGATGCACAGAGAGGAGAAGCTCGCTCACCCCCCGAAGTGGGGGAGAGTCTCGCCGATGTGCAGGACGAGAGCGAGCGAACGGGAAAACGAATGTGAGGAGCGGAGGGTGGACAGGACTTTGTGGCGGGACGCATGGCGATCGCGCGCACAGCGAAAAAGAGGAAGAGGGATAGAGTGAGCGCAAGGGGTGGAACGCGGAAGGACGAGGAGGACGGGAGAACGCGGCGACTCCGAAAAGCTCCGGAATATAAAGGGAGAATTTTTCCGAACTGACGGTTAGTTACCGCGAGCTGCAGACCGTGTCTACCGCGCCCGGAGCTGCCGAAGTTCCCGCGGCGCGGGGTACCGGCTTCCGCATGGCGGCCCCGGAACAAGGTCCGTTTTCCCTTTTCCCTCGTCCTCTTCCCCTTTTTTCCCTGTCGTCTATGTCTATATCTCTCTCCCTCTCTCTTTCTCTGTGGTTCTTTCCTCTTTCTACGCCACCCCGTTTACCATGACAGACACGAGGTGCTCTACGTCCTGTAAATGCAAGACGTATATATGCATTTTATATGCACATCACACACACACACATATGTGTGCTTGTATAGACGTATATAAGTGTGTATAAAAATGTGTGTGAGAAAATACGCCAGCGAGTCGGGAGCGAGTTTTCCCGTCTCCGTCTCGTTAAAAGTGAGAGAAAAAAAAAGGCGCTCCGACAATGGCTGACAGTCGGGACGTGGAATGGTCAGTGGTCGTGAATGGTCCTCGCCGCCACCCGCTCCTTGCGCGCCTTAGCACGCTAATGTTTCCTCGCAAGCTGGACGGTTAGACCTTTCCAGACTCTCTGACTCTTGCTCTGTGTGTGTCTGTGTGTATATATGTGTGTGTGTGTGGGGGGCTTCTCTGGTTTTGTGCACGTGAATTGGCACACTCTCCGTCTCTCATTCAGCGTATTATGACCTGGAATTAAAAAATGGCACACGTTTAGGATTAAAAAGGCTGCTTGCCTGAAATAAATGTCTCGAAATGGGAAAGAGAGAGACAGAGAGAGAAACGGAGTGGGACATCAGGAATGGCGTGAATCTCTGTCTGCTGAGCTGTTGGATTTTTTCGTTGGGGAATGTTGAGGAGGAATTTTAAATATCGTAAGAGTCGGAAGGGTTAATTGGCCAGGTTCTTTGGTGGTTATTTTTTTTTATAACTAGAGGCGTGATAAGGCTTCTGATTTTGTCGTTGGTCAGCGGCCAAAGGGTCTCAGGTTTGAAATTAGGATTCAAATTTTGAAATTAAATCAAATTAATCAAATTAAGATATTTAAATGTTGTGCCTCAGAAAACTAAAAAAAGGCACCCACAAAAATACCACGTACAATTTAAAAAATTAATACTCAAATTTCGAGCATGTTCATTCTCAGTTGCCAAAATCCACGTTGTAAGATACAAGATAAGAAATATTCTCTCAAAGCTGAAGTCAGAATATCATCATTCCGTTAGCGAAAAGACATCTCAAATCTTACTATCAAACTGCGCGTCCAAATTCCAAACTCCCAAGGCAGTTATCGACAACAAAGTCCGCATTTTCCTTCCGCGTTGTAACGCAATTCAGAGTCAATCGATTCCGTGTGCGGGCGCACATATATTTATGTATATTTATGCATGCGTTGGTGCTCCAGGGGCTCTCGTAAGTGTATATACAAACACGTACGGGCGATGCTCTCTCCCTCTCTCTCTCTCTCTCTCGGTGCGCGCGGAGTGCTTATACTATTTCGATGTAATCGGGTGGGAGATCGCAGAAGAGGGGTTCCGTTCGGCGTGTTGGCGTTGGTGTCGAGAGCTTCGGGCACGCGGGGGACGAGTGCGGGGGATGGAAAGTGCGAGCGAGACGAAAATAGAGCGCGTGCAGTGCTATGCACGACCACCACCACTACTACCACCATCAGCAACAACAGCAGAAAATAGGAGCACCACCACAGTCACTATCACCACCATCAGCAGCAGCAGCAGCAGCAGCACTACTACCATCGACAACAGCCTCAGCAGAAGCAACAGCAGCAACAATAGCAGCAGCAATAGCAGCAACAGCAGCAACAACAGTAACTGCAACAGCAGCAGCAGCAGTAGCAACAGCAGCAACAGCAGCAACAGCAACAACAGCAGTAGCAACAGCAGCAACAGCAACAGTAGCAGTAGCAACAGCAACAGCGCCAGCGCCAGCAGCTGCAGCAGCAGCAGCAGCTACGTCAACAACAGCAGCAGAAGCAGAAGCAGCAACAGCAGCGGCAGCAGAATCAGCAACGGCAGCAGGAGCAAAAGCAGCAATAGACACAGCATCAGCAGTAGAAGCAGTAGAAGCAGTAGAAGCAGCAGCAGCGACGACGACGGCAGCAGCAGCAGCAAGCGCGGGGGTTACCCGAGCCGAGCGTACTGGCGCGTACACACCGACAAAGCGGCCATTGCAGGGTGGGTGCGGTTCCGCGGGCCAATCAGGACCACGGGCTGCGAGCCGCGTAGCCAATCAGAAGGGACGTTCCCCGTTTGCCTCGCGGAGAGAGCCCCAACACCAACCCCCCTCCCTCCCCCACCCCACGAACCCGCGCAACGACTTCGCGTTGCTGCTGGTGCTGCTGCGTCTTTTGTTTCTAAGTTCGTCGAAGGGTCACAATATAACGAGCGAAAGGGACGCGAAGGGAGGTCAGAGAGGAAGCGTGGGGGGGAGAAAGGGGGGAGGGGTTGGGAAGGGGGCGGCTCGGCGCGAGCTACTACAGACCGCGCCGCCCGCAGTAATCGTTAACGGGTATATTTTTGTAGGGGAGCGCGGAACGCGCTACCACCACCACCACCGCCCGCCACCGCCACTGCCACCGCCACCACTACCACCACCACCACCGCCGCCTCACCATTCGCTCCATAACCACCCCAGGGAGGCATTACTTCGCTACCATTACTTACTATATTCGCGATACGTTTTTCTTTTTTTTTTTTTTTTTTTTTGTAGATCGGCAGTTTTTTTTAATGCGTGTTATCGTTACTCGCGTAATTAGTAATCTGGGGTTAACGGAAAGTATTGACACTCGAGGATGTTTAATAATTAATCATGAAGTCGAGGTTCTTTTGAAATCTTGAGAGAGGAGTTGAATTTTATGAAATGGATAAGGTGCGCGTTTTTATTAGATGGAAAAAAAATTGAGAATCAAATTTCGAGACACGAACAAATAAACGGTTCATTCTTCATCTGGGATTTGGGACATTTTTTAATAAATATTTATACAAACCTAAAAAGTAATAATATGGGGTATCTAAAAATGACGTTTAATTATATTTGTTGGTTGTTATTTTCACCCAAGCGGAGAATTTTTTGTTTTTGTTCATTTTTTAGAGGCCTGCAAACGGTACTAATACTGTGCCAAATAAATCATCCATTAATTCGATTTATTAGAACAGAAAATAAAAACAAATTAATTTTTTTTTTTTTCAAAAAAAAATGAGGGATAATTGGGCGAAATCTGAAAACAGTCGGCGAAGTTTGGAATTTCGCTCGCGCGGCAGCAGCACCGTACGCGTCGCCAAATTCCAACCCCTCCCGGCGAGGCTATATTTCTCCCTCGTGCCAATCCACGCACAGAGACTTTGAAATCTCTCCTCTCCCTTCGCCTCCCCCCCCCCCTGCCCAACCGCCCCCCGCAACCGCCCCCTGCTTTGTACATGTTGCCGCGGTTGTTCTCTCCGTTGCTCATTACTCCGACGAGCGGCGCGCCCGCGCGTCTAGCTCTCTTCTCGGACGGCTCTTTTCTTCTGCCCTTTCTCCTCGCGCTTTCTTCCCTCGCCCACGCGACCCTCTCCGCACTCTTGGGCGAAAACCCTTAATTTCTTCTCTCCTTCTTCGTTTTTTTTCCCCTCCTCCTTTTTTCTCGAGCTCGCTGCCACCTCCGCGAGTCTATTCTTCTGCCATATGCTGACATTAGACTCAAGCCTTTTTTCTCCCTTCTTCCTTTTTTTTTTCACGTGTCGTCCAACAGGTAAGAAAAACCTCTAAAAAAATAAAAAAAAAAAATTCTAATGAATTAAACAAAACGTCGAACGGTCGTTGACCGGAAGTCGATCGTTCGTCGACTGGCAATTTTTCGACACGTGTTCCAAAAAAAAAAAAAATAAAAGGATATAAAAGAAGGAAAGAAATAACAGTGGGAACGTAGAATATACTTCCGCTCTCGCCGAAAACGAAATTACTGAAGCGAGCGCGGCGCGCAGAGCCGAGGACGACGGCTCGCGATAATTGCGATCGGACAGCCAGTCAGCCGCCTTGTTAGCGAGGAATCGCGCCCGGGCTGAATTGGGACGAGGGGACGAAGGGGGTTTGACGGGGGAGATGCCCCCCCCCCCCCCCTTAACCGAGGGCTACAACGACGTGTGGAACGTAGGCAGAGCGGGAGGAGAACAACGAAAGCGTTATTACGCGATTAAATTATTAGTCCGAGTCGTGTGGGCGTGAGCGCTCGTTGCTCCCAGGAACGAATACGAGAAGGACGACGCGACGAGGCCGCGCGCACGCCCAGCGCTGGATTAATTAATTATCATCCGTGACTCCCGTAGTCATCGCCGTTTCCATCCGCCTTTCGTCGGGTTCGCCAAGTCGCTGTCATTAAATAATTCGCTGAAAAAAGCAGCCGCAGGTTTGTTCGCTTTTTTTTCGCCCGAGCTTGTCCGCAAAATTCAGAGCATATTCGACAACGTTTTCCCGGTTTAATTTGCATCGAGTTGATGAGCTCGTGGGGCAAATTGAACATTTTGTGATTATAGTAATTGATTGTTAGTTCGAAAACGCTGATTTAAATTAAGACAGTGGAATGTGCGAACAATTAATAATTGTAATTCGACGTTAACCGCGTTTGCTCGATTATTCCGAGAGCAATTGACGATCTTTTTAAATTTACTATTTACACGCAATCGACGAGTAAATTATACCCAAATTTCTCGTAATATTGCGGAACCTCGGCAACACTAATTTAGCCGAGTACGAGAGAAATTGCAATATGTAATTTTGAATTACACGAAAATTACTTGAATACACCAAAGCGACAACTATTACATCAGTCGTCGCCTAAAAGACGACACTACCACCACTGTCACGACTGTTAAAATAAACCACAAATTCTCCAAGTTCCAAGCTCCACATTTTTCAAATCCTCTGCCAAAACGCCAAAAAAACCATTCTCGAATTTTCCTGGAATAATCACCATCCTCCCTTCTTCCCTCTGACCCTGTAATAGGGTTGACACTGCACTGGGTGCAATACGTAATTTTCAATTAACGGAATAACGAGTACATAATACGTATATTCGCCTAGAAACTACGTAGATTTATAACGATAACGCGTTATAACGCGAGGGGACGGGAGTGGGGTGGGGGGGGGGGGGGCGAGGGGTTAAGGGGGGCAAATGTCGGTAATTGAATTCATATTCAGTCATAGTAAAGCGCTCGGCGTCGGCGCTGTAACGACTGAACCGCGAGAGCGAGTTACAAGAGCTTCCAGCAATATCGATACGAATATCGCTGATGAAACTCGAGCGTTACGTGTGGTGCCGCCCGCGCGACGGGCCGCGATGCCAGAATGCGAGACAGAGCTAGAGCGATATAGAGGCGCCGGGCAAAGCCGCTCGCGAGTTTGCCGAGCAAACTTTGTACGCTCTAATTAACGTTGTAACTGTATAGTTTCGTCCATGAGCCGAGCGTTCTCCGTCCGGACTCTGCGCGCTATGCACAGTCGGTCGCGGCGCGCTATGCATCGCAAAAGCCCCGGAGCCACAACTTCACCGAGGCTCCGGACCGCTCGACGCCCATAATCGAATTATCGAATGCACTGTTGTTGCCTCGATGAGCGAAAGACAGAGAGGGATAGAAAATGTGGCGCGAGCTCGAAGTGGAGTGTCGAAGGAACCAGGACGCGACTGCAGTGTTTGCGCCAGTCGCAGAGAAAATTCCGGGACATGTGAATATTTTCATGGCATGCGTAAGAATAGTGGAAATAAGGATGAAATAATGCCAGGGAAATAGTGCTGCTTTTTAAAAAAATGTAAAGAATAGACAGTGAATCGGAAAATATACTGTCGTCGGAAGTTTGTGACAGGCAATTGAGGAGGTGAATAAGTTAAGAGTTGGGATACTATTTTCCACAGATTTTTTGTAATAGGAAATTAATAATAGACAAAGCAAATAAAGAAAATAAAAAGTTGTGGAGCTATTTTCCTCAGCTTCTCCATCGACTGTCATATTTTTTTTATGTCGTTGAAGAAAACGTTTACCGAATCATCGTTTTACGAAAAAGGAAGACAGAGAGAGAAAATACGGCGCGAGGCAAACTCCAAGTGTCGCATCGAGGAGCCGTGGCGATCGCGCCAGTCACGCGCACTCGGTGCGTTTTGTCCGCGCGGAGAAAATCGCGGGACACGCTGCGTATTCCCGATCGAAGGGTATAAGAATAATGGGAAGAAAGGGAGAAAGCCGACACCGAAAAGTATAGCTATGCGGCCCCGGATTCTGCGGTCTCGGGGGCTCGTGTAAAATATATATAGTTAGGACGACGCGCGCGGGCCGCGTCATCGCGGCCGGTGTCGATAGTATTAGCACGACGAGAATGAAATCCCCCCGCGGTGCATTTAATCGAAACGTCTGCCGCAGACTTCCGCTCTGTCGTTCCGATTCCTCGGCCACCGTCAGGCGAGACCCGCGAATTACCGACGGATGTGAAGGGTGAGGGGGGGGGGGGGGGGGGGGGGGAGAAGGTCGAAGGGAGAAGCGAAGAATGTGGAGAAACCAAGACACGTAAAAGACGACGACATTTATTTTAAAAAATGTGATTCTGTGTTAAAAAAATTCTTTTATTTTTGAGGATACGATCGGATCACCCGTGACAATCTTTTTTCGCGATTCGAAGAATTTTAGGCACAACAGGTCGTATTTATATTAATGACAGCAATAATTGTAATAAAAAAAAAGCTCTCGCTCTAAATAGACTAAAAATGTCACGGAAAAAAATTTAGTAAAATAAGAAAACAGCAAATGGAAGTTTCTCACGTTTCCTCGCCTCGCGAGAGACGATAATGCAAATACGATACCGACGAGTCGCGCGCGGCAACACGGCGACATCGCGAGGGGTAGATTTTTCATCCCTCGCTCGTTAGCTCGTCATCTCGATATCCAAGGACTCTGTGGCAATCGTTCGCGCGTTACACTCGGCCATTATCCTCGCGCTATGCTCGCCCTGCGATTGCTCGGCGGGAACATTTTCGCACACATAATACACAACGAGGCCCGACTGTGTCGTGCGTCTTGATTGGCGAACGAGCGAAAGTGGCGGACAAACGGGCTAAATTTCAGGACACCCGGGGTGCACTAATTGAAAAAAAAAAAAAAAAAAAAAAAAAAAAAAAAAAAAGACTACCCATCTCGAACGCTTAAAAAATATAATAAAAATCACAATAACCTAACAACAAATAAAAAATCAAATAAAAATAAACCCACCCCATCCGATCCAAAGATAACCCCAAATTGTCAATAAATCCAAAATCATTTGTTCAGATCCCCGGACCAAAAACCCAAATACTCTCGAATCGCAAGCCACATTTAGGGGTGGATTTTTCGTACCCCTCACTCGTTAGCTCGTCATCTCGATATCCGAGGAATCTGTCAATCGTTCACTCAGCCATTATCCTCTTCTCGCGAATGCGCATTACACGCATATACATATATCTATACATATATAATACACGCGTGTATTACACACAGCGCGGCGCGACTGTCCCGCGCGTCTGATTGGCGAGCGGCGAGAGTGGCGGACAAACGGACTTAATTTCGGGGGTGCGTTTCGGGGGCGCCAGGACGAAGGTGCGGCCAGGACACTCGGTGAGGGTCCGGGAGGCGCCGCTTTATGTGCCGCACGGACGTCGAATAGCGTAGCGACCGGGCGAGATAGCAGCGCCAGGGGGGTGGGTGGGGAGCGGGGGTGGTGCGAAAATTATCCTCAGCCTCGGTGGAGTGAGTGCGAGTCTGTGTACGTGCGCGGGGCACGATTTCGGAAGAGCCCACGCGCGAGTGATGTATATACACCGAGTACCTACGTATATATAGTTATATAGACATATATAGGCATACATATAGCATAGAGTATAGTAGCGAAGGATCGATAAGCGAGCGAGGACTCCGCGCGCCTCGCGCGTGTTTTCTCCTCGCGTCGCTCGTCGGCGAGAGTCTTCTTGGCCTTTCCTCGCGAAATTATACCGCGCGGATCGGTATTAGATTATTATTTGATTATAAGCTCGGCGGGAAACGCGACGGACGAGAAGCCCGGGAACGTAACCCGCGGGCATTAAATCCTGAAAGGATTACCGCTGCGACGTAGTAATTCATACGCGCCATAGGCAGAAGATACAGCTGGGCATGTCATAAGGGAGGCTGAGGCAACGCGAGTGAGTAACGGGTTTAGCTTAGAGAGTGTAAGGTCCTGGGCTCGTTGTCGAGACACAAATCTTCATGCTTGTGTAGCTCTTACTTCAAACGTCCGCCATCCAAGACTGTGCCATTGGCACGTGATCCCGTGACGTTTGAGTTGTCGGTGGAGATGTGCATTGATCTATCAGTGTATCACATCGATTGGGTTGTGTCTCGTTGCAATAATTGACGATCAACGCCAGTTGAGGTTCGGTGACTGTGAGTTGAGAATTATCCTTACATGATTCTTGCCTTAATTGCGTCTTGTCTCTTGAAGGTCTCCTGTCTCTGGGTCTGCAGATTTTTCTTGTTGCCAGTGAAGCGTTTTGACGACAGTCAATGTCCTGGATGATGGGAGCTTGAATTTTTTGGTGCCTATTTCACTATTGTCAGGAAATAACGATAGTGCTGGGTATTGGATGGATATTCTGTTGCTGTCTTGTCAGCGCTGCCAACGATCAAAAGGTGAAAACCGTTTCAAAGTGGTCAGTGATGTCTGCTAAATTAAGCGCTGCCGATATTTGCTTAACGCAAAATGTCATGTTTGTTGCATTGAATCAAGACGTAGGATTGTTAGGTTCACTCGCGGTTATCAGCCATATTACCTTATTCCAACATATGCTTCTTGTATCTCGTGGTTTCATGATTCGAACATTTCAGGATCCGACCATGGAAACACATATCTCAATTCTCATGTCATTTTCAAAACGTTCTAAGCTTTCCATAACTCCATCATCACGACTCTCAGAAGTCATGCTCATTGGTCAATCACCCAGGCATCCTCCGTCTGCGCAGGTAAACGATAATAAACCACAAGTCTCAATGACTGCCTGACTATGACTCGAGAAATCCGTCGTCCGTCAATTCCCAACGTGTCCTCTTCGGCTTCCACATCTCCTCTCGAAGCCCTCTACGAGCTCTGTGACTGCCAGGTCTTAACCTCTATATCCCATTAGCGAAGAATTTTGACACGAGCCCACGAAGGGTCGTACCTTAGAATGAGCCGAGCCTTTTTTCTATTTTTTAAGGATGCGAGAACAAGGAAGACACGAGATTGACTTCGAGTATCTAAGCGTAGCTCGCAGAGCGGTTAAGGCAGCGACGAGTGGAGACTCTGCCGAGTCATTCGCCGAGGGTTTCACCGTCTTCTTCTCGGGCTTTCCGCGTGTCTCTCTTGTTCCCAAGATTATACAGTCTTCTTTCTTCTTCTTAAGATTTTAGTCTTCTATCCTGTTCTCAAGATTTCCCAGTCCTCTCCCTTCTCAAGACAGTGGAGCCACCTCTGGTCGACTCGTGGACTAGCTCGCTCCCTCTACCGATCCTTCCCGAAAGCTCCTGTCGTCGACGAAACCCACGAGGTCTTTTTCCCTCGACAATAGCTCGCGCATCACGCGCCTATATCGCCCGGAACCTCTTCCTGACAACAAGGCCCCATTGTGGGGTCCGTGATGGGCCGCTGCCCTACCCCCACTCCCCCCACCGTACTCCACGAATCGTCCCCCTACTCGGCTCTACCCACCGACAGTCATGTGTGTATATTACGTTTCGTGCCGTGGGCCCCATCGCTGGCGCCATTCACCGGTCCTCGAAGGTCCCCGACTCATATCCTGATATCCTCCCCGGCGGGTCTATCGAATATCCGACGTTTTCTTCTTTCTTCGATTCTCGATGAGATTCTATATTTACGGCTGTGAAGTAGGAAATTTGGAAAAAAAAACTTTGTGGAAAAATCGTCGGCAAAAAATATTTGTAACTGGACCTTTCGGCAAATAAAATATTGACGCTGAGGTTGGAGTCGAAAACGAGACACCGAGAATCGATTTCTTAAGGCGAAATAATGACGAGAGGGTTGGTTCTGGTTTTTTTTTTTAACGTGCGGTTTACCTGACATGCAAAACCGAGTTGTGCGACACAACAATAAAAATTGTTTTTTGCTGCTGATTGCAGCATTTTCATAGCTTTTCTAAAACATGTTCTCGTTTTTTTTTATTTTTATCTACACATTTTTCCCTCCCATATCGATAAAGTCGTTGCAGCCTCCACGTTAACCGTCTTCGTGAATCGTTTTCGAGAATCTACTTGGGCTGGATTTTTTTTTTTCGGCGAAATAAGAGTCGAAAATGTACCGTCGGGAAGAGAGTCTCGGCGCGAGTCTCGGGCGTGTTTGCGGTCCGGATTATTATACTATTGCGTACCTATACACGTTAATCTCTGAGAAGGGGTTGAAAGGGATTGCGGAAGGGAGGAGAGAACGAGGAGGCGAACGAGAGAGAGAGAAGCCCGGGGCTCCGGGGCGCCGGTACCGGTAGACTCGAACAAAATGGCCGTCATCCCTCCCGAGGCAATTCGCCGGCTTCTCGAGCAACCCCCGCGGCATCCCCTGCAGCGTATCGCGTCGCGTCGTCGCGACGCTCGCGCTCTCTCCTTTCTCGCGATTTTTAAATTACAGCTTCCACCGCTACTCTGTTCTCTCTCGCCATTTTTCTCTCGCGAAGTATCGCACATTCAGTACTTCTTGTTCCATGTGTGTTTTCTTTTTTTTCTTTGTCCAAAATGGACCAGACGCAAAAATATGTATTTCGTGCGGCTTCCGGCGTCAGCCATCTTTACTCCAGACATCATCATTTGTTAATTTTTTTAAAAACCCCAAAACGCTTCATTTTTCTGAATTCATATTTGATGCACACAAGAGACTGAATTGAATGTGCACTTTCCACGTCAAATTTACAACAATAAAATTACGAAAATCCCCAAACCCAGTAACGAAAAATGTGTCGCGTCTCTTTTCCGGCGAGAGGCGAAAACGAGCGAACGAGCGATTCCCCGTGTCATTGGGCCGTCAACCGCTGCATTATTCGACGGGGGTTCCGCCCAGCGCCGCGGCGTCGCGCAGTTTCCGCGGCGTTTCCGCAGCGGGTTGTAACTCCGGCGATAACGCGGCATTGGGACGCGCGGAACGCGACTATCGGGTGTATATAGCGCTGACGGTAAACGCGGCGAGGGGTGGTTACAGTTTTATATACAGTGTGTATTTATATACACACACTGCGGGGCTGGGAAGGATCTCTGCGAGTCGGCGGAGGGTTGTAATCTTGGAAGAAAGGAGCGTGTAACGAGAGGACGTTTACGCCGGCGTCTGGCGTTGGCCGCTTCGGACCTCGTTTTCCGCGTCCGCCGCTGGTTCTTCCTTCTTCGCTCCTTCCACGTCCTTCGTGTTAGCCGCTCAGATACCAAGTCCGTTTTCTCGTTGAAGGGGAAGCGAGAGAGAGAGAGAGAGAAATAGATTCGGGTTCGCCGCACAGATACTGCGAAGCCCGTTTTGTCGTTGAAGGGAAAGCGAGAGAGAGAGAGGAATAGATTCACGTTCGCCGCACAGACACTGCGAAGTCCGTTTTGTCGTTAGAGGGAAAAGAGGGAGAAAAAGACAGAGAAAGAGGAGAAACAGAGAAACAGAGTCGAAGAAAGGGAGGAGAAAGCCGAGAGCGCAAAGGAGCGACAGACGCGCGGAGCGAGACGGAGAAAGCTAAGAAAGGGTAATGGGGTGGAAACGGCTCAAATGACCCGCGAATTCAGACGCCCAGACTACGCCACCGACGTCTTCGTCCTCGTTTTCCATTCGCTTTCCGCGTTCTCCGTCGTTTTGTCTGTATCACTCGCTCGCGCTCCTCTCTCTCGGTTTTACCCCACGTGTTTATGTTTAGTAGGCTCTCCCGGTCCTCGCGACGTCCGAGACCTCTCGAGTCGTCGTTGCCGTCGTAATTCCTCGAGGAAATTATTCCCCGCTGATATTATTACCATTTTCACGAGAGATTTATGGTAATTTTAACGGGTCACCCACACCCCCGCGACCGCGATATACGTGCTGGGTACTAATGACGACGACGACGAGGAATTTTGGGGCACCGCGCGGGCGAATTAATAACTACACAAATTTGCGGGTAGCGTGTTTGTAAATTACAAGTAATTATATACAACATTTTAAAGGAATTCGGGAGGAGATTCCTGAAGATTCGGGAAAAATCGGGTGTAACGTTTCGTGGCTTTGGACGAAGACTAAATTTGTTGTCAGCAGGAAAATCTTTTAGATTCGAGAAATTCTTGAAAATTAAAAGTCAAAGTCGCTTTTTTTCGTACCGCAAAGTCGAGGTCGTTGTCGACTTTGTGGGAGATTTTCGGAGACCTAGGAAAACACGTTGAACGGTGAATGACCGCCGAGAATTTTATTCACCGAGTCTCGGAGCGTGAAAATGTTCGAGGAGACAGGTTCTCGAGGGGCGAAGGGGGGAGGAGGGGGTCAGAGAAGCAGCGACCCCGGGGGGCACTGAAAAAACCTCGCGCACACCGAAGGAACACCGAGAGTCTCGGCGAAGCTATACGTAAACATCTCTCGACCGCTTTCCGGGAAATTAGCCGCTCAGTGGTGGAGGCGACCGCGCGAGGAAAATAAATATTATCGTATTTGAGGATCGTTAAAGGATTATCGCGCGCGCCAGGTATTCGACTAATTCACTCGTCGTTGACGTGGGTCACGGGCCAAACGGAAGTCGGTGTCGGGTGCCGAAGAGATTTTCGAGACGGTTGCGTCGATCGACGCGTTTTTCCACAATTCTCGACGCGCCGATAATTTCCTACGGTAAAAAGATGACAAATTTATCTGCGCACGATAACAAAAGATTGTATTCTTTGAAACCGATCGTTTAATAAATAATACAATTATACAGATAAAGCGAGCGATTTGTTTGTGGGGGAATTTTACGAGTAGTTTGTTCATTAAATTAGAACGACTTTCTTTTTACATCTTAGGAGTAATATTATTTTTCATATGATATAACTAAAGACATACAATGTATTAAAAATCTGCCTGGAAATTAAGGTGTCGATATTTGTCCGGAGACAAGTAATTTATAAACGTAAAAGTATTTAAAAAAATTAGCAGTTAATATAAAATGTCTGTTTTTATTTTCCAACTGTGTTTAACATTTTACAAAAATTACCGCAGCGTGCCGCAAATCGATGACGCATTTTCCGCACCCTCCGCGCGTTTTCCCGCGCGACGATATATTTTCAATTACGGCGGTAACAGGCCATGATCGATGCCCGCCCGTCATTCGTCGCCGCTCCCCGACAACGTGATTTGGCATAACTAGATTAACCGCGCGTGATCCGCGCGCGTCATCTCTTTATTATCTCCTTTGGTGTATCCCCCTCCCCCCCCCCCCCTCCCCCCTTCTCTCTCACTTTCTCCCTCCCGTCAGAAACGACGACGACGACGAGCCTCTCGTTATTGATTTTATTTCTTGCGGATGCTACTGTACTACACGTACACGACAAATCCTGCTGTCGCAGTGTAAAACTGTGAGCGTGAGCACTGTAGAAAACACACACAGCAGAGAGAAGACACAACCAGTCTGTCTCTTTCTCTTTCCATCTCTCTTTCTCTCATTCTCGGTGTATGTGGACAAGCAAAAGAGACAGAGCGAAGGAGAGAGAAGGAAAGAGAAGGAGAGAGAACACGAAGAGGGGTTACAAAGCTAGAACGCATTAAATACTCGAGAGCTTCTGTGTCCTCGGACGAACATTACCAGAGAGAGGCATAATATACAGCGTGTAACAGCGAAAGAGAAGACATAGAGAGAGAGTGAGAAAGAGAGTGAGAATGCCAGAGAGAGAGTGAGAGAGAAAAAAAAAGGAGAGAGAGCGACGTCTCTAAAATTGATTGCGTCTAGAACTCGACGAATACAGCGGACTTTTTATTTTACACTTTTATGTTCAATTCATTGTTAGGTGTTTCTGTTTGCCTCTCCCTTTTTTTTCTCTCGTCGACTTTTAGCTCTTGGTGAGGCAGAGCTTCCCCGACTTTGTCAGCGCGGGCGAGCGACGCGAGCGTCAAAGGAAATCGAAAAAAAAACGCGCTCGATGTTTGGGGACGAGATGTTTTTTTTTTTTTGTATTGAAAAAAATTAGTGTTAACCGATGGGAATTTTGGTGGGCATTATTCGCCATTCGTTTAGTTCGGAAAATAATTACAGTGGCGCTGGTTGTATCTTATATTGCGGTGGGGGAAATTGCTTCAGTGTGATTTGTAACTGCGAGTGACGAGCATCGAATTATTTTATTCAGTTAAAGTGATTTTTTCGTACATGTATAGAAAATGTATTTATCGTCGCGATGCATCGTGACAATTAATTCGTTATACGAACCAAATTTACTCGTTTTTCGTATGCAAAAACGTGATTTTATCTCGAATCGTCAAAATCAATTCGTGACACTTAACAAAATTGTTTTCGTCACTATTTAACTAAATAAAAATAATCAGACCTCGATTTTCTATTTCAACCGCTGCGCGGGCGAAAGTCGCAGCCAATAATGCATTCCCGCGAGTCGCCCTCGTTGCGGCTCTGCGTCGAATTAAATTCGAATTATCGGATTAGAACGGCGAAACGGACGACGGGGCCCGAGGAGAAGGGGTGGGGAGAAGGATCGCCGAGGGTTCGAGTGGGGCGACGACGCCCCAAACCCATTGAACGCTTCGAGCCGAGCGGCGCTAAAGCGCGAGAGAGAGAGACGCAGACAAGGAGACTGGAGTCTATAATAGTACAACGGGCTCATGAATTTTCCTCGCCTCGTACGCGCGAAATGATCGCATGATCTCTCGCTGCCCGCGCGAACGACGACGGGTGCGACGGTCTCGTCGCTGTGGCTTTTGACTCCGCTCTGCGCGTTCCCCCCCCCCCCCCCCCTCCTCCCTCCGCGTGACACGAGGGGTTCGTTTATGAGTCTGCGAAACCCCTCAGTTCGGCTGGTGCATCATCTATTATTTATATTAATAGGAAACACCCGGAGGTTAAGTCGCCCTTTGCGCGTGCTGGAAATAAATTTGTCCCCCGTTGTACCCCCCCCCCCCCCCTCCTACGCCTCGTTGTCCGTCATAAGGACATTCCAAAAGTCGCACTTCCACCGCCGACGATCGCTTCGCCTGTATCGCATTTATCACTGGGAAAAATTAATCCCAAATTTGTCACTTTCGTCGCTCGGTAATTGAATTATTAATTTTTTTTTCGCTGAAAATTTTTGCGAAATGGTGACGTGTGAATGTGGTGATTAAATCGAACGGGCGTGTTACAGGCGTTTGATCGCCCATCGGGGTGAAAAATTCTGTGAACTCGGTGTAAAACAGTCGAATAAATAACAGTTTACGAAAGGCGCGTTCGATTACAGGGGTTTGGCCCTGTAAAATATATTTGGTTGAATTTAACAAAATATTGGAATTTATTTAATTGGATTTTTCGGATTTTTTATACAGCCTCGCGGAATCTCACGCGGAAAATTAATTAAAAGCATTGTGAATCAACCTCTCAATCCCGATAATTACATCAAATTATGATTATTTAAATCTTCATTTAAATTACGCCTTTATACAACATCGAACGTGAAATTCCAGAATATAGAATTACAATCTCCCTGGAAATCCTCAGCATAACTGTATCCATTAACAAAAAAATGTTCGCTTCAATCCCCAACGAATGATACCAAACTGGACATAAAAAAATCGAAAATTCATTTTTTACAAAAAAAAAAAAAAAAAAAAAACATACAAACAAAATCCAGTGAAGTTACAAGAAATACGAACCACAATTGTACAAACGCTTCTTCCCTTTCGTGCGAAAATTCGACAGATTTTTATTTCACCATTATTGTTCGGTTTTTTTTTGCGTCGCCCGGAACTTTTCGCGAAAATCGCGCTCGCGGCTCGCGCGTCGCGCACAAAGCGATCAGTTCCGGGTGGTCGGGTCGTCCGGGGCTCTCGGCGGGAAAAATTGACCAATATACCGGACATCACGGATGGGTGGAGCGAGATCGAGTGCGGACGACGAGCCCTTGGCCCGGGCGCTCCCGGGCGCGCGGGGGTGGCGAATAAATAAGGGTTCGCGGTCGGTTAAGCGCGGGTACCCCGCGACAAATCCGAACCAGCTCCCGGCGCGGCGGCTGCTGCTGCTGCCGGGACGGCGGGACGCGTTGCGTCAGGGAGTCCGACCACAGTCTGTTACACACCGAGCAATTTGGGCGTCGCGCGCTCGCGGATTGTCAACCTGGGGGCGCTTATAAATTCTAATAAAGCCCGGGGGGTGCGGCAACGGCGACTGCCGCGGATAACCGCGGGAACAAGTGCCACGCGGGGGCTTGGGGGGGGGGAGGGGGGTGGGGGTTGGAGACGGTGGACAGAAGCGGAAAGACAGAGGGGATGAGACCGAGGGAACGAAGGAAGAAGAAGTGGATACTGGGATTCTGCCAGTGAAAGATATAAATCTCGCGGATAACCGAATTACGGTAGAAGCATGGACCGTCGAGAGGAGAACTCTCGCCACGCCCACGAAACCCGATGAAGCGCCATCGAATATCCTCGTGTAATTCGCAACTCTCTCTCTCTCTCTCTCTCTCTCTCTCTCTCTTATCCCGGTCCCTCTCTCGTCTCGCAGAGCTCCTCGTATTTCCCGGCAACGAGACGATCGCCGAGAGCAGCCACTGAGCAAGAAAGGAAATTCGGAGCTTCCGGGAAGTGCTGTAATTTCCCGAAAAAAAGTCGTGGGATCGGTTTTTTTGTCTCATTTTTGCTGGATGAAAGAAGTGAGCAGCTCGTGATTATTCTTTTTTTCGACTCTGGTTTTCGCTACTGTTGACGACTTGTGAATAATATTTTTGTAATACTGATTGCAACTTACTGTCAAAAATGTGTGATTTGCTATATATTTTTTAAAATTTTTTTGATAAATTCCATCTAAAACATTGAGTACAAAAAGTCTTCGCCCCAATACTTGACTCTCAGTTTAAAAAATGTTGGTTCTACACCTTGAAATGGTAATTCTACATCCAACGTGTGAATAAACAAAATACATCACGATATTCCCTGTATACAACGACGAGCTCGTTTCCTTTATTTATTTAGTATCGTCCTCGTCACACGAAGCAAAAGCCAGGCGTATCTGTTGCGGAGACGAACGGTAGACGGAGTGTGACCCAGGATGCTGTGGGGGGTTCGTAGGTAGTTTATCAAAGTCCTATCGTCGGGGGACCCTTAGGGACGAGCAGCACCACCACCACCAGCAGCAGCAGCAGCAGTAGCAGCAAGTGTCTCGGGTAATGATGTTGAGAGACGCGTGCCGGATCGCAGCGGGGAATCCCCCGAACCCCTGCGAGGCTCTCGATGCCTCGGCCGAGACCCGAGACCCGAGGAGCGTGTACATAGCGCCACGCACGGTCCATCCGACTTAACTATTTACCGGCCGGTGCGTCGCGTCCGACCCCTGACACGCGCATTATATGCGGTAAATAAGGCGCCGGGTTTCTCGCTCCTTTCGCCGCACCCGCGCCGCCGGACTCTGCGCCGCACTCGTTACTTATTTGCGAGAAATTAATTGGCTTATGGATCCCACCGGGACGACGAGCTGTGGGAATCTAATCGCCGCGCGTTACGCGGACACCCCCGGAGGATATTTCGTGCCTTTCGAGAATCATTTATGGCGGACCCCTATGAATATCACGGCAATTTTTTTTTATCGCATTTGGATTCATGGGAACGGGATAGGTTCGCACTTTTGGGATGTTTAATCGAAATGCTTGAAGGATGTAACAAAAAGTGTATTCTGTATTGAAAAATTCGTGAGCAACCGTTGTTGTCGATTTATTCAGGATGTGACTGGTCGTTGGGAAACCGGCAGCAGTTTGATGTTTAGTATCGCGAAATTTGGCAGTTCGTCAGAAAAAAAAATTCGTTTTTCGAGTTTTTTTCCTCGAATTTTCGATTTTTCGGGCAAGCACCTGTCGTTTTTGGAAACAGCGGGAAATTTGTCAACGGATAGGATTTTTAAACTTGGGGAAATCGAACATTTTTTTTTTCGCAAGAAACGCAAGAGGTACCCTTCTAAAAATTTGCGATTTTGGAGGGTCAACTGCAAATATGGGGTCAACATCTGCAAATATCGAAGAAAATCCCGATTATATTGATCCAAAGAAAAATTACACCGATTTTAGTAAAGTGCTAAAATTGGGAAAAACTGAAAAATCGTTTTTCGCGTTTTTCTTCTAAAATTTTTTATTTTTCAGGCAAAAACCGGTCATATTTGGAATCAGCGAAAAATTTTCCATCGGATAGGGTTTTAAAACTTCGTGAAATTGAAAATTTTTTTTTCGCCAAAAATCGGAAGGTTCCCTACGCGTCATCTATTAAAAAGTTCGTGAGCAACCATTATTATGAATTTATTCGGCCTCTGATTGGTTGTTAGGAAACTGGCAGTTCGTTGTTTAATATACCAATCAAGTATTTCCCGCACACAAAATTAACCACTTGCGCGAAAATCTAATCGCAAAGAGCATCCGCCCACGGAACGTTTCGCGCCTTTGAAAAATCATTAACAAGAGCGCCAGAACGCGCGAATGTCACGCGCAGCCGCGCGGCTCGTGATCGAATTCCACACGTTCTCCCGGGTCTTTACATTCAGTTTGGTGCCGACAAAACAGTTTTACACGTCATTTGACGTCGCTTTTGTGCGCGGCGCGCGCGCGCGCGAGACTCGAGTCGAGCGCACGCGCGCGTCGTCGTCGTTATTAACCGCATTCAATATCGCGTTATACGAGCCCCGGACGCGATGCGTGCGAGATGTATAATTTTACGACCCGAGGGTTCGCCGAGCGAGCTCCGATGATTTATCGACGATCGTTCGCGGCGACGATCCGCTCGTCGGACGAATTACGAGCGGCGAATTTCTCGCGTTAGAAATTTATCATGTTTCATGATAAATTTTGTCGTTCGATGTTCTATGGTCGTGAAATGTGTGCGCGAGTAAAAAAACGAGGAGAGGAGTCGAGAGGGATATCGTCGAGTGCCCATGTAAGAATTAACAAGCACATCTCAGTGCACTCGACGCAGAATGTCAGCTATACAGAGAGTGCGGAGGATGAGGGAGGAGAGGAGGAGCCCGCATATAAACACACACGCGGTTTAGCGTTTCGCGCATATCATAATTCTTTTTTTAATTAAAAAGTCGATTTTCTCGAGCACCGCGCCCGCATATAATGGCAATAGGTAGGTGCGCGGCGAGGCCTCTCGACTCCGTTCTCCGGTCTAGTGGATCCCTCGACGGGGCCTCGCGTAATCTTCAATAATTATCGGCGAGTCGCGTCGCGCTTGGTGGGGGAAAAAAAATGATTCCTGCGACCTGGAGAAATGTATCTTTTGGCAGAAATTACCAATATTTAAAAATCGGTAAAAATGATTATTTCAGAAATTGAATCAACGACAAACTTTAACTCAAGATCATGAATAAAAACAAAAAAATTCCATAATGTTAAAAAATTCACAAGTATCCTTAAATTTTCGCTATTTCTGCCTTTTTCTGCGACAGAAATTCAGCCGCTTCTGTCATCGCCGACGCTGATTCTCCCGCCAAATCGAACTTCTGACAATCGGTGGAAAACGGCCGGTCCGACGCGACCGAAAAACGGATCGTCCGGATCGAACTGCCACGCGCGTCCGAATTATTCCCAGGAAAAACAATTCCGTCCGGCAACGTCAGGACAACCGCGCTGTACTCGTTTACCGCACTATTTACCAATTGAGCCGCCCCCTCCCCCTTCACTCCTCCCTCCTTTTTCTCCCTCCTTTCCTAGCTGCAACCGGTCTATTCGGTTTTCCGCACGGCGCGGTTCATCCGATCGCGCGTATTTTTTTTTTTTTTCGTCCTATTCCCTCCTAAATACCGCGCGGAGTTCGCGTGTCGAATCAAAAAAGCTTTAGAGTCGGAAATCTCGAGTGCCCACTCTCGCGTTGTATACGCGACGAGTCCTGGTGGTGCAGCAGCATCGGGCCGGGTACTGCGGACTGCTGTGACTCGATCCTGCAACAGCTTCGCTACACTACACTCGCTAGACTCAGCGTATCCTGCGTCGAATGGCGATCGAGGGAGAAGGAGGAGGGAGAATGAGGAGGAAGAGGAGGAGGAGGAGGAGGTAGAATGAGCAGGAGGAGGCGAAGGTATAGAATGAGGAGGAGGAGAAGGAGGAGGGGAAGGTAGAATAAAGAGGAGGAGGGTGCAGAATCAGGAAAGGGACGAGGAGAAGGTAGAATGAGGAAGGGGATGAGGAGGAGAGGGACCAGATTCTTTAACGTTTTTCGATACATCGGCGCCCAGCATCGAGTCGAGTATAGTGGTCGGGCTTGAAGCGGATACAGAGGAGAATCAGTGGCGACGCACACACAACACGAGTCGAGACATGAGTCGAGACGAGGAGCTTGCAGGTGGCTCCCCCGTTCTCATCCTTCCCCCTCCTCCTCCTCGTTCTCCTCCCCACCTCCCCCCTCCTGATCGCTTCACCGCTCTCTCCCTCTCCGCATTTATCTCTTACGTTTTTTTTCGCTCTCTAAACCTACAGGCTCGCGTTCCCTTCGTTCCTCTTTTCCAGCGCGCGTTGTACCCTCGCAGCAGCGCACAACGCGTTACTATTTCACTCGAGCGGCGTTCGCGCCGGCCGACTCTTCATCTCGTTTCCACCAGTGTCTCCTCCCTCCCGCGTCGGCTGTTCTCATCCCTTCGAATCACCCTCTCACTCTTTCTTTCCATCTCTCTCTCCTTCTCCCTCTTTCTCTGATTCTCTCTTTCTCTCCTCCTCCCTCTTATTTATCTCCTCCCTGCATTTCTCTTCCCCTCTCCTCCGCCTCCCAGCGTCGACCACTTTCGTCCCGCATCACCGTCGCTGCTCTCCTTTCCCTTCGGCGTTCTACCCCGGCGACGCGCCGCGCGGCCTCGGTTACCAGCTATCATCGCGACTTTCATCCGGGGCCTGTGTCGTCGGTATTGGTAATCCATAGGAAGTTAACGCGCGCGCCACCACCGCCGTCGCCGACGACGACGACGCCGCCGTCGACGCGAACGCCCCCTGACAACACGGCCGAGAGTAGCGTCGTGCGTCTCTCCCGCCCTTTCTCGCGTTCCTTTATCTCTTCTCCCCCCCTCCACTCTCCGCGCTGTTTTCTCCGCGGCGCTTCCAGGCTGCCGCGGCAACGCGCTCGACGCGCGCTCACTCCCCCACCTTTTTCCCGAGCGCGACGGAGACGGAGGATCGAAACGAGCGAGAGAAACGGAGAGGGGGAAAATCGGAGCGAGCGAGAGAGACAATGGGAGAGAAACAGAGACAGAGAGAATAGAAGCGAGTGAGGGAAACAGCGATAAAGAGAGAGCGAGAGATAGAAGACAGACAAAGAGGGAGTGAGAGAGAAAAAGAGAGAGAGAGCGAGCCAAGTGCGAGAGGGAGTAAGCGACGCTTCGTCCGCGCCGCCGCTTCGCTCTCTCCCTCTTTATTCCCATTCCCATTCTCATCCTCTTGTTTTGGTCCAATAGTCAGTCGCCGGTCTGATCGATGATACGCCAACAGCCGGGTACTGCGCATGGCCGAGCTGGATATATAAACTCCGGCTCCTTATTATACAGAGGTTGGTGTGTACGAATGCGAGCGCGAAGCGCCCCTCGGGGAAGCGACGACGAGGAGGTGGGGAGGGAGGGAGGGAGAGAGGAAAGGGGAGGCCGAGAGGGTGGATGAGTTAGGGGCTGGTTTACCCGCGAATCGCACGGCTGAAACGTCAGCTATAGCCACCGCTTTCTGGGCTATACCGCGACTCGAGTTACAGGGAAAACTCCGGAGGAAACGAGAGCCCGAACGAACGAGCCCAGCGCGGTGAAGTTTCTCGGTGCCTGCGCTTTGCGAAACTTTTGAGAAAGTACAAAGATTCCGTCCGGGACGCGTCCAGCTCGCTGGTCGCGCGCGAAGCCGAATCCGGCGCAGCCGAGGAAACTCGTCCGAGGCCATCGGCGATTTCGTTGGCGTGTGGGTGGAAAAAGTATTTTTAGTTCATTCGGAGCAGTTCAACTGGAGCTGTTGGTCGATAACGTTTTTTTCGTGAATGGGGTGAATTCGGATTTATGTTTTGTTGTTATAAGTTGGTCTATTATCATCAGCTATAAATTATGAATGCAAATTGACATTTCAGAAAAATTGTGTATATGTGTACAATTGATTTGAGCAAAATCAGAAAACAAAATGCGTGATAACAATTATATGTTCGCTATGATAAAAATTAGGTTCGCTTAATAGAATCCATAACCTCGCCGCTCGGGATTAAGTATATACACTGCGTCTATTACGGATACGAGCGAACGAGACCGCGACGAGAATGGCATTTCGTCAACGTCGTGAATTAAAAAAGTTTCGATTCAGTCGGACGCTCGCGGTGAAAACGTGTGAGCGCTGTACGTCCGGCGGGAGCGGAGATTTCTCTATAGAGGTGGACGTGCAGCATCCACACAGATCTCTATATCTCTGTCCTCTCTCTCCCTCTGTCTCTCTCTCTCTCACTCTGCGAGCGAGAGAAAAGCAGCGCGCGCTATACCCCAAGCGGAAAGATAATTCGGGGTTGGCGTGGACCAAATTGACAGGGCAACGCGCGTTTCCTATTCATTCAAATTACATTCCAATTCTGTCGGTGACTTTAGCATTGTTGCTACAAATTGGTAAACGCCCTGGCCTCGGGGGGGGGGGGGGGGGGGAGGGAGAGCGAGTCGTGCGGGAGCCGCCGCGCTGCGTATATATATCCGCCGGTCGTCGCCGGTCGCTGGTCGCGAACCCCCCTCGGTCTCGCTTTGCGTCCGACATGCCCGCCCCTGCTGCCTCGAACACACGTACCGCGCGCGCGCGTATATTAATACCAGAAACACACGAGTCTCGCACTCCGTCCCTTTCTACTCTGTCGTCCGCTCTCGCGCTGCACTGATCGCGCCGGCCTCTAAATAATAGTCTCGAATGGTCACGTTCTCGCCCGCGTCTCTTGCGCGCCCTTTTTCGATTAATTACCAATCCACAGGAAACCGATAATGAATTTTCTCTCGTCTTTTATACATTGTTGCACACTGGCGTGTAACTATATATAGTCGCAATTTTCCTGTGGGTGTATTTATTATTTTTATTATTATCATTATTATTATCACTATCATCATCATCATTATTATATTTATTACTTAGGCTAATCACACGCGCTGGCGCGCGTGCCCGAGATACTTTTGCGCTGCTGCGCTCTTATAAAGTTTTAAAAGGGTAAATCGCAACTGAAAAACCCTTGCTCAGTTACTTTTGAAAAAAAAAAAGGAAATTTGTCGTTTTGCTTGTCAGAAATCGTAGATCTGGCCGCCGGGCCGAAAACCGCCTAAATCATGGTCACAACATTTATTTTTTCAAAATATCAACTTTTAACCTGTACCATCGTTCTCAAGTCGCATATTCTACCCCTGAAAACACTGGTTACAACCCTTTTTTAGTTGATTTTGAAAAAAAAAAAAATTTGGTCGAACAGTTCGTCAGAAATCGTAGATCTGGCCGCCTGGCCAAAAACAGCCCAAATCGGGGTCACGAAATTTATATTTTCAAAATATCGACTTCTAACCTATACCATCGTTCTCAAGTCGCATATTCTACCCCTGAAAACACTGGTTACAACCCTTTTTTAGTTGATTTTGAAAAAAAAAATTTTTGGTCGAACAGTTTGTCAGAAATCGTAGATCTGGCCACCGGGCCGAAAACCGCCCAAATCGGGGTCACGAAATTTATTTTTTCAAAATATCGACTTCTAACCTATACCATTGTTCTCAAGTCGCATATTCTACCCCTGAAAACACTGGTTACAACCCTTTTTTAGTTGATTTTGAAAAAAAAAAAATTTTGGTCGAACAGTTTGTCAGAAATCGTAGATCTGGCCACCGGGCCGAAAACCGCCCAAATCGGGGTCACGAAATTTATTTTTTCAAAATATCGACTTCTAACCTATACCATTGTTCTCAAGTCGCATATTCTACCCCTGAAAACACTGGTTACAACCCTTTTTTAGTTGATTTTGAAAAAAAAAAAATTTTGGTCGAACAGTTTGTCAGAAATCGTAGATCTGGCCACCGGGCCGAAAACCGCCCAAATCGGGGTCACGAAATTTATTTTTTCAAAATATCGACTTCTAACCTATACCATTGTTCTCAAGTCGCATATTCTACCCCTGAAAACACTGGTTACAACCCTTTTTTAGTTGATATTGAAAAAAAAAAATTTTGGTCGAACAGTTCGTCAGAAATCGTAGATCTGGCCACCGGGCCGAAAACCGCCCAAATCGGGGTCACGAAATTTATTTTTTCAAAATATCGACTTTTAACCTATACCATCGTTCTCAAGTCGCATATTCTACCCCTGAAAACACTGCCATCAAACTTTTTGTAGTGGATTAAAAAAAAATACGATATTTGACAGAACTGTCAAAGTTATCAAGGACGAATGAACCTGGACTCAGTCTGAGAGTCCCACCCAATCACAGCTCGAATAGTTTGCTAACAATGCTTTCAGTTACTCATAAACTTTTTAAAAGAGGGATTATTTTTGTTGTTGTTGATATTATTATAACAGATATATGTGTATAGTATATAATCTGTATGTCTGTGTGATTTTTTTGTTTTTTTTTGTGTACGTAAGAGAGTCGACGTTCGTGTTGTTGCGGCACAGTTGCTCCCTTTCTCTCGCTCTCGTTAAAAAAAGAAAAAGCCCCGAAGGAAAGGCCACGCGACTTCGCCGCGGGTGATCGGGGCGTTTATTCGCGCGCGGAACGTTAACAAGTATCTTTGCGGCGTGCGGGCGGCCGGGCGCTCGTAGAGCGTGAAAAACCCTGGATAGTCGGTACAGCAGGGAGCCCCCCGCGGTGTGCGACTCCGGCCGAAGCCGCCGCCGCCGCGGCGAGCTCGCCAGTTAGCGAAAACGCGCGCGACGCGGATCACCGACCGCTCGTGCGTTCACCGGTAATTGGATGAAGCCGATGGTCCGCGGCGGCCGCGGAGCTGAACGCGATTGAACTTTCGTCGCTCGAACCAACGAGCGACCTGGATTTTCGTAGGGCACGAAAATCCAGCGTCCCGCCGGGGACTCTGGATTTTAATACGGCCAGAAACGTTGATGCGGGCCGCACTTTGATTCGTCAGCGAGATGCTGAAAGTTTTGGTCGAGGCAAAAATCTGTTTAGTTTTCGGTCGACATCGTAGATTGAAAATAATATCGTTAAATCGATCATTTTCTACGCACCCCAGAATTTACTATGTTTACACGCAATGAAATATTTTTATCTGTTTTATTATATTTCCAAAAATTGATCAAGTGGGAAATAAAAATTAAGTAAATGTTGTTATCAGTGGTTAAATTGGTATTTATGATTAACGTTCGTCGACGACGATTTCTCGTCGCTCTCGTTGCAGGTCTGGTTTCAAAATCGAAGAGCAAAGTGGCGCAAGACCGAGAAGTGCTGGGGCCGGAGTACCATAATGGCGGAGTACGGTCTGTACGGAGCGATGGTGCGGCACTCGCTTCCGCTTCCGGAGACGATCCTGAAGAGCGCCAAGGAGAACGAGTCGGTGGCGCCGTGGTTACTCGGTAAGCGTCAATCCCGCAGAGTCGTCGGTCCCTCCGACGCGAGGGGCATCTTTGCAAATAAAAAAAAAAAAAAAAAAGTATGAATCAAACATACAAAGACAGCATTGCATAAATTATCCACCGCGAGCATCGTTTTAATCACGTGAATTGGTTCTTGATTTATCAATCTAACTCGTCAAACTTTTAACACGTCTGATGGCAATAAGGAGCATGATTTTTGGGTTTACGTATTTAATTCTTAATTATAATTTTTTTTAATTTTATTTTTTAACCTCATCACAAGCAGCAAAAATGGCTTACGAAGAAATTCGAACATTTTTTTCTGTCCGTCTCTATCAGCGCAATCGTCTAAGACAAGCAGCTTTAGCCAAGATTTCGAAACTAATCAAGAACTGATTGACTGTGGCCCCGTAGGGATGCACCGAAAGTCTATCGAGGCGGCGGAGCATCTCAAGTCGGGCGGCGAGGACAGCGGCAACGATCAGGCCGGTAGCGCCGGAAGTCCCCACCACAATCATCATCAGGGCGGCCCGACGAGCTCCGAGAGCGGTCAGGAGAGCCAAGACGGCATGGGACCATCGTCCTCGACAGGCGAGTGTTAATACCCCCCCCAACAGTGTCCAGTGTCCTGCGTTCGCATAGCGGCAATCCGTCTCCTGGTCCATCGGGGACCGTCGTAACTTTATTTGTATCGTCGCGTCGCGTTGCTTACTTCCACCGCCGCTTTGGTCGGCGATTTCTCCGGCAAATTGCTTTAAACAGAGAATCCGACTCTCGACTCCGTAGCCGTCGCTATTTATTCAAGCAATTGCGTCCAGTCCTCGGGATTTCGGTCCGGTCCAATATACGACTGCAGATCCGAATTTAATCGAGTCGCCTGTCCACTGAGTGAGTTGCCAGTCGTCGCGCGACGCCTTCGGCAAAGACGATCAACCGGGCGAAATATCCTTTGTGCCCTGCTGGACGCGATGGCTCGATAATTCGTTTTGTCGTGTTGGAAGCCACGAGGAATTTTGTAGTTGCGACGTTACAACGGAATTTCGGATGGAGTTGTCAGTCCTCGAAATGAAAAAAAAAAAAAAAAAAAAAAAAAAAAAATTATTCCGAGTCGGGTGTAATTGTTAAAAATTTAATTCAATAGCCGATTTTTGAAAAATCGTTAAAATATTCAAATGCCGATTAAATGAGCGTTGCAGAAATTAAAAATTTATTTTTAGCCACAAATTTGTTAGACACTGACAGTCGAATGCTTAAAGGATGTTCCGCCCTTTCCAAAAAATGCGTTACAATTGACCCAAAGAATTGTTATGAAAACATTCAATCCCACTCTATTTTTCATATCGCCGGTGAATACATTTTTCGAAATCAACGACCTGTAGATTAACAATCGACTTTTCCGTCCTCAGGTGTCGTGCAGGACACGGAGCAGCTAAGAAACGAGAGCATCGCGTGTCTGCGAGCGAAGGCGCAGCAGCATCAGCTGCAGTTGAGCCTTCAGCCAGCGGGCGCGCCGGGAAGCGCGTCGTATCCGACAGGACCGCAGACCAGTACCCTGCACGCCAGCGTTTAATCGCGACGAATCGTCAACCCCCCGATTTCCCGGCGAGGCGATCGTCGGGATCATCGATCCGCTTGACGATCGCGCGACGCGCCGATTGCTCCGATCGGTCCGATCGTCGGCATCAAAACACGGACGCGCCAAAAATCGACGATTTTTTTTCTCGATCGCTCCGCGAAATTTCCAGGACCTGGATCCACGAGCCAAACGTCGCTTGGAAAAAAATAACAGTCGACTTCGATCGGTGGAAAAAAAAAACACACATTATTTTCCACCAGGTAGATCGATCGAAAACGAATGCAATATATATTTTATTTTCGCTGACGCGAGTTTTCCCGCGACTCCCGCCCCCCCCCACCGAGCGGCGGCCTCGCGGGATCGTTGCGACGACGTGAAAATACTCGATATACGCGCCGCGCATTGCAACGCGGCGCACGACGAGCGCACAATGACGAACTAATGAATTTTAGTACCTCATCAACGAAACTGAAACGACGGCCTAGAGCGCGAACGGCCTCGATACGACGAAACTAATCAGTGCTGTACCTAATCACACTCCTCGTTGTCGCGAAAAAAAAAAGAAAAATATACTGGTACATTTTTATCCACCAGATTTTTTTTTCCCACGCGAGGAGCAACGAACGTAAAAGAGAATAATAAAAAAAGCATAGAACTTGTTTTTGAACTTGTTGTAATATCGAACGAAAAGTGAGGGAGAGATTGAGAGAAAGTCGAGGGGTGTAAAAACTCGCGCATTGCGATTAACGAACGCAAGAAACCTAATTACAATTAGCGATAGTTGCTTCGATAGTAAAGAACAATTAAAAAAATCACAACAAAAAAAAACGAATTGATGAATGAGCGCGACTGTTGGACGAATCGGACAGAGAGAATGAGAAGAATGCGTGGATAGAGAGAGAGAGAGAGAAAGCGAGGACGATGAATAAACCGGAAAACGAAGACTAAGCCTTCATTTACCGAAAATAAATAAAAATAAAACTGGAAACCGCAACGAATTTTCGACTCCTCCGAGAGACGATAACAATACGAATATCTAATGAAAAAATAAAAATAAAATACTTGAAAAATCGACGGAAACATCGAACGAATTTTGAGATGCCTAAATAGCAGCGACGCGCGTCGTCGAATCCACGAATTAATAAGCCGAGAATTAAGGGTGTAGGGCAGGAGACGTCGGATACGCGACGGGAGCGATAACGAGGCGATAATGATTTTAGAAAACTATTCCTATACCCCCCAAGTACTTAAATGAGACGTAACTGTTGTCAAATGTGCAATATATCGATATAAGTTTGTAGGGCGATAAGGCATGAGTAAATTTACGAGCAAGTCGTGAGCGCGAGGTGGTCGACTGTTTGGTCGTCGAGCAACGCGCACGTCTCGTTTCTGAGACACCGAATCGATGAGTTGACTTGCGAAAAAAAAATAAATAAAAAAAAAATCGTCGGCGGAATTTCTCATCACCGGCAGCAGCGACTTCCTCTCGCCCACTGTAAATAAATATATATATAAATAAACGAAGAACGGAAAAACAAAAATATATATATATAAATATTATAGATAACAAATACGAATATATGTGGTCTCGACGCGTCGGAGCGGACGGATTGTGTCGTGATTTTTCCTTTTTTATTTTCTTCCCCCCCATCCCCTCCACGTCGAATCGGAGCAATGACTTTGTACATTATGAAGCGAGTGATATAAAGCGTAAGGAGAGACGAGGAACGAGAAGAGCTGAGATGTACTATTCGATTGTTTCGTATGTGTAAGAAATTCCCGGTGTAAAAAAAGAGGCGAGAAATTTTGGGAGCGCGGTCACGATACCTCGATAGTGAAATACGGTTTTCTCATTTTTTGTTTTCTGCAAAAACAAAAGTCTTTGCCGAGATTCGATATGCGCACCGCGAATGAGAATCGTTTTGACGCGAATCGACTCTATACTATAAACACGTAATGTATAACGCACTATAATTTAAAGAAAAAAAAATCAATTACCAGAAGTAACCACATGTTCTCCACAATAAATAGAACGACGAAGAATGATGATAATTATAAAAAAAAAAAAAAACAAAGAAATGGTACCACGTAAACGAGAAAAAAAGCAAACAAATGTTATTGTGAATGATACACAGAGACACGACATACACACACACACAACACGCATACACACACTTAAGATTGGACGGTTCGCGGGTTGGTGGATTTTTTCCTCCGATTGCCGCAATCGGCCCAAACGCATGCATAGTAGTCGGCTAGTGTACGTAAAAAATAAAGTTTCTGAAAAAAAAAAAAAAAAAAAATACTATGTCATTCATCTAATTCCGTACTCCAAGGTTCTACCCCATTTTGTTATTCAGATTCGGCTGTCGGCGTCGACAGGCTTACTTTGCATTGCAGAGTATTCTAGGCGGACATTCTAAGAGCTAGAATCAGTGTACCTTTCTGATTACTCTGGCGTCGGTATCTATACCCGACGAATTCCAGTGATTTGCATCTACAGAATACAACTTTATATTATACCGGCGGGCGGTAACTTACCGACTGCAGCTTATGTAATTTTCTGTACCTATGTTGCGCAAATTGTTCAATTCTAACCAAAAGTACTCACGATACTTATATGACTAAGAACATTTCAAATATGTCGTGCTGTCGTAGAATTTAAATCGACACTAATTCAATAAGTCAGATAACGATAGTTTGGTATGTGTTAAAAAAAACGCCAAAACGTTAGCGCCCACTAAGCACAGCGTTTCAATAGAGATCCCTGCAACCTCGCGGTCGGCAACACAAACTGTTATGCAGTTGCGGTTGACTCCTCCCATAAAAGACGGCAGCAGTGAACTGCTGCAGTGCCTTCCGTGGTCGACACCTCTTATGTTACACCTCAGAGATCGTCCATAAAAAAGACTTTTTATCTACCGGTAACGTAGAGAGTTACCTATGATCGGTACGCACGTCGATCGTATTAACTGTCACTATTTGAATTATCTGTTGATAGGTTTCAATGGTAACTATGTGTCTGTCGTCTATTCATTTATTTATTATCATATTTCGTTATGGTAGGAATCTGCTTTATCGACTGCAAATAACCGTGACTCCAACGCGCGATCGCTCAACTGTTTCCACGGTTTCGCCATAGAGCCGCGGGCATCGCGAGCGCCATGAACACCCCGGATGCCCCTACCCCTGCGTGCGAGTTGAATTCGACATTGACCGTCGCAGAGTGCGGGCCGCGCGCAATCGCGGACTACACACGATACGATAATAATGACAGTGAGACGCAAATGTTCCGTGCGTTTTTCGCGTCACGGCAATAACACCGTCGACACGATGATGTAAAAGTATCAATCAATATTTTCTTTTTCTTTATACTTTCGTAACCATCGACGGGTCGAGTGAGTGCGACGACACCAGCAAGCAAAAATGAGTATTTCCCAGGACAGCGGAGCGGTGATCGTGTGCAGGGAGGTTTTCGACGAGGACTCCCGTCCGTCCAACGAAGGTGAGACACGGCTCGCTTTTATAATTATCCCGTTTCCCCGCCGCTGTTATAACCGCGTGTGTTGACAGCTATAACCGCGTCGACCGGCTCGCCGTTGACTCACGACCTCGAGTCATCGTCCAAATTTCTATATCAAATTCTCACTGGCGATTGCACAAATCGCTGTACTCTAAATTTAATGCATATCCGCGAGATTATCTCATCGCAATTCGGGAAACACGACGTCGGGAAAGCTCGAGGGTGCAAATGTCAAAGCGCGTTACGCGGATCGTAATACAATTTCTTAGGGTGGCTTTTTTAACCCAAAAAATATGAACCAAACGTTTTTTTTTTTTTTTTTTTAATAAAAAGAAAAATCATATGCCGCTCCAATTAGGCTTTTTAATAATTCAACAGAACCCGTACAATTTTTAGTCAAAATTGCCGAGGAAAATAATAGTGACATCAATTTTTCAGGGCTCTGGCGGAGCCCCGAGCCCCGACCTTTGCTACACCGAGATTCCCAGCCGCGCGGCAGACAACAACACGAAAAAGGGACGGCCCTCCGCGTTCGGCCGCCGCGGCGGTGCGTCGGGGTTTTCTTGTTTATTTACACCCGCGAGAGCCACCCGCGAGAGTCCCGCGGCAGAGGGTTTCCGCACCGCGAGTGCCGCGCGCGCTGACGCTCAGCGGGGAAAATCAATAGGGTCCGCAGTGCGGCGAAAATTTTGTCGTCTGCGTGCGGACGGTTTTCCCCAAGATTTTCTCATAGCTCGTCGTCTCCTTAGCCTTTGGCCTTATGCAATAAAAATTCCTTTACTATTCTTAAAGATCAAAATCATCTTTATTATTTTTTGTCTAATCCTGATAAATATTCTAATCATTGATATTCTTGTTCTTCTTCTCATTATTTAAAAAAAAAAATGTATCAAATCACAATGAAAAGCCAGAAAGTCGCGCTGATCATTATTATTTTTTACTTTTATTCTAATAAATATTCTAATAATTCATATTCTCGTTCTTCTTCATCCAATTATTATTATTATTATTATTATTATTATTATTATTATTATTGTTATTATTCACAACAATTTCTTTTATTTTCAATCGTATTTAAAAGCCAGAAAATCGCGCTGATCATTATTATTTTTTACTTTTATTCTAATAAATATTCTAATAATTCATATTCTCGTTCTTCTTCATCCAATTATTATTATTATTATTATTATTATTATTATTATTATTATTATTGTTATTATTCACAACAATTTTTTTTATTTTCAATCGTATTTAAAAGCCAGAAAGTCCCGTTCACGTTGCCTCGCGTAATGCATCGGGGGTCGCGGTCCGTTGAAACGTTCGTCCACGAGAGACAGCTGGTGGTATCACCGGTGTGTTGTCCACGCGCCCGCTGCCCCTCGCCACCGCGGCCGTCGCTGCTGCACCCCCATACGCGCGCCGCGCGCTAGCACCTGTCAAAGTAGCCCTGATGGAATTTTTAATCGGGCCACCAGCGCTAGCGAGACGCGCTTTATACTCGCCGTTGTCGTTGTGTCCGTATCTCCCTGTACTATGGCGCTTTGTATATCGTCCTCTTTGCACTCTCGAGCTCGACGGGGATTCTGAATTATTTTGCGGATAATGATACAGCGGCCTCGAGCATCACGGTAGCTTTTTGTAATTATTTTTCAGTCGTGTTCACGGAAAATTCGGGATCCATGTTTTCATCAAATTTACAAGGAATTCATCAAAATAAATAAATAAATAAATAAAATATCAGAAGTAAACAATTAATATTATTTATACCTTTTAAAGTCATTTTATTAAAAAAAAAACATACCGCAAAAATCGCCGGAGAGTCTATGAATATAAATTCACCCTGTATCAATTCTACTTATTTAAAATCATTTTAATATTTTTATCGTTGTAAAATCACCTACGATATAAAAAAAAAAATTTTCCGTCCGCACGCGTCGAGTCTACGGCGCGTTATGTCAGCTCCATTGATCAACCCCGTCACTCTCTCGCGCCGCCCAAGCTCCGCATCGGCCTGCCGCTATAAATACATCAACGTATGGGTTTCATTAACGCGCGATTATTATTGGAACGCGAAAAGGTCAGTAATTAGCGCGAGGCTGAATTCAAGGTGGAGGCGCGAGGGTGACGAGGAAGAGATATGAAGAAACGCGATGAATCGAGGTCATCCGGGAGCGCCGGTGGCGCGGGGCGAGCGTTGATCCGCTTTGCACGTACTGAAAGTTCTCCCTCCCCCCCCCCCCCTCCTTGGGGGGGGTTGGACGGTCGGTCGGTATGTTTACAGAGGTTCTCGATTACGCGAAGCGGTTGGGAATCGACCCGGATGCGGAACCACACCTACTCGACCTGGCCCGGGCGGGCCTCATGGCCCCGCTGCCCAAGGGCTGGAGTCCCTGCCACGACGAGGCCACCGGCGCCTGGTACTACTACCAGGCGAGCACGAGAACCACCACCTGGGAGCATCCGCTCGACGCCCGGCACCGCGAGCTCGTCGAGCGCGCCCGAGCTCGGGCTGCTGCTGCTGCTGCTGCGCCCCGTCAGCTCAGTCTCGGTACGAAGCAATTCACACGTAGCGCATAAAGTAATTCTCGTGCAGTATTATTATTATTATTATCAATGCAATTTAGTCGCACTGAATAACGAAACTTTCGTGAAAATATAAAACACGAAGTACTTCGAGTTTGTTGAAGAATGTAATAAATGATCATTATTCCAGAGCGTGTTACTCATATACTTTTTTTGTTGTTGCGCATTCCACTCCTTATCTGTAACCTACTTAGATAATATCTGCTCGGTAAAAACTAACAGCACTTTTTTTTTTTTTTAGTGTGCTGTTGTAGTTAGGAAGCATGATGGGTATTGTTGAGGATGTTTTCGACAATGTTGCTTGGTGGTAATTTTTGGGGTTTGAAACTAAATGTAAAAAAAAAATAATTCAGTGTGGACAATTCGATGATTGTTTCGGTCAGCTGTTCCAGCAGTGGCGTCACGCGCCGTCTTATCGTAGCCTTCGTACGTTCGGCGTAACATTTCACTAGCGCGTGTCGAGTCGATCCGTCACGGTCTCGGCACACCGAAACTGGTGCTGACATCGTGCAACAGTCTTATCGCGATTCTCGTTCGGCTGTGTCCGTCACAGGGATTCCAAAAGTCATAGCTCCCGGGCTATCGTGGCGAATGATTCATCGATGTCAGACATGCGGGAGGCGCGACGATAATGATAAGTCGCGCGTGGGTCGGCCACACGCCGAACGGTTCGGTGTTATGGCAGTCGTACGACTGCTCCTCGTGTTCGTTGCTCGGCCGCGGGATACGAATAAGGGACACGAATCGCGTCACGCTCGACGAATTTGCGTTCGTTCGGTCGCGTTGTCGCGGGGGAATCCCCGATCTGTCGAATTGGCTACCTGGATAGTAGCCTTCGGCTGCTATCAGGTGTCAAAGCACTCGCGACCGACCGAGCGCGTAATCGCACCACTCGCGTTTGCCCAATTATCGGACTCCGTGCGTTCTCCATCGGACGCTTCGATTATTTGCCCTCCGTTTGTAGATCTGTCCACAAAGATCGACGTCAACTGTATACTGAGACATTGACGCACTTGTGAACTTGGGTTCGATCTTCACGCTATAATCGCTGATTGGGGCAAATGAGCAGCAAAACGACAGCAAAATAAAGCACCCGTAATTTTCTTCCAATTGATTTTTTCCAATTTGACTAATTGAAGGTACGATACGAGGTAATTGAAGGAAGATACGTTCATCGAATAATGTGTGACCTTTCGGGGGTGAAATAGGGCTTCAATTTTCAAATGAAAGATTCGCTGCAAAATGATCTTAATAGTTAATCAGAAAAAAATTGCCTTCTTGATTAAAAATTAATGTTCTTCTTCACTGAAACAAATGCCACGATTAATTTGCTATTTGGATAAAACTGCTAAAATCTGCGAATTCAATTTCTACAAATTCTACCTCCAATTCCGATATCCCACAGAACACAACATTTAATATTTAATCGTAGTCACATCCAGCATTCAATGCAAATCCCCGCGAAACTTCGATCCAAATCTCGAAATAACGAGCGTTTATCTCTCCCGGGGCGACTCGACGTTTCGCCAAAGTCGCAACCACCGCAACCGTCATCGGGGAAGCGCGGAGCGAACAAGCAAAAATGTTATTTCGAGCGGATTATCCCGCTAATGAATGCCGGAGATACACGTACATGGCTCTCGAGCGCGCAGCTCGAGTGGTCTCTTGTCTCTCCGCTCGGTCTCCGCGGGCGAAGCTCGGAAGCTCCGGAACTGAGCTTTTTTTCCTTTCCCCTCGCTCCTCGTCGCTCGGTCGGGGATCACGTTGACATCAAAGCGCCTCGTGGCCCAAAGTGCTTGCCGAGAGCGAGCGAGAGAGAAAAGCGAAAGCACGAGAGCGAGCGAGATAGAAATTCGAAAGCACGAGCACCAGCAGCAGCTCCGTAATACACGAGTCTCACTCTCTCTCTCTTTCTCTCTCTCTTCCTCTCTCTCTTCCTCTTCCTGGTCGCCACTTCACCGAGCATCGACTCTCGTGTCTCGTTCCGCGTCTAATAAAAAGCGAACACTACGCCGACCAACTCGCGACCCCAAATCCGGTTTCCTATCTTCCATTTCCGCTGTAAAAAAAAAAATGTGTGTAAAATTTGTCTATCCGCAGACGATGACTCCAAGACGACGGCTCGGGAGCTGGACTCGCACGAGGAGGCGAGCGTCCCGAAGGACTCGCCGAGGGACTCCCTCAAGGACTCGCTCAAGGACACGCAGCAGCCCAAGGACGTCGTCGCGCCGCAGCCGCAGTCGAAGGTCCCAGTGTCGACGACGAAAATCCCCACGAAGCTCGCGCCGATCGGCCGCAAGACGATTCTCGAGCCGATCGCCCGGCGAAAAGACTCGAGCGTCGATCGGCTCCACCGTCGCTCGAACGTCCCGACCGACACCTCGCGTTCCGACAACCCGAGCACCGCGAGCCTGATGACCGATCGCGCGTCTCGCGACTACACGAGCATCGTCTTCCAGGACCCGAAGTTCTACGAGACGCCGCGTCTGCTCGACAGCCCGGAGCGCGAGCGTCGACTCCAGGAGATCGTCAAACGCTCGGAGTCCATGAGCCCGCGTTACGAGAAGGACTGGGAGCAGCTGTCGAGCCGTTTCAGCTGCTCCGAGGAGAACGTCATCGACATCGATCGGCTCAGCGCGTCGTCGCTCGCGCGTTCCGAGTCGCGACAATCGCCCGAGAAATTCGACAAGGAGAAACATCCGCGTAATCTCAGCCAGCAGAAGGAGCTCACGCTGAGCGGCGGCGGCTCGATGTTCCTGAAGAGCAACCGCAGCCGCGACGCGACTCCGTGTCAGGAGACGGCGCCACTCGAGGACTTTCAGCGGGCGCTCGCGCTCGACGGCGCCACTGGCGACTGCGTCGGGGCGACGATCGGCGAGAGACCCAAGTCGATACTGCGGGAAAAACTGGCCGACGACGGTGAGTGAACAAAAAAAAAAAAAAGCAACAACGCGTCTCAGAGCCGAATTATCCCGCACTGTCTGGTTCCTCTGTTTCTGTCTCTCTTTCTCTCTGGTCTCACGCGCACGCAAAGTAAAACACAGCTTCCCCCACAGTCCGCCAGCCAATCCAGTATATCGTGTTAAGATCGAGAAAAAAAAAAAAAAAAAAATACATGCAAGGTCGATCGCCGTAGACGAAAGTTGGTAGAACACGCCCGATGCCCCAGCAGCTTGCCTCACGTTTACGCTAGTGCATTGATTATAACGATGACTTTATAGACGCTTAGTTAACGATCGGTATTCAATCGGTACCGATGATAACGACGACGACGACGAAACACGTTAAGAAAGTAGAGTGCACGCTGTAAGGACGAGTTGTTTATGTTGTTTTGCCCCGATTCGTAGATGCGACCAACGCCAACGACGGACAGTAATAATATAATAAATAATAACAATAACGTACGAATTAACGATTAAAAACGGATAATTGAGTGCTGGTGAATGAATTGTGCTTTTCGTTGGTTTTCACCTCTGGTTGTTCACTGTCATGCGTCGACTAATTGCAGAAGAGCGGCCGACGGACGCGGAGGAGCGCAAGAGCGTGCGTTTCGATCTCGAGCGCGAACCGCGCGACATCAAATTCACGTTCTCCGCGTTCGAGGACGACGTCGAGGATCCGGCCGACACATCGGACTCCGAGTCCAACGCAAGTGGCGACGGTTTCGCGGCGAAGAGTCGCGAGTCCGCGTTCTCCAGCCTGAGGCGGGTCGAGACGAAGACGCGCGCCGGGTTGTCCGGACTTGGGTGGATGTCCGATCTGGACTCGGCCGGTAGAACGTCCGATGACGATGACAAGGCGGACGATGATGACGAAGACAACGACGCGGAAGGTCATGCTCGAGGGACCGGAGCTTCGCGTGCGGCTGACGACGAAGAGAGAGGCTCGGAGGGTGGTAAAGCGAAGGTCAGCGAAGGTGACGAGGAGGAAACCAGTTCGCCGGAGAATCCGGACGCGAGTCCCGACGACAAGGACACGAGGAGCCGGGAGGAGAACGCAAAGGACGTCGAGACGGCGAAGGAGTCGGCGGTCAAGGTCAACGAACCTGTGAAAAGGTCGCAGGTGGTGGGACGACGTTTCGTCGTGCAAAACGTCTCGGAGAAGGAGCATCTGAATCAGCTCACGAGGGTGGAGTCGTCCGACGTCGACCGTGACATCCTGCCGACGAGCAAGTTCAGTAACGTCAAGAACATCGACCTGTTCTCGAGAAGCGAGACCGACAACAGCACCAACGGCAGCGGCAACACCGGCAGCGGCAATACCGGCAGCATCCCCGACGACTCGAGGACCAGCATGCTGCTCGACGAGATTCGCCGGAGCAAGGAGCTCATGATGGAGAACATGAAGATGACGGATCGTCGGGTGAAGCGCGACAAGCAGAAGGAGCGGGACGAGGTTTACCACATGGTGAAACTGAGACACGACCTTGAGGCGGTGAGCCAGGAACGCGGTCGACACGCGCAGCGAAACTTCGACGACGTCAGGACGATGATGAGCAAGCAGCACGATCGCGAGTTGGCGACGTTCAAGCGACAGCTGGAGGCGAGTCTGGATCGCGCGCGGCGAGAGACCGAGGCGACGTTCGCCGAGGAGAAGACGAAGCTCGAGCGTGACCTTGAAAAGAGGCTGGAGGACCTGAGGGCGGAATTGGCGAGGAAGGAGAAGGAGGAAATCGAGAAGCTGGTCGCGGAAATGGACGAGCTGAGACTGGAGAACCTGAAGAAGGTGCGCAACGAGCTGGAGATATGCTACGAGAAGGAGCGACAGGACATCCTGGAGAACCTGAAGACCGAGCTGGATCAGCGCAAGCGCGAGCTGTTGGATCTGCGAAATCAGGAGATGGAGAAGCTGCAGAGCGAGCACGAGAAGAGCCTGGCGGACGAGAAGGTCGCGATGATGACGGAGCGCGACATCAGCCGCGAGCACACCGAGAGAATCGAGGCGATGCGGCGCGAGCTCGACAAGGAGTTCGACGATCTGCGGAACGAACTGAGGGCGGAGCAGCGCGAGAAGGTCACGAAGATCACGGAGGATCACGAGAAGTGCCTGGCGGAGATCCTGCGGGATTTCAGAGCTGACGTACGTATAGACACGTGGATCGTTGGTTAAATTTCTCGGGTACCAGTAGATTCTTTTATTTTTCTGACCCCAAAGGTCATTCACGGTTCCGCGATTTTCTGTATAACGCAGACTGGGCTGATTAACACTTTTGCCCACCCTAAGAATTATCTTGATGTCATTGTCCTATTGAAAAAGGGAGCATGTTTCAAATTTTCAGTTGAGCGGTTGGGACATTGCAACTGCCAGAAAGTAGCGATACATTTTATGGCTGGTACTTGACGGATTAAATTCTGCGCCATTTTTTATCACAGCGTACCAATGACGATTTTTGATTGGCCCTTCACTTTTCCAGGAAGGTGTAGCGAGAAAAGTGTACAAGCAGAGACTGGAGGAAATACGCTCGGACTTCTCTCGCGACACGGAGAAAGAGGCGAAGAAGATAGCGGAGCGGGCGTCGCGACAGGAGACCGTGGACTACGAGAAGATACGCTGCGAGAAGCGTCTGCTGGAGGACAAGTACAAGACGCTCAAGGACAAGTACTCGAAGCTGAAGAACGACGTGCGACTGGCGGTGGAGCGGCGCAGCAAGCGGAAGGAGGGAAACACGACGACCTCGGAGACGGAGAAGTCGACGTCCGCGCGAACGAGAACCGAACGAACCGACCCGTCGGATCAAAAGTGAGTCTCATTCCGTGATATTCCTGTGTTTTTTTTTTTTTTCGCCCTTCGATCACTCGTTGACGCACATTATAACGAATCGATGCTGCACCGAATCGTTCCTCCCCATGTTCATGGCTCGTAGCTAAGCTTACCAGTAATAATCGTTAGTCACTAATGTTAACCTAGATCTATAGACAATTACGTGCACCACCATTCCGGACATATCGTCGTAGTATCTTCACGGTCACTAGATTCCATTACTATCGATTGATCTCATTATGTACCTCGTGTGTCCAATTAACAACGTTGATCATTCCCGTTGCTTGATGAATGAATGAATTGGCAAATAACTTGACATGCGACAAACCGAGTAACGTAAATTTACTGATTGTTGAGAATTATAACCGAGACCGTAAAGATACTGAGTTCATGCCCATGCGATTCGCCCTAATGTCTGGCTATAGGCCTTAACTCGTACCTTCAGGGCCTCGCCCACGAATACACGCTCGAGCTCGATCGCGAACCCTGGCGTCGGGAGGCCGGCCGCGGGTGATCCGAGCAGTCATAATCCGGCTCGCAGCGTCGCCGAGGATTCCGAGGGCGCGCAGAGGTCGTCGGCGGCTCTGGCAAGGTCATCGATCGGTCACGGCTCCGCGGGCGTCGGTGGCGACTGCTCGTCCAGGAGCTCGGCGAAGTTCGAGTCCGACGACGCGACCACGGCCAGCGAGACCGTCAACTCGAACATCCTCAAGAACAAGCGCAAGAGCTTCGCCCGGCGGTCCACCAGCTCGGCCAAGCAGTCGCACAACAACAATAACGGCGCGGACAATCCGGTGGAGAACATCAGGAAGCAGCTGGAAAAGCTCGAAGATCTCGGCGACCAATTGCCGAGCAACGAGAGCGCCTACACGCTACGCTATCCTTTCCAGGACAAAGGTGAAGCACTGTTAGAGGATTTGCTAGGGTTTTTTTTTTTTTTTTTTGGGAAAATGGATTCAGAGGAGACGAGGGGGCATTTTGTTCTGACCTTTGACGTTCGTCGAGCCTTCGAGTCTTCAAGGCTTGAGATTCAAAGCCCTTGAATGGCTCTGCTATGTTCCTATTTCTCGTTGAGTCTGTGTACGAAGTTCAGAAAACTCCAGGTCCTTATATTTTAGAGAGAAGTACTAAAATGTAGGACAGATGATGACAAACTCAACGTCAAGTGCCGGTAATTTGGCGACTATCTCTAAGGCTTAAAGAAAGACTCAACGGGTTTTAGAATCTAGTTTTTCCGAAGTTTATAAATATCGTCTGCGATCGATAACTAATTCCCTTACGTCGCGATCCGTAGCCCCAGCGAACGCCTCCTCGGAGCTGGAATTCTTCCGACATCGCATCCACGTCGAGAGAGACTCGGTGAAGCGCGCCCGTGACGCTCTGAGGGTGCAGAGAAGCGCCTTTCAGAGCAGACAAAGAGCCTGGAAACAGAGAAGCGCCCGAGCGACCCTCGAACAACTGGTTCAGGTATTAGCCGAGCGACGAAAGTTGCTCGAAAAATTAAAGCCCGACATATACGAGCTTCGAATATCTAACAATTCTTTTTTTTTTTTTCCGTCAACAGGAGGAACGCGAGCTCTCCGACATGGAGGTCAGTCTGCACCGCACGCGAAGTCTTCTCGGCGAGAAGGTCATCTACCTGCGCCACCTCGAGCAATCGCTGGAGAGAGTCGCGAGCGCCAAGAGAAACGAGACCGAATCGATACCCCTGAAGAACGACGAAATGACGCTGAGCGACATGTCCAGCGCCAGCAGCGGATTCAGCTCCACCGATCTCGGCACCGACACTTTCATAGGTTTGTCACCGCGATCTCCCACGAAATCCCAAACACTCGTTACGCGCGACTCCTAGACGTTGCTTGACCGTAAAAAAAAAAAAAAACGAGAAAAATATAAACAAATTCGTTGAAACAGACAAACCGGATCATTATCAAGAGTCCACGGAAATAATAGCCAGCCTGGAAAACCTTAACTCGGAGATTCGCGAGATCTGGGGCGTTTTGAACAAGCGACAGGACAACAATATTCCTCCACCGCCGACGCTCATGTATTCCGATCTCGGGTGGCTGCCCTTTCAGCATCTCACCACACAGTCGAGCAACGTGCAGGGTAAAAAGATTGTTACGATTGAAGAGCGTTTTTTTTTTTTTTTTCGCTGGGACTTAGGCCAAGTGATTTCGACGATGATGATTTTTGTTTAGCAGGATTCGGCACACCGAACATCCAGTCGAACATCCTGTCGCAACTGACGGCGGCGCATCCGCCGGCCACGACGACCCAGAACATCATCGCCCAGTACGGACCGAACAGCGGCTTCACCACGAGCGTCGGTACCGTCGAGCGCGGTGCCTCGAGTCTCATCGAGAGAACGCGACACATGAGGGACTGGCTGAGACAGGCGCGGATCGAGAGCACGGATCTCATCAGCCCCGGCCAAGCGACGCTCTAAAGTCGTCCTCTCCGTTTTTTGTAATCCGTTTTTTATCGTTTTAGTTTTTGTTACACGTAAACGTAAGGCTAGAGAGAATTTCATCGTTGATCGACCGAAAGGGCCTCGAACAATTGTTTGTCTGCAACGAAAATCAGATGAAAGAAACAAAAAGATTCCGCGAGACGTCGTCTCTTTTTCTTCGTCTCGCTCCTGTGATTAAGGGAGACACCGAGATATCATTCCTACTTGTCCTTCGAAGCTGTGAACAGGTCGAGCGTGTATTTTCCTCAACACACACTCTATACTCAATCCCTAACGATGTACACACACATATATAATGACTAACGAGTACAACAATACGTTTGATTTTTTTTTTTTGTAAATAGAGTCGGTATGTTCGGGGAACGAAAGAATCAATTTACTCGTCGCCCCCGCGAGAGTTTCAAGATTAATTTTCTATTATGAATCGAATGTAATATATTTCAAACAAAATATATTGTACTATATATATATACATATATATAATATACTATATATATATTTCAGATTATTTATAGGAAGCGTAACGAATATTTCGATTGATATTCTTCAAAAGTCGCGACGATTCTCAGGTTTGTCGAACGATTATAGAAATATATTATATTCATAATATCTCGATTGCCAAAATGAAAAGAAATCACAATTACGATAATAGCAGATTGAATATTAACTAGAGTACCGACGGAGATGACGTGTGAAGAAAAATGAAAAATATTGCCAAACCGATCGCATCGAAATGATTAACGATTTACCTGAGTGTACTGATTATAGTGATCGTTGTCGATAGATGATATTGTCCCTCCGTTTTGGTAGTGCGAAGATATATTAACGATAGCACGTAAGAGATGCTGTCGCATTCGAGATTTTACGACTTTTTCGCTAGATCACCAGTAGTACCGTCCTTAGTGTGTAAATCATGTATCGTTAGCGAACTTCCTCGATCGCGGAGCGCGTGTCATCACTTGTTGGAATTGTAAGTGATCGATCACGTCGCACCCGCGCTTGTCACTCGGATACCCTCCACTCCCAAATACTAAAACAATTTTCGCGCAGCGTGACATCTAGTCGAAAAAAAAATTGCTACTCTACAAAGTGCATCCTATGAGTAATGCATAGTTTCGTATAGCAAATGTTGTACCAGCAGTTCCTTCGATGAAACTAAAAAAAAACTCCTGTTTCCTCGTTACGTTTTTTTTCTCACTTTCTCACCGAGGAAGCTTTGTTTCTATTGTTTCGTTGTACAATAAATTGGATTTACCGATTACACGCGAGTGAAGTGATATTTCCTGTAAGACCCGATATGATCACGTGGATTCGGGGAACAAATCGCATCCGGCGTGTTTCTCCTCGCATTCGTTGGCGTTCTCCTCGAACGTCTCTCGCGTCGGTAGCCACGAAGTTATGTCGAGCTTCCGCACGACCGTCTTGTTCTTCAGGGAATTCTGCGCCGCCAAAATAAACGGTGAAGTTTTGCACATGAGAAGCTTCACGCACGACGAGTCGAGGCCGTCCAGCCGCTCGATCAATTGAATCGGCAACGTTGGATCTTGCGCTTGGTGTAATAAATTTTGAATCTGAAAGAAATTGTGTTTCAAGTACGACTATCACCCTTTTGAAAAGCTAGTATTTTTCGAAATTTGATTGATTGTTGATTCGACGCTTCATTTTTTTACCCGTTTGTTTTCATTTCCGACGATAAAGTCAATAGGATCGAAGGGTGCCTCCTTGCCACGACTTCTCGTTTCCTCGAGCTGCGGTCTTATGTCGAATAGCGAGCTGATCTGTCAAAGGCAAATTTAGTGCAGAATTAGTAACAATTTTGATTTAATTTATTTTTCATTCGGACGAATCAGCGTCGTTCAACTATTAATTGTAATATAAAGAAAGTTGTTAAAAACATTGTATTTCAACGTACCATTTGAGCGAGAAATATGACACTGTTGACAGCGATAGCCGTTATTCTCGGCGAATCCAGGCCGAGAAGTCGAAAAAAACCGGATATCAGATTCGGCATACCAGGCTCCTTGGGATCTTTGTCGCGTTTATTCTCGTGATCGCCACGTTTAACGTTGACATCCTTGTGTCCCAGACTCTTGGACACGAGGTCGGCGATTTCCTTCGCTGTGTCCAAGTAGCTTTTGGCGTATTGCAATCCTGACTTGATCTTGTTGAGAACGCCTAAAGACAGTATCGACAAAATTAATGTCATTCAACAAAATGTAACAAACGAATGTAACATATTTTATTTTAACTTTACCATCGTTTTCCCTGGATTCAACCAGACTCGTCGCAAGAAGTGACAGAACGAGGAGTGTCCAACAGGTGGACATCTTCGCGTCCCGGTGACTCGTTCGGCACTGAAAACTACTGTAAACATTTTATCAGGAGCATCGTATAACGGGCGTCGCGAGGAGCAATTAAATGCAATCATTTCCGGCAAGTACTGCACTAAAAACCCTGACACCCGGGAACACCTCTTTATCTCGCTCCGTTAACCATGCAAGGAAAATCACGCCGAAGAGGTGGCCCGTCGTCTCGAGGTGCCACATACGACAAATTCGAGACAGCGCGCGAACGTCTCACCTCGACTCAAGATGCGTCGTCCGAAATTAATATTTTTTGTACTCAGTGTCTTGTGCAATTTTGCAGTGACATCGAACGGCCATGCAAATTTGCTCGTCGAAGAAGTGCGCAGTCTCAGTGAACTTCCGCTGGAGCGACTGATACAGCTCAAATCTAGCTTGATCGACAACACCGTGGATCGTAAGTAGATTGATTTTCCTCTATTACGAAGTGCGTGAGCAACCATTGTTGTCGATATAACTCGGCCTCTGATTGGTCGAGGGCCATGACGAGCGACAGTTTTTGTTTAACAGCGCGAGATTTGACAGTTTGTCGTAATGAGCGCTGCAGCACTGTGTAACGTACGGTGACCCCGATTTGGGCGGTTTTTGGCCCGGCGGTCAGATCTAGGATTTCCGACAAGCAAAACGACGCATTTCTTTATTTTTTTAAATCAACTAAACAAGGGTTTTATAGTTGCAATTTACCCTTTTAAAGCTTTATAACAGCGCAGCAGCGCAAAACCTAGTCTATCTATTAGAGAACGAATAATAGCGACGAAAAATTGTAAAGTGTTATGAAAAAATTATTGTTGAAGTTGCTGACGAGTCGGAAATTGACGAGGGACCAGCGAGATCGACGGCTCTGGCGCTTCCGATGGCTCTTCCGTTTAAGAGAATGAGCACCAAAAAAGCGATCCGAAGACACGAGGATTACTGGGACGAGAAGGGAAAGGACAGCAAAATTTCGAAGATCTTTCAACTGGCTATCACGGCGCTGTCGTTTTTGGCATTCGGTGGATATCTCCTGACACTTATTATCATGGCCATAAGACGCAATTCACTCAATCCCAATCCCGGAAATGTGATCGTTTTTTCGGTAATAAAAAAAAATACAAATTGATTTTTATGTGGTTGTCATCCTAAAAAATAGGCAACGTGATTACTCGATCGAACGTTTCGAAAATAAATTTATTCGTTTTTTTTTTCTTTTTTTTTTTAAATCGATAATATTATCAACGTTTGGCCGTTCCAACTTCTGTAATTATTTTTTAATTAGTGTTCTCGTAATTTGTTTGCAGAATCTTCAAAACCTCCAGAAATATAAGAGACCAAAGCGACACGCCTGGATCATGGATCCCATGGAGAACAATTTCGACACCGACAGAATGTACCAAGGAATGATAATGCTGTCTCAGGGCTACGCGATGTACCACAGTCACAGATAATAAAATTTCTTCCCGTTTATATATTTCGTACACCAACAAAGTGTATCGCGATCGTGGCGAAAATTCTTATAGGTTTTTCTCGATCGCCTGTGAAATCCCTAAAACCTAATAAAATCGAATAGTTGCTCGCATTGTGTACATATCCGAAAGAATATTCTCGGTGTGTGGGTGGAGGACCCGCGCCAGCGTACAACGCTCTCCAAATAAACAGCTAAGTGACTGTATACAAAGTTCGCCGCTGTATACAAAGATAACCATATGGCTTGCCGGAGATAAAATCAGCTATCTTCCATTTCCATACCATTAATTCACTCTGAGTCGCGAGCTTTTCGACAAATTACAAGAAAATTCGTCTTCGAAATCAGGGAAATGAGAAAATAAAATTCCAAAAATGTAATAAATCGTACATTTTTTATAAAAATAGCTATATCAAATATAAATACCGGACAATTAATATAGGCAAATATGTTTTGGTTATTTATTGCCTTCAATTGTTGAAATAACCTATAAGTTACATCATTTTTTTAACTGAAAAGAACAATATTTATTATAAAACAATAAAATCTCCACGAAAAAATAAATTATTCTAGCGAGTTATTTAACATAATTTCGCCTAAATTGATTCGTCGTTTCGCGAACAAAAATTGCACGGGGCTTACATTGAAAATGTATCATTTCCGAGATAAAATTGTTTTAAGAGCTTCCACAGTTGCCGGCGGCAATATCGGGGTTGGCGGAATAAACATTATCTCAAATATCGATCGGATTATCGATTGTTTCCGCGGATCCATCGCGGCTTCGAGTGGAAAAATATACTGGCGCCGAAATTAGCATCGCCGCGCACTTCGACGCAGCGAAAAGTAACTGAGTGGCAGACGCGCCGAGAGCGGCTCAGAGCGTTTCTCGGCCCGAAGCGCAGTGCTTCCTCGAAACAATGATCTACCGATATTTATTTTCGCAGCTTCCGAGACCCGAGGAGATTACCCGCTTACCGACCAATCTTCACTCAGGCCACGCCCGACTCCCGCCGCACGAGCGAATGAGCGACTCGGGAATTTCTCTTCGACTCGTCTCGGGCGCCGAAACGGTGACGATTTTTCGGTTTCCCTCGAACGTGAAATTCTACTCGAGATTCCACGCACTCTTTGGTCCTCGAGGTTCAGTTTCCATCCACCCTCCTCAAAATCAACAGGACCATCAGTCCGTACGAAAAAAGTTTCGGTTCGGTCCTCAAAAAAAAATCCCGTCGTCCCATTTATTACGAGTTTGTTCTCCATGAATGTTGCCAATTGAGGAATATAATCGAATACCATTAAATTATGCGTGTGCTAATTGTGCAATAGTGTGAAAAATTGTTGCGAGTGAATTACCAGAATATCGAATAACATGGAGAGTTGCGACACTCGTGTCTCGGTCACCACGACTTTGCCCCTCAAGTTCGGTATAGACAGGATATTATCGAATGACACTTGCCCGAAAAAATCCGCAGTGAGGGCCATCGTTTCGCAATACGAAGCGTCGAGAATGTATTCGTGCTCCGGAAGTGGCTGCAACACGTTTCAGGAATTGGCTGCTCTGTCGCTGCAGCCAAACGCACCGGCGACGAATAACAGTGTGACGAATTTTTCCGGGAGTCTTGATAATTATGGTACCTTGTACAGACCGGCGCCTGTGCGACCTGTACCTAGGGGTGAGTTTTATAGAATATTGAGTGTGAAAATATCTTCCTGTTTCCTGTTTTATTGGCAACCTGTACGAATTAAAAAAATGATTCAATTATTATTTTGTAGAATCTTACCACTTAATTAAAAATTACAAATTGATTGTAAAATTTTACTACTTGATTAGTAATCACAAATTGATTGTAACTCGATTCGTAATGAAAATTTTATTGAAAAATCTCACCACGTGATTAGTAACGCGAATTATTAAGTTGATCACTGGACAATTAATTTTTGGAAGTTATTATTATTATTATTATTTCGAATTTGTTATCGTTATTATTTCGAATTATTGTCATATGGAATTTGGACGTTATTTTTTAAGTGCTTGAAAAATGGAGTAAATTAACTCCAAAAATAAAATGCTAACGTTGTGCGGATATTCGCATGAGATACGCACTACAAAAATTGATTACACAAAGAACTATTTTCGTACCTGCCAAACGATTCTGACGATAATCGCTTATCGCCCTCGCTCACCAGAATTTTCAAATTCTCGGCAAAGGGTTCGACGTGCGTCTCGTTTTTTTTTTTTTTTTCGTCACTCTCGAATTACGTCATCACGAGCGAACCCCGCACCATATGGGGGCTCCGCAGCGCGTCGTGTCTCCGCGCGCAGACGCGATCCTACACGGCAAGTAGGGCATAATATTTACGTACCAGTGTATTCTCGTGTTTCCTGCCGCTGTTTAAACGACATCTTAAGTGCCACCGTTGAGTTTACGGCAGCGGTAAACAGGCGATGGCGGTGCGGTCTCGGTGCGTTCTCCCCGGTTCGTTAAAGATCAGGGTGGGCCCTCTGCAGAGACTCATCGTCGTCTCCTCGTCGCTGTCTTCGAGCTACTCGCAGCCACCCACTTAAGAGTGTCCGCGCCAAACAAACGTCGAGTGTCCCCCGTGGCCACTGCGAGAATCGAAATTGCCAATCGCTTCAACAGAACTCTGTTTTATTTTTTTTATTTATTTTTTTATTTTTCATTATAATTATTAGAGACTATTGTTAGAATATTAGGAAGTAAACGGCGAAGTCTCGTTGTCCTCGGCTGTCTTCGTGTTCTTCGCAGCCACCCACGTTTAAAAGTGTCCACGCCAAACAAACGTCGAGTGACGTTTCTTTGACATAACTCCGTATTATTATTTTTATTATTTTTTATCGTCAATATCGTCAATTAAAAAACTATGAAGAAAATGATGACGAACGTGAAAATGTATCGAATCCAATTTGTTAATGGGATGCTCAGCGACGTGGGCGGACCGCAGAGTGTTTAAACGTCGTGCACGTGTTGTATACACTGCCGCCAGCGGCGGGATCGGTTGTAAATCAGCCAGAAGTGCACCGCAGCAGCGTTAGCGTCGGCGCTCGCGTCTTGAGGTCTCGAGGAATATCTGTTTGAACAGGCAACCCCGTCGGCTAGATGCGCCTTTCCCCCTGCGATCATTGACGCAGCGTCTTCCCTCAAACGGCCTCGCGCTCGCTCCAAGGGTGTTTACTTACTAAAATAGGCGAAGGCTACACTATCCTTCCCTCTCTCGCTCTGTCTCTCTAAGCTCTCTGCACGTCGTTGCGCCACAATCTCCCTCGCCAGGCCGCAGCGATTTGGCCCATTAGCTTGAGTACCCTACTACCTCTCCAATTTCATAGGTTTCCTAATTATCGACCCTTTATCGACTCCTTATCGACCTCGTCAGCAGGATTATTCGCGTTTTACCACCGATTATTAATTTCTCCGAATTGTTCCAGTTCCCATTCTCCAACCCTCGAACACCGCAGGAACATCGGAGGGTGGAACGCGGCGAAAGCGATCCTGGTCCAGGGCGGTTTTCAGCGCGTTGCAGCGCAAGGGACTCGAGAGAAGATTCTCGCTGCAGAAATACATCACCAAACCCGATAGACGACAGCTGGCCGCGACTCTGGGGCTCACGGACGCACAGGTAAAAAATTGACGAATGTGGAACCAAGTCTTTTTGCTTACCTCGAGGGTGGGTTCGATTAATTTGTTGATCGTCGGGCGTCCCTTGGCCGTATTTTCTCCCAAAACCGTATTTCAGTGCCTCGGGAAGGGAGCATCGGTCTCGCGCGTTTACATATTTGTCCCACATAATTGTCGGCATACGGAACGTCGGTTACATGTGTTTTGGTTTGTTGACTCAAGTATCCGAGCTCGAAACGTGGCGTGCGGCGAAGCCATTTGCGCGTTCAAGGCCCTGCGAAGTTTCGTGAGGGGGGAGATCGATGTCTTGAGGAGCGCGAGGGGAAACACGTCAAATACGTCACCGTAGTAAAATATGGCACTTTTGACGTCTCCTGCGTTAATAAATTATTTATTCGAACTAGGAACGATGACGCGCGCTTATGCGCGCGCGTTCGAAGGTTAGCCAGCGTAGGGAAGAATCTTGCGATTTTCGGCGAAACATTTTTTTCGATTTAACGAAGTTTTAAAACCCTATCCGATGGGAAATTTCCCGCTGATTCCAAATATGACCGGTTTTTTGCCCAAAAAATAAAAAAAATTTAAGAGAAAAACGCGAAAAACTGTTTTTTTTTCTGACAAACTGCCAAATTTCGCGATACTAGGCTAATCACACGCGCTAGCGCGCGAGCCCGAGATACCTTTGCGCTCTTATAAAGCTTTAAAAGGGTAAATCACAACTAAAAAACCTTTGTTTAGTTGATTTAAGAAAAAAGAAATTTGTCGTTTTGCTTGTCAGAAATCGTAGATCTGGCCGCCGGGCCGAAAACCGCCCAAATCGGGGTCACGAAATTTATTTTTTCAAAATATCGACTTCTAACCTATACCATCGTTCTCAAGTCGCATATTCTACCCCTGAAAACACTGGTTACAACCCTTTTTTAGTTGATTTTGAAAAAAAAAATTTTGGTCGAACAGTTTGTCAGAAATCGTAGATCTGGCCGCCTGGCCAAAAACAGCCCAAATCGGGGTCACGAAATTTATATTTTCAAAATATCGACTTCTAACCTATACCATCATTCTCAAGTCGCATATTCTACCCCTGAAAACAATGGTTTCAACCCTTTTTTAGTTGATAAAAAAAATACGATATTTGACAGAACTGTCAAAGTTATCAAGCACAAATGAACTTGGACTCGGTCTGAGAGTCCCAGCCAATCACAGTTACTCATGAACTTTTTAAAAGAGGGATAATAAAATCGTTGGATATATTAATGGGAAATGGGCTTCCTAAAATAAATGTGTCGGCCAGTTTTGATCATTTATAATCGCATAATATTTTTTAAATACGTACAAAAAAATAATAATAATGGCAATGATAATAATAATAATCACACTTTTGGTTACCAGGTTAAAGTGTGGTTCCAAAACAGGCGAATGAAATGGCGACACACGAAGGAAGGCGAAAGTTTGGCGCCCACCGGACCGGACTCCACCCAGCAGGACGCACCTCGCAAACCAGCGAAAGAAGCGCCTGAGGAGGACGAAGAGGACGAAGAGATCGAAGTGGATGTTTGACGAAGACCGTGTCTCTTTCGCAGACTAATCGTTACGTTTCCACCTCGAATCGTATTAATTGACTCTGTAATACCGACTGTAAATAATAAATTTCTAAGTTTAATATGGACCTGCCACAAACCGTGTGAGCTTCATTAATTCTCGAACGAAATGCTGACTTCGTGCCCCACGTTCGGTCGGAGCTCCAGGAGTCGCTATATTTAATCACAGCAATGTCTTCGTCGCAAGTTTCTTATCGTTAGCGTTGAGGACATTTAAGATTTACGAGTAGCGGCCGATGGAATTGTCGCACTCGATTTCGGATGTCGTGCATTGGGCGATCAGGAGAGCTCGGTGGACTCGAGGAAGCCGAACGGATACCTAATATCATGTCGCGCACGAAGTCAGCTATAACAATTTCTCTGGTCGTTTGCCTGGTGAGTTTTAAGCATTTTTACGTTGAGATATTTTTACGATGCCGAGATGAGTACGTGAATATCAGATTAGCAGATAAAACGGTGATTCCTTATTCAGTTTGGCTTCGTGCACGCGATGAACCACCACGAGTTTCATCGGCTTTACTTTCGTCTGCTCAACGACGCGGACTCGCTCGTGAATTCAATGGCCCATTATGTCACCGATACCGTCCTTAACCTGGGACTGCGCAGAGACAACGAGAAAAACAGATCCGTCGAGGTACTTTTGTTACACAAAGTATCATCTCTTTATCGCTCGTTGATGCACTTTTAATTATTCGTCAATTTTGCGTTTTTAAGGTCGCTACCCGGTACGACGTGATGGTCAACAATGCTCGACCTCTGTTCGATCTCTTTGAGAACGATTACCGAGACTTAATGATTTTCTTCAGTAATTTGGAGAGCGTTCGTCACGTGATGAAATTTCTCTACGCTCATTTTCGACAGAGTGCTATCAATATAATTGATCAGTTGAAACGTGTTTACGAATTGTCCTGATTATGTTTAATATTATCTTGAGAATTTGTAATTAAAGATATTGGCTATGATTAGAAAAAAAATGAATCTAAAATGTATTTGTTAACCACGAAGTTAGACGAGGAACCTGTGAGAATCGTTTTTTGTTTTATCTCACGTCAAATAACAAATGTGGCGTAAAAGCTGGATGCTCGTCGCGTAAGCTTGCACCTTCAGTGATAAAATGTACTGTTTATCGAAGCGATGCGGAATGCAAAACGGGATGATAATTATGCGGAGAATGTCCCTTCGTGTGATGACAAAACTGGGCAAACCTCTCCTTGTCTCGGGTAATCAGAAATGGCTGCGGAATCCTGTAGACAATGTCACCAGTGAGTTTTCTGAAAAATCGCATTTTCGTAACACAAATGTGTCGCTTCTCGAGTAATTCAGTAATATTAACGGCATTTATAGTGAATTATCTAAAGTTTATTATTTTGTAGATGCTCCGATGGCTCACACACGAACGGCGACGGCTACAGCGACCGCGGCGGAAAGTAGCCCGGAAGTGATACCGTTGGCCGAGCCACCGAGACCGAGAGAATCCAGGGAAATGTTCGTGGTTCCCGAGGCGGAAAAAGTAACAAAAGTGACGATCGACAAAACGCCGCTCGGTTTCGAGGATATACCAGGCCCGGCGATACTCAAACTGTGGGAGAAATATTGGAAATACGTGCCAGTTCTTGGTACGCAACTGTTTTCCAGTCTGCTTATCAACAGTTTCACCCAGGGTACGACGGTTTGGTCGAAGTAACCGTAATTCTGATGTCTCCATCCACAGAGAAAAATTATTAAATTATTTTTACGCGGAAAATCGTATCTTTCCTCTTTTTATCGGCAGTCGGTAACAAAAGTCGCGACGAGTTGAAGTTACTTAATTTTTTTGGAGCCTTGAAAAGCTGAGAAACGACGTTTCACGACAAAACGTGAACAATTATTCACACGTTTTTTGTTTGTTTGTATTTTCAGGTCGATTGACTTGGAACAAAAATGTCACTCCCCTGCAGTATTTCTTCAACGAGTACGGGCCAGTTGTAAGAATCAACGGACCGATGATGAACGACGTCGTTATGATTCACAGACCCGAGCACATTGCTGAAGTACTCAAGCAGGAAGGCGACATCCCAGTGCGAAGTGGAATCGACGTGCTCGACCACTATCGATTGCACTATCGCAAATATCGACTTCCAGGACCATTCTCAATGTGAGTAAGAAGTTTGTCGATTTACAGAGCTCATCAATATTTTTACATTCGCCCAGGCAAGGTTCCGAGTGGCTCGCGACGAAGGCCAAGCTGGAAAAGCCTTTGGCTCAACAAGCTTCCAGATATTTCTCAAGGCTGGAAATGATATGCGACGAGTTTGCTCAGAGAATTCGACGAATTCGAAATCGACAGGACGAGGTGAATAGACGAGACGATTATAAAACTCATTAACCGTCGAATTGAACTTGAAAGAAATTGAATGATAAACGCATTTTTAATATCTCCAGGTGCCTGGACACTTTGACAAAGAATTGTCTTGCTGGGGAATGGAATGTTTTTCCATTCTAATGTTCAACAAGCGGTTGGGTTTCCTGGATCCAACTGGATTGAATTCTGCGTCAGAACCCGCCAGAATAATCGACGCTCTCATGTCTGCACATGTTTATCTGAGCAGATGCGAGAGTGGCTTCCAGTTTTGGCGATTTTTCCAGACTCCTTTCTCAAAAAAACTCTTCGACGCTTGCGACATCATCGACGGGTGAGTCTCGCATCTCAAACCAAGAATTTTCTATCGACTGATTGATTTTAAAAGGAGAAACAAATACATCAATTTTTAGGCTCACCGGAAAATACATTCGTCAGGCTCAGAGTCAGCTGAGCTTGAAGTCATCACCGAGTTATGACAGATCAGATGATAATTCCGAAGAGGGTTCGCCGATCCTCGAGAATCTCTTGATGGATCAGAAGATGCAGCCCAACGATATTTCTACGTTGCTGATGGACATGATCATTCTTGGAGTTCAAGCTGTGAGTATCGCCAAACATAAAATGAACCAAACCCAACTTACTGATCACTCTTCAACAATTTTTATCGCGACGGTTTCGTTTGGTACGTTGAGATGCTATAGATCTCAATTTTCAAATGTAATCTTGTTCATATTTTTTTAGACTGTCAGCATTCAGGCTTTTCTTCTCTATTTCTTGGCTAAGAATCCCAGGATTCAGAGAAGACTCCGCGAGGAGATAAGTTTGATTTTGCCCACGAGAGGTTCTTCATTGGCGGAAGAGAGTCTCGCACAGATGACGTACTTGAAGGCTTGTTTTCGAGAATGTCTCAGGCTGCGACCGGCCTTCCCATACATCACTAGACTGTTGCCAAAGACGATAACTCTTCACGGTTACACGATTCCAAAGGGAGTAAGTGCTCATGTTTATCGATTCTCATGGTTTCTCCTGAATAGTCACAATTAATTGCAAAAAAAATCATAACTGCAGACCTACTTGATAATGGCGAACCAAATATCGTCGCAACGCGAGGAGAACTTTGAAGACCCGGAAAAATTCCGACCCGAGAGATGGCTGACCGAGGAATCGGACGACAATTCATATCAGAAGTACAGTTCTCTTCCGTTCGGCCACGGCGTTCGTTCGTGTCTAGGCAAGACCATCGCCGAGACGGAGATAATGCTTCTCACGGCAAAGGTAAACATAATTTGCAAATTAACGATGCTCGACCCTGATGCCGTTGTTTAACGATCACTTCGCACGCAGCTCATTCGTGAATTCAGGATCGAGTACGACTACGCGGACATCGAGAGCAGCCACTTGGTGGTGAATGTGCCGAACAGACCACTTCGTTTCCGTTTCGCTGACAAGGACTAGATCCACATTGCTCGTTGTTCATCAATTCGAACGCGTGCTGGAAACAGTTTGCTCGTTGCTTTATTACCCGCATTTCTCAACAATCTAATACAGTAAACAAGATATTGCGTTCATCGTAATTAGGTAAATCTGTTCAAACGTATCTGTCGACGATTACCCTCAGCGTCATGTAAAACGATAGCACTTTGAGCGAGTACTGCGAACAAGAGGAAAAACATATTAAAAAAGAAACATTCAAATCGATCAGTAATTCAATAAGTCATAGTAGAAGTAATCATACTTTTGTGAAGAATTTCAGGGAGAGTTCCGAATGTACTCCCCACAATCTGATAGCCAAATTTCTGTGGTTCCGCTGGATTACAATCAAACGGCAGATGCCCAAACCGAGTGGTCTGCCGAAAGCTGGAGCATGATAAATCGCCCACGAAAGACTTGCAGCCTTAAAAATGATGTTAAAATATTTAGAAAAAAAAAACAACGAGAATCTCCATTTTTACGATAATTCAGACTGCAGAAACTTACCATTTCAGTGAGGTCATCAGCTGCCGACGAAAACCCGTAGAGTCTCACGACTCCAGCCCACACTGTCAGGAAAAATTGCGATTTGATCGTCCCATTCCTGTTCTGAAAATTCAAAAAGCTCAAGACTCGCGAATCACTCGACAAGTTTGCACGACACATTTATCAATTAGGTAGACAGAGGACCCATGCTTTTGGCACGGTGGCCGTGGTCACGACCCGTTCAAAGTTTCAGTTTCTACGGGAAGTCGTGCGATCAATAACAGTTAGGATCGTTTATTAGCATTCTCACGTGAGCTAAAAGGAGTCCCGATGTTATAATGGTGAGATAAGCTGCTAGCAGGCTCCTCAGAATTAACAAACTTAGCGCGTACTCCGTCTCTTTGACAAACCTAATGAAACCAGAGGATAACTTTGCTAAATGGAGGACTTCGCCAGTCGTTCGCTTGTGCAGTGTAACGGCGCACTTACTTTATGAGTTCGTCGTGCGTCCTGACGCAGTTGCGAAGTTGAAAGAGGGTACGTGCCTTGTGAAGTTCCGCGCCCAGGAGTTTGAATCTCACCGTTGAGTACCAGAGGAGTACGTTAACCATGCAATCGCTCGCCAGTAACGAGAGCGTCTGTAGACCCGTCATGTACTCGACGACGTAGACGAGTATCCGATTCCCCATTGGTTCGGTGGAAAATGGGTACCAGGCGTCGATGGCAAATCGCTTTCCCAATGTTATCGGACCGCACAGGAAATCCGTTATAGCCGCGATCAGAGTCACAGCGAGAATAGACTGATAGACCAAATAGCGTCTGATGTATCTTCGGCAAACAATCTTTTCTTGCAACTTCGCACTCTTCAGGAATGCCCTGACTTCTTGAGTAAGAGCCTGCAAGGTGAAAAGTTGGTAAATTGAGTCTCAACTTGCAAGCCACGCTTAGTGATAAGATGTACACTTCACTTGCCTGCAAACGCGGCCACTGAAGCCTCACGAGAATAATTTGAAGACAACAGTCTCCAATTATGAAAATTATAGTCAGTAATATCGATATAGCCGTAGGGTCGTCTTTCGTCAGCAGTATTTTTATGAACAAACAGCCTATCGACAGAATGTTGCAACTGACAACGGTGAACAAGACGCAATGCTCGAGAATATATCGACGACGACTGATTTTTGGATCCGGTGGCCAAGTCAGCGTCACTCTGCCGAAGAGTCTTACGTAACCGACGAATCGGTTAGGATCCATTTTCGTGCACCTCGCGAACCACTGCCTGAGCGTCTCCGACTCGTAGTGTTGCTCGGTCGAATGTTCATGTTCTCGCCGATAAATTCTAATTCGGAACAACGTGGAATGTCTGGACGAGTCGGTGAGATCTTTAATGGCCATATAATGATTTGCTTACTCACCTCCAGCAATAAATCAACATTATATCTTTGTCATTTTTCTCCCCTAAAGACATACCGTACGAAAAGCACATCCCTCTCATTTCGGTATCTTGGGAACGGTGCGTCGCCAGCTTGATCACATATTTGTGCAGGGTCATTTTGGATACACCTCGATTAGATTTGTACAGGTTTGTCGAGTTGACCAGCAGAAATCGCAACATGGCGTGTGGGAGTTATTTCGTACATTGAGGGCATGCAATGATTTTTTTATGTTGTGGGTATACAGGGTGGTGAGGAAAAACGAGTCGTTTATCAAGTACTGCCTGTACGTGCGCGGCATTAGAACACGCGACTGCTTAACCCTCAGCGCGGCCTATAGGTGTTGAGAAGGCGGTGTAAGTAATTCTAAATGAAGAAAATATGGTATAAGTGAAGTGTACTTAATTAGTCAAGCTGGCGAAATAGGATTTCAATGTAATAGTAAGAAGAAATGTAAGAAAAAAAAATCAAGCTGAAGACTTTCGAGGGAGTATAAGTATTGTTTCACGAGAAGTGCCACTACAAATTTCAATGTCACTACACTTAAAGCGGTCTGGAATGGTGTGCAAAATATCTAGATGAAGGTGCTACTTATGGTGCATGTATGTCTATTAAAATCTTAAGTAACTACATCTTTATAGTCGAGAAAATATTCCGTCAATTGAGTTGTTAAATAAATGCTTAAACGTTTTATTCGTTACATCTGCAGTAAAAATGAGTGACCGGACGTTGTTCTAAGTGTTTATATTCAAAATTAGTTCTACAACAGGTCAGAAAATGCATCAGTTTTCGGATACCATAGCGGCTCGAAGGGTGGTAAAGTAGGAAAATAATCCCGATAAGAACTGCAAAGATAACGGAAGAATCAGACAGCATCGTGAAATCACTTAAATAACAAGAGGCTTGACAGCTTAGCCGTACAGAGGCGTATGATTGCAACGACAGAGTGGGAAGAAAACCGCCTATTGACACGACAATCGGACGTTGACATCTCCTCAGCACCATGAGCATGTTTTTCATCATTTTAGGCGACATATCAATCCACGACGTGCTGTACACCGCGTTTGCCAGTGTGTTACACTAATTAAAAACCATTCATATTAAAATATTTTCATAAATAAACCTTTCAAAAAATTAGGTTATCAAATAGGTAAAATAAATGGATTAAACTTCACATTACAACGTAATTAGTTTTTAATGTGTAAACTTTGTAGCTGAATCAGTTTGCTCACCGCATTTATTAAGTTATCGGCTGGCCAGGCACATGTCAAGACGTTCAGTGTCCCGACCAATGTCGCCATTCCGAATTTCAGTCTTACGGCGAGAGGTTCGTTCTTGAATCAATCACCATTAGTATTTAACATTCGTTTAAACTGACTTTATTTTATTGAAAGTTGCTTGGCTACGTACACCGACTAGTTTTATGGCACCCATAATTCCCACGACACCGCAAGTCAATGTGCTCGCGAATGCTATATAGCGCATCGTGTCGGAAATCTTAAAAGCGAACGATAAAAGCTTTTTGTGTTTTCGCACGAAATCCTCGAATTCGTCGGGTTCGGTCATATCCCCGAGTTCTTTAGCGAGAATTTCAAACCTGGCCCCGGCGAACCACATGATCAAAGCTGCCTGGCAATCTGCAGTAATCCCCGAGGCGCACTGTAAGCAACATATGGACTGATGTATATAGACCACGTACATCAAGATACCGAAGTCGACGTTGAAGGGGTAGACAGCGTATGTCGGAAAGGGTTGATCATGGAGTACCAACGGTGCGACGGCCATTAAAAACGCTGCCACGTAATTTACGCCGGAGGCGAAAGTGTGAAATGGCGCAAATCGGTCGACGTAAAGTTGCAGGACTATTCGCTCGTGGGGCTGCATATTCTCCAGGAAGCATTCAATCTCTGCGATCAGAGTCTGACTCACGTCAAACATAATTTTCAACATTATCTTCGTTATATTTTTATTTCGAGCCACTTTAGGAGAACATTAATTTATGCGAGACTTTTAAATATTCTGACCGAAAATTATGAACTGTTGACTCTTCAAACGAAAAATATTTTGATCTGTAGTTAAAGTCTCGAGCTTCTTTATACAAATTAAGAAACTGGGCATTTTTACACTTAACACACTTTTATACGAGAAACGGTAATTCAAATATTTCCTAAAAATGCTTGACCGTGAGAAAAGACATTGAAATAAATTATCATTGTACGAATTTTTTCAAATTTTCGTTCCCCGTATACCTGCGTTCGATTCCGATGCAACCGGAACACAAATGTTTTGATGAGGAGATTCAGAATACCACCAAAGAAGCCCACCGACTGAGTAACGATCAGAGTATCGTGTCGATACACGTAGATCGAGAAGGCTATCGGGATGCAAAGGCACAAGCCGCTCGCGAACGATATCAACCAGGCAACGTCGCATTTAATGAATTCCCACTTTGTAGCAGTTCTCGGTGGTGGCCAAGTGCACACTAAATAAACGCAACATTTTGTGAAGTACATGACTTTCTCGAAACTATTGTTATGACCCATTCCTGTAGCGATAATACTTGTGTGGACTACTCGACGGTTTCCCTGATACTGCTGCAGTGAATAGAAAGACTCGCCGGGAAGGCGCAATTACGGTTTTGTACCGTTGTAAATCGTATGAATAAGTCAAAACTCGCCTTGCATGCTGTTGCGCTATACGCTTAAAGTTGAATCATCGAACCTTCGAAGTGTATGTTACATCCAGTGCCGCTTCGTCTCACTGCTATTATTTTGTAATTGTGTATCTGTAAAACATTGTGTAATAAAGCAGGAAAGGTAGGGAAGTGTGTATGATTAAAGTAGATCTGACGCCTAAACGCTGAATCGAAAATAATGCGTACACTTTGTCTGCAGAGTGATTACAGTACGCACGCATTTGTGTTCGCAGATGTGGTGTAGACTGGGAATAGCCAAGTGGATGCTACATTTCGAACGCTGAATCAGTCGAATAAAATCTGTCAAGTATAACGCGTTCTCCTAATGCACTTAATGCGAAGTGAGTATTCATTTTGGAAGTACAAAACTTCGTATTTGTTTTTACTTTTATCGTAACTTTTTGAAACATGTGCAGGGATGTTGGTGCTGTGCATGATAAATTTGCGTGATGGACAGTGATTTTGAGGGCTTCGATTAGAAAGGTATATCAAATTAATTTATGCGAGTGTTTACACCTGCAGTTATTCGTAAACGATGACAAAATCCGGGTAATGTAATTGATAATCAGTATGAAATTTTCCATACAATTAGAAAAATAGTGATCGATATGCTACAAAGGTTGTAAGAGTCGAAAGACAAATTTAAATTCCGCGCGAAGCGGAAGAATGAGATCGAGGCGCAGGTGCGCGGTCCGCAATATCGACGCGTGCTTACGTAAAATCTGCGACAATGAGCATGCGTGAAGGATCGCGAGGAGCCGTGCTCCGTCGTCGCCACGAGATCTCGGGCTCTTTACCTCTTGGGACACTGACCGCTGCGCATCTCGACTCGCCCTACGGACCACCGAGGCCACGAGGCTGTCCAGCGCCTATCACTTTGTGAATTATCCGGGTCCTCTGTTCCCGGCTAGGCCAGCCGAGAAGTCCGTAAAAACGGAGACGTCCAATTTCGAGCCACGCAAGCACTGAAAGTTTCCGACCCCGGAAGGAAAATTAAGCTACCGAGAAACCGTGCGCGCATATTCGGAGCGCGCTGATTGAGATAAGTTTGACCCTTGTTATATAACAAGGGTCAAACTTATTTATTATATACTGACTGAAAATCCTCATGGGCAACAAATCTACGTTTATCGCAATGTGAATGTAAAGGAATGGGTGAATGTGTGTAATTTTAACTATGCGCGAAGTTTTGATGATAATTTGAAGAAGCTTGAAATAATGAAACGATGTTATTTGAGCAATGAATTGATGGAAACGGAAGAATTGAATTAAATGAGATTATATAGGAATATTGATCAAAAAGGAGAATAAATTGTGACAAGAGTGACGTTGCTCCAATTTCTATATATATATGTTCTGGTATTCATATATTCTATGTCGTATACGTGAGTTCGACTGTCGTGGACTTTGAAGGTTCAAGCCATGAAATATCCGACTAATGGACAATTATGTTTCCTCATCTCCCGACACCACAAGGCGTAGCGTTGTAAGATAAGAGAAAGCCGCGGACAGAAACTAGAAAACATCGAAATGATGAATGAGAATCGGTCGTCTGCGCAGTTTAATTTTTTTTCAATTCTTCAAGTCATACCGAGGCATAGGAGCGCAATGAAAGGGTAGGAAGAAAACCGCCTACGGAAACGATCACCGGTTTCTGACATCGCCGGAGAACCATAAGAAAATTCTTCATCATGTTTACTGACATGTCAGTCCAGGCCGTATTGTAGACAGCATTTCCTAGTAAGTCGCACTAATGGCAAAGCTCTCCAGAATAAATTGTTCGAATGCTGATGAATTTTCAATATCAAATATTACTCACTACATTGAGCAGATTATCGGCCGGCCAAGCACAGATGAACAGATTTACCGACGTGAGCACCGCAACAGGTGCAAATTGCAGTTTCACAGAAAGCGGTTGATTCTTTAATTAATTTAATTACATGTTAATGTTTTAGTGAAAAGAAAAAAAAACACTATGCACGGCACCAGTCAACTTACACCGAAGAGCTGCAAGCTGCTCATGATCGCTGCGACTCCATTGGCCGTTGTACTAGTAAAAGAAATGTAGGCCATCGTGTCCGAAACTTCATCAGCGTATGAAAGAAGTTTTCTATGTTTTTGTACGAACAATTCAAATTCTCGGATGTCAGTTATGTTTCGGAGATCCTCAGCGAGAATCTCGAGCCTCGCAGCGGCGAACCACAACATTAGAGCTGCTTGACAATCTATAGTGATGGCTGAGGAGCACTGAAAACCAACTAGGGTCTGGTGTAGAAAGACGAGATAAAAAATGACACCAGTGTCAACCGAGAAAGGATATGATGCATATGTCGGAAACTGCTGTTTAGAGCTCACTAGCGCTTCTACGATGATCAGGGCAGTCGCGATATAATTTACAATTGTTATTGTACCGTGAAACTTCGAGCACCGGTCCAGGTAACGCTGGAGAATTATTTTCTCGTGAGGCAGTGCATTTTTACAAACTTGTTCCATCTCGTAGATTACAATCTTTTTTATCGGAAACAAAAGCAAACGTTTTAACATGTTGCATAGATTCATGTACGAATTCTAGGCCAGAAAAGAAACAAAAAATTTTGTTTACAATATGAAAAGTCACTATTATATCACTCCCATAGAATGTCCATTCCTAATTTCAGATGCAAGATTTTTTATCGGCATAGTATTCAAATGCTCACCTGTGTTCGCTTTAAATGTCGCCTGTACACGATCATTTTTAACATAATATTGATAGTAGCACCCACATAGCATGCCGACTGAGTGATGATTAATAAATCCGATTCATGGCCGAAGATCGTGAGTAAAAGAGGAATACAAAGACACAGGGCGCTGATAAAGAATGTACACCAGGCAATGTCGTGCTTGATAGTCTCCCATTTTGTTGCTGTGGTTGGAGGAGGCCAAGTGCAGGACAGGTAAACGCTCAATTTTGTGAAATAAAGAGCGTCCTCGAAACTGACTTTATGTCCCATCATACGATGGTAGCAATTACATGTGTCGTTTCCTTGCTGGTCTGCCTAATACTGGGTTCTCCCAAGCGAGCCGTCGCAATCATATGTAATTAGCAGTATCGATCGCACCTGCATACGCTATCTACAAATGTTATAGCGCCGTGATGTGTGCAATTACAAATTGAGTTGTCTTGAGCCCTTTTTCCGACACATGCGCATGTACATGTCATGTTTGTTTTAGAATTCCCGTGGTAATTACTGCAACCTTATATTATTATTTTGCAGCACCGCATCTCCCTTGGATCGCTAGACAGCGAAATAGGAGGGGAAGGCGCTAACTAGTCCAGTGGGAAACGCACTTGTGAACTGGTGTCTTTCACGTATTCAAGCAGCATGTCACGTTAGTATCCATTCCAAACGTTGTCAATAGATCATTTGAAGTAGGACGGCACTTGTTTCTTTTGATTTCATAATACCATGCAAGCCGTATTTTTAATGTTCGTTTGTGAATAAAGACATATGTTGTGAACTCATGATCGCAGTCGAGAATGTAGTAATAATGCGTTCGTTTTGTTTTCACATAGAGGAAGCTTTGTTTTCATGAAAATAAAGTTTTGATAGATTATTGGGTGTTAGTGCATTGTGGTGGACCACCAAAATGTACTTATTCAACGTTTTGCCTGCCAAGGTTAGTATCTTTTCATATGGATCATTTTCAGATTTATCAATTTCTGATGTGTGACGGTATTCGACAAGTATAACTAGTATTTTTAGACATTTTGATTCATATTATAATCTATTAACTGGATAATATTTGCAGAGTTACTATATAGATTGTTTGCTATCAGTATAGATGGAAAGAAATCTTAGTGCTTTTTTTAATGACTTTTAATAACATGTGGTAAGAAATATAATACAATTGATGGTTTAATACAGTGTAAGTCACAAAAATCAAACGACATCTTTAACTAATGGTCAAAAAATTATGTTTCGTTGTCCGGAGACACAACAAGGCGTAGTGTCGTAAAGTAGGAGAATAGCCCTGACAAAAACTAAAGAGTGAATAAAAGAGCCTGTTAGTATTAAATATATCAATAAAAGATAAGTATAGGAGGGTTCAGAATTCCTTTCATCCGTACCGAGGCGTAGGAGCCTCGTGGATCTTTCAAGGTTCAAGCCATGAAATATCCGTCTAATGGACAATTATGTTTTCCCATCTGACGACACCACAAGGCGCAGCGTTGTAAGATAAGAGAAAGCCGCGGACAGAAACTAGAAAACATCGAAATGACGAATGAGAATCGGTCGTCTGCGCAGTTTAATTTTTTTTTTTGGTTCTTCAAGTCGTACCGAGGCATAGGAGCGCAATGAAAGGGTAGGAAGAAAACCGCCTACGGAAACGATCACCGGTCGCTGACATCGTCGAAGAACCATAAGAAAATTCTTCATCATGTTCACTGACATGGCAGTCCAGGCCGTATTGTAGACAGCATTTCCTAGTAAGTCGCACTAATGGCAAAGCTCTCCAGAATAAATTGTTCGAATGCTCATGAATTTTCTATATAAAAAATTACTCACTACATTGATCAGATTATCAGCCGGCCAAGCACAGATGAACAGATTTATCGACCCCAGCACCGCAACAGGTCCAAATTGCATTTTCACAGAAAGCGGTTGATTCTTTAATTAATTTAATTACATGTTAATGCTTTAGTTAAAAAGAAAAACACTATGCACATCACCAGTCAACTTACACCGAAGAGCTGCAAGCTGCTCATGATCGCTGTGATTCCAGACGCCGTTGAACTAGTAAAAGCCACGTAGGACATCGTGTCCGAAACTTCATCGGCGTATGAAAGAAGTTTTCTATGTTTTCGTATGAACAATTCAAATTCTCGGATGTCAGTTATGTTTCGGAGATCCTGAGCGAGAATCTCGAGCCTCGCACCGGCGAACCACAACATTAGAGCTGCTTGACAATCTATAGTGACGCCTGCGGAGCACTGAAAACCAACTATGGTCTGATGTAGATAGACAAGATACATAATGACTCCAGAGTCAACCGAGAAAGGATATGATGCATATGTCGGAAACTGCTGATCAGGGCTCACTATCGGTGCTGCAATGATCACGCCAGTTGCGACATAATTTACAACTGTTATTGTAGCGTGAAACTTCGAGCACCGGTCCAGGTAACGCTGGAGAATTATTTTCTCGTGAGGCAGTGCATTTTTCAAAAATTGTTCCATCTCGTAGATTACAGTCTTTTTTTTATCGGAAACAAAATCAAACGTTTTAACATCTTGCATAGATTCATGTACGTATTCAAGGTCGGATTTTTTTTTTACAATATGAAAAGTCACTATTACGTCACTCCCATAGAATATCCATTCCTAATTTTGGATGCAAGATTTTTTATCGGCATGGTATTCAAATGCTTACCTGTGTTCGCTTTAAATGTAGCCTGTACACGATCATTTTTAACATTAAGTTGGAAGTAGCACCCACATAGCATGCCGACTGAGTGATGGTGAATAAATTCGAGTCATGATCGAAGATCGTGAGGAAAAGAGGAATACAAAGACACATAGCGCTAATAAAGAATATACACCAGGCAATGTCGTGCTTGGTAGTCTCCCATTTTGTTGCTGTGCTTGGAGGAGGCCAAGTGCAGGACAGGTAAACGCTCAACTTTGTGAAATAAAGAGCCTCCTCGAAACTGACTTTATGTCCCATCATACGATAGTAGCAATTACATGTGTCGTTTCCTTGCTGGTCTGCCTAATACTGGGTTCTCGCAAGCGAGCCGTCGCAATCATATGTAATTAGTAGTTTCGATCGCACCTGCATACGCTATCTGCAAGTGTTATAGCGCCGTGATGTCTGCAATTATATATTGAGTTCTTGCGCCCTTTTTCCGACGCATGCGCATGTACATGTCATGTTTGTTTTAGAATTCTCGTGGTAATTACTGCAACTTAAAATTACTATTTTGCAGCACCGCATCTCTCTTGGATCGTTAGACAGCGAAATTGGAGGGGAAGGCGCTAACTAGTCCAGTGGGAAACGCACTTGTGGACTTTCACGTATTCAAGCAGCATGTCTCGTTAGTATCCATTCCAAACGTTGCCTATAGATCATTTTAAGTATGACGGCACTCGTTTATTTTGATTTCATAATACCATGCAAGTCGTATTTTCAATGTGTATTTGTGAATAAAGAGATATTTTGTGAACTCATCATCGCAGTCGAGAATATAGTAATAATGCGTTCGTTTTGTTTTCTCATGGAGGAAGCTTTGTTTTCATGAAAATAAAGTTTTGATAGATTATTGGGTGTTAGTGCATTGTGGTGGACCACCAAAATGTACTTATTCAACTTTTTGCCTGTCAAGGTCAGTATCTTTTCATATGGATCATTTTCAGATTTATCAATTTCTGATGTGTGACTGTGTTGGACAAGTATAACTAGTGTTTTTAGACATTTTGATTCAGATTATAATCTATTAACTGGATAATATTTGCAGAGTTAGTATATAGAGTTTTTGCTATCAGTATAGATGGAAAGAAATCTTAGTACTTCTTTTAATGACTTTTAATAACATGTGGTAAGAAATATAATACAATTGATGATTTAATACAGTGTAAGTCACAAAAATCAAACAACATCTTCAACTAATGGTCGAAAAATTATGTTTCGTTGTCCGGAGACACAACAAGGCGGAGTGTCGTAAAGTAGGAGAATAGCCCTGACAAAAACTAAGGAGTAAATAAAAGAGCGTGTTAGTGTTAAATATATCAGTAAAAGATAAATATAGGAGGGTTCAGAATTCGTTTCATCCGTACCGAGGCGTAGGAGCGCAATGAAAGCGTTGGTAGAAAACCGGCAACAGAAACAATAACCGGTTTTCGACATCTCATGATGACCATAGAAAAGTTCTTAATCATATGCACCGACATATCATCCCATGGAGTGTTGTACGCAGCGTTTCCCAATAATTCACACTAATTGCAAAATCATTCAGAAATGATTATCAGACTGGTTTAGTTGTTACGCCGAATAAACACTCACCACGTTAATCAAATTGTCTGCCGGCCAGGCACAGATAAACAGATTTATGGTGGCTATCAGAGCAACGGGTCCGAATTGCATTTTTACGTAAAGCGGTTGATTCTAAGAAATTTTTTTAGCTAAGAAACATTGATTTCTCACCGTAGCAACAGTTCCCACTATTAGAAAAAAAAGTATTGCATTTAACCCTTCGTGGTCACACTATTTGGAGACTTGCACAGTACTTTCAGGTAAATTTGGGGTCAATTTGACCTCGGGTGACCACAAAAGGTTAACAATCGTTTGTACAGATATTTATATCATTAACTTTTTATAGTCAATGAATAGAGGATCTTTCAACAATGTATTGTTTTAAAAAGCAACACTTGTACATAGAACAGGTAAATAAGCATCAAGGAGCAAAGAAAAAGTAAAAACAAAATATTATTCCCACTGGATAACTTACGCCGACGAGTTGTACGCTGCTCATGATCGCAGCGATTCCACACGCGGTCGAGCTGGCAAACGCAATGTAGGACATGGTGTCCGAAACTTCGGCTGCGTATGACAGGAGGTGCCTGTGTTTTCGTACAAAAGTCTGAAATCCTCTGACATTAGATACACGTTTGATCTCCTCGGCGAGAATCTCGATTCTCGCACCAGCGAACCACATCATCACAGCCGCTTGGCAATCTATGGAAACGCCAGAGGAACACTGGAAAGCACCGATGCACTGATGAACGTAAATCACATACATGACAATGCGTGGATGGAGAGAAAATGGATAGACTGCGCCTGTCGGAAGAGGCTGATCAGGATTCACTAATGGCGAAATAGCCACCATGGCTGCCGCAACATAGTTCACAATCGAGATAACAGCGTGAAAGCCCGAACACCTGTTCACGTAACGTTGAAGAATGATTTTCTCGTACGTTTTAGCGTTCGCCAAAAAGTCCTCCATTTCTTGCATCAGGGTCTGGCTTGTAGAAAAAAGAAAACCAAAACAGCATCGACTAGACGATATTCAACGGTGCACTCAGAACAAAAAATCTGGTGTTATTAATTGAAAAGTGACAGTTACCAAATTTTTAGTCCGTGCAACTATTTTTTGTCACTATATACATCTTATAGTTGTCAAAACTAGAAATAAAAAAGTCCTTTCACAAAAAACAAAATGAAAATATTTTATACTGTTATCCGCAAAAAATGTGTAGTCAAGTAAGACGAAGCTATCGTAACATTAACTATTTGCTGCATGGAATAAAAACAAATAACTGTGACTTCATTGTTAGCTGATCTCCATTTTGCCGAGTCTAAATATTTTCCACTTACCTGTGTCCGTTTGTAGTGCATTCTGTAAACGATCATTTTCAAAATAAGATTAGACCCAGCGCCCAGATAGCACGCCGATTGGGTGACAATAAATAGATCCGAGCGATGCTTCACGATCGCATACACGAGAGGAAAGTACAGGCATAGTGCGCTCAAAAGAGATGCAGTCCACACAATGTCGTACTTAGTGGTCTCCCGCTTGGATGCGGTGCTCGGAGGTGGCCAAGTGCACGCCAAATAAACGCTCAACTTCGTGAAATACAAGGCTCCCTCGAGGCTGACTTCGCGTGCCATTGTGGTAGAAATAATAGTGTCTGTGTATGTTTTGACGTTCTTCCGGCAACTGAAAGCCTCGAGAGCGCGAATTCGAGCAATCGAGTAATTAACAGTTTCGATTACACCATCTATAAGTTACAGTCTTATGATGTCTGGCGCTCCACGCAACAGTTCCGTGGGAACTGTTGCACTTGTGGTTATTTTGTGGTAGGTATACTTTGTATGATTGGACGTGGTGTTTGTAGAGAAGTAATTGTGTGTGGCAGACGATATTTGACTTCGTACTTCGCGCGAGCTTAGTGCAATTTTAAACGTTGGCTATGATAACAGATATGAGAGGTGAAATGTATATTGGTATTTAGTGCAAAGGTTCTGTATACCGTAAAAGTATATTCACACTATAAAAATTAACAAAAAAAAAAAGGTTCTTTAATGAGTTTTAATCGGATCGAATACAATCTTATAATACACACAGTGCGTAACAATTTTCAGCGTCGCTTTTTAATATAAAAAGAAAATTTAAAAATAATAAAATTAAATGGTCGGTCAGATTTTTCGTTATTTAACAAATTCGATGATCCTATCGTTAACGCAAGACTACAAGTATTACCTATTTTTGGTAAATTAATGTTATCTTAGTGTTTAGCATTTTTTATTACCAGTATTACTTTTACAGTATGAAAAATGACAGATTCATATTAATAGTGGCACGTACTATAAAGTGTTGGATATGAAAACCCGACGGTTGGTTGTACAAATTATTTTTCTGTCTCCTTAGTTACGACGAGACGAAGTGTTGTTAAGTAAGACATTGCTGCGGATAGAAACTGTTTAAAAGAAAATGAGTAAGCATCTCGAGGTGGGCGTCTCAGTTATCGGCTATGTATCGGTAATTGTCACTTGCGTCTGTTTACTGTAGATTTCTCTACAACGCGCAGGTACCGACTGTTACTTGAACATGGCCTATGACTGGGACATCCACTGTAATTGTCGCCACAAATTGGTAGAAAAATGCGGGTGTCTAAAACGTTTCAGTGCCTACCGAGGCATAAGAGCGCAGTGATAGTGTGGGAAGGAAGCCGGCGACGGAAACAACAACGGGCTGTTGACATCTGGCGAGAACTAGCAGAATGTTCTTCATCATATTCACTGACATGTCAATCCACGGAGTGTTGTAAACAGCATTTCCCAACAAATCACACTGATTGTACCAATTTCATTACGAAATTTTTTCATTGTTTATACTCATATTCACAGGATCTTATAGTTTACTCACCACGTGTATTAAATTATCCGCTGGCCAAGCGCAGATGAAGAGATTCATCGTAGCGATCAGTGCAATAGGCCCAAATTGCATTTTTACGGTGAGAGGTTGGTCCTTCGAAGAGTTAATCGTAATACGATGTTGTTAAAAAAAAATTGTATTGTGAAAAAGTTAATATTCTAAAGCTACGATATTGAAGAAGGTTCTGTATCTTTGTTTTTCAATATCATTATAGGAAGCAGAGGCAATAAAGTAGCGTGCTACAATGTTGCTTGCAAGTTAAGGTGTATCGGTATTTTTACATTCCTTAATCACTTGTATAAGTGATTTCTAAGTGATTCTATTGGGTATGTTACTAATAAAGCGGAAATCTAAAGCCTGTCGTATTTTGTTTCATGGTGGTGAATTTTTATTAATGGCAAGAGTGAAAAAGCGTTAGAACAGACAAACTTAACACATTGTGGTCACAAATATTGTTGCACTGTAGAGAATACCAGCTTTCTTAAATTTGTTCAAATTACGATTTTCCATTTATATATACCATTATTCCTATGTCAGTTGGTATTTTAAAAAGTGGTGAAAGTACTTACGCCAAAAAGTTGCAGACTACTGGTAATGGCTGCAATCCCACAAGCCGTCGAGCTAGCAATAGCGACATAGGACATTGTGTGCGAAACCTCATAAGCGTATGAAAGCAATTTTCTGTGTTTATTTACAAACGATTGAAGCGTCTTAACGTCATATACGTCAGAGAGCTCCTGTGCGAGAATTTCGAGCCTCGCTCCGGCAAACCACAACATTAGAGCCGCCTGACAGTCGATCGTAACACCCGACGAGCATTGGAAACCAGCGAAAGCTTGATGTATGTAAATCAGATACATGGGTATGCCGGTCTCATACGAAAATGGATAGACCGCGCCCGTAGGAAAAGATTGATCAGGATTCAACAATGGCGCAGTCACCCCCATGGCGGTGGCAAGGTAATTCACTGCAGTGATAACGACATGAAAAGCCCAACATCTGTCTACATAACGTTGAATTATTTTTTTCTCGTGTGGCCGGGCGTTTTCCAAAAAACTCTCCATTTCATAGATCAGACCCTAAAAAAAAAAAAAAAAAATAGGATAAATTGTGAGATGAAATGTAGTTATCAACATGATATTTTACTACGCCATCTTTCCCTCGTTTGTTCGATCTCAAGTTTAATCTTAAACGATTAAACTTGCGACTGAAAATTTAGCTCGTTCAATAAAAATATATTTCCTACCTGCGTTCGCTTGATATGTAATCTATAAACAACCATTTTTAACAACAGATTAAAAACAGCACCCATAAAACACGCCGTCTGAGTTACGATGAACAAATTCGAGTGAAACTTCACGATCGTAAGAACGAGAGGGAAGAAAAGACCCAGAGCACTCAAAAAAGAGATACACCAGATGACATTGTACTTGGTGGTCGCCCACTTGGTCGCACTGCTTGACGGTGGCCAAGAGCATGACAGATAGACACTCAACTTTGTAAAGTGCAAGGCCCTCTCGATACTGACTTTATGTGCCATTACTCGGAATTAACTGTGTGTTGATAAGTCGACAACCTCCCGAATACTAGGCACTTCGGGCGAGGGAGCTACTGCAATCATGTAATTACAAGTTTCGAACGTAACGAGTCTTATTGATAATTTACAGCCGCGTATCCTCTAGTAGCAGTTTAGCGGCCACTTAGATTCAGCCAGCTTGTATATGCTATGCGGTAGACTTAAAATTATCGTGAGAACTTCCACACGCCAATGTTTATACTTTGTAGCATTCTCCAACTTGTTCGGTTCAGTTCAAATCAGAAGGTGAGGTGATGCACTTAAACGTTGCAAAATGTCAAGTTGTAGTATATGACATGTAAAGATGAAACTCGGTTCGTAGTGCTTACTAAGAGATTTGGCCGTAAGCGTCTAATAAATATCAATGTTTTTATTATTATTATTCCATGGGGAAGACTCTCAATGTACGTCACAGGGGTCAAATCAGTTCAAAAATGTTGAAAACGACTGAGTTTAAAAACAGTCAACTTTCGTGTTTATTTTACAGTACAAATTCATCGATTACTATTGTTTAATTTGAGATTTATTTCTTTATTTTTCAGAGTCCGCGTTTACTACGAGACGAAGTGTTGTCGTGTAGGAAAATGCTGTTGACAGATACTGCAATTGTAAGAAAATTACTAGAAATAGAAAAATTGACAGATTCATTTTTTTAGTGACAGCAATTTTTTCGTACCGCAGCGTAAGAACGCAATGATAGACGCGGAAGGAAACCGCCTACAGAGACAGTGACAGGTCGCTGAGATCTTTGAAGGATTATTAGAAAGTTTCTCATCATTCTCGGTGACATATTGACCCATGCAGTTTCGTACGCTGCCTTTCCCATCATCTCACACTAATTTGAAAAATGTAAAGCTATGTTTATTCCAATGAAAACTGCATCTACGTAATTACGCACCACTTCAATCATATTGTCTGCTGGCCATGCGCACACAAAAAGATTCATCGTGGCGATCAACGCCACTGGCCCAAATTGCATTTTCGTAGCGATGGGTTGATTCTTCACAAAATTTTTTTATGCATCGTTCAGTAAATTACAAAACAGGAATTATCTATACACTGATAAAAATAATGAGTAGCGAAGATAAACTAGACCAACATCAAATTAGTAGTAGTTGCTTTCGTTATGTCGTTACGTTTTGTAATGCATTATTTTTCTCAGTGCATTTCCTGACTTACTCCAAACAGTTGCAAGCTACTGAAAATTGTTCCTATTCCGCTCATCGCGGAAGTAGTGATGGCTATGTAGGACATCGTGCAGGAGACCTCGTTGGCGTACCACAGTAGCTTCTGATGCTTCTGAACAAAATCGCGGAATCCCTTGACATCAGTGACACCTTTCAGTTCGTTTGCGAGAATTTCGAGTCTTGCAGTGGCGTACCACATCATTAGAGCTATTTGGCAATCTATCGTAGCACCTGTCGAGCACTGAAAGCCAACAAAGCTTTGATGAATATAGATCAAATACGTCACCAAAGCCGACCGCACGGAAAATGGATAAACTGCGTTCGTTGGAAATGTTTGAGGAAGCAATAATGGCCCGCATATCACTACGGCAGTTGTTAGGTAGTTCACGAAAGTGATAAACACGTGAAACGGTGAACATCTGTCCATGTAACGTTGGAGAACGACTCGTTCGTGGGGCTGGGCAGTTTTTAAGAAATCTTCCATATCCAGGACCAATGCCTTTCTTGTAAACGAAAATTCTGCGATTAGGAGAAATGTAAAATGTTGCAGAGTAGGTATATGTTACCTGGGTTCGCTTACGATGCAATTTTAACACAATCATTTTTACAATAAAGTTGCAATTGGCACCTATAAAGCATACTGACTGCGTCAGAATTATTGAATTCGATTTGTACTTGTAAATCGAGCCAATGAGTGGAAAAAATAAACTCAGACAACTGACGAGAGACAACGACCAGGCGATGTTGAACCTTGCGATTTGCCATTTGCTAGCGTTTATCGGGAGCGGCCAACTGTACGCCAGATAGACACTCATTTTTGTGAAATTCACGGCTCTCTCGAGATTCGTTTGGACTTTCATATTGTCAGTTATGCGGCAGGTTCATTACACGACGGTTTTTACACTACTGAAAACATAGTTACGATCCTGGAACTCAAGAGCTCCAGTCATTATGTATAATTAAGAGTCTCGTTAGCTGCGAAACCTATGAATAAACCACATCTTCGCGGTATATCCAGTTGCTACCGAGCTCAAATACCTACATTTGTTTTTGTAGAATTACCCTAGAGCTTGCGTGGGAACCGTTGCATCACGCCAATATTTACAGATACTAGTGCGTACGGTAACGAAGAAGGAGGGGATGAAGACACTCGCGTTGAAACTTACAATACCAACAGACCACTTTCCGCGGCAGGGACACATGGTCATCTGTCTTTGTTCAGTAAAATGTCGTTTCGTTGCAATAGCCTTTTACAAAATAAGTGAGTCTACAATGTAAAAAATGGTTTTGGATATTTTCACCTGGCAATTCCGACACTCTTATCAAATTAGCAAAACTTTTATGGCAAACATAAATCTAAGATTTTTATCGATTTAATGGTATTTTAGAAAAAAAAAATCGATTGAATCTCGTTCACCACTGTACTTTCGTCATAACTAAATCATCTATTTTTTGGTGCACAACTGCAATTAAGACTTGCAACTATTTTGGTAACAAATCAGATAAGTAGTAATTCATCAATAAATTACTCTACAGAAACTCATTTTAATCATGAGGGGTTTTCAATGTCCATAGTCATGCGAAGCGTTGTGAAATAGGAGAAAGCTTTTGAGAGGAACTGAAAAATAAAGTAAGTTGTCAGTATAACGAGAAAATAAATTTATATTTTACACATGTTTCTTACCGATCCGTAATATTGCAGAGACAGGACTGGAAGGAAGCCACCGACGGAAATAATAATGGGCTTCTGGCACATTCGAAGTACAATCATGTAATCCTTTGTCAGTTTAGGAGACGTCCCGGGCCATGGTGAATTGTAAATTCCGTTACCTACTGATCGACACTGCAGGAATTGTGAAAAAATAGTGATGTGGCAGGTCTTTATGGGTGCGGATGTGCTTTAGGAATACCCACGACTGTTGTCAAGTGATCTGCCGGCCAAGCGCACGTATAAAGGTTCATACCCGAGCTTACGACAACAGTGGCAAACTGAACTTTCACCAAAAGTGGCTGAGGCTGCCACAAGATTAATCCATGTTCACATATTTTAATCGCCCTTCGATTGGTTGTGAATCTGACACTGAACACTTACACTGATCAGTTGTAAAAGTCCAAAAGCAGTGCCTATACCGGTAATCGCAGCTGTCGTGAGTGACACATAGCGAATAACGCTTTTCACCTCACCAGCATACCTGACTACCACTGACAGTAAATAAAATTGAAAAGAAATATTTCACAATACCTCGCGCTACACTCACCACAACAGGTATTGATGTTTTTTTATGAAAGCATTGAACTTTTCTTTGTTCTCGATCGTTTCGGCCTCTCTAGCGAGAAGTTCGAGCCTCGCGCCGACGTACCACAACATGACGGCAGGCTGGAAGTCGAGAGTCAGACCTGTGGAGCACTGGAAACCCGCAAAACCCTGATGAATATAAATTGCATATTTCACTAGGGGCGAAGTGACGGGAAATGGGTATATCGCGTTTGTCGGAAATGGCTGAGGAAGTATCACAGGTCCACAGATCATGACTGCAGCTGTCAGATAATACACTATCGTCAGAGTTGCGTGGAATCCCAAACATCTGTCCATGTAGCATTCAAACGTGGCTCTCTCCTTCGGTGACGCGCTTTTGATAAAGTCCAACATCTCGTAGATCAAGACCTATAGTAACAAATTCTGTGTAAATATTTTTACATCGATTTTTTTTCCAGCTCCGTATTTTTACAAAAACGATTTCGATTACAGGCAAAATACAAGTCACCAAACCAACTTATACGTTTTTAACAGAATCATTACCTGTGTTCTTTTACGATAGACCCTGCACACGATCATTTTAATTGAAAAATTGGAAACAGCGATTATGAATATCGACGATTTTGTGACAATCAGTGCGTCACCCTGGAATTCGTAGATCGAGGCTAGAAGAGGGAGCAGCAGTGCGAGCGAACTGATAAACGACATTGTCCAGAGAACGTCGAATTTCCTATTCTGCCATTTGGTCGAATTAGGTGGGGGTGGCCAGCAGTAGGCGAGATACACACTCAACCTAGTAAATTTCAAGGCTCCCTCCAGGCGTTCAGTTTTCGATACCATGGTAAATATAACTGGTTTTAGCGAGGCTTAGGTATTCTTCGATACAATGTGCTATGGCAGGTTCGAGCGTTCTCTACGTTCTGCACACTCGCTCCAAAGGTGCAACACACTGTTACAAAAGTAATTATAAGCTAAGACTAATGAATGAGTTATGAAGCCTACGGTGCGTACAGCACCGTCCATAACAGTGATCATTTTACACGTACATGCACCATGTGAACGAACATCTTGCGCGAGGCAGATGTTTTTCTGCAATTTTCTCGGAACATAATTGCGTGTAGCACAACGTTGAAGGGAGTGCCACGAAAGGGGTCGGGCATCCATAGACTCGTGTCAGTTGTTTGATTACATTTCACAGTTATAATGATCTTTTTACTGGAAGCTAAGTATGAAATCACTCCAAGAAGAAAAAGTATTTGACATGTGGCAAGTGTCACGGCATTCAACTCTGAATCTTACGAGCCCGGAGAAGCTGGTAACACTGATTTTCTTTCAGCAGTAAGTCGTGTACAGAAGGTCCAAAAAAAATCAAGAATAAAAAATGAAAATATAAACGTCAATTACTCATTTTTGGAAATATTTTTGTCATGGTACATGAAGACGAAAAACATATTAAATAAAATCGTCCAAAGTGGAATGGCCCAATGCACGTACACGCAATTGTTACAGATAGTACAATAATTAACGGTCTTTCGCAATAGTCATAATCTCGTAATCTTTTATTTAGAAAGTCTGAAATCGATAATATATTTCTTCATGTACAATGTGATAACAACTTAAATTTTATAGTTAACAATTCAGTAAGCCATGTTGCTCAAACTTCATCTAATAAATAATCAGTAAAATGTATGCCACATTTTTTAAAGAGTTCATTTTAATCATGGAGACTATCAATATCCATAGTCATGCGGAGGGTTGTGAAGTAGGAGAAAGCTTTGGAAAGGAACTGAAAAAATGGTTATTAGTCGTAGGAGATGCAAATTGATATTTTATGATGACGTAGTCCTCACCGATCCGTAATACTGCAGCGACAGGATTGGTATAAATCCGCCAATAGAAATTACAATGGGCTTCTGACACCTTCGAAGTACAATCATGTAGTTTTTAGTCAGCTTAGCTGGCAAGCTGGACCACGGTGAATTATAGACTCCGGAGCCTATCAAATGGCACTGCAATAATCACAAAATCAGTATGAAATCGCGTTGCCACTGAGTATGAACTTCAGGGACACTTACAACAGTGATCAAGTTGTCTGCAGGCCAGGCGCAAGTGTAGAGGTTCATACCCGAGCTAAGTACAACGCTGGCAAACTGAAGTTTTACCAACAGTGGTTGCGGCTGTTTTACGACAAATTTAAGATCTCAAATTTTTATCAACATTTTGTTGTTAACGTGACATTGAATACTTACGCTGGTGAGCTGCAGAAGTCCAAAAGCAGTTGCAATTCCGGTGACTGCGGCTGTTGTGAGTGATACATAACGAATAACAGTCTTCACCTCATCAGCATACCTGACTACCACTGAGAGTAATTAAAATTGACAAGTCATTTCTCCTATAGCTTTCGTGGGCAGCACTTACCACAACAGATACTGGTGTTTTCTAATAAAAGCGTCGAACTTTCTTTTTGTGTCGATCATTTGAGCCTCACCAGCGAGAAGTTCTAGTCTAGCACCGGCGTACCACAGCATAAGAGCAGACTGGAAATCGAGGGTAAGGCCTGTAGAGCACTGAAATCCCACGAAACCTTGATGTATATAAATAGCATATTTCACTAGTGGTGAGGTCACGGGAAAGGGGTATATCGCGTTCGTCGGAAATGGTTGAGGCAGTATCACAGGTCCGCAGATAATAGCTGCTGCTGTCACATAATACATTATCGTTAGAGTTGCGTGCAATCCCGAGCATCTGTCCATGTAGCGCTCAAGCATAGCTCGCTCTTGCGACGACGCCGTTTCTAAGAAGTCTGTCATCTGGTAGACCAGGACCTGCAGCGACACAAAAACGTCAAATAGCTTCTTCCGACATAGATTTTCTTTCTCATAGTATTCAATAATACAGCATGTTTTATTATGTTTCATCACTTTTATTTAATATGAAATGATGTATAGATTGGTCGGCAAAACAGTCAAAATCATTATTATAATGGAACATTAGCACTTGATTTATCAGTGCACCATAATCGTTGTGGTTATTTAAGAAATATATTTTTAGGGTCGATTACGCCTAAATCGCTATGCTCCTCACCTGAAAATCTTGAGATACCCAGAATTTTCACCTGAGAATCCAGGACACTATCTCACCTCGAAGTTTTCAGTAGGGCTATTACCTGTATTTTTTTACGATAGATTCTGCAGACGATCATTTTTATGGCAAAATTGGAAACAGCGAATACGAAAATTGACGACTTTGTGACGATTAGAGTGTCACTCTGGAATACGTAAATCGAGGCTAGAAGAGGAGCTAATAACGTCAGCGAACTGACGAACGACATTATCCAGAGAATATCAAATTTCTTATTTTGCCATTCGGTTGAATTTGGCGGAGGTGGCCAACTGTAGGCCAGGTATACGCTTCGCCTGGTGAACTTTACGGCTTCCTCGATGCGCATACTTTTCGTCACCATCGCGAATATCGAGAACACCTGATTTCAACGAGACGCCGATATTCTCAATACAAATGATTTACGGAAGCTCCGGGCGTTCTTTCGGCACTGCGCGCTAGTACCAAACTTTCAACGTGCGACTTCATAAGTAGTTGTAAGATTACGGTGATGAATAAGTTATAAAGCCTTTGCTACGTACAGCAACGTCTATCGCAATGATAATTCCGTTATACGAATACACATTGTGGGAACGTACGACCTGCGAGTGCCAGATGCTGTCTCGCAATTTACTTGCAATTTAATTGCCTCTACAGTATATCGTTGGAGAGATAGTGCCGTCGAAGGGGTCGGGAATCCATACACTCAGGTTAGGTGTTATATTACATTTCATACTTGTAATGATCTTTAATTTCGAAGCTAAGGTTTCTTAGCTGAAAGCCTCGAGGGCTAACAATGTCGGATAATCATTTCGTGGTACGAAAATAAATGAAAATGCGGAGGTCTCTATCGCAATTGCTTTGCGCATATCCGTAGGTGTCGTGGTAGATGCAGACGTGTTCTTATTGCGCAGTAAAAAGTTCAAAGTCGATATCCAAAGATCTTAATCTTCTTCTCCTTCAGGTTCGGTGGCGTATACTATTCGGAGTGTCGTAAAGTAAGAGAATGAGGAGGAGAGAAACTGAAAAACAGAAATGGTGAAATGATTTCAGTCATGCAATGAGAGCATGGATTATGGTGGACCATTTAACTCACAGATAAGTAGTGATAGAGAGACAGAGCTGGAAGAAATCCGGCAACCGAGACAGTCACTGGTTTTTGTGATCTCTGAACGACGCTGACAAGGCTCTTCAGCATCTTAGGGTGATTGCCCAGCCAAGCTGAATGGTAGACTCTGTGTCCGATCTCCTGGCTCTAATTCTCCATACAAAGTACTTATAAATGTCTGACGGATCGAGAACTCTTGTATTGGTTTTCACGATTAGTTTGTATTTACCATATCGATGAGATTATCGGCTGGCCAAGCGTATGCGAAGAGTTCAATGACGGCGTTGACGACGACGTTTCCAACGCGTATCTTGACGGAGATTGGCTGGCGCTGTCTCATAGAATTGATTATACGAACAAGAATGATTATTATAACCATTGTATTATTATAACCATTGTGTATGGTTAAATAGCCTGGGCGACGAAATTGGAAAAATTAACAAATTACTTTGCTGGATGAAACAATCAACTGCCAAAACCAATGAGTCAAGTAGTTGTCTGGAGTTTGACTACCAAATTTTTATTCTCTGTCATGTGTAAACTGGGAATTCTCTCGCATGATTAAAATGTGAACTCACGCTAATCAAAGTAAGACCACCGCAAAGAATTCCGACAGTTGTTGTCGCCATTGTCGCGAGAGCTATGTAGCGCGTGGCACAATTAACTTCATGCGCGTAACGGAGTAGCAATTGATGCTTTTGTACGCAAAAGGAAAGCTCTTCGGCGGTGGAAACATTTTCAAATTCGTCTCCCAACATCTCGAACCTCGCGCCCGTGTACCACAATAGTACAGCAACTTGACTATCGATAAAAAGGGCCGAGGCAACGTGAAAAATAGCGAAACTCTGCAGGATATAGATAATTCCGTAGAGGGGATGGGTTTCCACTGGAAAGGGATACGACGCATCAGTGGGAAAGGGCTTAGAGAGTATTATCGGCTCTACCACGAAACCCAGACAAGCCATATAAATACAGACACCAACAAATCCGTAGAAAACGATTGATCGGTCCACATAACGCTGGAGTACCAGCCTCTCTGAGGGCTTCGCCGTCCTCAAAAAAATGTCTAACTCTTCGTACAAGACCTACAAGAATTATGGGTATTTTTTAGCGATAAATATAAAAATTAAGTGTACACAGTAAAAAGCATTTCTCAAACTCTTGAAAATAAAATCAAAATATCTCCCGTGGAATATAGTATATTTGTGACTTCTACAATGAAAATGTATCGACTTAAAAAAAAAAATTGCGCGCCATCCCATGCTATTCTATAATTTAGCAACATGTGAAAGTGCGAAAAGAAACGTAAAAAAATTCGGATCCCCTTAAAAATGTGAAGCTATTAAAGTACTTACAGATTTGTGCAATTCGTAAAATGCAACATTTTGCAAAATTACTTTTTACTGTGTAATTCTGTCAAATGATTTTTCAATTAACTTGAAGACGATCATGTTGATATCTGCACACTATCATCTTAATAAGAGCCTGGGCGGTTGCAGCGCTCAGAAGAATAACCTTCACAGCTATCACGAGGTCATTTCGAAACACCCAAATTCCGTTAAGAAGCGGGATGAAAAGTTGGGCCAATAAAAGGAGTACGATCCACCAGTGAATACGAAAACGAAGTCTTTTGGAGCGAGAAGCATTCGAGGGTGGTGGCCAAGAACATACGAGACTCACGCTAGCCTTGGTAAAGGCCACTGCGGTCTCCGGTGTGACATTGAACACCATTTTCGGAAGTTATTTTTTAAATAATGTTGACCACATCGAGTTCGAGGTTGACAATCGAAGTGACAGCCAGCCATATCATGGTAGAACTTGCAGTAGCCGGACAAGCAGTTGCGGTTAGGTTGTAAAATCGGATGTATTATGTTCTTCTGATAAAAATTACTAGCTGGATTCACAAGCACTTACGTGTAATACACATACAAGAAATTACGTAATTTGCATCTTTATCTGCGAACACTTCAACACTCTACTATTATCTTATCTCACTTACCATGATACGACAAAACTGTTTAAGACACGGCTTTTTCCAACGCGATCCCGTCATATGTATATCCTGCAACGCGAGGAGGCTGCTGTCTATGGTGAATTAGCCTGAATTTTTTATTCTCAAAGACCCGATGAAATTACATCTGATTGGTTGCTAAACCTCCTCCAATAGTAGACATATAATCGAAGTAATGCCCTAGCCCTGCGATCCAATGGGAGGGGGCGGAAAAGGCATTCCAATGAATGTAAGCATCAGTTTGTGCTAGACAACGGCCAGTGTGACGTGATTCTCTGGCTATCCCTTTTAGAAGCTGCCGGGTCGAAACCCGACGAACAAGCAGGATAACTTTGATGTATTTGAAATGCTAAAGTGGATTCAAGGTTTTAGTGAAAGTGGATTCGAACTATTTGAAAACACCACACAGCGCATTTCGACCGAGCGAAGTTGTGAGAACGTTTTGGTTATTGATATTGAACTCGCTGAACCAACCTTATTCCTAATGTCAGCAACTGCAACTGCTTAAATTGTCTAAGAAATGGGGTTACAATTTATTTCAGATTGGTGCATTTTGATCACTGATATAAGACTGAGAGTAAAAATGATTTTATTATTTTCAGAAATGTTTAAAACTTTAAATTTATTACTTCAAAATATTAACCGTACAAAGTTGACCTCGTTGAGAAAAATGTAACCACAGAAAAGTGCGGACCTAAAGTTGATGAAGCTTTAAGCCTGGTCTCCGTCCTCACAAAGAAGAATTCGTAGAGTCGTAAAGAAGGAGAATGTTTTTGATAAAAACTGCAGGACAAAACGTGTAAACAGTAAAATTGGCAGTAAAACGTAATAGCAGCTGCGTATCAAGAATCGACTTACTGATGCATAATAAGTCAGTGAAAGTTCGGGAAGAACGCTGGCAACAGAGATAATTACTGGTTTCTGTGATCTCTGAACCACTAGTGTCATATTTTTGCGAAAATCTGGTGAAGCTTGTATCCAAGGAGAGTTATAGGCTCCTTCACCTACAGCATTGCACTAAAATATAAATTGCACAACTTTTTACATATAACATTAGAAGCTGTCGCTGATGTATCTCTAAAATGACTACTTAGAAGGTCTGAGTCAATTAATGGAATTTCTATTTAGTGGCATTTTTGTGACCGTAAGAGATAAACAAAAACTTACCGCGCTTATTAGATTCTCAGAGGGCCAGGCACTCAGAAAGAGTACCGAAGCGAAAGCAAAAACGATGATAACGAATTGAGCTTTCATCAGGACCGGCTCTTGCTGTTATAGAAATTAGTGTTACACCTATACAAATTAGGTACTAAACAGGATATAAAGAGGGCCAATAGTATTATTATCCTGACAAATCTACATGGCACTTAATACTGTATTGACACTATGAAACATACTAACAAATAAAACTTACGCTGACTATATGAATACCACCGAAAATTATTGACATAGTCGTCATGATGGAGGTTGTGACAATAATGAAGCGAACAGCTTGTGCCACCTCTTCGGCATTCCTGCACAAGGGGAAACAATTAATTCCACACCGCAATGTCCTTTGACTTTGTTAAAACAATAGACCATTGAATAAAACACATTACTTGAGTAAAATTTGATGTTTCCTGATACAAACATTGAATTCCTTGATATTGGTAACATTGCAAAATTCGTTTGCCAGCAGTTCAAGTCGTGCTCCTGCGAACCAGATGAGCAGCGCTGCTTGACAATCAACAGATCCAATTTCCGCGCACTGCAAGCCGGCTAATGCTTGGTGTATATATGCGAGGTCCTTTGCGGGATGTTTCTCCACGTTAAAGGGATATTTCGCATCAGTCGGTAAGGGTTGTGGGAGCACTAGGGGTCCGCAAATCATTGCGAGACTCGCAGCAAGTGAGGACATGTTGATGGCGAAGTGAACTGGTCCACAGCGATTTATGTAGAATTGTAGCATTTCCCTCTCGCGAGGTGTCGCGATCGTTAGAAAATCCTTGACGCGACAATGCAACATCTGTTTTTGCCAGCAATGAAAATTTTTTATTCTATTCAATCCATTTCTTATTTTTCTCATAGATTGAATTTGTATAAACATGTCAATGGAACCTCCAGTCTGGTGCGTTGTCCTTTGCATATGACCATTTTAATCAACGCTTGAGAGCACGAAACAGCAAGACAAACGGTCTTTGTGAAGGTCAGATAGTTGTCTAGTTGGTAGCGAGCCGCATTGAGAAGTAGAATCACCAAGAGCCAGGAGACTCCCATAAAGACCCACGAGAAAACATTGAAAAGAACTTTCTCCAGTCTACTGGATTCGGGCCACGGTGGCCACGTGAACATCAAGACAACCGAGAGCTTCGTGTATTTCAACGCTGTCTCCGGACTCACTTTGAGCATTTTGCTCGAACGCTAATAGAGCTTACGGTAATAATAGTATAAAATCTTTCTCAGAAGCACTTGCTACGCTGGCTTTGGAACGACTGCCGCAACGATTCACGCCGACAGCCTGGCCAATTTGGACAATCTCGCTGGCAACCTCGCCAATGCAAGCAAACTCCGGAAATATCGATATACTGCTGGATTTTAATTGATTTAATTAAAGTCATTACAATGTACGTTTTGGTGCACTCTGTGAGTTGGTGTATTTCAGGAATTAATAATTCACTGCTGGACGAGTGCTCCGCACTGACGTACATAGTAGCTTTGATTCCCTTGTGGCAGATACCTACTATTTACCGTGAGAACTGCACTTCTGACGCTATTGAAACGCTTTTGCAAATTTTATTACTAGCCGCGTTTTTCGATTAGTGTGGGGAGCCAAGTTTATCTTTCGAGAGAAGTTTGCGAACCTCGCTGTTTTACTATGTTCTCTCTCGAGTGCATCTGCAATCGGGATGAAGGGATGAAACTGAAAAGGTGAGAATCCCCCTGTGCTTCAGTATTCCGGGATTCCACGTTACATTCAATTTCTGCTCTGTGTCACGTGTGTTTATTTTGTACCAAGAAAATTACAAATTCTCCATTAAACATATTAACATATCACTCGCCGAATATAGCCCGCATGGTCATGAAATATGATAAGGTCGATGATACAAACTGTAAAACAGAAATGCAGAAAATACATATTTTATTATTACTTAAAAGGATTCAAATACATAGATGTTCCTTTCCTCGCAGAGATTACTTACAGAAGCGTAAAATTTTAAGGTCAGAGCGGGAAGTATTCCGACCACCGATATCACGATTGGTTTCCGGCTCCGTTGGATTACGAACATCACTGTTTTTCGCATTTGCGGTGATCCGTCAATCCAGTGGGAGCGGTAGGTTGACAAGCCCACGCGTTCGCTCTTCGTTAAGTATTGCTAGTTCTAATACGACCAAATCCGTAATGGATGTTTCACCTAAACTTAATTAATCTCACCATCTCTGTCAAATCATCAGCTGGCCAAGCACTCACATAGAGCCTTAACAAACCACCGACGACCATCAGGACAAATTGAGAAAGGACGAGAAGGGGCTCATGCTGCTTATAGGAAAGTACTCATTACATTGCACACGGGATTTCCTTACCAATTCCATTAATACGACTCACATGAATCAACGGAAATCCACCGCAAATAACCACCATCGCCATTGTAGCGTTACCCTTCAGTATAATAAAACGTACGGCGTTGCTGGTCTCTTGTCCAAAGCTTAAAATCAAGTTTAAGGAAAATCAAATTGTCGAACAGTTTTTGATTTCTTCTAATGACCTCCACTCAGAGAATCTGGTATTGATAAGCATTTTTACCAGAAATACCACGATTTCTCTGAGTGTCTGTATATCATGTACTCACGTGATCAGTTTCTGATGTTCTTCGATGCACGAACTCAACTGTGTCTGATTGGCGGCGTCCTTTATTTTCGTGCATAATATCTCGAACCTCGCAGCAGCGTACCACAATAGCATACCTACCATAAAGTCAACTGTGATGCAGAGCCCAGTTTGCAGTATTGCGAGAACCTGAAGAACGTAGAGAGTGCACTTGGTGACGAGAGGTTCTATAGAAAACGGATACCATGCGTCCGCTGGCAAGCTCGTAGTCATCAGGACTGGGCCACAAGAGAATACCACTGCTGTCATCAGATAGGAACTTCCGACGGTCACCAAAAACGGAATGTACCGATCGACGTACTTCTGGAGAACGAGTCTCTCGCTCTTCTCCGCATTCTCCACGTAATTTGTAATCTCCGATAGAAGCATCTGCGAACACATCGGTTCGAGACTCTCGCGGTCCGTGATTGAAACGTGCATTCATACGATTCACACAATTGGCACAATAGCGCATCACCTGCAGTCGACGCCGTTGAATCTTGCAGAGAATCAGATTGAAGAATACCTCGCTGAGAGCGGTCAGTTCCGACAACGACTTCATTACAGTGCCGAGCTCGTGACGAAAGTGGGAAACCGCCAGCATCAATGGAACAAGGAGGGCAAGAACATTGAGAAAGGACGCCAACCAGAGTAGCTCCCTGAGCGAATTCTCTAGGACAGAAGCTCCGGGATCGGGTGGCCAGGTTGACGTGATTCTTCCGCACATTCTGATAAATCTCACTACCACTCCGACCTCCGTAAAACGTCTCGACATTTTATTCTCATGTGAATTTTTGTATTCTCGTTACAGTTGGAAAGCACACTATGCCGTCAAACGTCACAACGCCACGAGCAACTAGCTACAGATGATGCGACATGATGACTGAGGTGCGGTGCCGATGGATTTCAAGAGGGTGGAGTTTATCGACGTCTTGAACTCTAAAGAGCTGTGGGGGCATGAGGATATCGACACCTGCGTGCAATTATCTTTCCGGTTTGAAGAACCAATATGACTGACAATTAACGGGCACCCCTCGATAGTGACTGACCACGCCTAGAGGAAACGCCTCTATGCAAACACCAACCTGGACTATACGCTGAATATTTCAGATTTTAATAGCAGCCCTACTATTGACGCGTTTCGAATACGACGACTACTGATTTATACATGGATTCCAGGGACTTGGACATTAGCCTGCAATTAATTTCTTCGCGGTATGTTTAACTACCAGTATGCGTGCGTTTGCTTGGCGAAAATCATTTTCCTCAAAGTTGTTTAGTCGTTGTTGTACGCTACGCGCAGTGTTGTGAAATAGGAGAACGAAGATGAGAGAAACTGAAAAAAATCACTTTTTTGTTCCGTTATGAACGACTTTTGGCACGAATAGAATTATTTTACTTACAGAGGCGTAATAGTACAAGGACAATGTTGGAAGAAATCCACCGACGGAGATGGTCACAGCTTTCTGCGACCTTTGAATAATGCTAAGAAGACTTTTCAGCATCGACGGCGACTTTCCGAGCCACGCCGAATTGTATGCTCGTTTACCTATCGCCTGACTCTGATTTCAATGATTTATACTGTGTTCAACGGTGCTAATGAGTGATTATGGTGAAGATTTTTGAAGCGATATGAGCACTCACCATTTCAATGAGATTGTCAGCTGGCCACGCGTAAACGAATAGTTCTATGCTCGCGTTGAATACCATGTTGCTGACGCGTAATTTTACGGAAAAGGGCTGACGCTGTTTTTAAAAACACAAAGCCAATTAGCAATAAACAGATTACTTCTTAATTTCTACCACAGACTGTATCCATAATACTTAATGTTCTTGCTAGATAATTCTAATTTTGACGGCTGAGATTTGTCTATAGCTGAATAAGTTTTCGAGATTTTTTTTCAAGTTCGTAAGCCACAAGCATCTCTTGCCGACATTACTGACAGAGCTGTCGAATGTTTTTGAATAGGAAAAACAAAAATTATACGTATAAAAGTGATAAAATTCTGTGGAATTATGTAATTCATGAACAACATACATTGAACTTACGCTAATCAGTGTAAGTCCACCACAGATTATTCCGATAGTAGTCGTCGCGATTGTTGCGAGCGCTATGAGCCGTGTCGCGCGCGTTACCTCATTCGCGTAATTCAACACTTTTTGATGCTTCTCGATGCAACGATTGATGTCACTTTCGCAACAGGCACTTTCGAATTCTTGTCCAAGCATCTCGAACCTTGCACCAGTGAACCAGAATAGAATAGCCACCTGGCTGTCGATGGAGAGAGCGGCGGCGATGTGAAAAATAGCAATGGCCTGTTGAACGTAGATGATTTCGTGGAGGGGACAAAATTCAACGAAGAAAGGATACGCCGTGTCCGTGGGAAACGGTTGCGCGAGTATCAGAGGCTCGATGATAAAACCTAGGCAGGCCAGGTAAACGCAGACGGTAATGAAGCCATAGAACTTGGTGCACCTTTCGACGTAACGTTCGAGAATCAGTCGTTCGAAAGGTTTAGCTTTTCGAATAAATATCTCAATCTCCTCGTGCAAGACCTGTGCCAAAATTTACAGTTTTCACTCGCAACACATTTGGAAACTAATCAGTCGATACTTTTTTGTTCCGAATTTCTAGTTTCAACCTGAAGACGGTCTCGTTGATATCTGCACACGAGGATTTTCATCAGGGCCTGGGCAGTCGCGCTCGTCATGAGAACAGCCTTCACCGCGATCATCGGATCATGTCGAAAGACCCAGACACCATTGAGCAGCGGCAAAAACAGTAGAGCCAGCAGGAAAAATGCCACCCACCATTGAACGCGGAAACGAAGCAATTCGAAACGTTCGGCTTTGCGGCTCGGTGGCCAGGAGCAGACTAGCAGTACACTGGCCTTTGCGAAAACCAAAGCTCCTTCCGGCGACGGCTTCCACTTCATTGCCAAACGATCACTCTGTCCCACCGCGAACTTACTACATCAGCACTGCCAGACGAAAGAAAACGTGGCCGGTAAGGTCTTTGCGAGAAATGAGCTCTGGCTTTCGTCGGTTATACAAAGTTCCATTATTTCTTCTCCCCGCACTCCTTTCCCTTCGCTACCGTCGTCATCGATAAAACACGAAGATGAGTGTATCGTAATTTTTCTGCAAACACCACGACATTTATCCTGCACTTTTTGCATGTGGGAGTTACATTGCACGGCGCAACATTCGAGGTATAAGCGAGCGATAATCATAGAGTAAGAGCAGTCGGGTATTATCGAGGCATATCCGATTGGAAACGGGAGTCTTGCTCGTGGATAAAATTGCATCGCCGGCTATAAATCGCCATGGAAAAATGATGGCGAAATTATCGTTGGATTACGCAGGAAGGGTGGGAAGTTTCTTTTCAGGCAGCTCCGTAGGGAGTAAAGTGTGGCAACGTTGCTGGTGGGATCACATAAGGCTTCTGTACAACACTGACGAATTGAAGACATGTGGACGGTCGGTGGGTAACCCAGCGACGGGTAACTCGGTGGAGATGTCGGAAAAGTTCCGCACACGCTGTCGGCGAGGGGTAACGAGCCCGCATATGGTAAGGCAGGTGACTGTTGTGTCTGTCACGGATATAGCGTGTGTCTCAGGTGGCAGAGTTCAAGCACCCCGCGCATCGATAGCGGACAGGCATCAGCAACGGCTTATAGCGTGGAGATTAAAAAGACTGTTATCCTAAGAGCTTTACCGAAGCAGACAAAGGCTAAATATCCAATTACACGAACCTAAACATCAGCCATGAACAGCCATGAGATATTGAAATTTGACTAGCCGCAGTCAATGTATGCCTCCATTGAACTCATTCAAGAGCAAGAGAAGATTATGTGAGGCATGTGAATGAAGTGAAGCGACAATGAACGGGTTTAAGGGTATCAGCAGATTCTGCCGAAATGATATGCATTTTTACTTATCGACAATAATGAACATTGGCTGTGTTCTTGTTTGCAGAGATTGGAACGGAGCAAAGGCCAAACTCGCAACGACAAGATCGGCCATCAGCCATAAGCCCCTAAAGTGTTATCACGAGTGCGATCAACGTTTCGTTCATTCGGTCCATCGCGGCCGCGTTCGAGAGATGGAAGTCCGGACGGTCAAGAAGTGCGAGCGAGGCCGGAAAAGCCTATATATCCCACACATGTGAACTCGCGCGCTGACCGATTTTATACACGGGCACGCGTCCAAGTTACGACTAGAATTTATGAGTGACGCTTCGTTATGCTCGCGGCCATAGTAAATCTTTTTTTCGGCTATCAAGCAGATAGAACCGCGGCAGCAGCCGCGCGGTTGAGGGATACGAGTGATATGAGTGATGTCGGGTGGCGCGTGTGCCGCGCGGTCATCGTCATTGTTGTCGCGCGCGAGGTTCGTCGTTACAGCAAGAGCGTAACAGCTTTTCAGCGTTACGACGTCGTGAATGCGCACGATGATTAGAGCGACTCTAAAGATAAGAAAATCATATCCACCGCGGGGTCGTTCACGTCTGTCCGGCGCGGACGAGCAAACACCTGATCACGGCGCTCGGCCCAACTCAAACACTATACACGACGATCGGTATCTCCAGGTGCGGTGAGTTAAAGTGACGTTTAGGCCACGATCGGCAGCTCGAGTGCCCGGGAAATCAGGACCCAACGGCGCGGCGACTCGGATATACGTCGGGCTTCTGTCTTTAACTACACAAATTCACCGGTTCTCGCAGTAAACTCCAACGACCCATAAACAACCTCGACCTATTCTCGGACGGAGGCGAATAGGTTTTTGAGTAGAATGAGAAAAGATATTTCAGGAGAAAAACGACCGACCCGACCATAGCTGCTGCTGCTGTTGCTGCTGCTGAGTTCTCGGAACCAGCGGCGAATATGCGGAGTCGCGAATCTATTACCGAATTCGCGTTTGTCCCTGTCGATTCGAGACGATTAATTCTCGATTGCATCCGGATTTTATTCGCCGATTATTGGTATTCGGACTGCGTCGAGATTTCGCATCGATACACCCGGGTTAGCCTCGACAATCGAAAGTTCGACGGTTCCTTCGCTATTTTATTTTTTTTATTTTTCCATTTTTTTCCATAAATAATGTACAGTACGCTCGCCTACAATGCTGTCGAGTACGTATATATATCCGACTGGTTTCCGGACGAGAGGATACATCCGCGATGCGTCAATTTGTAATCAATCCATCCGGAGTCCTTGGGTGCTCCTTTAATGGAGCGTGACCGGTGGCGCAGCGTCCATTTCCTGTTTGCTGCGGTAGTTGCTGCGGAAAAACAAGCAAACAAAATGGTACGCTCAACGTTGGTTTTATGATACGAGATCGACGACTCTTGACTTAGCATTTATTTTTTTGTTTATTTGCAAACAAATTTGATACTGTGGATCAGCGGATGCGAGCTGCCGGATGAGGTCGTCAGTATCACCGACGGTGATTCGCGTCGATGGGACTTGATTTTTTTAAGTATTTTTAATTAATCCCCGAATACGCAACGTTCGTTTTATAATTCACACGATTTTACGACGCTGGGTAAAATTAATTTCTTTTTTGCAGATGAATGTGCTACTGAATCATCGTACATGTCACGCTGATGCGACTTGAATTTTTGAGGATTTTTCGTATCCCAAACACGCATGCGCTGAGGGCATTTCATTACGCCCCGCTCACTTAAGGTTCAGAAGTATATCTCAAACTCCCGCGCCGCGCGCGACGTACTTCCCGGTCGCAGCAAGAGAGTTTTTAATTCGCTACTGCGCAATTTCACCCGAGTTCCCCTCTTCGCCCGAAGCAAAAGCTGCGCAGCTCTTATCCGAACCGCGGGCTTTTACTCCGATCCCGCGACGAGGGGAACGCGGCGAGGTGCGGGGATGGCACAGAGCGCGATGGCTCTTCACGCGTTTAAGCCGCGAGAGACGGGTAATTATGGAACGATCGATTTAATGATTACGCTAATTGCGTTACCATTGGGGGATTGTGCGGTGCGAAAAGTGACAGTTATCAATTTCAGTTTATTCGATCATCGTTAATCTGACTATAATTTTGACATTGCGAAATTGTAAAAACAGTCAAGAGTAGTTGACTCTAAAAATTGGTAGCTTTTATCCTATGGTTTCCAATAGCAAATATTTCTCCGGGGTCGGAAAATTATTCTTCCAAAAATTGTACTCACTGGTAGAGAACTGTCGGGCCGAGGACGATGGCCACAAGCACGGTGGTCGCGGCCAAGACGCCCGCGAGCACGATCGCAATTTCGAGGGTATCGGCTTCCTTCAGGGTGTAGTCGGGTTTCTGTAATCGAGGCCAGAGACGCTGTTACATCTGCATGAAGCTCGACGCCGGTTCGTAAACTCGGGGGTTTCCCGCGTCAGCGTCAGCTGGTTCAAAACTGCCAATAAGACATTTGATGCCCGAGTTTCGCGGGAGTTCGGCAAAGGTACATCGAATATAACGAATGGCAAAAAAAAAAAACGAACGCGGTTTTAATCAATTTCAAAGAGATTCGTCGGACTCGGTCGGAACTGGCGAGGTGGAAAGAAGAGGGCGCCCGGGAATTGGAACGAAAGATTACCGTGGTCGAAGTTGATAAGTTCCGAGGGAGATAACAAGCGGCGGCGGTCTTCCAAAGTTCATGAAACGTCTTTTGAGCACCTAGTTACGGTTCGTTGATTAATAAAAGAATAATAACGAATGGTGAACAGAAAAAAAAGAACGAAAAGTAAAAAACGAAAGAAAAACAAAAGATTGAGCAAACTTTGGTGAGAAATTGATGAATAATCGTGAGTGTCCTCCGCGAGGCTTCATTTTATGAAGAGGAGCAACACAAAGAAAGAGAGAGAAAGAAAGATGAGGGGGAGGGATGATGAAAAAAGAATGCGATTTCACGGTAGTCGGAGTCTCTTATTAAAAGTTTCACCGATCCGAACATTTTTCCATGCGAACGCCCCCCCCCCCCCCCCCCCTCCCCCCAAGGATCAAGCCACGGATCTCCCGTCCTCAAACTTGGCTCGTTAGCGAATACGAGGTGGACCCCCGATATTCCAGCCAAGCGTCGGAATGAAGGCGACAAATCCCCGAGTACACGAGACGAAATGAGTTAATCGCGAGGCGCCTTGACGAACGAACGGCAAATGCATGTCGAAAAAAAAAAAATAAACTTGGCCCCCGCGCGCCTCGAAGAAATCCGCGCGCGCGACTCTCGAATTTCATTCACACGCGTTAAAATTCACCGGCAGTCGCGGAAAGAGACTATCGAGTTAATGAAAATGAAAAGTTCCGAAGTCCGCGCGAAAAGTTTCGCTCGTTTCGCTGCCGCGGCAGCGAAGTCGAGTTCAGACTCTCAGGGAGAGAAGAGAACTGAGCTCTGCACCTGCTGCTCCTGCTAATCTTGGCGAAAACTACTGCAGCCCGTTAGCTCTATTTACGTACATATATTTTTTTCGGTTTATGTACCGACGTTTGTTTTTATTATTGTTCTTTATTTAATATATAATTGTACATTTATGCACTTATTTATTTATTTATTTACCACGGTCGTAGTTTCCTCGGCGCAACAGGAACACACGGATATCGCTAATAACAGAACCAGCAGGGCACGTCGTGACGACATTTTGAAACTTTTTTTTTATCAACTGAAAAAACCTGCACTAGTCGGTGACGCGCAGCTCGCGTTGACCACATACTGACCAGTCAGACCAGCTCCTGGCGTCCAAACACCGTTATCTTGGTCTTGAATAACGGAACGATAAATTATCGTCGCACGATAACAGCGACAATGTATTCCGCATGAATCGCGTTCTTATCGGGTGGAACATTTTTGTCGCGCGGATCATCGAAATTCGTACACGCGAAATGATTTTGCCTTGGGAATAACAAAGCGATGATTTATGATTATGCATTTTGATGCTGCGTAAATAAATGCAAATATTAACATACAGGCGGACACGTAACTATGTATATCAAACTCATAATGTAAATTTGCACTTTCCCGATGGTCAGACGAAACGATATTAGTTTTCTCCCCAATTTTTAATTAAAAATCCCAGTGATTCGAGGTTGTACGATGCAATTTACAGGAATATCATCAAATTCGTTCCGTCCTCGGAATGTAATAACGAAATCGATATCGACAAGAAAAAAATATCACTTAGAATTTCACAACGCATCGTACATAAATATTTATACACACATATATATCCACCTTTTTGTTTTCAATGCATCTACACCACGCCCGAAATGTCAATATTTGCTAATTGTCCAATCGAATAAAAGTGCGCGCGCGCGAGATTCATTTGAATAACAGCGTCGACAAGCCATCGAGTGGATTGTCAGAGAGCGTGTCCGTCTGCTGTTTTCGGGGCTTTCCAACGGCGCGCGAAGCTGTCTCTCTATTAGCATTCGATAACCATCGTCCATAATTGATACATCCAGAGGCCGTTCGTTCGCGGCAACGCGTTTGTCCTGTTGACTAAAAAAAAAAAAAAAAAAAAAAACGTCGTCGCCACTTGAAACCGTGAAAAACGCGAGGATTATTTTCCCGGCGGGGAAACTAATTATTTTCCCCGCGGCGATTTCTCGGTGGGGTCCGAAATTAAATTAAGAAGTCACTCGCTGCGTGTGTACAACGCGCGAATGATATCATCGGTCGGTTCAGTCGCGCTGCGTCACTCAGGGTGATGTCGAGGCTCGGCAATCGCTCGCGTTCGCCGCGCGGCCCCGCGGGAAATATTTATATTTCTCTTGTCACTCGGAGAAATGGAGATCGCGAGAATTTTCGTTGCCGTTCGCCGTGTTGTCCGCACCGGGCTATCAGCGTCGAGGTGCGAGAGAAGAAAATTGGAACATTGGAAGAACGAAAAAAGGAGAGGAAACTGCGCGAGCGAACGAACTTCTCTGTAGGTCGGGTCGTGACTCGGCGCGTCGGGTTTCATTTGTTTCACGCACCGCGGGTGACGTGTATGAGTCGGCGAAAGTTTCGTCGCACTCTCGGGCTCCTCTGCACACGCCACCCTGGTAACTGCCACCGTCCGGGCTCCCTTCGGCAACAATGGCCCCGTCCTCCTCGTCCTCCTCTTTCCAGACTCGCGAACGACGAACGCGCATTTCTGACGTCGCGATAAGTTATTCAGTTGGCGTATTACTGCGAGTCCGACTTTTTGTTTTTACCCGCAGCTTGCGAGTCACGCGGAAAAACGCGATACGGGCCACCCCGCGATTATTATCACCCTCCCCCCCCCCCCCCCCCCTCACCTGCCAAGACATGACTCTCAGCTCTCGCGACGTTTCGTGAAATATTTTATCTCATTGATAAGCCGAGACCCGCGAAACCAGCAATTGTTTTGTCTTGCGACGATAATACGGTTCTATGGGACATTCCAGCTGGATTATGAGCATTATGAAGTTCGCGTAATGTATTTTTTCTTTGATAAGGAGAAACGGGCAGAAATGATAGTAGTGGCGTTGTCTCTTTGTGCTGTGAAAATAGGTCAGTCGGGACTGAGTCATCTGGTGACCCCGAAGGTCGTGATTGCTCCAAATCTTCCTAATAGTCCCTCAAGCCTGGAGGTCTGTCCATTAAACCTTCTCCAGGGTCACATTTTTTAAACCCTGTGAGAGCCCCTAACCCTTTTCTTCTGGCGAAATTTTTTTAAATTCGCTTTGCTCTTTTTCAGCCCTTTATTTTTTCAAAGCCCTCCCCCTTCCCTCCCCACTCCCCAAAAACCCACAGGTCCTAATTACTGCAAGTGCCTCAATCGATAATGATAAAAAAACAAGTGAAATAGATGTTTCAGCAGAAAAAACCTTGTTTCGTAATAACAGAAACTCGACCAACGCCACATCCAACAGTAAATAGCCATAGAACTTACAGAACATTTCTCATCGATAAACCAAACGTACAAAACAGACTATCGCGCCGCTCTGCAACGACGCAAGTCCGTACAACGACATAACCATTGTATAAGTAACAGGACACTTTCGTTCTCCTCGCCCCGGGACCATATCAATTTCATTCCATTCTCGGCGCACGGTATATCGGGAGTATACCTCGAGTATATATAAACACACACACACCGTTGGGATCGCCGTATAGCTGTAGCGTATTACGTCGCTACCTTTGGGCATTTGTCGTAGCGCAGCGTGTGTACTTCACAGATTGCCTCGGCTCGGAATCCCGAGGGATGAGCCCAGCAGCCAGAACTCGCTGGATGTGGCTCACTCGATGGTTCCTTGATACGGAACGAGAGGGCGTGGAGGGTGGGGATGCAGCGGCAGGAGGGGTAAAGGGAAGAGGGGGTGGCAGAGGGGGGGGGGGGGAAGTGTCTATCGCCTGAATATCTCAGCTTTCCGATCCGTAAATTTTGATAAAACCAGGACCGGTGCGAAGCTCGTTCCAGCCATCTGGAATATATTCACCTGGCGTTGATCCCCCGCGAGCAGGTCTGTGATTTCGTCGAAAGCTCGGCAAAGCACTTAAACTCTTTCTTGCGTTTCACTTGCTCATTTTATTCTCAGATCCGAGTGTACATCTCGCAGAAACCATCGGTCGCCATTCACGATCACTTGATACCGCGAATTATCGACGGAACCCGTCGGGTGTAATACTAGGAAATCTTTTGGGTGCCATATATAATATGTGCTATACACGTATACTATATATCACGGCCGATGATTTTTCATTTCGTACTATGAGCTCGTAACATTTTTTTCTCGTTTCTCTTTTCCATTTTCGTATTTTTTGCTCCACAGCCGCCTGGCCGGTTTCTCCCTACACGTCGACCAGCCGAAGCGGCCGAGCAGGCTCGCCGCTCTCAATCCCGGCGAGAATATGAATAACGACCGCGGCGGCTGCGGCGGCGGGAGCTCCTCGGTGTGCAAGCCGCGCTCGTGTACAGCCCGCCCCGGGTACTTACTTATCTCACGACATACTCGCTCATCCTCGGTGTACATCCTTTCTCCGGTTCTTTCTTATCGAGATTATCCAATCCTCGGGCGGACTCCGCGCGGCCGCGATGCGCGGATTCATAAAGGATTCTTTTATGACCGCATCGGCGAGGAGGAATATATATCGATCCTTGCGGCGGAGATTGCGAGCTCGATTCTCGTGAGTTCGGTCTCGTCGTCGTTATGAGCTTTCGTCGATCGAGGTCGCTGTAAATTGCAAAACTAATTTTTGATCATTTACTTCCACGAAATTACGATTTTAAGATTAATACCTGTGATTATTCTGATAATTTAATTTCTCGAAATAGTAGAAAAATGCAATTCGATGTTTATTGTAATAATTGTGATAACGTGAATTGTAATTTTATATAATTTTTCGGTACATAAATTCGGCGCTATTGCGTTGTCTTGGTAGCGCGAAAAAATATTGAGTTATTTCATGCGGAAAATCGATTTGACGACGAGTCCGAGACTCGAGTCGAGGGATGATCCTGTCGTCGGCTCGAGGGTGCGTGTAACATCGGCTGTGCCGCGAGAAACTCGCGTAAAGTAAATAACAGCCGCGCGAAAGCCCCGGCTATGCGTAACCGTAATCGTAATAATGCCTGTTCCGCTCTGCCGAGTGAAAGCCCATAAACGTCGAGCTCCGCTCGTAATTGCGGAAAATCCAGTTCGAGGTGTTCGACGAGGGCGTCGAACGGACCAAAACGGAAATTCGATGCTCGCCGTTTATCGACGTTCCGCCCGGGTAGTAAAAAGCGTACAGGCCGATAGATTGATTCGAAACGCGAGGCGAAAGTATCTCGCGACCCAGATAAAATATTGTTTAAATTAAAACTCACAATTTACGGATGACATTAAGCGATCAAGATTTTTCCTCAGTCCGACTGATCGAATATGATTTGTTCAGGGCACTAAAGTTTTCCGCTAATTCCGAAAAGCTTATTTGCCCGAAAAATAGAAAATTCGACGAGAAGAACGCAAAAATTAATTTTTTCCCTTGCGTTTGTTGCAAAAAAAATGAAATTTTTATATTTTCTCGGAAATTTGGCCACTTTTCCGCACGGTTACCCGGTAGTGTCACAAAAAAGTCAACAGAAAGAATTTCCCCCAGTCGCTGCGTTGGCTCAGAGTGAAAGCGGGAAAAACCCCTCTACAACCGGACCTTCCTGCTCGCGCCGATTTGTTTCACTTTGCCTTCTCCTCGCACAGCGAGCGGAATAAGAGGGCTGGAAGGGCGACCACGACTACGCGGGTCCTCGTTTAATCTCCTCGCGTCTGCCCGCGCTCCGGGGAATCACCACAATTAATTCCATTCACCGTAACGCTTGGGGGTCCGTGAGAGACGGAAAATCGTGCCGAGCGAGAACATCTAAGGCTATACGGCGCGAGGAGACACGAGAAGATGGGATAAGGGACGAAGGGAGAAGGAGAGGCAGATAGAGAGAGAGAGAGAAAGACAGAGAGGAGAGAGGGTGAGTACGATACCGCTACACCGCAGCTCGTGGCTCGACGAGCCCTTAGTCGAAACACAGGAAGTGGTTCAGGCATCCAGGGTTTCGGAAACGCGGATATACCTGATTAAATAATACCCCGAGAAGTGCCGAGCGCGACTTCGCTCTCGTACAATTTCGCCGGGTTGGGTGATACTGTCCTACGCGAAATTTCCTATTTGTTCTGATCTACCCCCGCGAGACGTCCGCAAACGCAACAGCCACAGGGACCATGAATCAGTCTGAATTTGTCTTTAGGCCAACGGGATAAAAGTGTCAGCTTTGCTTCCTTGTTACCTACTTACTTAGGTTTCGTGAGCCTTCTTAACGTTTTGGTTGCTGGACCTCTTTGTCGATGGTTAATTGGACTCCTTACACCTGGTTCTAAATAGGCTCTGCCACTGTAGTTACATCAGAATTGGAATATGCAGCCGTTCAGTTTTTCTCACGCGATGTGGTCATAAAATCACTGACAATAAATCGTGTTGTAAAATTCATGCCTTAATTAAGTTTCCGATAAATTTTTTTTTTTTTTTTTCGAAAAAATCGTTTGCATTGACTTATTAAAGCCTACGGATAACTTGTATCTTAATTGGCTATTCGCCGACTAATTAATTCACCGAGTTCACCAGTTTTCTCGCCAAGAGCTTACAGAACCAATTATTTTTCTTCGCTCTTCCATTTTTCCAGGAAAAAACTCAGCGATAAGATTTCCCTGTCTTGTCCCGCAGAGAGAAAAAAAAAACACTATTTACCTCCTTTCCCTCGGCTTCGAATAAATCGGTCGTGAATTTCGATTTTACTTTTTTTTTTCCCTTCAATCAATTCGACTCGTCGCCTTTTCCCTTCTCGCGGGACTTATCGCAGCTTTGAATAAAAATGTATCCATTCGCACTTGATCCTCCGTTCTCTCACCTTCGGCACGTCTTTCATAAAATTCGTCGTACCATCCGGCATGTTCACTCGTTCGGACGGATGTTTATCTTTCTCGCGAAACGTGTCGATCGTGGGACGAAAGAAAAATGAATAAATGAAAGAAAAAGAGAGAGAGAGGAAGAGAGACAAGAAAAAAAAACCGAAAAACGATGCACGAAAGCGGAAGAACGTACGATGGATGGGAGAACCCGTTGATGGGCTAATATTCATCGAACGGATGCACACGAGATGCTTTCGAAGTGGATGGATTTGTCTCCGAGGTCCCGAGTACCACCAACCCCCGAAGCTGCGACGTTCATCCCGACGACGAGCGTTCGAGAGGTCGTTTTTACAGCTCAGCCGAAAGAGACAGAGAGAGAGAGGGAAAAAGACAACACCGAGCTGCTCGCGCACGAAGCGAGCTGAACTTTCAAGGCGAGAACAAAAATCTTTCACGCAGAAATATCGGGCGGGCTGCTTGAAAAAGGAGAGACGGATGAAGAGAAAGCGAGAGTCCCGGGAGTCTCGTCGATCAGTCGCCCGCCCGGTTCCTTTTGCTTTTCCAATCTATTTTCTCCGTTGTCCCGCGCGTCGATGTTGGGTGCTGCCTGAGCCCGAGGAGACGCGAGTGAGGAGGATCGGAAAACATCGGTGCGAAACGAGTTCGAGGGTGTCGTGTACTGTGTATAGGACAGTTGCTATAGAAAATGGGGAAACGGGCGAGGAGGAAGCGAGAGAGAGAGAGAGAGAGAACGAGAGAGGGTGAGAAAGGGTGTAAAGAAAGGGAGAGAGAAATAGCGAGAGAGAGAGAGAGAGAGGGGGAGGGAGAGGAACCAACGGAAATCAGACGATCTAGACAAGATCCAGGAAAAGCGATCCTCCGCTCTCCTCTCCTCGTCCAATGCGTCCAGCCGGCCACCGACTTGACGGTAAATCGTGTGCACGCACATACGATCAGTACATAGGAACCTGCAACGAGTACACATATCCTCCACACCCGAGACAACTTCCATTCTCATCGCGGACCAGTCTGTACTACCATAAAACTCAAAATTGTGTCCCTGTATCGTCCCGTGCCAAAAAACGCTGATCCCATCGGCGCATGCGCGTGGGCGACACGCGTCCGCGCTTTTTACAGCCTCTTCGCCTCCCACGTCCTTCACGCGGCCAGGAAATCGTGACTCGTGTTTTTTTTTGAGGATTCCGACCCACACGCGAATCGTTTACCGGTTTTACCCTCCGCCGCTTATCCGTCGCAACCCCCGCGCTACGTGACCAGTTCGACGTATCGAATTCGCGCGTGGGTCTGGAAGAAACGGGACGCCGGGAAGATGGGATTGCGGGAATTGAATGTGTAACGTCAGTGCACGGTTATGGGGACGGATACAGGGAGACTTCGCGCCCGAAGGCTTGACGAGAGCCCGCGAGGCACCCATCTGCAGCTCGCGTTTCTATTTATTTTATTTTTTTTTATATTCGCATGTCCACCCAGTGGTCTATGGTTCCACGGCCCTCGAGCCGGGAACACGAGCCGATGACGATACTTCACTGCGAAATCGGATCGTTTGCATGCGTTGAAGCGAGTCACCCAAAAAACATTCCTGCCAAAAAACGCGCCTGTGGAATGTTTTTTTTTCGGTGACTTGCGTCCCCGCTGGGAAATGCGGAACAAAACGCTTGTCGATTCCACGAGTTTTCGTTCAAGGAAACACGCCAGTCGACGTGCGGTTTAATTATTCGTGTGAAGATGAAAAATGATCCGTTGGGAAGTCGACTGAAAGAAAAATGTGATATGGACTGGAAAATGACAACAAGTTTTTTTTTTTTAATGCCCTAACTCACTGTAAAATATGTGCCATGCTATTGGGTACTAATTGATATTTGTCAGTTTCATGGTTACCAGAATCATCACAATTGCTGTACCACTGAAATAACAAGCGTCGAATTGATCCTGGATAACGTAATCTCATCTGCTAACCGGAATAATGAAGAAAGTGCTGCAACGTCATTCATATAGTGCTTCGTCAATTATTGACAATTAACCAAGAAGCACTCAAACCTCGACAGGATATCACGTTGCCACGGCTACCACTGCGAAGACTGCGCGCGCTGTCCACCGGGGCTCGTTGATTCTGTTCCACGGATTACACATAAACCTCACAGAGAGACAGAGGACCAGGAGTTACCATAGGAACTGTGCATCCTCTCGGGCTCGGGGACCACGTTTGCGACAGCGTAGAACTGCGCCGCGAGAGGATGAGAACGCGCGCACATACATCGCGGCGATTCTAATGGTTCGAGCAGCGACGGCGAACAATCGCCTCTGTGAGTGGTTCTCCCCCGTCGTGTTCCTTTGACAAAGGATTACTCTGGTCAAGCGTGAAGCAAGCTCTCGGGCGAGACTAGATCAAATTTATGCGGACCACCTGCTCTCTCAAGCCAGCGCCAGCGGAGTCTGACTCGTGAGAGAGTTGTCACAGAGTATTACCTGTAAAGACCTTTGATAGCCACGCCGGCGTTATATAGTGTAACGCCGGTGACACGGCGATGACGCGCCCTGCACGGTACATTTGTATTTAAACTCCATTCCCAGTTAGGTTAACATGCTATATTAAGTTAATCTGTCGAAGGTCCTGGTAATAATGGCTGCTCCAACCTGACAGTTTATTAAGTTAATCCCTTGAAGGTCCTGGCAGTGGCTGCTCTACCCTGACTGTTCAAATTTTCATTGGTACATTCAAGAGTTTTGTATTTTTCGGCAGGTCGTATCAAACTGAAATTTAAACGACTCTTTCGCTTCTCTAGGCCTTGAGTTTGGCTTGATATTCGACCGTGCGACTCATTTGACGTCAATAATCTTGGATGGCTTGATGCAAGGCAATACAGCTGCACTGTCTACCGATATAACCAGTACATCAGAATGGACCTCTGGCTAACGGAGATGCTTCACGATGTGTGGTATGTTCATATTTGATACCGTGTAATTAAGCTCGTCCTTTGAGGGGCTATTGGGAATGGCTGATCTGGCTGATCTTCGTTTCATTCCAGAGCGTCGAGTTTCGTCCAAACATCGCATGAGATTAACGCGTCTGGGCAACATCTTGGATTATATCGAGTCTGGTCACGTTTCCGCCCGACGATTGCAACCTTGTAAGGTAAACGAAACCACGTTTCCCAAGTCTGACAGGGATTACTAAAATGTCTGGTTTCAACAGCGCTTTGAGAAGGTGCAAAGTGTTACCAGACGCGTTATCAAATTTCACTACCATTCGTACTTTCCTGTTTTCCTCAAATGTTTACGGTATCGCAATACTATTATTTCCAGTTCTTGTTACCGACTGAGCAGGTTTTACCTTACCTGAAAAGCCTTTGATCACCGCGTGCAACAATATAATAGCAACGGGATGACATGACGACACTTTACATTGTGTATAATGATAGGTTTGTATTTACGCTCTATTATGTTACATGTAATTAAGCTCGAATTTCGTCGATCCCTCTGCCGGCGATGGTACACCCGCTGTCAGTGGCCGTGATTGACGCCGTTGCTGTTGTGCACGTGAGCGTGGAATCCAGTCTTGTCGGCGCGGTATTTCACTGTTCTTACGTTGCCGTTCGGCTCCTTGACGGTGTACTCGCCGGTCACGTCTTTACCTGCGCGCACCAATGATTTTCAGGATTAGAAAAAGCGTCCGAGTCTGTTCGCTATGTGCGCCAACGCAAGAGGCGTCGGCGTTGACCAGTTTTCAACGAACGCACTAAACGTGACGAACAACACACTTCTTCCGTCGGTAACTTACCATCTCGGTGCTCCTTCTGCCCGTGATAATCGCCGGTGTGATGATCTTCGACGCCGTACGCAAACTCATAGTGCGGATGTGCCACGTAGTCGTGATGATGATGACCGTGTTTGTCCGTGAACGTCACTTCCTGAGGGTCGCCCGCAACCGGACCGTGAAAGTGTTGGAACGAGTGAGCATGACCGTCGGCTCGGGCCAACGCGATGCCAAGCGTGGAGACGAGAAAAAGCGTCGCAAACTACTCGTCGATGGGAATCAAAAGAAAAAATTGATTAATCGTTATTTTTTGCGTGTTTTTAGGATGAAAGTCTATCGTTTAGCTCTGATAATGAAAAGTGATCGAAAACTCTCACTGACTCGATTGAAAGTCATCGCGTCGATGGATCACCGCAAGAGTCTGGATCTCTCTCCGAACCTTCCTCCTGCGTATCGATGAGAAAACTGTGCTATCGATCAATCGCCCACGGATCTTTATATACCGCGACGTCTTGTCACGCGGCGACCGAAGAGATTTCCCTTTGCCCAATTCGCTTGGCTCGCCGAATCCTCGAGATCGGAGAACGCGTTACAAAACACGAATTATTCAACGGCGCCGGGCATCGAGCGAGAGTGCGAGAATATGAAGAAAGAGAGCGAGAGCGAGAGAACGACGGACGGGGAAAAAAAGGGTGCGAGCGTGTTCAGTCGAGCGAACATTAACCAATCTAGTCGCAGGTGCCGGAGTTGAATACGGAGTAACGGTACCTCTCGGTTAAATTCCTCTTTCTCTGTCTCCATCTCTATCGATATTTCACCAAAAAAAAAGGGAATGTCATTTCTTTTCGTCCTCTTATGTATTTATCGAGGCGGCTTTAACAGTCTTGTTGATTCTGTTGTTATACGACGCACGACGAAACTTTCTTTTCGTTGATTGTAATTAACCAGTCACAACGCATGAAAAGCACGTTGACAAAAAGAGCGATTTCGCAGACCCAGGAAATTAGCTCGGAGGAAAAAGTAGCTGGACCAAATGACTTGCATAGTCGAAGAGGCCCCAGAAGTTCAAATTCGAAAATTTCTGGCCACCGGGCCGAAAACCGCCCAAATCAGGGTCACGAAATTTATTTTTTCAAAATATCGACTTCTAACCTATACCATCGTTCTCAAGTCGCATATTCTACCCCTGAAAACACTGGTTACAACCCTTTTTTAGTTGATTTTGAAAAAAAAAATTTTGGTCGAACAGTTTGTCAGAAATCGTAGATCTGGCCACCGGGCCGAAAACCGCCCAAATCGGGGTCACGAAATTTATTTTTTCAAAATATCGACTTCTAACCTATACCATCGTTCTCAAGTCGCATATTCTACCCCTGAAAACACTGGTTACAACCCTTTTTTAGTTGATTTTGAAAAAAAAAAATTTTGGTCGAACAGTTTGTCAGAAATCGTAGATCTGGCCACCGGGCCGAAAACCGCCCAAATCGGGGTCACGAAATTTATTTTTTTTAAATATCGACTTCTAACCTATACCATTGTTCTCAAGTCGCATATTCTACCCCTGAAAACACTGGTTACAACCCTTTTTTAGTTGATTTTGAAAAAAAAAATGTTGGTCGAACAGTTTGTCAGAAATCGTAGATCTGGCGACCGGGCCGAAAACCGCCCAAATCGGGATCACAGTAGGTTAAACAGTGCTGCAGCGCTCATTACGACAAACTTTCAAATCTCGCGCAGTTAAACAAAAACTGTCGGTCGTCACGGCCCTCGACCAATCAGAGACCGAGTTATACCGACAACAATGGTCACGTTGGCGCGAATTACGCACTTTTTAGTAGTAGATTGGCTGATTGGTTGATTGGCCGTTTGTTTCCATACAGAAAGTTTACAAAAATGACAAGACGCCAGCATAAGAATAAACAATTGTTCAACGCATCAAGGACAGTGCTTTCCCGACACGTACGAACGACTCTCTTTTTTTCTCTTCTCCTCGAGTCTGAAAAATAACTTTTACCGTCGTTGGAAAGGAGATCTCGTAGTTGAAGATGGAATAAATTGTGAGGAGCTGTTAGCCGGAGTTGCTATGCTTATACGCGCGGCCGTAGGAAGCGTGCGGGGAAGCGAGAAAACGAGGGAGAGAATCCTGGCACGGGATATAAGGCTCCGTAGCGCGGAGCTCGCGTACACCGGAAGTGCTCGAAGTGGCGGGGAGTGGAGGGGAGGGGGGGGGGGAAGGTGCGCGCTGCACATCCCGCGTTCCACGAGCGCGCGCGTTTTGAGTTATGAGACTTTTTGAGTCGCAACGCTGCTGCAACGCCGGGGTGGCTGCTGGAAAAGCACGAGGTACGGTGGTGAGTGAGGGGAAGAGAGAGGGAGAGGGAGAGGGAGAGAGAGAATGAGAGAGTGCGAGCATGAGGGTTGAGGGGGAGGGAGGGGGTATTCGTTGCATGGAGAAAAGCACATCCGGGGCCGAGGAGGCGCGTCGGTGTTCCCTCGGCCTCCCTTTGCCGAGACGGTGAAATCTGCGCAGCACTCCCCCCCCCCCCCTAACCCCTCCCCAACCGCCAGTGCCCGTCTCGTGACTACAAATCTCACTTAACCGAGATTTGTCGTTTCGGACACCGCGAGAGAAATAGGAATCCACCGACTCTCTCGTCCCTCTCGAGAGCCGAGCCAGCGTGTTACAGCCCCCCCCTCCCCCGCCCCCCGCGGGAGAGATTAAAGTTATTGTGTTCAGCTAATCACTCGGACCTTGCGCACGCAATTTCGGGCTTTGTAATATTTCTGTTAAGGATTTTCACGACATAGGATGAGGACTGATCAGTTGCGTTCTTCAGATGCTGGAAAAATGTCGATTTGAAAATGGCTGATCTGGGCTTTTCTGCTAGCATTCCAGAGTCACTAAGTTCGCGATCGATGTTAGACTCAGTCGTTTTGTCGAATCGGCTGACACAGGACACGAGTTGTGATTTTTTCCTGGACCGAAAAACATGTCCGTTCGACTATTCCGACCTGGTTAAACCTGACCGCATTTGACAGCCTCAAATTGGCTTCATGCCAATGTTACAACGCAATGTTGCGTCACGTAAGCGTACCAACTGGTCAAATGATTTCTTGAGTCATATCTTTTAGAAATGATGACCAACTACTTTCCGGACACACTAATGAGGATTTTGGCTCGTGGCGCAAATTTAAAAAAATCGCAGTCGTCAAGAGAACCGAGAGGAAGAGCCGCCGGAAATTGGGTATTTTCCTGCCTATTTCTAGCCTGGCGGCAAGTCAACTCTGGAATTCCGAGGTGTTGCGAAGAAGTGTATCCGAAGCGAGGATTAGAGTGATAAATTATGCAGCGTAATAATGTTTGCCGGGATTACCAGGGTGCGTCCCTCGGTTACTATATATTTCACAAGACACGCCGGCAACTGGAGGTTCTCCGGCCGCTTCGCCCGTTGCGCGTCTGCTGTAACCCGGCGGAATATTCCACAAACTAGAAACCCCAAAAAAACAAATCCTCAAAAAACCCTGCACGAAGAAATCTCGAAACGCTCGAAATCCCCCGGGAAAGTCGAAACAAAAAATCGGAAAAATCCCGCAAAACAACCGAGCAAATATCTCCTACACGATAAGATGATAAATCGCGCGCGATGAAGATTAAGTGCGTCCGGGAGAAGCGCAGAATTTCGCGCAACTTCTCACCCGGTTTAACCACGCCCAAAACTGCAGTGGAGACGTAACGACTGTTCCATTGTTACTCCTCGCGTGTGTAGACCCGGCCCCGAATTCTCAAGGGTTACCCCGCGCTTCTTCTTCCACCAACGGCGGCTCTTGAAGAATCTCTCGGTATAAATTCCTCTCTTGCCCAAACTTCCAGCCTGGCGCACGTGCCCGCAGCATCACACCGTCCCTCTTGCTTTCTCTCTCTCACTCTCTCGCTCGTGGTACTCTGGATCGAGACGAATAGTTCTGTTTGTCGACGAATTTCTGTGGTAACTCTCTCCGTCTCTCTCCCTCTCCTCTTACTACCCCCTACCTCTCTCTCTCTCTCTCTCTCTCTCCATCTCTCTCTCTCTCTCTCTCCCTCTCGCTACCGGTCGAGAGGGGTGCACGTGAGTGTGAAACGGGCTCTCCGAGGGTTCTTCGAACTGTTACATCCCGAGGACCGTTCGGGATCTACGTGAGGATTCATTTTATGGGTCACGATCATCCCTACCCGCTCACCCGTGACCTTCGACCCCGCCGTTGAATCGGAGAACGATATTGCATTATCTTCGCGGACGGGAAAGAGACATTGAAAAATCTGTTTTTCCGTCCTTTCCTCCGATCGCCGCCCCAGCTCAGAAGCTGCCGGACCATTTTTCAGCCTGTACCCCTCGACATCATCCACTCGTTCTCCGAGTGTATAAACAAATATTTTACGACCGCCGGACAAGCGGTCCTTTTTGCAATAGTCTTTTATTCGTCGAGCTTCGCGGACTGTGGGCAAATGCGGGAGGGGGAGGGGGATGAATTGTCCTCTTGTCGATTTTTATTAGTAACTCGGTGTCGTTTGCGTGGGGCCATTTCGGAGTCATGTGCGGATACGTTTTATGGGTCATTGGCGCGTCCCACCCACTGACCCGTGACCCTCCACGTATATCAAGTCCCATACATTGTGTTGTACTTGGGGGAAGACATTGAAAAATCTGTTTTTCCTTTTCTCTCATTCGAATCGACGAAGTCATTTTTCTGATATCGCGCAGTTCAGCTCAAAATACACACAGACGAATATTGCAGTCCCTTTGGACTGGGATGTTTCCATTATTATTTTTTTCTGTTTTATTTTTGTGCCTATCCTCCGCTGTTTTATTCGTGCAGCTCTCGAGTCTGCAAGTGGCTTATCTCCTTGTCAGTTTTATTAGTAAACTCAAAGTTCCTCCTCCTTTTGCTTTCTCGTTGCGCGCGGACTCGACTGCGTTAACCTTACAAAGTGTGGAGAGCCTGCTGATTAAGGGTTGATAGCTTTCTCGGCATTCTGTATGAAAGCTCGGAGAGTCGACGGGCGATGGAAAGTGAGAGAGAGTGAGAGAGAGAGAGAGAGAGAGCTTTAATATATAGCGGGAACGTCGCAGGGTTAATTGGTTTTCGACCCGCGCTCTCAACTCGAAGTAAAGGATCCGCGCTGTCTGGTTCCAGCTTCAGGCCATCTCCCCCCACCCCAGCCCCGGGATTACGTTGTAAGCAGTTGTGGTTTCAACCGAGGAGACGCACAGCTTTTGCTCGGATCTCTCGAGTCGAGGTTATGCTCGCTACTGATTGTGGGAACTGGGTAATAGTACAGTCGCGCTTCGCGTACGTCTCGCGGGCTGAACACATCGGCTGGTTTAACGAAATCTCGCGCAGTTTCAAAGTTCAGCCGGCGAAGCGAAGTCTCCGGCTTTTTGAGCGGTTAATCACGGCGGATTAACGCGAAAAGTTGTCTTGCGAAAATGATTTAGCACGGCCCTAAATTTAGTGTTAATTTGATGAACAATTTCGTATCTCAAAATACATTTCGCAATTGCCATTTCGCGCTGAGACTGACGAACAATTATTTTATTTGGGTGAACGAATTTCGTTACCAGGAGACAAAATTAGTCGACTCAACGAAATCGCTCGGTTAAGCCGAGGAATTAGTTGTCCGGACCAACGAATTAATCGGTCGGCGACCAACGAATTTCAACGTAATCCGACTAATTCGCCGGCTCGACCAATTACCGGATCAACCTGACCGCTTCGATCGCTCGCGCGAAGGTCATTGAACCACGAAAATCGGTTACGGCGATACATCATTTTTCCCCCCCGCGTCGTGTTTTCGGCTGTCTGCGTCCTCCCGTCTCCTAAATCCCGTCGCCATCCCGTGTAGACAGCGCTGAGAAAATTACACGTGGAGTTTATAAATCCATCACTCGGGAGTTCCCGAATCCGGGACTCGGCACCTTATTCCCCGGGCGCGACAAGGCCGACAGTCGCGCTGCAGTTGCATCTTAATTAATTTCCGTCTGCGTTCGCACTTCTTGTCCTCGGTACCGAAACCCCTTCTACCCTATCTGCCCCTCCTTCCCCTTCCACTCTACGTTCTGGAATACAGCGAGAGTCCTGATACACAAGTTATTCGAAATAGCCCGAAGGTTCGGTGCACAAAGGGCCAACCAACAGCGAGTGAATCCCCAGTATTCGAGAGCGCGACGATATAACGCGCTAGAAGTGAATTATCGAACTCGACTCGTCGACGAAGTCGTCATTGTCGCCCAGCCAAAGCGACTTCGGCCCAACCAATGCAAGTCTGTACCCATCAGCCGCCGGGGAAATCGAGCCAGGATGAGCATCCACGTTTCGTGCCTCCACCAAACTGGGCGATTGTAGACTGCTCGGACTGTGGATCTAATATTCTCCTGGTATACTCGTGGTAAAAAATTCAAAACAAGACAAAGCGTCAATTAGTGGAGTCTCCTGCAGTCGATGTAACGCGTCGATGTAACAAGTGAATTACAAGTGAATTATCGATCATTCACGACGCACTCGTCATCGTCGCACAGTCAAAAAGCGACTCGACTCATCTAACGCGATCAGCCTGTATACTGAGAAAAATTAGTAGTCGTGATTACCAATCATTGAATCGATATACCAAAATATTGGTTGCAGTTAATAAAATATTGGTAGCTCTGACCAACGATTGGTAATCACAACAATTAATTTTTTTCAGTATATACCCTTCAGCCACCGCGGGAAATTCGAGCCAGGAGCATCCGTCAATCTGTGCGATCGTCGACTGCGCGAACCGTAACATCGACTTCCGCCGTCGTCGCCGGCGCGGCTCGAGGTGGCGAAGCACGAGAGTCGCGCTGCTTATACGACTGATGCAGCGGTGGCTGAGGGAAGACGAAGTGCTCGGTGGAGCGAAGACGACGACGCCGAGGCGAGCCTCGAATGTTCGAGAAGCCGAGAGTCGGAGCATCAGACTCGCACCCCCCCCCCCCCCCCCTGTCCCCCTTCGTCCGAGAGGTAGTGCGAGTGTTCCGGGGGGGGGCGGAAGCGTGCAGCGAGAAATGCGCGCGCGCTTGGTTGTGCGGAGGCAGGACTCTCTCTCTCTCTTCGGTCCCGAATTGTAATTGCACTTTAATTAAGCCGTAATTTAAGGAGGTTGCCTGCGCGCTCGCGCGCTCTCGCACTAGATAGCTGGATAGCTGGATAGCTCCCCGCACTGTCTCGCTCCTTCTCTCACTGCTCTGAGTCTCTTCCTACCTCTCTCTCTTGCTCTATGATAGAGAAAGAGACCAGGCGCTGTCTATCTCTATCTCACTCTGCCTGATAGAGAGAGGGCTGCCTCCATCCCTGTCTCACCCTGATAGAGAGACATCTCCCTTCTCCCTCTCTCTGTCTCTGGTAGAGAAAGAGGCCTCACCATCTCTCTGTCTCTCTCCGCTTTACACTGCTCTATCTGTCTCTCTGTCTGGTGGAGAACGAGAAACGAGGGGGGAAGTGAATATGGACTAACAACCGTGAGGGAGAAGCAAGATGTGGCCGGTGGACCGCGGGGGTTTGGAACAGTAATCCGAACTATTCGACGGTAGTAGCCTCGCGGACAAACCCCCGCACTGCCGAGGAGAACGGAGCTCGCGAGAGGTACCAACTATATATACACGTGGTACAGCGTGCCCCCCCCTCCTCATCCTCCTCCTCCTCCTACTCCTCATTCCCTGTAGCCTCTGCGCTCGCGCTCGCCACCAGCGGCAACGCTCTTCCTCGACACTCTCGCCCGGTAGCAGCTCTCGAATATAAACCCCCTCCAGTCGGCCGAGCCCCTCGACCCACACCATCGCCACCCCCCCCCCCCCCCTCCTCCGCCCCCCCCCCCCTGAACACTGTCCCGGCAACTCTGTCTGTCCTTGTCTCTCGCTCTCGCTATCTGTCTCCCTTGCACACACAGAGACAGAGTGACAGAGAGAGAAAGAGACTGAGAGCGAGAGACGGAGACAGAAGAGTGAGAGAGCTCTGCCCAACCTCCCGCCAATTCATATGCAAATGAAAAGCACCGACCTCGAGGCATTGTTCGCACCGAGTTCCCGGTGTCCTCCGGACTTGACTTACTACGCGAATTTCCTGAAAACTCTAACGGGCCAAGGTATACCCGTGTAATTGATACTCACTCGCTTCTACCTCCCTCCCCCCCCCCCCCTCCCCCTCGCCCCTCAACCCAAACCCCAGCGAAACGTTTCTCCAGCTACGTCCCCTTCTTCTCTCTCGCGGGTTGTCGCACTCTCTGTTTCTGTCTTTCTCTCTCTCTCACTCTGACTCTGACAATGCCTCTGTCTTTCCGCTTCTAGCGCTTAAGCTCGGTGGCGCGAAGCCGGTGCCCTCTACCCCCCCCCCCCCCCCCTCTCCCTTCCCCGTCACCGCCGATTCACCCCCGCGGCAAGTGGAACACACCGCGAGAAAGGGTGTATTTTCGGACCCTTTCCTTTGTTATCTTACGCTCTGACACTTTCAACTAGTCCCGGAGCTTTTCGGCCGGGGTGGGCGGGGCAGAGTGACACGATTTCGCTTTGGACACGCGGCCAGAACTCTTGGCAACTGCGGGGGCAACTCGGGTTACGGGAATTGGCTTTGTTTTGAGATTTTTTCGACGTGATTGCGCAGACGAGAGTGGCGACATATTTTCGGCACGAAAATCAGTCCTACGTGAGAAATATTTTTAAGGTATGTGTTTTTTTAATTATTTAGCTAGTTTTCTAACCATCGAATATTTTTTTATTGGTGGATGTTATAATTGTTAAACATCATAAAAAATTGTATGCAAGTTGTTTTATTGGTCTCTGGGAAAATTCGGAAAATCTCTCGTTACACTTCTGTTCCACTTCGCCCCGTTCTCGTCGACGTCATCGTCGAAGATTGCCGAGTCGTTTGGCCGCCGTCGAAGATAGAAAAAGTAACGCGAACGTCCTTCTTCAGGGTCGCGTTATTTCGCACCCTCGGGTCGACTCAGGGTGACCGAGAGGTGAGTGGTCGGCGGCCGGTCGATACTTAACGGAAATAATTAATACGCGGCAGTTGCATCGAATTATCGAACTCGTTTTGTCGTGGTACATTTTTTATTCGGGTTTATCCCAACGATTATAAACTAATCTCGGCGTACGTGAGAAATATTTTAAAGATGTGTATTTTTTTAATTATTTAGCTAGTTTTCCAACCATCGAATATTTTTTTATTGGTGGTTGTTATAATTTTTAAACATCATAAAAAATTGTATGCAAGTTGTTTTATTGGTCCGTGGGAAAATTCGGGTAATCTCTCGTTACACTTCTGTTCCACTTCGCCCCGTTCTCGTCGACGTCATCGTCGAAGATTGCCGAGTCGTTTGGCCGCCGTCGAAGATAGAAAAAGTAACGCGAACGTCCTTCTTCAGGGTCGCGTTATTTCGCACCCTCGAACCGACTCAGGGTGACCGAGAGGTGAGTGGTCGGCGACCGGTCGTCGTTTCGTCTTTCGCAGTCTCTGGGGCACGATTTTTGCACCCTTCGATACACGCGCAAAGTCGTTTCGACGCGCGATTCCTCGTCGGCGCGACGACGTATCGAGAAAAGTTTTCGAGTGGTAGCGCGAGGGACGTTCGAGCCGAGCGATTCGCAGGATTTTTCCTACGCTCGAGATTGAACGGGGCTCTGTCTCTTTATGCGGCGCGTAGCATGCGAAGCAGATGTATATTTCTTCTCTTCCGTCTGCCTCGATTGTGCGCCGGCTTCTCGAGTCGCTGCCGGTTCGTATCAAAATGCAGACAGCGTGGGCAGCCAATCGCACACGAGAGTTTCAATATAGACGTCGCGGGACTTGGTCTCCGTCCATCCGACACTTTTTTTCACTCACCCGCACATACTTTTCCACCCCCTCCCCCGGGGGGGGGGGGGGGGGGGGGCGGGTGCCATCGGTCCATTCCGTCCATTCACGCTACATGACTTTTCTTCCAGTATCGTCACTTTCACGAGTCCCAGGTCCGCGTTATTCGATGGTCCCCGGTCCCTTCGACGCGGCGTGAGTCCGGAAAACGCGCAGCAAAAAATATTCCTGGCGACTCCGAAACCTTCTGCGTGTGTGATTTTTTTGTCTCGCCGACCACATAATTTTTCTGGCGTCGAACGAGTCGATAAATAATGTGTCACGGGTGCCCATAAAAATATATGAAGTACACAATGCGACCAGCGATATTTCACACGTGTTTCTCGGGGCCACGGGAAAAAAATTTTATGGATACGCGTTTTATTCCATGTGATTAAATGCCTTACATATGTTACACCTGTGCTTTTTCAGGAGATTCGCGGGGAAAGGCAAGAGTCGCGGTGGCACTTCCCACGATTTTCCTGAGTCGCGAAAATGACGTTCCGCTGTTTTTCCAGTAGCAACTGTCGGCGGCCGAATAAATGATCGTCGTGCCGGCGCATACGTCACGAGGAATAATAAAAAATGATAATATCGCGGAGACACTTCGTGGTGTGTCGTGGGTGGGTCGCGAAAAGCCTCGCGAGGAACGCGAGAGACTCCCGAGTGCGAGTGGGTTTAGCGCGCGCCGAGGGAAAACCACTTTCCCGGCGGCGCGTCTGACGTACGCGCCGCGCGAGGATTTTACCACTTGCCGAGCGACGAGAACGAGCCCGGGACTCCTCTGGCGTCTCGAGTGCTCGGGCGCGTTAGCGTCTTGGCTTCCCTGGTAGGAAATATGTAGCGTTACATTCGGCCCAAGCCGGGCACTGATCAGGCTCTGACAGGAATGACATACCTCTGACCATCGCCTGACTAGCGCCGAGTGTAACGCCGAAAATGTTCACCCAGGGTACACTGAAATAAATGAATAGTTGCGATTACCAATCGTTGGTCAGAGCTACGAATATTTTAGTAACTGCAACCAATGTTTTGGTAGATCGAACCAATGATTGGTAATCGCAACTACTATTTTTTCTCAGTGTATCTATGCATTTTTCAATTTCTTATTTTTTCCTCAGTCTCGACCTGCGAAAAACAATCAGAGTACGAATAAAACGGCTTCACATGAACATAGCTGACAGACACCAACTTCTTAAAAGGGGATTTTTTTTCGCACTTTCCCACTGGAATCCTGTGATCCCGGAGTCGTGAGATTTCTCTCGAAATTTTCTCGCGTATTTGTGGACGAAGACTTTTGAAAAAACATGCTCGGTTCCCTCTCGGGCCGAGACGAAACCAGAGCGGACAACGTAATCAGATACCCGGGTGAAGCGTGATCGTGGGGGACGGCGAGGACAAAAGAAACGAAGCCCTTTTGTCAGGTTCGCGGAATAAGGGCGGCGGGACCCGGGGCAACAGTGGCCAACGCGAGGGTCGCGGAGTCTTGGTGAAACAGAGACAATTATTGACCTGGAAATTCATCGGTTAACTTTTACCAGCGGACTTTCTCGCCTTCCTTTTTTTTCCACCCTCCCTGCTCGTGTGTACAACTTTTTTTCACGGGCTTCTAAGCTGGACGCGAGAGACACCGCGTGTTCGATATATTTGTAACAAGAGCGCGAATCGATTTCGATGTAGATTACAATCGTTAGCCGAGATATCATTTTTCACCATAATTCAGCAAAAAGATGAAAAATATTGATCATCAAAATAATCCATTTAATTCTCGACACTCAATTTTTGGATTGATTCAGCCAATTTTTATATTTCACAATTCTCACAATTATTAATTTTCATTTTCGAATAATAATTGTAATTACCACAAATTTACTTGTTTCGTTGTCAGCCGAAGTCGGTCGATACTTAACGGAAATAATTAATACGCGGCAGTTGCATCGAATTATCGAACTCGTTTTGTCGTGGTACATTTTTTATTCGGGTTTATCCCAACGATTATAAACTAATCTCGGCGTAAAACGGGCCCTGGGATGCTTATCGATGCTCGGTCATGAGCTAAGTTTATTTTTGCGGTCCGCTATGCCGTGCGGCTAATGGCTTCATCATCTCCTCTCCTCTGGGCAGCGCAGAGCACGAGTAATTGCTTCGACGACGCCGCGCGCGCCAGGCCGCAACTACCGACGGTATAATTAGAGCGTGAAGTTCCCCGGGCGTGTGGTGTGTATGTACACAAATGCGCGCGGAGTCTCGTCTGAGAAAGAGTGAGGGCACGTCAAGGGCCTTCGATAATTAGAATTGAGAGGCTCCGCCGAATTCGAGTCGCTATAACAAGATGTGTCGGATCGTGCAAAGTCCCAAGTTTCGCAGTTGCAGAGCGAACTGTCTTATTCCGTTTTATTCTCAACAGCGATAAACTACTCTACTTACCAATTAAAAAATTCTGAACAATTACCACTTAATCTCGAGAATGACATTTTTTTATCGACAAAATGTTTCTTTAAAAGAAAAATGAAAATAAAAACTGTACGACCGCAGTGACGGAAAGTGAAACGGAATCGCAGACGTTTTTTTTTTTTTTCGCATTCACTCAGACTTCACCGCCTCGTATTTCATCCAGCCACCATCCAGTTGGCGACTTTGGGCGCGAGTGGAGAAAATGCTTCTTTCACATCAACGACTTTTGTTCGATTATTTAAATTTCGCCTGATACTCGGGCCGGAGCCGAGAGTTTTTCTTCGTTGTACCGGGAGGGCAGCGGAGTCTTTCAGCGAAAATTCTTCTTGCTTTACTTTCGCTACAATTCGTGTGGCGAGGGGGATGGGGGCTGGCCAGGGCTGGGTGGGGAGTGAGGGGGACGGAGTGACAGTCGCGAATAAGCGGAGCGCGGGAGAAGCGGAAGGGGTCGAAGAATGATGAAAAACGAAGGCTCGGAATAATTTACCAGAGGCAACGTGTCGGGCTTGGCGCGACGGAGAGACGAGAGGAGACGAGAAGCCACCGCCGCGCGCAGCAGGCAGAGCAAAGAGCGCGAGGCTCGCGCGCTCGGGCCGAACGTAGAACCGCAGAGTTTTGCATAAGACGAGAGAGACGGAACAAAAGCGAGAGCTTGGCGGTTGGCGAGTCGCGGGAGGGGGAGGGGGGGGGCATAAGGACGAAGGTGGAAAGGAAATGCCGATCGATCCGACCCCTCACTCCCCTCCCCACCCTCTGAGTCGCTCGCACGACGTTATTTTTGCGCCTCGAGTCTTCGCCCCCTCCCCCCCCACCCCTCGTCGTCGTTTCACTCCTTCTCTCATTCCACTCCTTCCCACTTTCCTGAATATTCATAAAACAATGATTTGTGGTTTACTGCAGCACCGGCGCCGCGATATTTCCCGTCCAATTCATTTGTCTCTCGCTCTCCTTCCCGTGTACCCTCCCTCCTCCCCCGCCCCTTCCAACCCCTCCTTAACTGCCGCCACTGTTATATACCGGAGCCCTTTTTACGCAACGTCGCGATTATCGGTTACACGAAGGTCGTAACGCAGTCGTGTATGAGGAACGCCTTTTTTTTTCTTATTCTTCCATCTCCGTCGCCTTTTATTATTTTTCCTATTTTTCTCCGCTTCGCCGTGCGAGGCCACTGGCCGATTCACTTCGACGGGGTCTCTGTGCGCTGCGCTACCGTCGCACTGTTGGTTTTTATTGGCTATTGCAAATTAACCGGGGGACTCGTTCGAGGGGCTGCATCGGACTGGAATTTCAAAGCACATTTTACATTTATTTAAACAAAAAAAAATCTTCGATAATTAAATAAATTACGAAAATATGTTAGGACCTTCAGAGTCACGTGAACCCTTCAGCGCCGCAAAAACAGTCGTGACTTTCGAAAAAAGTACATCCCCGGCGACATCGTTGGCTTCGATGACATCACGAACCGAGTAGACGGCGACTCTACTCGCGATGCGCGGGGGGCCCGGAGCGAAATGTCGCGAGGCAGAGGCCGAGTGACTCGCTGCTCGTGAAATGTTATTTCAGAGCTTTTAACGAACAAGTAGAAAGACGCGAGTGGTTCTCGAATGTAGCAATTGCCAAGACCTCGCCCTCACACTATATTCCTTTCCTCTGTCATTTACTCTTTACCTCTCTCTTCTCGTTCTGCTTCGCCCTCTCTCCCTTATCACCAAAAGCTACTTTCATACACCCAGTTTAGTGCTCCCACGTCCAGGAAGCACACGTGGCTCGTGCGCCAATGAAATTCACTTTGCCTCGGCGAAAAGTTTCGAACGGCTCCGAACGACCGGAAAGCGAAGCGCTCGTCGTGTTTATCGAAGCTTCAACTTTTTCGACAGCGTCGCGATCAATTTGCCGAGGACTCGACGACGACGGCGCCGGCGGTTCCGCAAGTTTTACACGGGTTTCCCACCGGGCCAATCTACCTGCACGGCATACAAACGATTTAATCTCTGCTTCTCGGCATCCGCTTTCACGGCGGCGCCGTTGTCGGGTCACACAGTCTGTGCCGCGAATATCTGAAAGAATTTGCCGGAGCGTCAACGATGGGCGGGAATGCCGTCAGAACGGCAGTCGAGCGAACGTCACGGCGAGGGAGAAGAGGCGGAGACAGCGAGAAACTTTCGCCGCCGCTTCTCTTGCCTTATTGTTGCCCATTAAAACACTGCAAGGTGGGGTATGGCAGGGGTAGGAGGTGGAAAACAAAGGTGAATTGCCGCTGTCGTCGCTTATAACCCTCCGACGCGATGTAAAGGAATTTCAATGAAACAAGTGCCGAGAGATAGAGACCGGCCGGGAGTTGGGGGTGGAGTTGACGAGGGTGGAAAAGGGAAACGGCGGCGCTGCTCAGCCTGGCGTGTGTACGAGATAGGCTCGTGTATCAGCGCGAGCTTTCCAGTCGCTGTACACCAAACCGCGCGCGCCCACTCAGACATCGTTCTCTTCCCTCGTCGCAAGATTTCCATCGCTATGTTTTCTCCGTCGTTCATGCCTGGCGAAGCTGCCAGTCGCGTTGAGATAATAGAAAATTCCCCGCGGCTCGAGGCACTCACGTTTTCGAGTATGTATCGAGTGTGAAAAATGATCATTACGAATTTTCAGTTTGGGCGACGTGGGAGAAAGAGATGCCGGATGGAAAATCTTGGAAGCGAAGGAAGAGGGAAAAGAGGCCAACGGGTGGTGTGTTCTCCGAGATTCTTGGGAAAGCCTTTGATGTAATTTCTTTCTGAAGACTCGGCTGCCGTGGATTCCATTTTTGAATAGATGGCGCGAATTCTGACGCATCACGGTGTGCCGTTAAATATACATTCCTTAAGATAATGAGATTGAACTGATAGGACGGTTTACTTTATTATATATTATGGAAATATTTCGCCGACGTCAAAGTCCTAATAGGGATATGGTCTGCAATAGAACCTTATTTAATTTACCCATATCTGAAGTAACCTGACCGAACTTAACTCTTATTCATTTAGTCATATCCAACTTCATTCTGCCTAATTTAATCCTAACTCAAACCTACCCTTAGCCGATCCAAAATGTGTAGCGGTAAAAAACGAAACTCAGATGGAAGCGTGAGAAGAAAGAAAAGAGGTCAACGGGGGAGCGGCGAACGTCGTGACGGAATTTTCCGGAACACTTTCGATGGCACTCTTTTTGAAGATGCGTCAAGGATAAGTCGGTGGCGACGACGCGCGCCACAAGGAAACTCGTCGTTCCACCTCTTTCTTCCGCGCGCCCTCGTCGTTTACGGATTCACGGCGACGCCACTCTCGCGCTTCGCTAAATTTCGCGTTCCCTGTCGTTTGAGTTTTGCGACGCCGGGAGATTGCTTCGCTGCAGCAGAAGTCCGGCTTCGGAAACCCTCGTCGGATAGTGGCGCGAAGGAAAAAAGGGGCCGCGTCAGACGAAGCCGCAATGACGTGACCTCTGTCCGTGCACGTTTTAGGGAAGGAATGGAACGTCGACTTGGAATGACATCAGGAGCCCGTCGCGAACTATGAGGCTGAAGATACCGAAGCCTTAGAAAATCAGAGGAGAATTTTATTGGAATGACTGCAGCTATGTTAAAAGTTAGTCTGTTGATATATACAAAAGCTTCGAAGAAAAGGAAAACCTGATCTTTCGAAACATGATCGAACGAATGACTACACGTGGACCTCAATTTTACGGACATTCCCCACTCTCTCCCATTTGACATTTCTCAGGCGAAGCAAAAGGCACCGACGTCACGTCAGCACAGTACTGTTCGCAGGCTTGGGATTGGCTCTAGACAGGGCTTAGGGATCCTCGATTTTTGTAGAGTTCCGGTTCCGATATGTTCGTAAAATCACAGTGCATCAGATCAATGTGGCTCCAATGCTTTGTCCTTGGAATTTACTGCAAACTGTTTGGATTCAAGGAATGAGAGTTTTGGAAGGGTTGATCAAGGGATGAGAAGAAGCCTTGCAGCAGGACTTAGTATAAACCGGACATGAGGGCGAGCTCCTTGGGAAGAACAATCGAACTAACTAACAAATAAACAGACAAACTTATATCACCTATTGGCAAGAAGCAACGAAAGTTTGAATTACGACCGCGGAAACGTCACCTCGGTGTCCACCATTGTCGCGCTTGTATAACAACGGCAGAAGAGGTAACTGCAGGAAGTCGTTCAATTGCACAGTGCAGCGCCGGTACATTTGTATGTAGTTTCCTCTCGACGGAGAACAGAGATTGCGATGAGATTCTGTCTGCTTATGTTAATTACCGACGACACGAATACAGCGCAGTTGGTTCTGAGAAAAGTTTCTGCCTCTCGCGTTTACGTGAAAGCACGGAGGGTAAAAAAAACAGAAGCAGTGCGCCCTGGTGCACAGGGGATAATAACAATTAAGGCGGGGAACGTCAAGCACCAAGGGGGAAGATTGGAAAATTTCATGAAAGATAGAGATAAATATATAAAAGAAATCCGTAATATGCGGCGGTTATAAAGAATCGCTTTCTCGCAATTGGAGGGTGGAGCGAGGAGAATTGCGACCACACGGGAAAAACAATGAAGTAGGTTGTAGAGGAACGGAGGAACGACTTCCAATAACCTCCTACCCGTCGCACACCGGGAGCGAGCGCTCGTCGCTCGCGATGATTGAGATTCTTTACGGCCTGATGTGCGCCTTCTGCTCGTCCGTGCACTTATACCTTCTTCTCTTCCTTTATCTCATCTTTTTTCTTTCCTCCTGCAGCAGTTATATGCGGTTACGTATTCACCAGTGGCGTCTCTTAGCACCAATAAACCTTTGGATTCGCGGACAAACTTGAACTTTTCTGTCGGGCGAAGAAGCAGGCAAGAAGAAGTCTGACGTCGAGTTACTGCTTTTGTGTCCTTATTGTCGCGGATGCGAGGCCGGGAGGCTGAACACACAGAGGAATGGTCTTTGTTGTGTTAGCGAGGAAGTCTAATTCTACGGTTAAACGACAAACATCTATCTTCTATAGGAGGGGAACTTCTGATATTTTTTCAAGACATAAGTTGAACCTGAGGTTCAACGTCGGTGCAACTTACTTTGATCGTCAGTTCGTGATGATCGTAATGTTAACTTTACAAATACTCAAAGGAATCTGTACTTCAAACTTCTATCCGTCATCACCACTCATCTACGATACTAGTGCCAGGTTTCCGTTCGCGACGTAAAGGGCAAACGGCTTCACGTTCAAACAGACACCATCGTTACACGTTCCAGAGTGAAACGAGCTCTTCACGAACGCTTTTGGACGCGACACATCCAGGAACGAGATAGCTATAACCACTCCTGAATAGTGAATACGCAGTTCCGTTCTGAAGTACGACCTGCGCCGGACCTCCGGACAAATACCGAAGAGATGGAGAACCCAGAGGACACGGTACATCGCCGCATTTCGCCCGCAAGCCCTGCGCAGTGTGTGTGCACACACTCTTTCGCGAAGGGCAATGTCAAATAACTGCCGGTACTGCAGCTTCGCGAGTAAACCGATACTTTCCACTCAAGCTCGCAGTTCTCGCTCAGCTTCGGGAAATTCGAACACGAACAAAGGGTCGATGCGCGACGTGAAGTGCGGAGGACCTGCCGAAGACAGGATATAAGCCAAGTAACGCGCGGGGAATTCAGCAAGCGTAAACGAATTTGAAATTCTCAATGTAACAGTTGATACACTTATGTATATACAGATATATGCACACACAGAAACATGCAAAAGCCGGCCAAAAGAGAAGGGTTGTAGAGTTTTGTACCAGGGCGACAGAGGCTAGTTTTCTCGTGCGCACTCGGAAAACAAGCCGGGGTAGTGGAGAAGTGTCTGGCTGGGTTTGGATGTCAGCGGAACGAGTAGCACGACCCTCCGGGCTAAGGAAACTTCGAAAGCGACAACAAGACGTTAAAGTCCTCTTTCGCTCTCTCCGGAATGCTACCATTCGCTCTCTCTCTCTCTCTCGCACCGTCGCGTCTATCCATATACAGAGCACCGGCATGGAGTATATACACTCTGTTAGCTTCCCCGCTGTGTATGCATGAGCAGAAAAGTTGATCGGGAGGGTTAACGCTCGGGATTTTCTTCCCTCTGGCCTTTCTCTACCCGCTCTAACTCCCGAGATTTTGTCGCGCGAGCAACAAGGAACTTTATAAGATTTCCCGAATGACTTTGGCACCATGTAGAGAGAGTGTCTTGCAGAGAAGACGTAAATAATTGCGACGGCGAATCACGGGGGTGGACGTGGGGGTTGTGCTCATACTTTCGTCGCGCATTCCAAAATAGCGGAAGGACTTCGATCAAGTATTTTGATGTCAACGGCGTCTCCGGAATACACGACAGAAGAATCCCGAAGATTTCCGATAGAATGAAGCTTTTGACACGCCGGATGAAACGTTCGACGTGACACGGGAGAGATGCGCAGGAATTCATGGATGCTCCCGCTCGGCGAGCTTGCAACCTTTTTATGCGGAGCCGACGTGGCACGGCTGAGAGCAGACGATACAGTTTCGAAGAGAAAAAAAAAATTGAAGGGAGAGCTGGGAAAGCGAGGGAGGAAGACTGATGAACTCCTGTCAATGGAAAGTCGATCAAACAAAACGGAGGTGTAGACACCGTGATCGAGGCTCAAAAGCCGCGGAGTTTCCTAACAATGGATCATCCGCTTCCTTGTTCTTGGACAATTTTAGAGGTGGTTGGATAGGCTAGGGCAGAAAGGGTTAAGTGAGGTAGGGCTAGATTATCCCCACACCCCTATTACGATTATAGCGGCGTCAAAGTATTTGCATAATATGAATTGTAACGAGGAGCCTCCTTTCCTAAAACACAAGAAATGTAGTCATCACTCAGAAATCAACTATTGCCATTCAACGAATGCAACATTTGAAGAATACTAAATGAAGCATTAGTTGAAGCGTAATTCATCAACAGTATCTGAAAAATAGTTGCAAAAAATTAGAAACTTGCGGACGTGAAGCTTCACATCACTTGTCTTGTCTTTGTCGGGACCTCGTCAGGGCGCTTATAATAGCGTTTGACGTAACGCCACAAATTTCGCCTCAGGCGAACGTCTTCACGCAGTCAAGTTTTTGCGGAAACAAATGAGGAAGCAATGTGCCAACTTCATTTGCAAGCTTATTAGATGCGTTTTCGTCGTACAACAGCGCGAACCTGTCGAGCGTAAGCATGGCTTCACGATGAAGAAAACAACGGAAGGATGAAGCGAGGCGAGCGCCTTCGGAGAGTTACCCACATGTAAGGAGGTTCGCCGTGTTCGAACAAGAAAAATCCGATATCGCGTAATTACCGCGGGAGTTTCGAGAGGATCGCGACGGAAAAACCTGTGGGAAGTCAGAAAACAATGACAAGGGGAGAGCGGCCTGGGTTGTTCCGCCCTGGACGGGGGGAGGTAAAAAATTATAGCACCGACGAGCGCAGGTGATTTCGCCGGGACCGTTAAATACTTTTACGAGGCTGCCACCCCGCCCACGTGTCCTCGCCCCGGCAGTTCCCTCTTTCTTTGCCCCTTGCTCGCGGCTACTCCGCGTTCTTTTAATACTCTCGCCACGATTTGGCCTCGAGTCGCGCTTCCCGGACCCCGTCCCCCTCTGCCCACCGTCGCCAGACAATTCGAGCGAAGAATCTTTCCCCCTGTTTTTGCGAGAGACTCTTACAGCTTCTAAAACGTAATTACACTTCAGTCTTCAGCACTTGAACGTTTTTTTTTTTAATTTTCTCATCATCCCCAACATCCTGCGGTTCGTCATCGGCGACGTCAAAGCCGCACACGAGGACTTCGCGTGATTGTTTCGATTTCAATTTGAGGCAGAAGGGCCTTCATTGACATCACGAGCTTTTGTATCGCGGTTGGCATTGATTGCTAATAGAAATGACAAGCAGACAGGTGAGTCTGGCTGGTATCGCGAGAGCCCTTCGGGGTCCCCGTTAAATGATCCGTAAAAAGGGACACGACAAGGGCGAAGTGCGGGTCCTCGCTGGTGGAACGGCAGAGAGTCCTGTCGGGTGTATCGAGTGAAGGGCGGGAAGAGAAAACCGCCCCTGACTCGATTGGCGAAGACCCGGAGGGCGAAGGGCCGAGAGAAAGGGAGCGAAAGGGTCGGGCGGCGTCGAACGAGAACGCGAGAGGAAAACCAGAAGGAAACACAGGCGCCGGGCGAGAATAAAGGAGGGAAAAGTGGGATGCGACGTGGCGCGCTGTAAGTGATTAAGAAGAACTGGAGCGCAGGACTCTTGGGAGGATAATTTTCCTTCTCGAGTTGCCCGGCGCAAGAAACATCGCCAACGTTCTCCGCCTCCATTCGCGTGTTCGCTGCAACTGCTACCGGTCGGTCTGACTAATCGTATCGACGTGCTCGAACTATCCTCGAAAACCGATTATCCCTCGTTGAGCGTTAAGAACGTTCGGCATAAAATGTCGGTCGATTGGATTCCAATAGTTTTCTAGCTTTTTCTTTTTTTTATAAATAATTTGGTCCACTTGGGTTGCGCTATATTCGCGCCAGAAATAACGGTCCGTGCTATTGTCGATGGAAAAAATTACCAAAAAAATATTCGTTAAACACGTTTATTTTTCATACACATTTATTTTACTCACAAAAAGGAAATCATACTTGAGTACGATAATGTAGGTTAAAAGTCGACATTTTGAAAAAATAAATTTCGTGAACCCGATTTGGACGGTTTTCGGCCTGGCGGTCAGATCTACGATTTCTGACAAACTGTTCGACATTTTTTTTTTCTAAATCAACTAAAACAAGTCTACGAAGTAGAACCTTGCAAATTGCTTCCTCACGATTTTATACTTTTAACGAAGCTATATCTATGAGGAAGTACGTTGATGGATTTTTGCTTTCTCATAGAGGAAGCTTCGTTAAAAGTATAAACTCCGAGGAAGCAATTTGCAAGGTTCTACTTTGCAGACTTGTTTGAGCTCGAAAGACATTTTTGAAAAATGCAAAATGTCACAAAATTTGAACCGCTCGACCGATTTCGCACAAACCACTTTTCTCAACGTTTTGGACCATTCTGAGTGTACTGACTTATGAATCTCGAAAAAAAAAAATGTTTTCACGAAAACAAGGCTTCCTCCATGAGGAAGCAAAATCATCGCGATGCAAGCGCGAAGAGCGCGAGGACAGCTGCAGCGGCGCTCCTTGACAACTCTGAATATCCGCGCGCCCGCTCCGATGCGAGGGAGAAAACGACACTACACAATGTAATCCCGAGAACGAAAGCTCGTAATATAATAACCCTTTGTCGGAGGGCGTATTTTTATACGTTATAATTGGATGAAACTCGAACGTCGGGCGGGAGGAGAGAGAGAGAGAGAGAGAGAGAGAGAGGAGTCGCGTTCGCGACGCTGGCGCCCTTTTATCTGCGTCCTTGCGTGTTCCCCGAGGCTTCTCGCACTTCAGTTATTATATATGCGTATATATTTTTCAATTGTCGCCAATTGAGAACGATGAACGAGAGCGAGAGGAGGATTCGCGTCGTCAACGAAAGGTTCGCGTCGACGAGGCGGCTCGGCCCGCCGCGAACTTGCGCTCGGCGTCACCCCTCATTATGTGCGAGATGTGGTTAATTAATTTTCCACTCGCGCACTCCACGTGGTTTCTGGTGCGGGGAGCCCGCGAGACCGGTCGACCGGGGGGGGGGGGGGGGGGCGGGGAGGGGGCGCCACTCGTCACCGCGCGAGGACGAATGTGTGCCAACGCGCGGTCTTTCTCTCATTCGAGTCGTCGGTGCGCACACACACGAGCGGTGATAATAATTATTGTAAGCGTATTTATGACCGCGGCACGCGAAGCGTCACCTGGGAAATCTACCGCCCGCTCCCCGCGCCGACGCCGCCGCCACCGCCGCCGCTACCCGACGGTGGCAACAGTGCCAGCCACCGAAGCGGTGCACCATTATTAATTTATCGCGCACCCCTGAACGCGACAGCGCGTCGACGCGCTCTCGGCCCATATGCAAAACCCAACTATTCCTGAACTCCATACGCGTGCCTGGAGACCCCCCTGTATTTACGTTTAATAATGTCCACCCGTACAACCCCACCAACCTATCCCACCCTCCTCCCACCCGCCTGTAACCACCCACTACTGGTTGCTATCGATTACATTATTTTTTGCAAAACTTGCAGCACCCCGAAGGGTTATGTAACATCGAAATACTGGTACATTTCGTACATTCTACATTGTATGTGTCGTGAGAATTTGATATTTGTCCTTGACACGGCGGAGGTCAGTTCAAGGGCGTGTTGCAATTATAATAGATGGATGAAACAATTTCGTGTGGAATATATCGTGTATTGAAAATTTCGCGAGCAACCATTGCTGTCGATTTATTCGGCCGCTTATTGGTCGTTTGGGAAACCGGCAGTTCGTTTAATAACGCGAATTTGGAGAAAAAACATTTGGCATCGGATAGGGTTTTCGAACTTTATGAAAAAAAAAAAAAAAAAAAAAAAAAAAAAAAAATCGCAAAATAACGCGCGTCATTGTTCTTAGTTTTATTAAATAAGGGCGACCCTTCTGCGCCATGAACGACGTGAGACAGGAAAATCAGCTGAACAAAAGTTTATGATCCGGGAATTGTGGTTGAATTTCCCTTTTCCCTCGGATGACAAATCTGGAAACAAAACGACAGAAACCAAATTGCGTCAGGTGCACGTCGGAAAGTTAGTGCCTACAGTCATAGTCTGTACAAAAAAAAAAAAAAAAACGGAGAGCCACGGAGAAAAAAATATAATATATCAGCTAATTATGTCTGGGTGGGATTACAAAAGTGCATGGAGAGAGAAAGCGGGATTTAGCGCGAAATTCGCGTGGAGTCCAACGAGGCAGGAGCACCGGCAGCAGCAGCAGCAGCAGCCGGAGGGACAAAACAATTAACGAAAGTACGGGGGTATTTAGTGAATAATTGTGAGAGAGGGAGACGGAGGAGCGAGACATAGCGAGAGCTGCGAGCTTTTTTGGAGTATCGATTGGCCCGATGGTCCTTGGCTCGAAAGCTCCGGCGTTACATGTACAGCGAGCGAGTTATCCGGCGAGCCGAGTCAGCCAACGGGCGGCGGGAGCGTCTCTCTCGCGCGCGCGGAAATTCATTTGTCTCGCGTCTCGCTGTTCTTTACGAGCGGCAATTATTATCATCCCTTGTCTCTCTGTTTCGGCAACGTTCTGGCGCTGTGAGCGCGAGGTTCCGGGAGCTTTTGCCGTAGTCGCCCACGTGGGCGGGCGACTCGACTGGCGAGAGCGACGAAGGAGCTGCAAGTCGTTTCGTGCCAGCGGCATTCAACTCCTCCCTCATCCCTCTCTCTCTCTCTTTCCCGCCGTTCCGCACTTTCAACCCTCTCAACCCCGCCCGCATACTACGGGACAAAACGAGACTGGGGCGAGATGGAACGCGGGAAAAATTGGAACGCATTTAAAAATTCGGTCGATCAATGAAGCTTTTGAAACACAGTCGATGAAAGATAATTCATTATTCGTCGATGTTATGAATTTTTTTACATTTGAGAATGTTTCAATGCAAACGTAACCCAAACCAAAATATTAAATATCTCAGTACAAATATGTTTCCTGTCCTGAAATATCCTCTGAATAATATAACAATGTAAACATCCCTTGCGCCAAAATATCTTTGAAAAATCAAAAAAATCTGTGATGTAACAATGTTACAAAATATGAAATAAATTCTAATTCTAATTCGAATTCTACTTACAAAGATTCTTAAATAAATCGCACGAAAGATCACATTTTTCAACACCGCGAGTTGCGAATCTTCCCGCACACCCCATCTCGCCCCGATCATCTCCCACGTTCGCGCGCCGCCGGTGCTGCTGTTGCTCGTTCCCGGCGGCCAACACCCGCGAGGCCGAAGCGATTATAAGTTTCGTGGGTGAAGACTGGAAGCGCCGCGGCGCGCGGGAGGAGCGAGAGGGAACCGGGCTTTAATCGCAGTTGCCAATGTTGAGGCGCCGGATAAATACTCGACGCGCGAGGCCTACTTGCGTCTACCACACGGAGTTGCCTCTTCTTCCCTCAGACAGACCTTAACTTTCCCTTTATCGCTCCCCCTCCCCCCTCCCTCTCGTCCCTTTTTCCTCTGCGTACTTAACAATGTTCTGTGCTGCGCGCCACCGCCTTCTGCTTCCAACAGATAATAACTTACAATTTTCCCTCGACTCTCTCTCTCTCTCTCTCTCTTTGCCCTCCAAGTCCCTACCTCATTTTCAACCCCCCCCCTCTCTGTCTTTCTACCAAGCGCCGCCACTTCTTTGATTCGCCAATGAAGCTCAACTGATGATGGCACAATTATTATCAGAGAATCCGTATAGTGCTGCTGCAGGATCACTGCACGGAGAGAAGGATCTGATAAAATTTACCAATGGATCTAGTAAAAATTACCAATGCGCCTGGTAATTGGCCGCCATAGCCGCCATCTAGCGTTAAGTACGAGAACTACGAGAATTTTTACCATATATATGAACATTTTTACCATATTTCGTAGTAAAAATTCTCAATTCCGTGGTAAAAATTCTCAAAGTTCTCGTACTTCTTGATAGATGGCGTCGTGACTCCCCTGTGCCAGAAAATAATGGTACTTTTTACTAGATATATGGTAAAATTTATCAGACCCTTCTCTCCGTGTGCCTTTAGACATCCCGCCTGTTTTACACCTAAAGACACCGTTGTACCTACCTCAACAGCCGACGTCAACGACGTTTAACGACAATTTTCTAATTCTATCGAAAACTTCAGACCGCGTCGACGTCCCCGCGCGCCTCAATAATATTTCAATCGTCGACGAAATCTTGACAGTATCGCGAGACGCGGAGATGACCTCTCGCGGCGGGTGGGTGCGGGATACATCCGCGGAGGCTCTTTGAGAAACGCGCGGCGGTATAAGCCGGAAGTGGAAAATGCGGGCGGTCGAGTGCAGCCACTCTCCGGTCTTCCCGGTCGCGTCATTCCTTTCCCGTCATCTCCTCGAAAAACCCTCTTACCCAGCGAGACCCTATTTATCTTACCTCCTTTGATATTTATCTTTCGCTCTTTACCGAGGCGACGTCCAGGTCGCCTTCCTCTTCTTCCTTCTCGTCGTCGTCGTCGTCCTCGTCGTCGTTGCCGAGGCCGCTTTCTCAGAGCCTCGAGAACACCGTCGTCAACTCGGCCACGGACTTTGCCGGCTTCCCGGAGAGTTGACCGAAAATTCGCATTCGCGAAACCCGCACAACTCGGGGAACGCCGTCGCCGCCGCGAGACGCGCGGGGGAAACCAGGCTTTGCCCATATTCCGCCCCGGAAGCAGGTTCCACGGCCGCCGTTGGCCCGCGACGTCTTCGACGAGGGCGAACGTCGTGCCCGGCCTTAAGACTCTCGACCGCGATGAGGACGCCACTCGGGAAGCTCGGCGCGTCTGTACAGCGCCCCGAGGAAGTCCACGCGACGACCTGGACGTCGAGGCGACGTAGTTACAACCACGTATCTCGGTCTCGGCGTAATCGAGTTGGGATTTTGCGCCTTGCAATTTTCCCTTCAGAAGACGTTGGGATATATCGCTGCGACTGTGACAGATATTTCTGTACAGAGAGAAATTATTAGCCTAGCCAACTTGCATAATTAAAAAGGGAGGCCGAATAGGTTGACCCAAAACTGAAACGACCACAAATCAGGAAAAATCACAGAGGGTGCGAAGGCTCGTAAGCAGAATAAAAAATGAGCCATAAAAATCTCGCAACGCCCGCGGGGGCTCAAATCTCGAAAAATCTGCGAGGACATAAACCACCGTTGTGGGCGGTGGTTTATGCCCTCCTCGTGTGTTTTCAACGTTAAGTTTACCTTGAAGACCTTTTTTCACATGCTCGTGAACGCCCAACTTATTTTTTTTTTCCCCGGTACTAACCCTGCTAGATACATGCGAATAAAGCAGATACTAATAAAGACAGACAAATTTAAAAGCAACCCGAAGCACTGAGTAACTCTGCGAAAATGATCAAAATTCTTGTACGATTCTCGTGTCGTCAGTTTTTATTTTTCAGCAACACCAACAGCAATAAAGACGTTCCTAAAAATCTTCGTCGCAGAGCTCGTATCTCGCGAAATCTCCGAGGACGCCTGAATCTCGTAAACCTCTGGATCGAGCATCATCCGCTTTTAACGCGCGGCGTGTTTTTTGCCACAGGTTCGCGGACGCCGTGACGCTAAGCTTGTTTTTGCCCCGCGGTACTTACCCTGTTAGCTGATATATGGGGTCCGAGGCGAATGCTATTGAGAAAAAGCGTCCCGACGTCGACAACCGCCCCCCCCCCCCTAACCCTCCGGCAGGGTGGGGGGTGTCGACCGCATGTACTACGCGCGACGTCCGTAAAAGCGCCGAGTGGTCAATGCCCGACGGCGTCTAGACGGCCGTGCGAAGCTGCTGCGCTGCCGCTGCTGCTGCTGCTGCTGCTTTCACGGCGGTCGCTTTGTCGAGTGACGGCTGCGACCACCGTGGATTAATATCGGCAATAACGTACCGACCCGACGTCAGACGAGCCATCGAACAATGTCGACGGTGTTCAGCCCCTCCCCTCCCCCACTGGCCGCCGGTTTATCAAAGGAAAACAGCAGCGTCGACGAGCCCAAGAATTTCGCATTCCTCGTTCGTAGACGTTTCGCGTGGGAACTCAATTAAAGGCAGAGACGAAGTAACGAGCGAAGGGCGAAACGGGACGCGCGTCCGGTTGGCTAATCTGCTCGAAAACTTGTTCGCCCAAACTCGGCAAAACAAAGACCCGCGCCTGCCGGAAAGGGAAAACTTTCGACGGGGGGAGACAGTGGAACAGGAAGGACAGGGGGGACAGACGGGGGACAGGAAGGACAGGAAGAGGACACGCAGAGACGGGGAAACACGTTTACGACTCTGTCGCGACTAACCGAACGCGGAAATTCGTGCGACGCGCGTTTGTCCACCGACGACAAAAAAGCGTCGGCGCAAAAAGTTCGCCGGCTTCCGGGACCTTTTTGCGCGCGACGTAATATCGTCGCGCGGAATGTTGATTTTCGGAACTCCTCGGGGTCGAGTGGCCTGGCGTGACTTCCGTCGATAAACTCGGGCTTCTCGTAGTACACGTGAGCAAAAAAAAAATAAGAAGAGAAAAAAAAGAACGAGCTGACCCGCTTGCTGAGAAATTTTACGCTGTTACCTCATGCGCCGCGCGGTAGTTGCAACTTTCTCCTTGTAAATTCTACCCGCGCGCGCGCGCGCGACGTTTCCGTCTTGAAAAACGGGGAAGAAAAGCTTCGCCGTCAAATTGTACACGGGGGGGCGTCAACGATTTCGCGCTCGCTGAGTATTCGGAAAAAAAAAAGGCGAACAGGAGAAGGAGAGAGGAAAAAATACGGTCGAGCGTCGCGCGGAGTTCCAGGGAAATAACCACCTGAAAAGTGTTGATTACACGAATGTCGTAGAAGGAGCTCCGGAGCTAGGGTGGAGAGGGGAGGGAAGGGGATGGGGGGTGGAAAACGCTCGGCGCGCGTCCTAATTGAAATTTTTTCGAAATTTCTCTCCGTTTCTCAACTCTCGGTGTAACTGATAATACGTAGCAGCGACAGCGGCCGTCGAGTGAGACCAGCGAGCCAGAAGAAGGGGGTGGAAAAATCTTGCATGTAATTCGGTCCACCCGGCGTTTTGAACTCAACACAGCGCAAGTCGCGCTGCGCAAGTGTCGCACTCATGTAAGTTCGCGAAAGTGCTCGGTGCGTATATTTTCTCTCCAGCTGGTTTCCGGGTCCCGCGAGGGGTCGCACACATGTACCGGTGACCTCTCGATTTTTGCATGTCCTTGTGTGCGTTCGCCCTACACGCTCGGGAGTCGCGCGTCGTCGTCGCGATCTCGTGTCTCCCTCTCTCTTTTTTTTCTCTCTCTATGTCTCTCTTCGTCGCTGGCCGGGTTCAAAACTCTCCGGTGGCGCGTTTTTTTTCGCCGCCGTCTCCCCCCCCACGCCTCTTTGGCGTGACGCCAATTTCGAGAGGCCAAAATTAGTGCTGAATTTACGAGGTGTTATCCGCCACGAGGATTTAGGTGTTTGTTAACTCCGCAGCGCGCGAGCGAGCGCGACCGGCGAGCGAGCCGCCGCGGCGAGAGAGTGAGAAGTCTCGGCGAACGCGCGCGACGCGCCCCCGAACCACCCCCCAACCATCCCTTCCACCCACCCCGGCTCGGCGTCGTTTTCGCTGTCGTAACCGAGCCCGGGTCGTTACGTCTCGCTTAGCTTCCTACCGTGCCAACATCCTTCGACGATAATTTACACGCTTTACAACTTTTAATCTGTATACGTCGTAGATCATCGCGACGGAAATTCGCGATTTTACGTTTTCGACCCGAAATCGAAACGATCGTTCGTCGCTTCTTGCTGGGTTTCGTTGGAGACGGATATTCCAGTTGGGTAAACAAATATCACGAGTGGATATTCGAAGTGCTCGTCATACATCAGGAGCACTAATCAGGTTTTTATCTGAAAGCTTTCCGGATCTTTAGTTGAGTCAAACTGATTGTGAGGTTGGCAAAGGCAAAAAGAAACTTGGGTTGACTCAACCTTGTTTTGAGGTTAAATAAGACAAAATAAATCTCCAGTCGACTCGATCTTATTCTGAAATCAAACAGACCAAAGCAAGCAATAACATTGAGCTCAAACGCCATAGTAATGATGCACGTAAAGTGCAGCATTCCCCCGTACAATTATCCATTACCGACAAACCTGGTTTACCGCGAGCTTTCGACGCTGCGGAGTCGCCGTCGTCAACGTGACCGAAGGTTTAACCGGATTTTCGGGTATTTCGCCGCATCGACAGCTCCGCCTCGCATCGGCGTCGTAAGCGCCAAAGGCAAATCCGCGGCGCTGTCTGAGCGCGTGGGACACGCTAATATCCATGCGGTTGCCGAGATTCAGGAGAGAGGCTCGACTGGTGGCAATAGCAACAATAGGCGAGCTGGTAGGACGAAGGAGGATGAGAGAAGGCGAGATTGCCGTGTGGTAGCCGTGTTTGCGTGTGTACCAGTCTTGCGCCTCTGCGTCCTTTACCAGTCGCCTATATATCCAGCGTCCTCCGGCTCTGGCGATAGTTTTGCGCTCCCCCTCCCCCCTCCCCCCAACCCTTCTCTCTCTCTCTCCACCTCTCATCTCCGTTCCCACTCGGTACGCCTGCAATGTAAATCTCACTAATGCATTATGAAAATTATGCAAATAGAGAACGAGCGGGTTGAGCTCGAGAGTGCGGGCGAGATTCCGACTCAGCCCGCCCGCCCGCCCGCCCGTCCCGTGAGCTCTCGCTGCTCGCTCCCGGGATGCGCGCCGCAAGTAGGCCGAAGAATAATCTAACATATGCGTACATATCTAATGGATAAATATAAAGGACGGGACGACGTTTCGGATATATATTCAACGTGTTGGGAGAGTTGTAGTCGCTTCGTACGTCACATCACCCTAGTTTTCTGTCGAATTAATCTTGTTATTCATATTAATGTTCGTATTCTATTATTATTCTTGCTGTCGTTCCTTTATTTCAGAGATCACATGATTTATTGGTGAGTAGAAGATAGTGACGACAGGGTAAGAGTGGAGATGGATCGCTCCGAGGGTTTGGGTGTGGGTTAATCAATGCAGTGTGGACTGGTTCATGTTCACCACTTGGACCCTATGTGACGATTAAATCTGTTTCACCAAAATATCTGACAGGATAAGCAAAGTCAACTTATTGGATGAACATATTTAATTCAAGTCTTATTTTAGACTTGTACACTCGTGTACTTCATCATAAAAATTATATATGGGCGCACTGTTAAATTGTGACAATGCAGGTGACTCAAGTGACACAGAAGACTATTGAAAATTCTGCTATTTAGGTGACCAGGCAACGTGGTCAGAAAAGGTGTTTCGTAACATTTCCTTCCTTCGAAACTTATCGCTAAACTAGTAAATAACCCGATTTTCGCTGTTTCGTCGCGACAATAACTCAAAAACCAAAAGGTCCCTGGAGAAAAATCTGTAACTCACGTTCAATGGTCCTCCGATGTCTCATAAAGCAGCTAATGCGTCGCAACAAGGCTGCCCATTTTCCCGTCCGCGTCATTTTCTCCCGCTGACATCAGCGATATCCTCGGCGCTCGGACCTCCACATATTTCGCGGTGGATTTTTCGAAACCACCCTCTACATCGCCTCTCGCGAGCCCTCGAATGCGACGGTTTTATTTTCGTACGTACTTTTGCTTTTAGGCGACAGTCCACACAGTCCACACGGCATAGGACAAAGGGAAGGCAAAAAAAAGAAAGAAAGAGAGAAAAAAAAGCGTATATATGAATCACCTGATACTGGCTATTTTTGGGCTCCACACGGTTGACCGCGAGGGCCGCGCGTCCCTCGACGATAAAAGGGTCTTTATTTCTCCTCGTTATTTCGGCGATGGATGCCAAGTCGGGCGCGCGCCGTTCGGGCCGGAGGGCGAGCAGGCCGGGGTCGCCCCGGCAGTCCCTAAATCTGGCCGAGGTTTCGATCCGAATACTCAATGATATTCGCTTCGGCACACAAGCCGCCGGCGTCGTTCTCCTCTTCGGGGCATTTCGCGCGGGGCGCTCGGCGACGAGGAGAGGAGGGGAGGGGTGGAGAGGGAAAAGCGGGAGGGGCAAGGGCAGAGCGAGAACGACCGGCAGTAGCCACGTAAATCACCGGAGCGCCGGACTGCCGAGGTAGCTGCCTCGGCTCGTATATACGAACGATCCGTACAGAGGGAAGGAAGCCGAGAAGAAGAGCAGAATCGAACGTAATGAATTCCTGAATAGGTCCAGATATAGTTGGACACACTTCTCTCGCGCTCTTTCGTCGGTCCGTTGCCGTTGCCTGCCGTTTCTTCCTCTTCCTCCTCCCTTCCCCATCCCCTTCCTCCTCCTCCTCCTCCTCCTCCTCCTCCTCCTCTTTCCCGTCCATTCTCGCCGCTTTCTCGCTCGCCGCGCCGGAATCGTGTACAGAAAAGTAAGTCCAATACGTTCCGGGTCGAGGCGCTCAACCCCCTCGACGTCCTAGGCGTCTCAAACCCTTTTCTCATCCTCGACGTCCCTCCAGCCGCACCGCCGCCACGCTCTACATCCCTCTCAACGCCCGGCGAATCGCACCCGGGTTGTGCGGTGTGCGCGCAACCGATGGCGGCGAATAACTGCCCGCGCGGTACGACCGGGCGGGGCGACACGGCGCAATTTGTTCTTCCGACGCGGGTTGAGGGGTCGTCGACACGCGAAGATTTGGGAGAAAATTGCTCGGCCCTTGTTTCTTCGAAAAACGATGAAAGGTTTTTTGGGATTCTTTTTAATTCGTTCAAATCTGTTTGGCAGACGTAAATTGTTTTTATTGCTTTTTTTTTGTAACCTTTTTTATTGTTATTATTATGGACACGCTATATCTATTTTTATGAGGATTTCGGGTCCTTCAAACGTGGGCGTTTGTATTACTTACAATATTTTTTACGGGGCGTAAAAAAATATCCATACCTATCGCGCCGTAACGCCCCGGTCACTCCTACGCATCGTTCAAAGACACTGAGAGAGGTGCCACGGATCCGCCGTCCGCTTTAATAAATGCAGATTATATTCGCAGTTGAATCTGTAACGTAAATGGCGTCCTTAATCGAGTGAAATAAGCCGAGACGAGAAGTGTCTGTAATAACATTTGCCGAGTCCTTTGACGCGCGCGTATTTCGTATTTCGCGAACGTGTGAATTTTCTCGAGGGTGAATTCAAATTGATGGTCCTTGATGTTCCGCGGACTGAGTGTATTACCTTCGAGTGGAATGGCGATGAGAATAAAAAAAAAAGAGAGAGAGAGAGGACGATGAAACTTTATTATTGCGGGGAACAGTTTTCCTTATGAACTGGCAGACTTATGATAACAAGAAAACGCCGAAGACGGTTTACTATTATCCCCGCGTTGCTCGAGCCGGATGAGAGACTCCCGCGCTGTCTGCGCGATGTTAAATCTCTTGCCAAGATTCGTTTAAGTCGCCGAGCCCTCGGGGATTTTGGAGACGTCGAGCCACATCCCACTCCCACCGCTACTCCTGCTCTCGTTCTCCGTCGCCGCCACCCGAAGGGTTATACGTCCGTGAAAGTTTTACTCGACGCTTACTCGGATTATATCAGCGGCTTTTCCACGTAACTCAATGACGACTGAAAAATGATATCTGATTTCTTTTCGTCGCCGGCACGCACGTCGTTGTTCGAAAAGTTGAGTGGAAAAAACTTCTGTTGGTGAAGTGTAATTCGCGTTGGATTCGAGAAATTTGTCAGCGGATGGAACGAACTCGGCCTTGACTCGGATTTTTGTGTCAGGTATGTGAAATAATTTGTTATTTAATTCTTCCCTTACAAGACAAATATATATATATATATTTTTTTTCATAAAACAAAAAAAAATCTGAACGGAAAATCATTCTTTTTACCTCTCAATTTATTCTCTCAATTTAATATCGAACTCATTTTCGCCTCTCAATGTGGGATTTGTCCCTTAAGGGATCGTCACAGTGTGACCCTCCGAAAAATCAATGATTTTCGCGAATTTTTTTTGTTAAATTGTAATGAACTAACTGGTCTGGTTTTTTTTAAATAAATAAGTACATTCTTGAAGAATACAAAATGATTTTTTTTATGTGCATTTCTTTAATGTATAATAATGATATAAATTGTTTAAATAGCTCGTGTAAAAAAAAGGTCCTGCATTATGTCCACGATTGCGGCCGCAATTTTCATCTGAACCAAAAATTTCAAAAAGATTATTAATCTGTAGGAAATTCGCTATCGCGCTATGAGAGCTTTTTTTTTTTTTGCAATTTGACAAAATGGCGGCGGTTTGAACGAAAATTATCGTGTTTAGCCCTTTTTTTCGACAGTGTTTCGTAAAAAAAATAGGAAGATTTAATAAAAAAAAAAGCTCTCATAGCTCGATAGAGAATGACGTTAGAAATGTTCTCTCAAAATTCGAAATCGATATCGTCATAACTCTTCATTTGAGAGTGGACACCGTTTTGAAAAACAACATTCCGAGAAAAGTGCGTTTAAAGTTTGCACACGCCACTGTCACGCTGCAATCCCTTTCTCTAAGAAAGGCTGTAGCGACCGAAATAATTCGAATTTCGATAAAAAAATTTAACAGAATGTTTATAACCGTGTATACTATCCGATAATGAAAAAAAAAAAAAAAATCGATTTTTTTTTTTATTTCACACTGTGACGATCCCTTAACAAATTATTATTACCGAATCAATTACGAAGAAAATTATAATTCGACTTTCGACGCAAACATTTCTCAATCCCGCTAAATCCCGCGGGATTTATTTATTTTTCCCATCCAGTCCTCTTTCAATTTCAGTCTCACGAGTCGTCTCGTCGCGAAAATCGTCGAGAAGGCAAACGAGGCGACACAAAAAAAAAAGTTATGGAGTCGGTGAAGAGTGACAAATTGCCCGGGACAAATTGAAACTTCACGGAGAGGGGGGAGGGAAAGAGCTGCCGCGCGCACGGCGAGGGAGAACAAGTGGACGGCAAATTGCGCGGACAACCTGCAGTCAATTCGGTTTGGCTGGTACCAATCATCGCGCGTATCGGTCGAACATCCGCAGCGCGGGACAAACGATAAACACCGCGATCCCGTGTCAGGTAATTCAGCCCCCTGGCTGGTATTTCCGGGACGTGGGGAGAGAGAAAGAGAGAGAGAGAGCGACAGTGCGCGAAGTTGGAAGCTGGTCGGTTGGGTGAAGCTGAGGAACGTTCGCGTTCGTCTCGCGGTAAGAGAGAACCGGCGCGCGAGATAAGTTTCGAAAGAAAATTCAACTCGGAATGGGATGCCATCGCGTAGCCGTCGTTTCCGTTCTCTCTTTTTTCCTCGTCCTCTTCCACCTTTCCTCCTCCTCCTCCTCTTTCTCTCCTTCTTCACCTTGGTCTCTCGCACTTATTCGGCTCTTCATTACCATCCTTTCCGTCTGTCTTCATATTCTTTTTCGTCGTCTCCCTTCTCACCCACTCCGCCGGGGCGAACGACGCGCAGCCTCTTTCGCCTCAGCGGAGTCTCCTACACTCGACTCTCTACTTACAAGCAATTTCATTAGGGGCTGCAGCGAGAGAGCGCGCCGGCGCGGGGTAGAAGTTGCAAAAAGAACGGCGTCACATTGCCGGACAAATCTCGCTTAATAGATGCGCCAGGTCGCAAGAAAAATGTCGTCGTCTTCGTCGTCGTCGTCGTCGGCGTCGTCGTCGTCGTCGTCGTCGTTGTTCAACGCTGACGAAAAGCGAGGAGAACGGAAGCGTCGAGTCGGCGTCGCATAGCGCGACGCTCGAATATCCAAGCTGGGAACGTCTCTGGCTCGACTCGGTGCTTCCGTCGCGGCCGCTGCTCGAGTGACACTTTGTTTTTCTCTCTGGGGGAAAAAAAAACCGTCGGAGGTGTTAACTAAATTACTATCCGCTGTCGTTGGATCGGCAGAGGCGGTGACAGCGACGGCATCGACATCGGTATATGAACTAGACGCTCCTGGACTTTCACCGTGTGGAGCTCGATGCATGGACGACGCAGTAAAATGGCCCGGTAACCAAACGCGGAAAAATAAATTCAATTTCACTGCGCGCGAGAGTCGAAAGAGATAGTTTTCGCGTCGACGGAGACGCAGAGCGACGAGGGGGAGAAAGCGGAAAGCGTATACGGCACAGCGCGAGTGGCGGGGGGGGGGGGGGGGGGGAGAAGTCGCAACTTTTCCCAGACGCGGAGAAGAAGATATAAGTATAGTTTAAGGGTTTCCGAGAGGTTGGTACGCCGGAGGATGGAATTAAGTTTCGGGCCATGCGAGGGAAAAATGAGGTCAAGCCGGGAAAAATTCAGTCGGCTCGAGTTTACCCTCTCGTGCGCGCGAGGAGGAGGCGAGCGAGCCAGAGAGAGAGAGAGAGAGAGAGAGAGAGAGAGAGAGAGAGAGAGAGAGGTGGGAGGGTGAAGAGGGGGCAGGGGCTGAGGGAAAAGAGAGAAAGAGAGGAAGAAACGTTGATGCAATTTGCGGGACGGGCTACCGAAAACTTTTCGTACTTATCAATCCCGACTGTCTCTGCTATTTTTCCCTGGGGATTCGCGGGATGCGGCTGCGTTGCCTCCTTCGTTGGGTTCTTAGATAATCGCGCGCTGAGTGCGGAAGTATTTGCGAAGATTTTCGCGACCGATTATTTGTGTGATATCAGATAATGTAACGATGCTTGATACACTTAGCTTGATACACTTTTTTTTTTCAAGACCTATGATTATCGTCGCAAAACACTGATTGCAATTTTTTATCAGATGCAAAAAATAAAAAAATGAAAGGCCGCGTTATATTGACAACGATGGTTGCTCATGCACTTTTCGATAGAGGACAAATCGTGAGACACCAACTTTTTACCGGAAGGCTAACCCAGATGCCCTGACGACGACGAATCTGACGAGATAAACTGGTACGATTGGTTTCTTGCCTAATATCGGTGGCGCTGTCCGTTAAGTCCTCCAAAGTCCACGGGGAACGGTGACACATTGGCAGTCGTCTGGGTTTCCTTTTGTTCAACGCGGGGGCGAAGAGAGATGAAGTGAAGGAGCCAAAGCGAATGGACTGCGACGACTATATGTGCTTCTCGCAAAGTTCTCTCGCTATTCCGGCGGTGCATTGTTCGGTCGAACAATCGTTGCTTCCGGCTCGGGTGTCCGACGCGACGATCGGCCACCGGTAAGATACGTGAGATAGCCGCTTAAGTGGTATCCGTGCACTTTTCTTCCTGCCACCGCTGTCCAGGTCTTTCTCCTCGCCCTCTGTCCCTCTCTCTCCGGCTCGCGTGTACCAACGCCGCTGACCGCTGGTTGCTGTCCAGACTCACGTACGAGGTTCCGGGTTCGCCGCGAAAACGACAGATGCGAAGGCTTCGAAACGGCCAGCACCGGCATCACAGAAGCTTTCGTCGACGCTGCCATAGAACGGAGGATCTTTCCCGGAAAATCGGAGAAAAGAGCTGCGACCATTCCATTTTAGAATCCTATTTGTCAATTTATTCCACCGATCGAACATATCTCACTAGGAAAATTAATCAATTTATAAAAAACCGAAAAAATAACTTAGAATGCAAAAAAATTCACGCAAACAATGCTCCCTCCACGCGGAGGCGAAAATGAATTATTTCCGCGATAGCTTTCCCGACATCGGTCGGGGTTTTTTTTTTTTCAAACGGAAATTAACGAAAAATTTGCATATCAACCTGCGTGTCCGTAAAATCTCAAGGAGCTCCGGACGGGGGTTGAAAAGGGGGGTTGTAGCTTGAGATAAATGAATTATTACCAGGGCGACAAGCTTTGGGTTTGTCTCGATTGCCGCTGGTCTCGCCGCACGGCTCGCAGCCTATTATTACCGTGGATAATAGTTTAGCGGTTATCGGCGTTATTATCTGGTAGAGCTCGGTGGCTTTGAGCGACGCGGTCTATGCAATAACGATATTCCCTGCACATCGCAACACACCGCTCGCACACCGGCACTCGGGGCACGAGGTATCGCCCGCTTGATCGATAATAACGTTCCAGTCGAGCGCACTTTCGCAAAGTCGCGTGTCACTCGAGTGCACAGCGGAATGACGAGTCGACGCGCGGAGTGGAGCCGAGCAAACGTATTCACAAAGGTCGAAAATTGAAGGGTTCGCGACAGATTCGAGGGTATTTTATTGGACTAAAATGATTCGCGCTCGCATTCCATTACTGTAAACACGTAACTATGCACATTGCGAAAATTGAATCTACTCTTGTGTAATTTGAACGCGAAATTCTCGTCCGCGATCGCACCAACTTTTTTTTTCAATCACAAGAGATTCGAAGAGTGTAACAAATTGTGTGGGGTTTTTATGCCAATGGCTTTTTCCCCAAAACCGACCCAATAAACGAAACGATCGTGAGGCTCAAACGAGCATTTTTATTTTTGTGTATTATACCTGTTTACCTCAACATCATCCTTACCAACAATACCGGGACGACTTCGCGTTGAAGGAGTTTCGACGATACAGGTTGGATCTTGAATTTCTAACCAACAAAACGACAAAAAAATCTTTTTTCAAAATTGACTGAGAAGGGTTGGGGCTAGTGTTTTAAGGGGCAGGCGCCCATCCCTAAAAACCCTTAAAATTCGATAAAATTCGATAAAACGACAAAATGTTCATCACACTCGAATAAAGCGGCAAAGTCCCGGCGATTCACTTGGGTTACGATTCTCCGGCCTCGGTGTAAAAATAAAAAGAATAATAAAAGGAAAACAGAAACGAAGTGAAAACGTGTTTCTCCGCGAAATAGCCGGGGCACTTTTCCTGGGCCCACGCGACGACGAGAGCCCTAGCGGCCGCTTGCCGCAGTTAAATGTCTCTCGTGCCCTCCCCCCCCCCTTCCCCCACTCCCTCATACGTATGTGGAACCCTCTTTTCTCGCGTGCGTTCGTTCTTCACGTGAGTTTAAAGCAATAGCTCGACGTCGTATATACGCGGGGCACTACCCGACCGGCTTTTATCTGCGCCGCAGTTTGCCCGCTCGGGCACTCGGCGCACAGAGAGAGAGAGAGAGAGGGAGAGGGGAGGGGGAGGGGGGAAGCTAAAGAGGGAGTCGAGCATTTTCCGCGCGCGGGGCGCGTACGCACTCAGCGCCGGAGGTAAAAAGCTTCGACGACGACTGGTCGGTCGGCCGTCGCCGCGGCCGGAAGCGAAGCCGCTGCTCTCGGGGCGAGCAAGTGGCAATAAAAATTCTGTCGCTGTAACTGCCGCCGGGAGGGAGGGAGGCGCGGATGTCGCGCGGCTCAGCCCCGGCGGCTCGGCACATATATCGCCAGTAGCTAAGTAAAAACACGTGATACACAGAGCTGCACACACGGCGCGGACTATGGAATATCTTAATCTGCGGTCGTCGCGTGTTCGCGGAACGAGAAACATCGCGAGCCTTTGAATATACAGAAATGGATTTTTTTCCACTTCGAGCGCCGCGGGAATAATTGCCCGTTAAAACGTGGCCAAGCGGATCGATAATTTTTATACGACTGCGAGATGTTACGACTCGTGCTGTAATAATGCACTTGCTTAATTACGGTTATGAATAGCATCGTGTCGTTCGGCGTCTTTGATAAAATTCTTTAATGAACTCCCTGTGTGCATCGAAATGACGCGGGAGAATGTTTATTTCTTCCGCCTCGACTGCGAGACGTTAATCGCTTCTGTTTCATTGGGGGTTGAGACTCGGGAAAAAAGAACGAAAGAAAAAAAAGTTATGGAATATTCCCTGGTAATCTGTAGCGTTACATTTGGCGCAAGCCAGACGCATTCACCAGGCCCGGACACGGATGCCACTGCGCTGAGCGGGGCCTGACTAGCGCTGAGTATAAAGCCGCACATTTTCCACCAGGGTTACTGATTAGTATCGTGGGGAACCGCGTTAAATAAAAAAATTGTTATTGCACCGGAAGCCCCCTTAACACAGGCATATTATAATATTTGCGCAAACCCGCAAGTGTTAATATGCATGAACTGGTATTTTTTATTATTATATTCAATTTCAGCCGCGTTGGCTTCGACGGCTAAAATTATTCATTGCATCGGAGGCCCTGCCATTGGCGTTCGAGAGCCGATGCGAGCTTTTGGCTTTGGGTATATTGATCGCGAACGGCCCGGAATCTCGATTTATCCCCCCGGACACAAGGGAGAATATTATATTTCGACGATTGAGCTATTTTCAACAAGGGTTAATATCCTCTTGATTGGCTTCTCGAATTCGCGGCTCAATTGTGCGCGCAGCGCGAGATCGTATTTAAAGCAATCTGATAGTCGATGACTGCGTTTCGATGATCCGTTTTTTTTTTTCATTCGCAAAGCCTGCAAATATTCGAACATGAAGGAAGAATTTACAGGCGACTTTACTGGATAAATCATTTTGAATTTGTACGAATTTGCGTTTATTAGACACCACAACAATAAATAACGTAACAAAACCTGAAAATATTCCGGAAGTTCACTAGATTCATTCTTCAAGATCGGCGTTTTTGCAGTAACCGCAAGGTTATGCAAACGTAATAAGACGGCTGGCTCCAAGTTATCCAAACCCATCTCGCTCTCCCAGTGTCAATATTAAATACCCGGGGTACTTCAATTATCGTAATCGCGCGGGGGTTTCGGAATTGGTGTTTGCTCGCGATTTGCTCCCTCTTCACAGATGATGAGGCAAAACGTCGATCCTGGTTTTCGTATAAATCCGCCGCTGAAGCAAAGTCATCTTGCGCCGTCATCAGGCAGAGCAGAATTTCTTTTCAGTTTCCTAAGACGACGATAAAAACTGGACAGACCAGTGAGTCATCACCCATCGCTTGGTCTCTAGTTTTTCAATGATTTTTTTCAACAATCTCTTCGTTACCCAACCGTCACGGATGATTTTCTCATTCTTGACGTGTGTCCACTTACCCTGAAATTCTCTTGAGTCAGATTTTCCGGATCCAACATGGTAACACGATTCCACGGAGAATCTTCCTTCATCCTTCCGTCTTGTGCGCTACACGTCGACGTATCATCCGAAACGTCGGTCGTCAAGAGGACGCTCGTCGTCGTCGTTCCTCTGCGGAATATCAGAGCCAACGCGGTTGTTTTTTGAAACTGCCTCGGTGCTGCTCGGTCGGCGCCGTGTAATCTCGCTCGGTTCTCGCTTCCTACGATGCTCCCTGCACACGTTTTGCTCACTTTTTGATTCTCTTTCACGTCGTCGCTTCGTTTGCCATGTATACAGCTCGTTCTCTGTATGGCAAAGCTTCAGATCACGACGCTGCTGGTACTGCTGCTTCTGTGTCTGTCTACGTCTGTGTGCTGCATCTCTCCGTGTGTATGCGCGTCTAAAAGCACGCGAGAAAACTGTAAGGAGACTAAGATTGATGGGCGTCGGAGACGGACAACTTTATCAAGCGTGTACTTTCCGCTAAGAGCCGAGAGAGAGAGCCGCGCTGCACTAGTCCGCGAGGGGGCGCGCTGGGCATCCAGGGAAAGCCAAGGGTGGAGAGGGCGGCAGGCCGGGGGGGGGGGGAGGTACGAAGAAAAGGCGACACATGCGGCGAGTGGAACAAAGAAGCGACGGAAAAGTCTCGTTCTTCCTTTTGCTCGTCGTCCCACGTCGTCGGCTCGCTGCTCTTCCTGGGTGCTCTTCGGGTAATGCCGGCAACACATCACGCAGCGCCGCCGAGAGCTTCGCGAGCGCGTTACACCCGGCGGAGATCCGTGTTTGCACTCATCTGCCTCCCGCTCCGTCTTGCTCGCTCGGGTGCTGCCGCCGTGTCGCACTCGGACGACGACGAAGAGGACGACGAGGACGACGCCAGACGCCGTGGTACAAACTACGCGCGAGAAACACCCGTCGTCTCGCTCCGCGTTATACGAGAGACATCCATTCTTATAAAACGCTTGTCAACCTAATAAGCTATATTTTCCCTTCCTGTATCTTTTTCCCCGCGTTCTTCTTGCCGCGCACTCGAGGAGATTTTTGCCGCGACGACGCGGTGGAAAAGAAGCGCTGCGATGTTTGCGCTCGGGGACAGAAAAGTGGGAGAGACAGCGAGTTGGGATCAGTCAGTGCGAATTGTATGTGCTTGGCTGATGCGGGAGAGATGGGGTGTTTGGGGATGCTTAATGTTTGCTGAAGAGAATTGATGACCGGCGGGTTTTTTTTTTTGTGAATTTTCAGTGCTGTGATTTGGCTCTATCGGTTTTTGGTATTGAAGTTGGTGATGATGATTGAATCTAAACTAAACTTTGAACCTACACAGGAAGACAGGGAGTTTGCAAGAGCTTAATGTTCGCTATGTGAAATTAAAAATTGAGATATTGATTTTTGAAATCTGTCATTTCGTTCATTTCATCCAATTTTCGGTGTTGAACTTGGTAATGATGAGTATCACGTCGAGGACATTCTCAATGTGAACTCTGCATCTGCGGTAATGAAACAGCCCGCAAAGTACCGCATGTTGAAATTCCGACGTTCGGTTGTGGCATCGAAGTTTACCGTGTGCATTTTTCATATTTGGCTAACAATTAATACACGAGATAATAAACGGATTATTTCGATGCTCGATGTATCCGCGAGTTTGCCGACGACCAATACGCGACGTTCCTTGTTTGAGGAGGAAACGCGGTTGTTTGTACGTAGGTTTATTTTTCGGTCGAGTGTTTTACGCTACGGTCGAGTTTTACGCACTACGAAGTTTAAATTCCTAACAAACGACATTCAAAATGCGACTATCGATAATGAAGCACCAAAATACCGTATGACGCTCCGAGCTCCGATCGCTCGTGTTTCAAACACCATTTTCACGTTGAATTACATAATTACACAAGTTAATTAATAGATTATTTCCATGCGCTCTCACGGTCTGCGCGATTTTACCCCAAATCAAATATGCAACGCGCGTTGCTGTTCAACGGGAGAAAACGTAATTGTTTGCAAATCTATGGAACCGGAATTATTTATCGATGCAAATTCCCGCGCTCAATGATTTTCCGGATGAAACGCAAAAATGCTTCGCTCTGCCAAAAAGCCCTACAAAATCTACACCGAGAAAGTCTCTGCGCGAACCGCGGCGTTAAATTTAATGCGCTGCGAGCGCTATGTAAAATTAATGCCCGGGGGGGGGTTGAAAAACTCGCGCGTTTAACGTCGGAGGGTGCTTAAATTTTGCATCGACGAACTTCCGCACGAACGATCCATAAAGCCGAGAGCGAGTTTGTAAGAAAAAATCGGTACAACCAAATACTCGCGGCGTAAACCGCGTCGTAGGAGGCTCCGCCACGTGGCTGGTTTTCCGTCGTCGTCGTCGTCGTTGTCTCGAGGTCCCCGTCGACGACGACGACGACGCTGAACTTTTGCCGAGCTCGCGCCATAATCCCCGCTAGATAGTCCGCGACGAGAGCCACCAGTGTTCCCTCGGAGAACACACAGGAATTCTCCAAGTTCCAGCGTGTTTCGCTCCCCCTGAACCCTCCACCACCATCAAACCCACCCCCCCCCCCCCCCTCCGAACCCGCGTCTCGTCATGGCGTCTCCTGTCGTATGTACAGCCTCGTTTCCCTACCCCCTCCCCACTCGACCCCACCGCGAGATCTTCTTTCCTCCCCCCATTATTCCTTTGCTGACGTTACGTTTGCGCCACCCTCTCCCGCCTCCCTCCTCGCCATCTCTCTCACCCTGAGGGTCGCATCGCGACCGATGCGACCTGCGTTGCGTCGCCTCGGGTTCGCCGGAGCCTCAAAGGATAACGAGGGAAAAATGCAAGACGCGCACGGCCACCGCGGGTTACTCGCATATTAGGCGCACGCGGGATGAGGTAAAGAGGGGCAGGAGGGGGGTTAAAAGAGACAAAAAAAAATAGTCCTTCATGTCGGATTCTGCGAAGGATTCCCAATGTTAGCAGATATACCGTGAATCGTCCAGCCCCCCGAAGCTCTTTAAGATGACGAAACAATGGGAAGTACAAGAAGCGGGAGAAACAAAAGTCCAAGGCTGACGTTGGAAAAAGTACTTTGTCTCCCGTTTAATTTTTCCGGATTTTTTCACTACGCGGCAACTTCGCGCGAAACTGAGATCGCGAAAGAAAAGACTGACGTCACTCGGGCTTACGACGCTCTGCATCTGTGTGAGTCCGACGCACCCTCACCGACAGGCAAATTTCAATCGGCTGCCATTTCCACACTATTGCGATTTGAGAGCTGAAATTTCACAGGCGCACTCGGGTGGGCACCAGCTACCACCCTGCCTTCGGAGCTTCAGTACTTTTGTTACACCCTGTATAGAAAATTCGAGAAGAGCGAGAAGCCATTGGGAAATGATGAAGGAGGTAACGAAGAAGAATGGAATGGGTGTCAATCGATATATAGCTCGGCTCTTCTCTCTCGCTCGCTTCTCTCGCTTCGCCCTCACTCTTCTTTCTCGTGGCCCTCGAGGCTCTCGCCGGGGTTGCGCGCTTGGCTGTTAAAGCCGCCGGCGAAAGAATCGTCGTTGCAATGTGGTTCTTACCGCCGTCACGCTTCGCTGACGTAGCACTCGGAACCAACCATCCGGCGGGGTGAGAGGGCGGCCGGGGGGGGGGGGGGGGAGGTAGCTGCGAGATGGGTATGGGTATTGGGGTTCGTGCCTCGATATCGGTCGCGTCGTACTCCGGCTCCACCACCACCGTCGCCGCCGCCGTCGCCACCACCGCTGTAACCGCGCAGCTTCTGCACCGCCGCCACGATGACGACTTTGCCCACTTGGATTCTGGGCGACTCGTGCCTCTATTTCGTACGACCTAATTCGTACGGCGGGTATATGTAAGAGATTGGAAGGAAATGAGAGAGAGAGAGAGAGAGAGAGAGAGAGAGAAAGAGAGTGGGGAGGGGGTCGCAGTAGCATCCAGGTCTTTCCATGCTATAGGTGTTTCGTTGGCCCACACACGCGACCGAGAATAACGAGAGTCGACGAGAAAATCGTTTTCTTTTCGCCGGGTCAATTGTTCGCTCTCTGTTGTTAATGAGGGGGTGTCGTTGGCGTGCGACGGCGGAAACAGAAGGCTAGCGAGAAACGAGAACTTTGCCTCGGACGCTGTGTGAGAAAAATCGCTGGCGAAAGGGAGTCGAGGGTCACCGAAAATAAGTGGGATAAAAATGTTTCCCTTTCGCTGATTCGGTGAAATAAACGATGCTTTTTTATTAATAAGAATTCTTTTTTTTTCCAGGGTTACAATATTATGACGTGCGCGTATAACATACGTCATTTTATTGATGAATCTATCGGTGATCACCGAAAATGAGTGCGATAAAAATTATTTCCTTTCGCTGATTCGGTGAGATAAGCGATACTTTTTTATTAATAAGAACTCTTTTTTTTCCGGGGTGACAAAATTATGACGTGCTTGTATAACATACGTCATTTTATTGATGGATCTATCGATGATCGCGGTTATAATCCAATTCCCTCGGAATTCTTCCTATGCGAACCAAGTACCAAAGTGAATAAAACGATTGTCTTCTTTTCGCCGGGTCGATTGTTCGCTCCCTCGTTAACGAGGGATTGTCGGCTGGATGGAGGGAACCAACCGGCAGCCAGCAGCCGGAGATCGAGAACTTCGGCTCGAAGTTGTCGTCGGTGCGCGCGACGAAACTGCGCGGCATTGTCGCCGGCGTTTATCGCAGTGTGTACGACATGCGAAGCATTCATTGTCTCGTGCTCGATCCCCGGTTGAGGAGGCAGCCTCTCTCGGTACATATTGAGTCGTCGACTGACGAGAACTCGATGAACGGAGTTCGGTAACGCGTACAGTGCGCGTTAACAGCGCCAGGACGAATAATCTTTGGCGCACAATGAAGCAACTCACTATTTCCACCACCTGTTACGGGATTCCACGGCGCACACCGTGCAACGAGAAACATATAGCTCGCGTCGTTTCCGACGCGACGGCGGCGCGAGTGACTCGAGCGGAACAGAATTCTGGCAGATTTTCTCTTAACCCCCGAGTTCGGAGGTCGCGGATCAACTCGCGCAACTCTGTTTCGAGCTCGTTGAAAAATCGACTCTCGGCTCTTCGCGGGGTTGGAGGGGGAAGCCCCCGGTTCCTCTTTGTGTTTCTTGACAATGCGCGACAATATTCGAAATTCCTCGCGGCCAAAGTTGCGTTATAAGTACACTGGGAAGTTGAGAGAAAATTGCTCGGAGCTTCGAGGTTCGAGGTACGATAGATATCGGTGAAATTCGGTGACGTTGGCTTTTTCTGTGTGCAGAAGAGACGATAATACATTTTGAGTTAAATGGAAAATGATTTATAAGCTGTTTTGATTGTATCGTAAGAATAGAAAAAATTAGGATCATAATTTATTTTCTCAAAAAACCTTCCACAAATTAATACCGATGTCGATGTACAAACACGGAGCCACAAATAAATGGAACCCCGTAATTTGATTCAATTTCGCGAAACTTAATAATCGTCCGCGAGTCAATTTCCGAAAATTGTCCAAAGTTCCAACGCTTCATGCGTTGCCCCCATATTTCTCGGTTAGTCGCATTCACGTTGCGACGTATTTCGGTAATTCCGCCGACTCCGCGGAGAGTTGCTTTCCGACTTAAGAGCCGGGGATACAATGTTGTTGGATCAGACGGTGCGAGGCTCATGCCGAGCGTGAGAAAGCTCGCGAGCTCGCGTGGCTCGAGGGCGGGGGGGGGGGGGGGGATGGGGGGGGGGGGAAGAAAGACACCGTTAACTCTCGCGGCGTACACGGTGCAATTGTTGTTCGCGTAATAACCGGCAATTCCCGTGTCGGTTGTACATCGCGGGCGAAGCGCAGAGCCACGGGCGTAAGTAGAAAAGTTCTCTTAGGGGATGATTTACGAGCGGCGCTACGTATTCCACGCCATTTCGTTCTATCCCTCCACGTTCCCACCCTCTCTCTTTCTCTCCCTTGTTCTCTCCGTGTCTCTCTTATTCGCCGCGGTACTTCCACCGTGTACACACGGCATTTACTGTAGGGTCATGCGAGACTATTCAATCGCGAAGACTGCGCGACGGATCTCTCGACGTTGCGCTCGAGAAACACGTAGAAAACGAGATTCTCTACGCACGATGGAAGGGGGCGCAACGGGACAGAGCGGAAAAGTTGAGCGAAGAGTCGAGGATAAATCGCGAGAGAAAAAAAAAAACAGCAGAGACGACGGTGTCGAGTCGAGTGGCGCGACGCGGCTTAGCCGGAGGCGAGCGAGCGAGTAAATAACCGCACCGAGTCTCATCACCGCCCGGGTTCTCGCGCGAAATGTGTTTTTGCACGTGCGACGCTCGCCACGAGGCTCCACGCTCGACGCTGAAAACCCGCGAGACATAGAGAGGGAGAGAGGCCACTGCGCCGGGGGACCTGTAAAATTAGACATTTACCGCGACAATTTATTTTTTTATATTTTTTCCACGTGTTGTCAACGCTGCAACGTAACCTCGTTTTTATACTTGTTGGTAAGTTTTGATGGTGTTGCAAAAAAATTCAAACTCCACACTTATGTTTTTTTTTTTTCGTATGTGTAAATTAATGTAATAAAGAAAAATGTAATGCTAATAATGAAAAGAAAAAAAAAAACGTTTTTATTAGCAATACATTTTTCTTATTGCTGTGGATATTCGCGTAGCGTTTTCTCATTTATACAAAAAACTACATAACTGTGGAATCATCAGTCTGCATTTTTTTACCACACAAGTTATAAGGTGTCTGCGGTTGGATTGTGGCGAGGGATGTTTTGGGACAGGTCTGTCTCGGACCTGCTCGGTGGACCCAGACAGGAACGTGAAACAAATAAATACGCCCTCGGCCTTTCCACTCCTGATAGAACGCAGACGATAAGGGCTGAGGTGGGCGATATTTTTTTGCTCGATGGAAGGAATGAATTTTCCACCCGGCCACCGCAACCCTTTTCTCGGTCTGTAAGCGGCTGCTGTGTTACGTGATTTCTTGGCAAAGTAAACAGTCTTATTGTACCACGTAGCCGCAATAACCCTGTATTTTTTTCCCCTTTTCATCCCTTTCTCCTCGCTAACTAAGATCGTTAGTGGGATTTCCACAATTAGATAAGTCAGTTGGATGCAATGAATATTAATCACAATTTCGTTAACCCGCCTTCGGCGTCATCAATAAAATTTCAACTCAAACAAGCAATTTTTCGGCCACCTCGCTTTTGGGGTTGTCGGCTAACCAAACAATATTCATTCCGAGCCCCCGGTTGAACCTTCCAAATTACAAATTTGCTTCATGCCCCGCGTCCCACTTTGTCATGATTCTCGCTGGAAGCAGCAATCACGAAAACACATTCCTCAACGTCTGCAGAGTAAATTCCGTTGAAAACCAGCGCAACCAAAAGATTCCATCATCCAACGAATTTTCACAAATCCTCGTAACACATAACAATCAATGCAAAATGATATTGATGTGCATTGAAACCCAAAACTGGAAGCGGAGTCCATTCGAATTTTCTACCAGGAGAAGCGAGGGGCCTCGAAGTTGCCTCGCAATAATAGCACAGTCGAGAATAAAAAGTGTAATTAAAGTAAACCGAGCCAAAAATCAATGGCTATGACAAAAACATAGCACAATCCCCAGTGTCTCGCGTTAATTTCGCCTGCGCCAACGTTCGCGATGTTTTACACGCCGATCCGGCGAGGAAAAGCGACGAGGGACTCGTCGCTGCCCTCGTCGAGTGCAGGAGCTGCCGCGCAATAGAAGCACAGTCGACAAGGCCGCGCGCGGCGACAATGCCGACCGGGCCCTGGCACGGCGCGCATCGGTCCGACCCGGCGCGAAGACACTCCGGACAGTTCGGAAGACGGTAAGAAACGGACAATGGCTGGCGCGCCGGGGTTCGGACGCGGACACAACGCTGGGTTCCTCGCGGCCCCTTTCACGCTGTCGGTGCGCTCGGAGCTTTTGTCGCGCCCTCCGAACCGGTCGGGACCTCCTCGTGCCGTATCGGACAGCGGGGCTTTTTCTCGCCGGCCGCTTTCACAACCAGGTGACATATCATTTCCCGGACTTTTTCACGAATCTCGTGGGTGGTATATGTGTGTGTGTGTTTTTTTCCGCCGTCCTCCATCGCCGTGAAGGAGAATCGACGTTTCTCGTTTTTCTTCCCTTTTTTTTGCACGTTCCTCTTTTTCGGCCTCTCACGCTGCGCCCTCGATAAAGTGTCAAACTCAACCGAACTCGGGCGGCGCTGGTCACTCGCCCGGCGCTGCTGCTGCTGCTGCTGCCATTCATTTCGATGTTTGCGGGCGCTTTTTTCTCCCAGTGTACCAATCCCGCTTGTCCGTGACGGTTTATTCTGCGCAGATTGTCCTGTCGACGATCGTTACCGTTGACGTTTTAAAAACGTGTGTCACCGAACGCTATATAGCACGAGCGTTTGCTATTATATATCGTCGCATCGCTCGACCGGATATGTATTGTTGGTTTCCGTGAAAGCATCTCTCTCTCACTCTCTATCTTCCTCACGCGACTCTCACTATCTATATCGGTCTCTCTTTCTCTCTCCGAGTCACCGGTATATGAGAAGCCATAATTGAAAATGCCCGTGGACGCGACGATATTAATGATTATTTAATGACTGCGCCGACCGGGTCGCGCGTTCGAAACTAAATTTCGCCGCGAGTTCGGAACGCGCATGCGCACCGCGATGGATTTGAGGGAAAATTGCATCATCGAGACATCGATGACGCGAAATTAAAAAAAAAATCGATCACATTTCTCGTATTCGTTGGAGGCCGCAAATGACCACTTCAAAGCGGTCGACGTGCGTGGAGCCGCACTCTATCCTGAAGGCTTTTGCATTACGCTCGCTATATACATCGATGGCAGTGCCCCGATGCTGCCGCTGCTGCCGGCTGCTGCTGCTGGCGCTGCTGTCCGCTGTCGCGCAGTAGAAACGTATTCATGCACGGACGAACCTGAGCTATCGGGGAAATGCCTGGGGATCAGATCATCCATGCAGGCAGATAGCGTCAAAAATAGTTTACACCCATCAGCGTGCCATACGGGGGAGAAATTTGCGGAGCGTTAAACGATTTTAACGAGTTGCGCGCGCGCGCGCGCGCTCGGCTTAAAAGACCGGACAATGCGGGTCAATTAAAGGAGAACTCGTAGTATGTATAGTAAAAAATTAACTCAGGAATCCAGACGGAATCGAGAGTTTATTTATCTGAATTTAAAAAAAAATGTTGTGATTCTTCAATTTTCTCTATTTGAGATTCCTAACTTTTCGGCGTCTCGTTCAGTTGATACAATTATTTATTATGATTATTATAATGGTAACTATTTATACGATCAGGTTTCGCAAGACGATAAATATAATAAATTTAGCAGTTGAGTTCGAAAATTACTCAACCGAATCTCTGATCACCGCAAATGACGGACGATCAGCCAGTGAGAAAGTTCGAGCCCGCAAATTCTATTTGCTCCAACTCGGCTGAGTTGCGGAAAAAATTAGCATATCGATTGCTATTCTCAACTCACTCTTCTTTTTTTTTGCTTATCTCAGCTCATTCGCTCTCGTCGACAGTTCGGCGAGCGGCGAACCGTCGGGGAGCAGGGCGAGTGGATTAATGTTGCAGAGCGAGTGGAAATCCGAGCGCGAGGGCAGGCAACGCGGCGGTAAAGTCGGCGGGAGATTCGGCGAGAGACATTCGTTACGGGTTCGCGGAGAGCGAGAGCGAGGAAGAGAAATGTGCATGCGACAACGAGCCACAAAGGGCGGGTATGGAGATAAAGCAGAGAGGACGAGAAGGAAGAATAAGAAGAAGCACAAGAAGAAGAAGCTCCGCGCTGAAACGTCGTCGCTGTCGGATTTGGAAAACGACAAAGGAAAGAAAGAGAGAGAGAGAAAGAGAGAAAACGAGAAAAAGAGAAAGAGAAAAGATGGAAAAGGAGAGAAAAAGGAAGAGTCGAGTGCTCGAAAGATTCGAAAGCTCGATCTTTACTTTCTGCCCTCAACGCCCTCTTTTCCCTCCATACTTTTTCTCTGTTCTTTCTCTCTTTCCTTTTTTTTTTTCCTTCTTTCTCTTTTTCTCTCGTCGCAACCGAACGTTCGCTCGATGCTCTCCGCAGGTCACGCGGCCGAATAGAATTGCCATAGGAGCTCCGAGGACGCGGGGCGGAAAGGAGGAGAGGTGGGGGGAGGGGGAGGACAGGGTCACGCGGGCCGCGTTCGCTCGTCGGCGCGAGACTGGAGGCTGACGCCACGGGATTCTCTCCAAGTGGAAACGGACCGCGCGGGGTCAGACACCCGGAGCCGCTGTCGGCCGAGCCGCCGAGCTGCTGCTGCTGCTGCTGCTGCTGCTGCTGTGCGCGGAGACACGACAGCCGAGTGGGTATATACAGAGTGAATATCTGTCTGGTGTGCGAACGCGCTATCGATTTTCTCTTCCCGTTTTGATTTATTAAAGGCCGCGATATATCGGCGACACTCATATAGTATACATACATGCATATATAGATATAGATGCACTTGCAAAAACGATCTATGTCTATGTTATCTTGTAGTTTTCAACACGAGTATGCAAAATAATATTTCTCCCGTGCCATCTTTACGGTACCGGCGTAACTGTCAATACGGCGCGATGCAAACATCGGTGACAAACTAGTTGAAACTTTTCTCCGCAATTTCTTATTCGATAGAAAAAGCGAGACCAGCGGAGAGGGACAAAAAGATTATCGAAATCGATGGCCGGGAAAATATTCTCGTGTTTGCAGATAAAACACTCGGGGTGAAAAATCGCATCTGAAGAAGGGAGGGAAAATGATATAACGCAGGGACGCGGAGACTGCGTTATTGTTCGGAGGGGAAAATCGTGTCGCGTTTCCCAGGAGACGAGACGCGTGCCGCACACACACGGGTCGCGATCGTCCTCACTTTTGAGTACGCGGAGCGACTGACTCGTTAATTTGCTGGGCGTAAAAAAATAATTGACGAGCTCAAAAGTCGCCCGCGAGGTCGGCGCTGCGCTCCGAGTGATCCACAAAGGGTCCTGGGCGCGCGCGCGGTACCCCGGTAAGATTTTTTCTTTCCGCCCCCAACGAGTCGTTAACAAGGGCTCGACGGAAACGCTGAAATCCGCAGCCTCGCGATCCTCACCCCCTCCCCTCCTGCTCGCCCTACAATTGCAAAGACTTTGAACTCCGCGGAGCAATTTGCAAACGCTTCCCGGCGAACTTAACGAACCGCCGCGCCAGGCGGAACGCCCGAACTTTCTCCGTCTCTGTTCGTCGGCCGCATTATCGTTATTATTATTATTATTTTATTATATTATTATTATTGTATTGTTATCACGATTCAGCTGCGACGCGAACACGGGGCAGGGATGAACGTAAAATGTATTAATTACTGTCGACGGGTGTTGACCTTTGACCCGCTGTGATAGATTTTTTTTTCAGTAACCTAGTAAGAATTTAATTCGGGTTAGTCGGGTTCGTAGAGCTGAAATAGTTGGATGAATCCAACTATTGAGTTACGAACTCAAACATTTTTTTTTTTCGCAAACACCGACAACTTTCCTAGTGACGGAGTTGTTTTAAAAAGTGTACTTTACGTAAAAAAAAATCGTTCATTTTTTAATAGAACAAATCTTTGTAAGATCACAAGTTAAAATAAGTTAAGACGATATTTATTTCTCCGGAAACCTTATTTTTTCAATCCTCATTTTTCCTTCCACTACACTCGTGATTTCTCTCAACCTCTCGCGGCAATAAGACTTTCATCCGATTCGTGCCCCCGCAGCGCTCGCCGCACTGCCTTTTTTCCCTTTATTCCCACTTCCTTCAGCTCGGCAATGCTCGCGCCCCTCGCCGCCGCAATTGGCCACGTGGCGAGCGTCCGCAAGCTTCTCACACGCGCGCGCGGGGATAGAATTCATTAGGCGAAATTTTATTCGACACGAGGATGAAAAGATCACGTCTAGTCGAGGGCCCCGAGCGCGAGAGAAAAAAAGGGCACTCGCCGCAATGTGCGATCTATAGTATATAGGGACGAATTAAAGGCTGACGCAGCAGCGCGAAAACGCACGGAGAGGGCTTTAAATTTACGACGCCGCACGTTTTATTCCCTCGTCGACTGGCACTAAATCCCCGTGATACCATAACAATAATCATACTATAATAGCCGAAACACTCGACTTACGCATCGTCGTTTCATGTCTGACGAACGCGGTAGAATATTCTCAGCATTATATGCGATCCAAGTCAGGCCCTGATCAGGCCCGTATTGGCCCGGCCAGGGCCCAACCAGTTCCCGTCTTACACGGAAAAAAGTAATGAATTGCTACAACCAAGAAATGAGTTGACACAACCAACCGATTATTCTGATTCTTCTACATCTCGCCCTATTTGCGTCAAGCAAAAGGAATTGGTTGCACGAAACAAGTTCCGTTGGTAAGCGGCGTGTTAGTTGCAGCAACCAACCGAATGGTTGACACAACTATTCGAGTAAGCAGCTCAAGTATCCGATTCCTTGACTGTTCAAACCGCGTCATTTATTTTCGACATAAATTGCTCTACTTGTACAATGAATATTACACATTAGCGTAAGTGGCATTACTACAGTTTTTATCGTACGATTTTTAGGTTACGTACAAACCTGATTCGCACCTCGAACGGCGCACCACTGCGAAGTTAAAGAAAAAGTGAGGTTATGCCGGCAAGAGAGGAAACTCTCCCAGGATGCGAATAGTAGCCTCACCCATTCGTTTGGTCGTGGCAACTAATGCAATAGATACCTCAGCTATTAACGTAAAACTGAGATACAGCAACGTAAACGATTAGTTGGCACGACCAAACTTTTTTTTCCGTGGAAACCAAATTTAACGTATTCTCCATCAGGTGGACTCAGACCACCGTCAGACCACCTCAGACTATCTTACGTGCACGAATGTTTTATTTATTTAACGGAAACATTACGCGAGCAAAATGTATAAAAATGGTTCTGCGTGTTTATTCGCATTCCCGAGGCTGTAAAGCGGCTGTAGGAAGCTCCACTCTCGGGTTCATTTCCGGGCAGCTCGTCGCGTCGGCTCTCCGAGCGCGCAGGCCGCGTCGCCCCGCACGCGGCCTGCGCGCACATTTCCCGGCGCGCGCCCCCGGTCGTCGCATCGAAAAACATCGTAAAGTCGGTGCGGCGCTGCTACCGCTGGCAGCGCCTCCGGAGTTCCCGGCGCGGGTTACCCTCGTTTTTTTTTTAAAACGATCCGCCCGGTTTTGCCGCACGCGAGTCTCCGTTACTTCCTCCCGGTTTTTCCGCGCGCACACGTCAAAGCATCTCGCGACTCAGCCACCCGCGCGGGTCGCGCATTTGCCTGTGGCCGCGCGCGTCCTCGACCCGAGCGACTTTCGCCGGTGAAGAGAAACTCGTCGAGCATAATCCTATTTCCCCCCTCCCTCCGCCACCACTCACCGAATCCTTTGCCGTCGTCGTCGCTCGCCAATGCGCGTAGCTTCAAAAGCAGACGCTCGGCGCGACGGTCGTTCGTCTTTTCCGGCGCACAACGGACTCTCCGGTGGACAAGAAATGGCAGATTGGAGGAAATTCCGTAACGTCGATGTACACGAACGGATCACTGGAAGCAGATCGTTAGCGCTCGTAGATTGGGAGATTTATTTATAATTGGCTGATGGGGTCGTGATTCTTGTGTATTATTTTTTTTTGGGAAATTTGAAGCGATGGAAAAACGAAAAGATATTATAGAAGTGTACAAAAATGACATTGAATGAAAAATAAAAATTAAAAAAAAAATCTTTAAAAAGATACAGCTTTCTGAAGACATTTGGGATGCACAAGGGTCGCTCAAAGTACCGAGATTTTGGTCGACATTTTACCGGTAAAATTTAATCAACCCAACTGAACGCGGTTGGTTAAATCTCGCGTGAGGTTAGACACGACGAAACTTCCGGCGAACTTGATCCAATAATGTCACGGAGTTTAACCCCCCCCCCCACTCAGCCTAAACTATATTCCGATAGCTCGATAAAATTTACATCGGAGAGAATTGAATTCGGGAGTCTCTTAATTAAATTTAACGAAATTAATCATCGTAGAGTCTTGGACTAGCGTTAACTTAACTCGTCGTTAACGGACTTTAAAGGATCGATTCAGTCGAGAATCATTCGCGTGCCGTTTTCGCGATTGCAGCCGGCGACATCCAAGAAAGCTAAGTAGCTCGACTCTCGGGGAGGTACCGGAACGTCTGCGCGCTACGATTTCCACTCGACAATACTGCGACTCGACGACGTGCCGTCGGGGATCTTTCGCTGCGATTTACAAAGGAATTCCGGGAATTCCCCGCGAGATTCAACGCGAGCAGCGGGATATTCGGGGGTTGTAGATTATAGCATTTTCAGTCGCCCGCAGAGCGCAGTCAGCGACGCAGTTGTCTTCCTGGGCGGGAATGCAACGTATACGAATTCTCCCTACCCCCCCCCCCCCCCCCTACTCCATCCCGCAGTATTAAGCCAAACTCTCTGTACATCTCGCGCATTCAGCCCAACTCGTCGTATAAACCGCCTCGTGGATATCGTCCAAAGCTCGTTTTTCCGTTGCATCCGTTGAATCGTTGTATTTGCATTGAACACAATTTCGGATAGAAATAAAACATTTTATGTGAAAAAAAAAAGAAATCTTGATATGAAGATAAATTTGTCGTGTGCAACGAACGAACTAATTTATTTAATAATTTAATATTGATATAATATTTATATAATAATTTAGTAATTTTAATTTGTTTGCTTCAAATATATTCTTTTGATTTAATCACCGATTCACCTCGTTCGACGCGGGTCGGTAGACAAATATTGAACTTTTCGTCGCTGCTTCGCTGCGTCGTATCCTCGAGTGTAAACACCGCAGACTCATGACTAAAACAACATAAGACGCAGGCGCAACAGACAACACTTGAATTTAATGGCGGTATTATGCGCCAGCTACTTACGATCGTGCACGGAGGCCTCAATATTACATGAATCACTGGAGATGGAGAGGCTGCCGCCACGGTTGTTGATCGATCGAGAATTTAAGAGGCGACGCAACGCCAGACGCACCGAAAGCTTCGAGGAGATTTTTCCGCGGATGCTTCGGAAATTCCAGGAAAACACTCGAGTCTCGAGGAGGTTTTTGCGACGTTCGATGGTTATCCCGTGAAAATTACGCTACGCGGTTGGATATCGGTAAAGGGGAGCCGATGGGCCGAATAGCCCGACGGCCAATTGGGAATGTCGGACGTCAGGAATATCTCCCCCCGGGGTCTCCATTAGCATACACAACCGTGACACCGTTGGCCCACCCGCCCTCCCACCGCCGAAGGGGCGAGGGGGAAGGGAGAGGGCAAAGCGCGACTCGGCCCCGGGGTGAGCAACCCCGAGGTGCTCGAATTAACCCTCTCGCCGGTTATGGCCGGTCGCGCGTTTGCTGCCGCTCGGCCAACCCGCGCAGCCCTCGCTCGCCCCGTGTGCCTTCTCTTGCTCCCAGCTCGGGCGATATTCCGCAGCCTGGAGTTTGCACATAACGCGCGAGAAGAGCTTGGTACCCGGTAGGAACCGAGCAGCAGTCACCGAAAAGATCAGTCTTGCCTGAAATACATTTTCCGAGCATCACCATATTTTCTTAATAAATAAATATATTTTTAAAAACGTTATATTGCATCTCTTTCACACTGAGAAAAATGTGTAGTTGCGATTACCAATCATTGGTTCGATCAACCAAAATATTGGTATCTCTGACCAACGATTGGTAATCACAACTATTAATTTTTTTCAGTGCAGTCTCGCGTATAATCCCATACCCCTTCTGTCTCGCATCCCCTTCGAAATAAATAGAAACAAAAAAAAATACCTGCTGTTTCATCCATGGAATATTTATCCACAAACGTATTTTTTCATAAAAAAAAAAAAACAATCGATATTCTCCGGCGAGTCAACAAAAGCCTCGCGCATACACGTTTGCAATATTTTTTACTCGTGCAAAAAAAAAATGCATCGAGGCAAAAAAATAAATAAATTCCGCATTTAGATTGAACTTTTCCCGCGTGCGCGCGTCCGGCAATATTATAATCGCTTGCGGTGCGAGCTTTAACCTACTTGCTGATAATGGCATAGAGCGTCAGACTGAAGCCGAACCTTCAGGACGTGCGGGATGTTCCTGGTTGCCCGGTCAGCTCGTACAGCCGCCGTGATCCGGCGCCACATACGAAGTGAGAGCCGAAGCTGTTGACATCGCGGAGCTGAAGAGGCGGCGTCGACGCTCGGCGAAGGACAAATTCGACCCTGCCTCTTTCTCACCCCCTCCACGCCCCCCTTGCACACTCGCTATCTCTCTTCACGGCTGCCGGGACGCGGTAATGGAATTGCAAATCCGGACGATATTACATGCCTCTTGGCAACTTGTGATTTCGCGCCCTGCCCCTTCGCTGCTTCGGCTCATCGCGATCTCTCGCTCTTCGCATCCCCCTCGACCCTCCCCAACCCCTCTTCGAACCATCTCCCTTGCCCACCCCCTTCAACCCCTTCAATACCCCTCCCCCCCCCGCCATTCCCGACGATCTCTCCCGCAGACATCACAAGCTCGGTCGCAGCTCCGGGTCGACGAGGTGCCTCACCCTCTCCTCACCCTCGCGCATACCTACCCCAATTGTGCGACCCACGCCCGATATACAGAACTCGAGAGCAGCGACGACGACGACGACGACGACGACGACGCTGCTCTCGCCGCTCGCCCTCATCGTCGCTCGCTCGACGGGCCACCGAGTCGAGCCCGGTCGAGAGCTCAAATTAACTGTTCCGCTCTCGGAACGTGTGTGGACGTGACGCAGCACCAGCCACCACCACCACCACCAACAGTTGGGGACGATAGTGCGCGCCCTCCGGGCGAATCCCGATGTGTGTGAGTCGACTCTCGCTCGCGCTACTCTCAATCGTCACTTCCGCCTGTGAATCTCCGTCGCTTCGCGCGCGTCGGTCGTCGGTC